>OY787672.1:27416177-28033677 GCA_963678985.1 Spisula subtruncata
AAGGACGACTTTGCTTTCATTTTTAATTCTACATTCTACTTATCTGACCAATTAGTGCACTTGACATCTGTACCTTTAAACAGTCAGCTACTATAATAATGTAGGCTGGTTGTTCAGTAGGTCATTTAGTAAGACGATAGGTCACCATCAAACAAAATAATAAAAACATCCTTTTTATTCGCCCAAAGGGTCGTATTATGTTATGGTCTCCATCATCCGTCCGTTAGCAATTCCGTGTCCGGGCTGTATATTCCTCACTGGTGATAGGATTTTAAAATAATTACTACATGAAGACAATGTGTCATGCACATGACCCATGTCCCTTGGTGAAAGGTCAAGGTCACAGGGGGACTTTGAAGTTTTCCACTGCTATTCCGTGTTCAGCTGTTACGTCATTGTTTTTGCTTCGGGCGTCTAATGTGCCCCCCAGTGGTGCTCTTGTTTACAATACAATAGGTTTATTATGATTTAGGCCACCAGCCTATAACATGACATATATTAAAAAACACCTTTAACTGCTACAAATTGTTGTTTTCGATGGTTCAGCAACAAAACAGTCAACAAACTCCTACACACTACATCTGTACGTAATCTGTAGATATAAAGGAATATAGATAAAAATTAAAATTTGAGAATAAATTTAAGGTTTTGGTAAGTGCTTTGATAAAAAAAGTTCCCAAGAGTTCAGCACCAGAGATAATCAAAAGTTGTTGAAGAACACTTAGATTTTGTTAACATGTTTTGAAGAGTTTAGAAATTTTTGTCATCATTCTTGAGTTAAGTGTTACCTTTAATCATACCTGCCAATTACTCATATTTAAGTGGAGTTATTACTCCTATTTCCATTGATAAATTCTGGTTTTCCAAAATTTGAAATTCACCTACCATTGCACAAAGGTACATTTGATTCATTTTATGTTCTTCTGTCCCATATTTATAACTGCAATAATTAATACCTTCCTTTTTGATGCATCTAAATACATTTAAAATCACATTTAAGAGCATCTTGTGACATTTATGAGTCCTATTTTAGATTTAGCTTACTTGGCAGGTATGCCTTTAATAATCAAATTGTTGTTATTATTGTTATATTCTGTTTTGTTATAGAGAATAAACTGAAAGATACATACATACAGAACTTATATACCATCCATAGTCATTGCAATGTATGGGGATTGAGCAGTATACTACGAGTAGTAAACCCCGACAGTCTGGAGAGGTATCGATGGCTCGTACAAGATGTTACACCCAGTCTAGATGATCTACCTACATTCGAGGGATATTCGGTAATGTTTTATACCAACCCTGTATATCTTTCAAACTTCATCCTCCTGAGTCAGAATTATGTCCCTTTGTCAGAAGGGGGTATATTAGTTGGCCGAATGGTGACAGCTCTTAGTTTAGAATTGTCTGTGTATAATTTCACGTTCAACTCACAAAGAAAACAAAGAATAATGAAATGCTATGAAATTATTCACAACTACTAAGGATACAGTTCTGAAAATCTAATGTGGTAAATGAATAAAATCTGTGTATGCACAACTATTTTGAAGCCTTACTGAAATGGCCACATTGTCTAGCTGCCACCGACACAAGAGACAGAGAGTAAAAAATGAATGTTTTATTTTGTTTAAAAACTGAACAAAATTACTTACATGTATACTGTTCAGATCTCTCGAAGCATCTCAATCTGAGTTAAATCTCATCTCAAATATTGGCATGTGTCTTGGATTTAATTTCCATGGGAGGCTAGTCTCCAAATTGGCATGGCAGAATTAATTAGATTAAAGGGGTAGTTTTATAGTAAAATTCCAAGAAATAAATTCTGTGTCAATTTTATCTCAAATTCAGACTCTGATTAAAGCAAAATCTCAATTGGACCTGACATTTTTTCGTAAGATGCTTCCAGAATTTTGGGTATGACTGAATGACTTTAAGTTAATTGTTTTATTTTTGTTTTTCAGAATCAAGTGATGGTAGCATTGATAGGTCCTGCTGTTTTTCATGGATCATTTTATCCAAAGATACACAATGTACAGATTAGGCTCGAGTATTTAGTGTCTGGTCCCGATGTCGAACAGGTAAGGACTGTATAAGAAAAAAAAAATTGGCAAAAATGGTCTGACATTCGGGCTTTTGAAGTATTAAACTCTTAAGGCTTAATCATCCCCCACAAACCTTACGCCATAGCAAAGCAATATGTGATAGTTGTAGATAAAGTTTGGTCTGTCTGTTTGGTCTGTCAGACTGGTTCGAGATTAAAAAAAGGCAGACGATATCAAAATCTTTTTCGACTTGTCCTTCAGATCAGTAAATTTATCCTCCAACAGAGTAGGGACTATTTGTTTGATTTTGAAAATATCTACAATTTGTCACCAACTTGTGTTTCAGGGAATATCAGTGTTTGTGAACAGTCTAATGAAAGAAATTGATGACATGTTTAATAGTGAGCACCACTTCTTGTTAGGGGTCAGTGTCCCCTCTGCCAGTCTCATCAACCCTGAAATGTGGGTGAAACAATACTGGGGACCAGATAGAATACAGACAGAGAAGGTATAACTTACCTGTAGTTTTATTGTCACACAATGTTTTATTGAACACAATATGGTTCATAAACTATTTTTATCACATACTGTAAAATAATTTAATTTCAATGGGACAAAAATTCATGGTTTTGGTAACAAAGACAATTTCGATGGGACCTTACCGGTAATTTGTGGATTTTTCATTTCATGTTAAATAAATATGAGGGTCAAATTATTGTTTTATTGGATTTGATTTTCGGGAAAAAAAGAAGAATTATTTTACAGTATGTCTAGGCACCGTTATAATAAAAGGTTTATTTATTTTATTTTTAGGAAACATTTTTACAGAAGATCAGTGATGCTGTGATTGGGAATAGATATATATTTGTTGATGTAAGTTATCATTCTACAATCTACATCCTTTGATATAGTAGGGGAGCGGTTGCCTAGCGGTTGGGCGCGCGCTTCGGGATCGAGAGGTCCCGGGTTTGATCCCCCTCTGGACCACTGGTTAATTTCTCTGAGCAAGACCCACATGCTTCACTCCACCATGGTGTAAAATGGTACCTGCAAGGTCAGTGTCTATTCCTGGGCACCGCAGATCGATGTTGGCTGCCACCCAAACAGGAGAGAAATAATCTCCCCAGGGAGACAGGGGTGTAGGTTTCTATCTAGGTAGCCCAATGACAAGGGGAGTTAAACTGTCAAAGGGTGCTTGAGCGGCCTAGCAGCTGAAAAGAGCCCTAGAAAATTGGTAACTTTTTTTAGTATAAATGGGACTTGGAGAACTAGGTCGGATCTTAGCTGTGTTTCATTCGGTCACTTGGGATCACCTTTATTTTGTTATGTCTTAGTGGAATTGGGTAATTTTGCATTTTTGTGATGGGGACTTGTTCTTTTAATCATTTTGTTGGGTTGTGTGTGGGCATTGCTCTGTGTAGTTGTGTTGTGGTACTGTGCTCAGCTGGTTAAGTTGAGTGCTGCCTTCCCTTTCAGCTTTCCTCGTATCTTTTTTGTGATCATTTATATGTCAAAACCATTATGCCCCAGTGCTCCCCTTGATTTTCCACCGATGTGGCTTATTCCAATTTTTCACGTTTTTCTTTTCATCCTGAGTGCACTATGAATGTTTTGATCATTTATGTTTGACTACTTTCAGTGTATATTTCTCCTGGACCCGACGTACCCATCATACATAAAGGGAGAGAAACAATATGGCTTCAATTTTATCGAAGTCATTGAAGAAATGAAAGAAGAAGGGTAGGTTTATGTTGCTGTTTTTCAAGTGAATTTTTATAATAATGGTCATATAATATTAACAACAAATTTGATATTTTTTGTACTATGGTTGCGGTGATTTCATGGATGATTGATCGTATTGATGATTGATTTCATTGATGATTATTTTCATTGATGATTATTTTCAGTGATGATTTTTTTTAGTGATGATTGATTTCAGTGATGAATGATTTCAGTGATGATTGATTTCATTGATGATTGATTTCAGTGATGATTGATTTCATTGATAATTGATTTCATTGATGTTTATTTTTTTAGTGATGATTGATTTCAGTGATGATTTTATTTGATTTCCTCTGTAATGTCTAGACATTGTTCAATAATGGGTCATGTTTTATCGAAAAGGGGGGTCACTAGACCAGACATATCAAATGAGTTTTACTTATTTAATTACAATGTCTTTAAACTATATGTGAACACATGTCTTATGAATATACAGGAAATAATTCCCACAGTCAATTGGACAAAAAATACTGAGCATTAAGCCTTAATTCGCCAGTCAGCTTTCCGCTGAAATATGGCAGGCATATATATGAGTGCCTTCATCCGGGTTTGAACCGGGTTGCCAGGTTTAAACGGCAAGCATACTTAAACCACTGAGCTACGGAGTGTATATAAAGACATGTCACAGTGATCATAAATATTAAGGAATTGTAAACGATATTTTTGTTGATTTTATTCTAATTGTTAGTGGTAGAAGGTATAGGCGTCGACGCAAAGTAAAGTGAGTACTTGCACACTACACATGCAGTACATATGTATTTACTTGATGTATTTGATTGTGCAGAGAGTGTGTTTATGCAAAGGGAATTCTTTTGTTTGGGGTCCCCTACTATTATGAGAATAAATAATGGTAAGGGATCCCAAACAAAAAAATTCCGTATGGGTTTAGGTGTATGATGTTTTGTGGTATCAGGAACACTGTTTATTTTGCACCAACACAATTTCCAACAGATATTTCTGACACAAAATTTGACATTAATGTCGAAAACATTGGTGTACCAGTAATGCACTATTAGATATTCTGTATTTCACTAGTTTGTTGTATAATGTGAGGTACTTTAAACAAACCACAGAAATTGAGTCCTGATTTTCTAGCTAAGCTGTAAAAAGTAATTTATAAAACATAAACAAACATCGCAGACTTTTTTGCCAGCAGAATTAACCCTCTATATGAGCCAGGCTCTGCATTTTCAGGCTTACCACAATGTCATATTTTTTCAATTTTACATTATCACATTTTCTGATAATCCTTCCTGATTACAGAAATGTTAGTTATTTAAATGAGGATTGACAAAAAAATGGTAAAATGCTGATTCATAAATGTATGTAGAAAACATATTTTCTCCAAAATGTGTATCTGATGACAGAACTCTCCTTGTTGCATAACTAACATTACATCAGATGTCAATGAAATTCTAAGTATGAATATTGTTGCACTTAATTGTAACACATGGTCGAATAAATTCATTTGAAAACTCTTGAAAGGATCTTCCACAAAACTAACACGAATGCCTTGGTCCCACTGAGCATATTTTTGCCTTGGCGAGGTACTATCAATTTAATAAATGGGCATCGGAAGTCATCAAGGGTCCTTGTGATCTAGGGGAAGCTTTAGGGGAATCATTATAAAATTTGTGATATCTCTGTTCAGGATACCTCCCGAAGCTCACTTACTATTATTTAAATCAGGAGAACACACCAAGGCCAAAAAATGCTCAGAGGGACCAAGGCATAAGTGATCATGCACGGGTAAAATATCTATGAATAAGTTCACATCTGCTATTCAGATGTAAATAGGGTTAATTTGACAAGCTAAGGTGATGGGGTACATGTTTCTAGGATCTCAGGGCACATTGGACAATCAGATAGGGATACACTGTACTACACTGGGATAGTGGTGCACTTGGCTAGGACATTTATTTTAGTTCTTTGAAGCATGAAATTTGTTGCATTATGTGTTATCAATCCAAGACGTTGATGATTGATTCATTCTTGTAAGTCCCTTACCGATTTTCAGCCTGAGGGGACTATAGGTTTTTCCTCTGTCCATCTGTTAGTCCATCAAAAGATCTGATCCTGTCATAACTTAAACAGTTAAGGAGATTATGCACATCTTATTTTGTTTTTGATTCAGACAAAAAAAACATGGCAGAAACATTGAAAAACCTGAAAACCAGGTAGGGGACTTCTGTATTGCTTGCAATGCGATTATTCCTAACTACTTGTTTTAACATTTTAGGTTGTCCAGTTTTTGTGAGTTTCCTATGGCAAGTCTACATGAAGGGATCTTTTATCAACAAGCACAGGCTGAGGCTTACATCTCATTATTTCAAACACAAATGGATGATTTTGAGAATGGAGGTGTTTATGAAGCCGGCGAAGGTAAGGGAAAAAAACTCCCCCACCTCTTTCAAATTTTTATGTTACGCCAAAATAAAGAAAACCATAATTTAACAGTACTGTACAACCTCTCAAGAGTGGCCCACTATAGAGCAACAAACTCTCTAAAAGAACACTTTCAAAATTTCCCTTAGCTGATATCTTTGCAAAATTTAACCTCTGTAGAGCAACATCTCATAATCCAAAGGCCAATATTTTTAGCTTTTATGTGTGTTGCTCTATTGAGGCTATAGAGGCTGTACCGGTACAGTATATCAAAAAATCGAAAAGGCATGAACTATTTGTTCATAAAATCAATATAGATATGATTTTATAAAAATCAGCTTTTCTTTTCAAAATAAATACAATTTTGGAGGAATATTTAAGATACTAAATTCACAGTTCAACTAATGGATGTAAATTATAAATGAAATTTACTCATGCAGATACAATTTTTGAAGATGTTTTTACATGTTTTGCTGTCTGTATTTGTAGGGGCCCCGCCACAAAGTCCCGGTCTAGTGTCTCTAGGTCAGGGGTCACATGCGCCCCTCACTACACGACAGTCCCGTGCAGCCACAGCACAGAGTATGAACCGACCATTCTCCGTATCACAGCAACAAGATGCAGACAATGTCCGACAGCATGTGCACGACAGACTCGAGCATATAAAACCACGTAAAGTCAAGATTGATGGATTTAGATTCGGGAATGAGAAATCCACTGGACCATTTGCTTGGCAGATTACAACTCCCTTGAAGTGAGTATAATGTAGTAGACTACAGATCTACATGTCACTGGCGTTCAATAAGAAGGTCGTCAGTACTACTTACAAGTAGTTACAACCTTATAAGACTCGTACATATTTAAAATCTGCATCACAAGGCACTTCTTATGAGCCTATTTTCATGAAAACTTGAACTTGTCATGTTTACGAAACTGAAGATTTTCCATTAGTTAATAGTAGATTTTTCTCAGCGGTTTGAGAAAACAAGAAAAAACTACTCTTTACTAAAAGAAAATAGCGGTTTTGTACTTACGACCTTCTCATCCTAAGCCAGCAATGTGTTGACGACCACCTTTGTGTATGAATCACTGGTATGAGATTCAGACTGTGAAAAAAATGGTCACAAAATTTATTTTATAAAAAAAATTATTAAAAAGACCCCCAGAATTTTACAGATATTCCTCTAACTGCTGTGAATATTTTCTTATCCTAGTTACAATAATGTATGAAAAACCAAATATTGTGTCAACCATAGATTTTAAACTAGGGATGTGTAGATGATGAGATGCAAATGGACCAAACACATACCTTATTTATTACGAATCACAAGGTCAACACCTAAATTTATTTCACCTAGTGATCACAGAAAGCAATATTTTCATGAGTGGTCTAGCAACTTGGGGAAAATATAATCTTCTGTGATCACAAGTGAAATAAAATAAGATCTTTCACCAAAAATCAACAAATTTATTTAGTTTATTATTTGGTTCATTTTGTTGTAAAATGGTACAGTAATTGGCTAAATTGGAAAATTATGTCAAGCTCAGAATGCTTCAACTTGACAATTCTGAAGTCGTAATAACCTAACGCATATTTCTTTTTCTGCACAATACTGAATAATTTCACTATTATTTTCGCTGGAAATCACGGTAGTCCATTGAAAGCTCATGATAAAGGATCATATTCATGCATTCTTGCTTATACATTGTAGTTGTATTTAATATATATTAAATTTATAACAGAGAATGGGTGTAAGTATTTTATTGTTTCAATGTTGTAAGTTCATTTGTAGTTTTTTCTACTATGATGTTGTTGTATAGTTTGTTGAATTATTGTACTTTATTCATTACTGTGCTATATTTTTATATGACCAACATTTCGGCTAATACCTAAGCATTCAATCATGTTTTATACTTAATTAATTATTTATAAAATAAACAAAACAAATGACAAATGTCTGTAACCATGGCAACTGAAATTGGTATATAAATTGAGAATTTTCATTGATGTACTGAAATTGTCTAGATACCAAAACAATGTGATACTGGGTTATAAAAAAGGCTGATTAAGATTTGATTATAATTAAATATGTACAGTACTTTAAAATACACAAAATCTGTCAATTTGTGAACAACGCTTGTGCTGTGTCACTTGACTGGGCAAGTACACTTGTTTTATATTTTAATGATATTACATTTTGTATTATCAAACACTCTGCTATATCACTTGGCCAGAGCTACAGATAAGCCGTGTATTGGGGTAATTACCCAATCAATTTTCTTAAAAACCCAATAGATTTTGAGAGGTGGAAGTAAGAAAAAGCATAGACAATCTGAAATACTGAAAAGTATGATATAGTGAAAAACAGTACATTAGTACATTATAAAAGATCATTTACCCTATGAGTTTGATTAAATAACCCAAATAAAATTTGGGAGGTAAAATAATCAATTTACTAAAACCTTATTTGTAGCTCTGCACTTGACTATGCAGGAACATTTGTAAATATTTTACTGATATTGTAATGAAACTTCTGTGTTTAACAGATCCAAGTATCAACAGAAGATAGCCAGCCATTGGAGGGAGGTAGAGCTATTTGATATAGTCTACAGTATCATCATCCTTGTACTAATGGACAGGTCAGTTGAAACACCTTAATTTCCCACATACGTTGCCTAAGCAAAGCGCTACCGAGCACTTTCATTCAGTTACCTCCCGTTCAATTAAATATAGAAGTGAAGGCATTGAATTCCCGTGGAAAGTGCTATATAGCGCACTTTGCTTTGGCAATGGACACCATATTTCACCCTTTTGATATTGTTGCAACATAGCCCCGCCTTTTCATAATATTATTATTATCTATCTGTAGGTCAGTTAATTAAGACAAACGATCACAGTGCAATAATTAAATAACACTTTGCCATATGATCTTTAAACTGTACACGGACATCAGCCAGCGAAAGTAAATGGCACCTTTTGTTTTAAGGTCAGGCTGAGTTATCTCTCGTTCAATTAGATATAGAAAGCATGGATTACCTAAGGTAAAACGTCAAGGTATGAATTGTTACCAATCAATACCAATCCATTTAGACTAACCAAATGGTTTCCATTCAATAACTCAAGAAATGTCATCCTAACAGCTCCATAGTTTTCATGGAGGTTTGCCAGCAACAGTTGAAGCGATTTGTATATAGACCTGTACATGTTTAATTACCAGGCCCCGGTCTCCCAAAGCATCTCATTCTGAGCAAAATCTCATTTCAAGTATGGATATGTGCCTTTTAGTTAATTTTCATGAGAGGATGTACTCAAAATTAGCATCACTAAGCAAAAATGATATTCTGATTCTATAACACTAAAGTTTTCAAAATTTGGCACTTATGGTGTCACTAATTCTGACTCTGATTTTAGCTGAGTATGATACTTAGGGAGATCGGGGCCTGAGTGGTTATTTTATAATTTCAGAGAATCATATGATGATGAAATACTCGTTGAATGTTACAGACTTCTACACGCTACATCCGGACATTTGTACCATCTTATGGAATACAATAAGGGACTTCGTGCAATTATACAGGCTGTAGCTAATGTATGTACATGATATTATTTCTGAAAAGTTTTTCAGTGTTACCACCAAACTACTTTAAACCAAGAAATTATTTCCGGCAATTTAATTTCGCCAGTGGTAGAAATTTGCAAAATTAAGTAGCTGCGAAAGTGTTCAAACATTGCTGGAGACCAAAAAACATGAAAATTTGTAGTCGCAGGTATGCCGATGATTGACAAAACGAGAAAGTAAAATGGCTTACTGTGGATACACTAGTGTTAGTCTCACTGTCTCTCTATCTGTGCTATATAGTATCATTGTCTCTCTATATGTGCTATATAGTCTCACTGTCTCTCTATCTGTGCTATATAGTCTCACCGTCTCTCTATCTGTGCTATATAGTCTCACTGTCTCTCTATCTGTGCTATATAGTCTCACTGTCTCTCTATCTGTGCTATACAGTATCATTGTCTCTCTATCTGTGCTATATAGTATCATTGTCTCTCTATCTGTGCTATATAGTCTCACTGTCTCTCTATCTGTGCTATATAGTCTCACTGTCTCTCTATCTGTGCTATATAGTCTCACTGTCTCTCTATCTGTGCTATATAGTCTCACTGTCTCTCTATCTGTGCTATATAGTCTCACTGTCTCTCTATCTGTGCTATATAGTATCATTGTCTCTCTATCTGTGCTACATAGTCTCACTGTCTCTCTATCTGTGCTATATAGTCTCATTGTCTCTCTATCTGTGCTATATAGTATCATTGTCTCTCTATCTGTGCTATACAGTATCATTGTCTCTCTATATGTGCTACATAGTCTCACTGTCTCTCTATCTGTGCTATATAGTCTCATTGTCTCTCTTTCTGTGCTATATAGTATCATTGTCTCTCTATCTGTGCTATATAGTATCATTGTCTCTCTATCTGTGCTATATAGTATCATTGTCTCTCTATCTGTGCTATATAGTATCATTGTCTCTCTATCTGTGCTATATAGTCTCACTGTCTCTCTATCTGTGCTATATAGTCTCACTGTCTCTCTATCTGTGCTATGTAGTCTCATTGTCTCTCTATCTGTGCTATATAGTCTCACTGTCTCTCTTAGACTCTATCTGTGCTATATATACATGGTAAATGTTTAAGAAACTAGTAAAATGCTTTAGTGACGTTTCTCAGGCGATCACACACATACATATAACAGATAATGTGAATATCTTCTTTTGTTGGAACCAAATTGCTCATTTTGCTCCACGTTTTGTTAAATTTTCATATACATCTTTTTTCACTTATATCTGACCCTTAATATTTGACCCCTAATTTCTGGCCCCTGAAACATGTGATATCTTTTACACAGAGTTACTTCCCTTTTCAGACTGATGATTACCCAGTGATCAGTCAATTATTGAAACAATACCATGAAGCTGTACAGAAACTCTTCCTCAATCCACTGTAAGTTCAATACTTTTGTAACTTTATTTCATTCTTACGTGAGAAAGTTTTCACCTTGTTCAGTGCTTTACTGTAGTTTAATTATTCACAAACACAAGGGGTTCCAAACTGACAAGTCTTGTAACCCAGTTACCTGTCTTTTTGGAGTTGTCTTCCCTTTAATAATTTATTGAGTAATCTGCCCTTACATCATTTATGGAGTTATCTGCCCTTATATAATTAATTGAGTTATCTGTCCTTATATAATTTATGGAGTTATCTGATTTTATATAATTTATGATGTTATCTGTCCTTATATAATTTATGGAGTTATCTGTCCTTATATCATTTATGGAGTTATCTGCCCTTATATAATTAATTGAGTTATCTGTCCTTATATACTTTATGGAGTTATCTGATTTTATATATTTTATGATGTATCTGTCCTTATATAATTTATGGAGTAATCTATCCTTATATAATCTATGGAGTTATCTGCCCTTATATAATTTATGGAGTTATCTGTTCTTATATAATTTATGGAGTTATCTATTCTTATATACTTTATGGAGTTATCTGCCCTTATATAATTGATGGAGTTATCTGTTCTTATATCATTTATGGAGTTATCTGCCCTTATATAATTAATTGAGTTATCTGTCCTTATATAATTTATGGGGTTATCTGATTTCATACAATTTATGATGTATCTGTCCTTATAAAATTTATGGAGTTATCTGTCCTTATATCATTTATGGAGTTATCTGCCCTTATATAATTTATGGAGTTATCTGTTCTTATATAATTTATGGAGTTATCTATTCTTATATAATTTATGGAGTAATCTGCCCTTATATAATTAATGGAGTTGTCTGCCCTTATATTATTTATGGAGTGAATTTATGGAGTTGTCAACCCTTATATAATTTATGGAGTTATCTGCCCTTATATAATTTATGGAGTTATATGCCCTTATATAATTTATGGAGTTATCTGCCCTTATATAATGTATGAAGTTATCTGTCCTTATATAATGTATGGAGTAATCTGCCCTTATATCATTTATGGAGTTGTCTGCCCTTATATAATTTATGGAGTGAATTTATGGAGTTGTCAACCCTTATATAATTTATGGAGTTATCTGCCCTTATATAATTTATGGAGTTATCTGCACTTTTATACTTTATGGAGTGATCTGCCCTTATATAATTTATGAAGTTGTCTGCCCTTATATAATTTATGGAGTTATCTGCACTTATATAATTTATGGAGTTATATGCCATTATGTAATTTATGTAGTTGTCTTCCCTTATATAAGGCTGGTAACCGAGTTACCTGTATTTATGGAGTTATCTGCCCTTATATATGACAGGATAGAGAGAAGTCAGGATCATCAAACTGTGGGACATTCTATATGTGCTAAGATAGATGATATGATGTATCCACAGGATATGGACTTTGCCTCAGCAACACATCTACAATTTGTATGTAAATTGTTCGACATGTTTTATCCCTTTTCTTCTATTTTAACCCATTTAAGCTTTGCCAGCTTTAGTCATACATAGTACAATCTCTTGTCTGTATAGCAACATCATCTGGGAGCTTTCATTTATGTCCTCTGAATCTCCAAAATATTTCAGCTGAAGTGTTCAATACTTGAAGTCAGTTGCGCTCCTATCATTAATTGTCCCTTCAGCGCAACACAGTTGTATCTAAATGTATAATAAGATGCAAACTTGTTTGCCAAAGGGACGAATTTTTCTTTTTCCTTTAGATAGCACCTGATTTTCATTGAATTTTTTGTTCTTATCAGTTGACCAGTGCCTTTTGTAAGTTCTATGACCTTGATTGTAACTGTGGTGTTGTATTTTCAGACATTGAGAGGTTTAAAGAATATCAATCTATATTTGATACCATTAATGATGGAGTTTGCTGAAGACAGTCTATCTGTGTGTGTGGAGATCACGGTATGTTGTGTGTGTGCTGTTTTTTTTATGCCTATGGCATCTACTGGTACGGAGGAATATAGCCATACACCTGTTTGTTCGTCCATTACAAAATATTGAAACTCACAATATCTTTAAAGTCCATCAATGCATTGCTCTGAAACTTGGTATACATGTTTACTATCATAAACACATTGCAGGTATACATGTTTACTATCATAAACACATTGCATTGTCAGAGCCATGTAACACTATCCATCATTTCAAAAGAAAGATTTTGTGATACATGAAACCCAGGTGCACTGCTCATGAACCATGTGGAATGAAATTTGTTTGATATATATGTTTGATAGTCTGATAGTGTTATTGCATATATTACAGGGACTAGTTATTTTAGGCAGAGTTATATTGTATATTGTTACAGGGACTAGTAATTAAGCAGAATTTGATTGTATTTGTTACAGGGACTAGTAATTAAGCAGATTTTTATTGTGTTTGTTACAGGGACTAGTTATTTTAAGCAGAGTTTGATTGTACTTTTTACAGGGACTAGTTATTTTAAACAAAGTTTTATTATATGTGTTTCAGGGATTAATACGACAGATGGAGGATACATTTCCTGAGGAGGATCCTAGACCAGCCACTAGATACAAGAAAAGGATAACCTCATCATTCCAGGTAATGTAGCTCACTGTTATCTGGTGTGTTCAACCTGATTAGTACAAAAGAATGTCACATCTATCAAAAAAAGACCAAATTACCAAATAAACCAATTTACTTTCACAAATACCCTGTCCTAACTTTCAAAATTAGTCAATCATCAGTAGTTTCAAACTTTACTACATTTTTTGGCGTTTTTAAGTCTCCCCGATGTACATTAATATTTTAACACTTTCACGCTACCTATTTTTGTTCATTTCTACCACTACTGAACTCCATGAAATAAAATTTTGCAAAATAATTTCTTGGTTTATGGTAGTTAACAGACTAACTCAATATGCTTGAGGTTGGTCCTTCTGTTGTTTTGGTTATACATACCCTCTCATCAAAGATATGGGACATAATGATAATGCGCAAGGGATGGTATAATTTAGGGGCTCTATGGAGTAGAGGGTTGAGATTGACGATATAGCAATGTTTATAATGAGAGTTTGTATACTGTAGGCTGGCGAGGAGGAGGTTGAAGACGCGATTATAACACACGGTATAGAGGATGAACGTATCAAGAGACACGAAACCTCAGGTAAGTGGAAGACGCCATTATAACACACGGTATAGAGGACAAACATATCAAGAGACATGAAACCTCCGGTAAGTGGAAGACGCCATTATAACACGCGGTATAGAGGACGAACATATCAAGAGACATGAAACCTCAAGTAGGTGGAAGATGCCATTATAACACACGGTATAGAGGACGAACATATCAAGAGACACAAAACCTCGGGTAGGTGGAAGACTCCATTATAACACACGGTATAGAGGACGAACATATCAAGAGACATGAAACCTCAAGTAGGTGGAAGATGCCATTATAACACACGGTATAGAGGACGAACATATCAAGAGACACAAAACCTCGGGTAGGTGGAAGACTCCATTATAACACACGGTATAGAGGACGAACATATCAAGAGACACGAAACCTAAGGTAAGTGGAAGATGCCATTATAACACGCGGTATAGAGGACGAACATATCAAGAGACATGAAACCTCAAGTAGGTGGAAGATGCCATTATAACACACGGTATAGAGGACGAACATATCAAGAGACACAAAACCTCGGGTAGGTGGAAGACTCCATTATAACACACGGTATAGAGGACGAACATATCAAGAGACATGAAACCTCAAGTAGGTGGAAGATGCCATTATAACACACGGTATAGAGGACGAACATATCAAGAGACATGAAACCTCAGGTAGGTGGAAGACGCCATTATAACACACGGTATAGAGGACGAACATATCAAGAGACATGAAACTTCGGGTAGGTGGAAGACTCCATTATAACACACGGTATAGAGGACGAACATATCAAGAGACATGAAACCTCAGGTAGGTGGAAGACGCCATTATAACATGCGGTATAGAGGACGAACATATCAAGAGACATGAAACCTCAAGTAGGTGGAAGATGCCATTATAACACACGGTATAGAGGACGAACATATCAAGAGACACAAAACCTCGGGTAGGTGGAAGACTCCATTATAACACACGGTATAGAGGACGAACATATCAAGAGACATGAAACCTCAAGTAGGTGGAAGATGCCATTATAACACACGGTATAGAGGACGAACATATCAAGAGACACAAAACCTCGGGTAGGTGGAAGACTCCATTATAACACACGGTATAGAGGATGTACATATCAAGAGACATGAAACCTCAAGTAGGTGGAAGATGCCATTATAACACACGGTATAGAGGACGAACATATCGAGAGACAGGAAACCTGAGGTACGTGGAAGACGCCATTATAACACACGGTATAGAGGACGAACATATCAAGAGACATGAAACCTCGGGTAAGTGGAAGATGCCATTATAACACGCGGTATAGAGGACGAACATATCAAGAGACGCGAAACCTCAGGTAAGTGAAAGACTCCATTATAACACGCGGTATAGAGGACGAACATATCAAGAGACAGGAAACCTGAGGTAAGTGGAAGACACCATTATAACACACGGTATAGAGGACGAACATATCAAGAGACAGGAAACCTCAGGTAAGTGGAAGACGCCATTATAACACACGGTATAGAGGACGAACATATCAAGAGACACGAAACCTCAGGTAAGTGGAAGACGCCATTATAACACACGGTATAGAGGACGAACTTATCAAGAGACATGAAACCTCGGGTAAGTGGAAGATGCCATTATAACACACAGTATAGACGACGAACGTATCAAGAGACACGAAACCTCAGGTAGAATTATTTTCAATATCCTAGTGGTTGATGGTCGACAATGATGATCTGGAATGAGGTATCGAGAGTGGTTGATATAAGTAATGGAAACCCTCATACCCAGAGATCAATTAGCCAGGGATAAAATTGACCATGTGCTACAACTGTTTCGTTAAATAAAAAAAGTAAAGTTAGAAAAACTTGTTTCACAATGAACCTGTGAAAATAAATAGAGGATATTTTTATTTTTCAGTGTATGATCGGCTGATAATTCATGGAATGAGCAGCTGATGTAATATTTTCATGAGTGGCATAGCCACGAGTAAAAATATAAGTCAGCTGCTCACGAGGTGAAATATCAAACAATCATACAAGGTAAAATACTTATATTCTATTTATTTCATGCTTCAAATAGCTTATATGATGGAAATACTCCACTATATACCTCAAATGTTTTGCGTGACATCATTTTCCTGCCATGCACACGTCGAGTTGCAATCAAGTAGTTCTTCTGCAATGGCTTCAATTTCGTTTTACATTTATGTACATATAATGTTCTGTTATTTGTTAAAGATTAAGAGAACAAGTGAAAATGCTTTTTATTTTTGTTGTATTTTTTTCAGTACTGAACGTTAGAACATGTGTAGCAAAAGATATGTCACCACAAGTTATGGTTAGAGAAAGTGTCTTTATGAAGGTATGTATAGTACTTATGTTTTATTATGCCCCCATTTGTAATGACGGGGTATATTGCTTTGAACATGTTGGTTGGTCAGTCAGTTTCATGGTCAGTCGGTCCGTCTGTAGACCAAATGGTTTTCGTTGAATAACTCCAGAATGCGTTGCTCTATGATGGTCTTACTTCACAAAGTTTACATGGTGGTTGGTCAGCAACAGTAGATAATCCCTATTGATTTTGAGGTCAGTAGGTTAAAGGTGAAGGTCACTGTGACCTTTACCATTTTGACAATAAGGCTCCCATGGGGGCTTATGTGTTTTACAAATATCTTTTTTGTCATCATCTTGATTCACCATCACATCTGTGTAAAAAGACCAACAGCTCAAAGTGGTATTGTCCATACCAATCTCATTTAAATCAGACCTATATGATGCTCTACTACTTTACACTGATATAGGATCTGACCACACTCTGTATGAAGTCATGTCGATGTGAACTTTACATCAGCCAATCAAATTGCTTCTTTCATACATCTGAAAGTACAGATAATCTCTAACTAACTGCATGAAGGTATAGAACACACAAATTTTAGGATTTGACTTTTATTTTATTGTGTCCACAGGTGTTTTTTCTTAACAGGTTATTAACATTTTTCTGGATTTCTTAAAAATATTTTAATATATTTATATGAATGTATATGATTCCAGTACATGTTGGATTGTAAGCTGGATGAGACATGGTCTACGTACCTGATAGAACTCGCAGGGGGTGATGTATTACCACCTAACCCGTTCCCTCGTCTCATCTCAATACTACGACAATCTGCTATGAAGTATGTATAACTCTTACATGACACTACTTACCTTTTTACGTACATTTTGTGGGTGAGACATATAGATTTTGTGCTGGATATTTGGATGTACATCACATAATACATCCCTATCTATTAGTCTGATTTCAATGAAACTTCACATGAATATTTGATACCAAGCCGAGTTGTGCATATTGTCAGGATTTTTAGGTCAGATTATTATATCCCAAGTAAGGCACTTTATTTTAGGACTCAGTCCTGACAACACAACAAAAGCTGTTTGAGTTTGATAATCTAATATCTCATATTCTTACGAAAAGTATTCTATATCAATATATATATATTCAATAAATGTAAGTGTAATTCTTTCTCAGAGGTAATTTATTAAGGAGTTGGCGGATACGGCCATGACAGCAGAGGAGGAAACTCCAATGGTTAAACGCCAGAGTGGAGTTAAATTTACTGCCGACCAGACATGAGAAGGAGCGACCAGGAGCAAACATGAACATAACCCGAAAATCACCCTCCCAGTTGCACTATTTCGACTATGTAGCCATATTGCAAACGCCGCTGGCGTATATAAAATTATTGCAAACGCCGCTGGCGTATATAATTTCTGCAAACGCCGCTGGCGTATATGATTTATGCAAACGCCGCTGGCGTATATAATTTATGCAAACGCCGCTGGTGAATATAATTTATGCAAACGCCGCTGGCGTATATAATTTATGCAAACGCCGCTGGCGTATATAAGCAAGCGCATCGCCTGATGCGTTTAGACCCTGGGAAGGCACCGCTGATGCCATATAATTTTAAGCTATCGCCGCATGGCGACAATAAGTCCGCATGGTACGCTGTACCTAATTATTCCACTACCAGTGCAACATAATGTATTTTACAGCTTAATTAAACAAGATCCTAACTAAAAGTGTGAGCTAATTAGAGACCGCCTAAGACGCTAATCTATCGAGCACATCAGTAACCGCTCATTTAACCCAAATAATATTTTTTGGAAGCAAGCCTATAATCGTAGACCGACAGTTAAAACAGGTAGCGGTAAACGATCACAGGCTGCCATATTTTATATCTTTAACATCACCATTACCCCGTTTTTATAAGGATAAAATCCTAACGCTTCAGTACCCCTGGTCACTCCTAGCTCTAATAAAAACTGCTGTCACGACAAATTCGTTAACTATAATCACAATTTTACATGTTAAACATTGTAATAAAATGCATCCCTTATCATAAATATATGAAAAGTCACAGGTTTACGAGTCAAACCTTATAAAAGGTACACAGCTGAATCTACAAATAGTCACAAATTTACGTCGACGACTGCCGTACATGCACTACAATCCTCCCATCGTAGAATCTACAGTTTAGGCACAACATTCCATATGAATTCCAACGTTCACTTATCACAAGGATCACTCACTACACTTCGTTGATTTATAATGAATATCATGTACGATGATCGGTTAACGTAGAACGAATGTACCTCTGCAACCGTTGTTGTTCATTTCTCTTTGAAGGAGGGTTGTTGACAACTCTGTCACGTAATTTGTTCCATGTCGTATGACGATGTTTGTAAACCATGTATCATTGAGGATGCCAATTCGTACACATATATGATAACCAACTGCAAAAATATAACGTTAGACACGGCAGTAATGTTATTAAATACAACGTGCAAAAATAAACTTAATTACCAATAGGGAGCGGTGGGTGGGCTTTTGCTGTGTTATAAATTTAACGACACGGGACGAGACCCGAACGATTCCTTATATAGCCTATCATTGCTACGTCACCGAATCACCGGTTGAGTAATTTGTAAATACAGGCTAGCATGGATAAAATGGTCGATGTTAACCACCGACAATTTACCCGATCCGAGACACTAATTGACTGAGCAAAATAACCTAGATTAATATTAAAAATTAATCCTTATTATTTTAGGACTCAGTCCTGACAACACAACAAAAGCTGTTTGAGTTTGATAATCTAATATCTCATATTCTTACGAAAAGTATTCTATATCAATATATATACATTCAATAAATGTAAGTGTAATTCTTTCTCAGAGGTAATTTATTAAGGAGTTGGCGGATACGGCCATGACAGCAGAGGAGGAAACTCCAATGGTTAAACGCCAGAGTGGAGTTAAATTTACTGCCGACCAGACATGAGAAGGAGCGACCAGGAGCAAACATGAACATAACCCGAAAATCACCCTCCCAGTTGCACTATTTCGACTATGTAGCCATATTGAAACGCTGCTGGCGTATATAATTATTGCAAACGCCGCTGGCGTATATAATTTATGCAAACGCCGCTGGCGTATATAAGCAAGCGCATCGCCTGATGCGTTTAGACCCTGGGAAGGCACCGCTGATGCCATATAATTTTAAGCTATCGCCGCATGGCGACAATAAGTCCGCATGGTACGCTGTACCTAATTATTCCACTACCAGTGCAACATAATGTATTATACAGCTTAATTAAACAAGATCCTAACTAAAAGTGTGAGCTAATTAGAGACCGCCTAAGACGCTAATCTATCGAGCACACCAGTAACCGCTCATTTAACCCAAATAATAATTTTTGGAATCAAGCCTATAATCATAGACCGACAGTTAAAACAGGTAGCAGTAAACGATCACAGGCTGCCATATTTTATATCTTTAACATCACCATTACCCCGTTTTTATAAGGATAAAAACTAACGCTTCAGTACCCCTGGTCGCTCCTTCAATAAGAATTCCGCCACAAAATTAAATGTAACATTTAATTTCCGCCAATTCTTATTTTAAGATTTTTAACAATGTCTCTTCTAATGTAAATAGGTATTAGTCTAAACCGACATTGGAAAGGTGGACCCCGTCCTCTCTAAAGAAGCCAGGTGTTTCTGAATCGATGTCCATACGCAGACTTGTATGTTTGGGTAGACGACCTATGATTGTGTGGCCAAATCTATTAATTCGTCCACGTTTCCTATCTATGGACTTAACCGCTGCAGCGGCTACTTCCCAATGGATCCTTGGGATGATGTCGACCCATACGATGTGTGACCCCGGAAAGGCCTGGTGCACAAGCTCTATGCCATCATCTACCATTTTGAAGATAAAGCAGAGGAAATTGTTAACCACGTCATTCCCTCCTAAATGGAAAACGATTACCTTTGGTTCGGGTCGTAGAGCCAGGGGAAGTTGAAGACAGTGCTGTAAGTCACCCCAGCCCATACCACGCACTCCCCACCATGCGATACCAAGCCCTTCCGGAAGTCGTAGGTTGGGCCTGCCACGTTCCTTGGCCCTAGCTCCTGCCCAGTATGGTATCGAATCACCAAGGATCCATATATCCCTATCTCCGTCCTGGCCATCGTCACATGTTTCTCTTGCCCGTTGGCGTTTGGCAGTGTTTCTTGTTCTCATTCTACCTTGAGGTTCTTCCACTACCGGTCTGCCACGAGGTTCCACTACTGCCGGTCTCCTCCGTTTGTGACCTCTACCGCGTCCAGGCATAATAGATTCGTGTAAGCTTTTGCTGTGTTATAAATTTAACGACACGGGACGAGACCCGAACGATTCCTTATATAGCCTATCATTGCTACGTCACCGAATCACCGGTTGAGTAATTTGTAAATACAGGCTAGCATGGATAAAATGGTCGATGTTAACCACCGACAATTTACCCGATCCGAGACACTAATTGACTGAGCAAAATAACCTAGATTAATATTAAAAATTAATCCTTATTATGTGAGACTTACATTTTTGTATTATTAACATTTCTACTACTGGAGTTACTTCCCTATGTTACTGTTTTCAATCAGTTGAGTTACTTCCCTTTGTTACTGTTTTCTATCAGTGGAGTTACTTCCCTTTATTACTGTTTTCTATCAGTGGAGTTACTTCCCTTTATTACTGATTTCAATTAGTCAAGTTACTTCCCTTTATTATGGTTTTCAATCAGTGGAGTTACTTCCCTTTGTTGCTGTTTTCCATCAGTCGAGTTACTTCCCTTTATTACTGTTTTCCATCAGTGGAGTTACTTCCCTATATTACTGATTTCAATTAGTCGAGTTACTTTCCTTTATTACGGTTTTCAATCAGTGGAGTTACTTCCCTTTATTATGGTTTTCAATCAGTGGAGTTGCTTCCCTTTGTTACTGTTTTCCATCAGTGGAGATACTTCCCTTTATTACTGTTTTCCATCAGTGGAGTTACTTCCCTTTATTAATTTACTGTTTTCAGGATGGATCTGTTCTATGAGAAGTCGTCTGTACTGACAGAAAAAATGTTCAACCTTGAAATTAAACTAGAAGATCCAGAGAACTTTGTATACCATATTCCTGGACTCGATGCTCATGGTTTGTTTCAAATGTTACGTTAAAATTTTATCAAATCAAATTTGTAAATCACTTTAAATTTGAGTTGTCTTCATTTTCAAATAGCAAATTTTGGCAACAGAACAAGTTCTATAGGAAGTCACACTTTTCTTTATTATCACAAAAATTAATCAAAGTACTGAAAGTACTGACAGGCTGGCGACCTGCTAAGGAACAATAGCTTTTCAAGTAATATAACATCAAGTGGTTTTCTAAGTCGAAAGAGAGGTAAGTGCTGGACTTAACAAAAAATAAAAAAATAAAAATTTAAAAATATAAAAAATTTGGAGCCGCCGTGATTCGATCGCTGGACCTTAGCATCAGAAAATTACTAAGCGAGTTGCTCAACCACTCGACTACGATCTCGTTGGAGAATATTGACCTAAATAATTTAACATAATAAAATCATTGATGCGCTGCGCTATACATCACGTTCGTAACGCGTAGTAATAATTATCAACGCCTTTAAACACCTTTTCTTTTAATTTTATACAATTTCCTTCCATTTCAAGAAGAAACTAATATATTACAATCGAACAGAATAAATGAAACAAGGAAAGTTGAATGTTCTTATCTTGCAAAATTGATTAATGAGGAGGAACTATTTGCATTGAGTGTATAGATTCTGTGTTGTCAGTTTCAGGAGTAAATTCATCTTAGTGGATTTCATTTTTTAGGATTGTAATAGTCTGGCGCGAAATCGCCAGCCTAAATCAAAGCACTGAAAGTACTGATGTGTGGCGAACTGATGTCATTTTGACCATTCAAATAAAGACTGCACCAACATGCTGTGTCAGAGTTCTGATAAGCCCAGACTCACTCGAATGTTTGTGCTGCTCTCAAGACACCAAGCGTCAGTGTCAAGATGAGTGACTGGGTAGTCTCCATACAACTGATGAACTGGGAATTAAAACACAACAAACGAGATGCCCCCCCCCCCCCCCGCTATGGAAACAGGACTAGGTAGAAATCTGTTGGGAAAATTAAATAAAGGGAGGTAATTAATAAGATAGAACCAGATTTCAATAGAAGGAAAATATAAGAAAATGATATCAATGGTAATATCATGACTTTTTTTGGTTGAATGAAATAATTCAAGAACGGAACCAGATAGAATTATGGTTTCATGTCACATCACTTCTCTTAGATGCCATATACATATATATTTAAAGTCGATCAATTGAATTTAGGTGGACAAGTGGTCCAGTGGTAAGGGCTATTGACTACTGATATGATTATATGAAGGTTGTCCGTACTCCCGCCGGATCAAGAGCAGAAATGTTTTTCGGAGTAACATAACTAAACTTACGAACAGACTTTCGGACCATACTCAGCGTAAATTCTATAGCATTCTGTCCGATATGTTAATAAAATCGTATTTAAAACAGGTCAATTATATATTTTGGAATATACTACAAGTTATTTTTTGAAAATCTGACGATTATTTATGTATTGGTTATTATTTAAATATTGCGTATTCTGTTCCGAAATATGAACTCGCGCTAATCAGCGGGTGATATTTATTATAGCTATTATGTTGTATTTAGCATATTTTTATGCACCAGTCAGTGTGCGACCATGGTCCCATCCCAGGTGATGGGCAGTGGATAGCTGAAAGTTTTCAAATATAGTATTTCTTATTAAATCCATATCAAGAAAAATGTATTTAACTTCTAAATTCTGAGTATCAAAGTTGTAAACCCTTTTTTATACCAGTAAATTTTATGACCCTAAATTCCTAACTTCTGCAGCTGTCTCCAAATCAACTAACAAGAACCCGATATAAAACCCATTCAATTAAAAATAGTTTTAACGGTCTATTTCCTGTCTCATGGTGTGTTCAATCCCTTGTAAAAACATAGATCCCTGTGTTACATGACCCCCAACTGTCCCAAAACAAGTTACTAACGACCTACCAATATACAACCCCTTGAAGTTTACCAGATTGTATGGTCAATTTTCTGCCTCATGCAGCTTCAATAATTGATTACAAATTTCTTGTCAAAATATAGATCTAGCTAGGATTATGTAATGTTACATAATAAGGAGGGGCTAATTAAAAAATGCATAGATAATATTGCACAACGTGGCTTGTGGGAGGAGCTAATTAGATATGCTTTATAACTGCACATTAAGTGGGAGGAGCTTATTAATTATTTATAATTATTGAAGTATGTTTGCCCAAAGATCTGTAATTTAGGTCTTTGGTTAAGAATTTGGTTTGCCCAACGTGTATATACTAATTAACGGCCTTTTAATCCAATTATCGTTAACTTTTCAATTCGAAACCTTGTGAAAATATATTACCGCTTTAAAAGGCATACTGTAAACCTAGAAATTATTTCGCGCGATTTAAGTTCGCGGTGTTCGCGGTCAGTAAAAATCCGCGAAAGTAAATAGCCGCGAACATGTCCAGGATAAGAAAAACGCGAAAGTTTCTCGTTTTTGAAGGAAACTCGTCATTTTGGTACGACGTTTAAAAGACCGTATTATAAGTGCTATTTCGTCAAAATATTGAATGTTAAGTGTATGTACTTTTTCTGAATAAAGCCTTTTATGATCTCGGTACAATAATGAAAACACTTTGAAAAAAAATCTTGAAAACATGTTTAACAATACACTCAATATATGAACATGCGTGTAAATATCGCTGTTTATTACTGGGTATATAATAATACAAAATGACTGATAGTGTCAACAAAACTGTGAAAACATTACCAGCGTAGTTTGCAATTTGTGTAAACAATACTATAGGTAACTATCCACATCAAAAAAAGTTTAAAAGGGTTTAACGAAGGTGAGAACTATAATTAAGAAGCAATTATATACGAACCGAGCAATGTATGCGACAGGTTATAATATCAATAATTTTGTCACTATGCGACTAAGTGTTCGCGGAGTTCGCGGGAGACTTAAAAACGCGAAAGTTTCTAGCCGCGAATATGCCGACAATCGGCAAAACGCGAAAGTTTCTAGCCGCGAAAGTTTCTAGGTTTACAGTATTAGTTCGCATGTTGCGCGTTTAAACTCGCCGTAGAGTGTTTATTAAATGAGATCTATATGAAAGTCGCACATCTTAATGAAACTGAACGTATCGTCTTTAAAATAGCTTTTAGTTGTTAATGTTACTTGGAAAGTTAAAATATAATTGGTGATTTACGACACCAGGTTGTTGCTAAAAATCGCGCAATTCATGAATAGAAAATGTAAGTGCTCGCTGTTTAACTCGTCAGCATTAGTTCATTTATTTTATAACCGCAAATTAAATTGGTATAAGTGATCTTTAATATGTCATAGTATTGACAATTTCTTTTAATCCGAAAATACTTTACTGAATTCTCGTTTATTGCTTAATTATTCTTTCTCAATTCAAATCCTAAATAGCGTTACGTGTTGAAAATAGCCGCTATGAATAGCACAATTAGTTCGCACGATGCGCGTTTAACTCGCTGTCATGTGCTTATTAATTGAGACCGATATAAATGTTGCACATTTTCTTGAAGTTGAAAGTTTCCTCTTTTCAGTGAGGTATTATTTGTTTATGTAAATTAGAAAACAAAATTGTTACTGACGATTTAAAACCTCAGGTAGTTCCGAAAATTTGCGCAATTCGCGAATAGAAAATCTAGGGACTCGCTTTTTAACTCGCCAATGTGAATTCATATTATTTTATAATTTAAATTTAATTTGATATTAATAAATTGAAATATCTCATGGTATTGACAAAATTTATTTTGTCAAAATCCGATAGTAATTGACGGAACTGCAATTAATTGAATATTGCGTGACAGTACTGCTAAACCAGCCCTGCGTTCAGTTAGAATCTTCGTTCGGAGAACATATATTTTTTACCGAACTGTCTTACTGAACGACACCGAACG
This sequence comes from Spisula subtruncata, assembly GCA_963678985.1. Classification (NCBI taxonomy): domain Eukaryota; kingdom Metazoa; phylum Mollusca; class Bivalvia; order Venerida; family Mactridae; genus Spisula; species Spisula subtruncata. Next base: position 27,442,000 of record OY787672.1, read on the forward strand.
GAGAACTGAAAACAACAATGGCGGCGCCCATGAAAAACTGCTATCGACGGACGATATGTCGGATAATGGGATGTCTACTAAGTATTTTTACATCGAGATAGCATTCTTTGATTAAGTAACGATCTCTGCAGGTAAATTTATAAGAAAAAGAAAAAAATATTTCATATTTTTGTATATATCGCCTTTGTAACATATTTTCGCGACCCTATGACGGATCGCCTTTTTTCTTCGTGGGAAAAGAAACCACAGCATAATTATTTTCGTAATTGTTTACATAAATAACAAGTTAAGACAGTTTTAAATTATTAGGCTACTCATTTCTGAATGATATAAGGTTATCCAATGCTTAATGGACGTTGATTTGAACATGGAGTTACATTGACAAAGTATAGCCTCGCCTCGTATTTCCGTGGTACCCCTAATTCCGTGGTATTGGATATAAACAGTTGTGTGTGTCATACATACGAAATATACCTGTAAATAAGTGCACTAAAATGAGTTAATCTAGAAGGGCTTAGATTTCATTTCCTATTGCCTTTTATAAAAAGGGTAACATTTGTTGATTATAGAGTCACCCTTATTGATAGGGGCCTGTCAAATTTGGCTTATGAGACACTGCATACGTAAACTATCTCCAGAATCCCTTCTCGTATTGCTTGGTGCCTGGCAGAGATGGATCTAGTCTTCAAATAATAACCTTTTTTAACTAGCTGGCAGCTCACCAACCGATTACTTCGAGTAGTAATGAGCCAGTCAATTGAAAACAAGTGTCTATATAACTAGACATATAAAACCTAATATCGACAGCGCCGAACCAAAACCCTGTAACTCAATTTGGCGTGAAAACTTTTTTGCAGCATCCGCATCTACTAGACGTTCCACGCATTTCTGTCTTGTCGCCATCTAAGTAACGCAATTGGCTATTGAAATGGCGACAAGACAGAAATGCGCGGGATGTGTAGCAGATGCGGATGTTGCAAAAAAAGTTTTGCGCCAGAATTGAGTTACGGGGTTTTGGTTTGGCACCGTCGATATGTTATATGCGGTCAAATTATTCAATGCTGAATTGTATCTGATGGTCCAGTTAAAGAGACAGGATGAAACACAAAAAATTCATGCATTCATTTGTTATTGCAGTAGGCCCTACTTAATAATTTGTGATTTTCGAAAGCTTTTGTTATGTATTTTTCAGGACTACAGAATTTTAGAAGTCTGCCAGGAATATAGATGCCATCCTGAAGAATTGATTCAATAGCCTTTAGGGATGCGGGTACCCTCAGAAAGTGTCATTACTATCAGTTCACAGCTTCAATAAAGTACTGGTTGGAAACTTAAGGTACTGCTATCAGAACTAATCTGATTTTCAACTTCTATGGAACTTTAAACTCATCCAAAAAAAACAAAATATAAGGAATTAACAATATCAATGTGCTAGGTTCTATCAGTGTTGACATGCGTAATACATCAAGGAATTCCTGCAGTGTTATAGGTATCTTATGACAACTCTGTTCCAAGACGATTGACCTTATCACATATCTAATGAAGGCAGAAGATCCCATGTGATGTATCGGCAGACTCTTATTAAAACATGATCAATGGCGAGGAAACATAATATATTTATCTTATTATATGAACACCATGCATTCTGTAAGTTGTTGTTGTATTCAACAGTGTCTTTATAGATGTGTTTATTAAATAAAATCCATTCACCCTAGATTATAATTAAAACATATAAAGCAATTACGCTGTTGTGATTCTCTGTCTGTCTGTCCACCCTGCCTGCCTGCCCAAAGACCTACAACCTCCACCTGTTTTCAGGTTACTAGGTCAAGGTCACCGGGGGGCATTATTGTTTCACAAACTCGTCTTGTTTTGCATGTTCTGTAACCTGACCAGAAGCCTGGTGCATAAGCCAAAGCACTATCAAGCGCTTTTTGGTAGCACTTTACTACATCTATGCAACAACAGACAACATATGCTGCCAGATGTATTATGTAAACTTCACAATTCAATTTCGGAATGTGAACAAACATACCTATGGTGTGAATGAGACATAAATAAATGATAAATATGTATGACAGATGGTCACAAAGACAATGACTGTATAGCTTGTGGACAATTAAACTACCTTGTTTACAAATACAGTAAAACTTTGTTAAGGTGAGCAAAATTGCTCTATGTAGTAAATCAAAATATGATTTGATCCAATTGTGTTAATTACTCTCATAATAACATTTAATAAAGCATAAGTTATTAACAACATTTACATACGTAATTATAACAATAAACGGACCAGTTACTGAAACAACCATGGTCTATCCCTCAATATAACACTTGTATACATGGCTAGTTATATTGTGTGCAAGCTATACAACCATTATCAAGTTCAGTGTGATTAATGTGCTGCATAAAAAGACAAAAGAAAACATGCTTGATAAAAGTCACTGTGACTGATCTCAAGATTTATAGGGGTCATCTACTGTTGCTCATGTAGAGTTTGAAGATCCAAGGGCAAAGCATCCTCCAGTTAATGAATGAAAACCATTTGATCGACTGACCTATGGACATGTGCAAAGATGGGGGGCATAAATATTGTTTTAATGAAGGACATCTTGTTTATTTTCAGCACAAAAAATCACACTGAAGTCAAAACAATTCTTGAAAAGAATAATTCAAAACTGAACAGAACACTAAACAAGATGAACACATATTTATTATTTCACAAAACACAAGAAATTCACTATGAAGAACAAGACTGCGTTCAATAAACGCTTATGCCCCCTTGGAAGCCATGTCAATAAGTCTAAGTCCAAAATTAGGTCAAGGTGAAGGTCAAAATAGAGTCAGGTGATACAGGCGTGTGGAGAGTGGTCATATAAAACATCCATGCAAGTTTGAAAGCTTTGTAGCAAGCCATATTAATGCTAGAAGAAACGGTCAATTTGAGTTAACCAGGCCGGACAAACGAACGGACGGACGAACAGACAGGTCAATCACTATATGCCTCCCGATCTATCGATGCGGGGGCATAAAAAGCATCGTTACAAAATTCAATGGTGCAAATTTATACCAAGCTGGTCGAATTGTTGAAACGCTGAGATTGTTAGTGGTATGCATCTGTGCAAACATTTGAGCCTTGGATATTCTTGGAGAAAGTATAAATGTTTCTTGACAGTTAATCAACTTTAGTTCAGTAACTATTCACCACACACATTCAATAGCCTATAAAGTTGTTCTGGTGATTTTCAGCTTTTTCAGATATTTCTTGAAAAGGTTTGATTGTGAGGGTCTTCCTGTCTTTTTTCCCATGCAACTTATACATCCTTCCTGAAATTGGTATGCCCGGCCCACAACATACAAATTAAGTAAAGTGCTGTCCAGAGATGTATTGTCCTTGAATTCTGACTTGAATTAAGATCTTTATGGTTGGTAACTGCAGCTTGACACTGTAAATAGAAAACAAATAACCCTTAATAAGGAAATTTGGTTTTAGAATTTAGTGTGAGTGACATATACAGTGTATGAGTTACAGAGAATGTGTATGAGTGACATAGACAGTGTATGAGTGACATAGACAGTGTATGAGTGACATAGACAGTGTATGAGTGACAGAGACAGTGTATGAGTGACATAGACAGTGTATGAGTGACATAGACAGTGTATGAGTGACAGAGACAGTGTATGAGTGACATAAATGGTGTGTGAGTGACATAGACAGTGTATGAGTGACATAGAAAGTGTATGAGTGACATAGACAGTGTATGAGTGACATAGACCGTGTATGAGTGACATAGACAGTGTATGAGTGATATAGACAGTAAATGAGTGATATAGACAGTGTATGAGTGCTATAGACAGTGTATGAGTGCCATAGACAGAGTATCAGTGACATAAATGGTGTGTGAGTAACATAGACAGTGTATGAGTGATATAGACAGTAAATGAGTACCATAGACAGTGTATGAGTGACATAAATGGTGTGTGAGTGACATAGACAGTGTATGAGTGACATAGACAGTGTATGAGTGATATAGACAGTGTATAAGTGATATAGACAGTAAATGAGTACCATAGACAGTGTATGAGTGACATAAATGGTGTGTGAGTGACATAGACAGTGTATGAGTGACATAGACAGTGTATGAGTGACATAGACAGTGTGTGAGTGACATAGACAGTGTATGAGTGCTATAGACAGTGTATAAGTGCCATAGACAGAGTATCAGTGACATAAATGGTGTGTGAGTAACATAGACAGTGTATGAGTGACATAGAAAGAGTGACATAGAAAGTGTATGAGTGATATAGGCAGTGTATGAGTGATATAGACAGTGTATGAGTGACATAGACAGAGTATGAGTGACATAGACAGAGAATGAGTGATATAAATGGTGTGTGAGTGACATAGAAAGTGTATGAGTGATATAGACAGTGTATGAGTGCCATAGACAGAGAATGAGTGACATAAATGGTGTGTGAGTGACATAGAAAGTGTATGAGTGACATAGAAAGTGTATGAGTGATATAGACAGTGTATGAGTGATATAGACAGTGTATGAGTGCCATAGACAGTGTATGAGTGACATAGACAGAGAATTAGTGACATAAATGGTGTGTGAGTGACATAGAAAGTGTATGAATGACATAGACAGTGAGTGAGTGCCATAGACAGAGTATGAGTGACATAAATGGTGTGTGAGTGACATAGACAGTGTATGAGTGACATAGACAGAGTATGAGTGATATAGACAGTGTATGAGTGATATAGACAGTGTATGAGTGACATAGACAGAGAATTAGTGACATAAATGGTGTGTGAGTGACATAGAAAGTGTATGAATGACATAGACAGTGAGTGAGTGCCATAGACAGAGTATGAGTGACATAAATGGTGTGTGAGTGACATAGACAGTGTATGAGTGATATAGACAGTGTATGAGTGACATAGAAAGTGTATGAGTGATATAGACAGTGTATGAGTGACATAGACAGTGTATGAGTGATATAGACAGTGTATGAGTGACATAGACAGAGAATTAGTGACATAAATGGTGTGTGAGTGACATAGAAAGTGTATGAATGACATAGACAGTGAGTGAGTGCCATAGACAGAGTATGAGTGATATAGACAGTGTATGAGTGATATATACAGTGTATGAGTGACATAGACAGTGAGTGAGTGCCATAGACAGAGTATGAGTGACATAAATGGTGTGTGAGTGACATAGACAGTGTATGAGTGACATAGACAGTGTATGAGTGATATAGACAGTGTATGAGTGACATAGACAGAGAATTAGTGACATAAATGGTGTGTGAGTGACATAGAAAGTGTATGAGTGACTTAGAAAGTGTATGAGTGACATAGACAGTGTATGAGTGATATAGACAGTGTATGAGTGATATATACAGTGAGTGAGTGCCATAGACAGAGTATGAGTGACATAAATGGTGTGTGAGTGACATAGACAGTGTATGAGTGACATAGACAGTGTATGAGTGATATAGACAATGTATGAGTGATATATACAGTGTATGAGTGACATAGACAGTGAGTGAGTGCCATAGACAGAGTATGAGTGACATAAATGGTGTATGAGTGACATAGACAGTGTATGAGTGACATAGACAGTGTATGAGTGATATATACCATGTGTGAGTGACATAGACAGTGTATGAGTGACATAGAAAGTGTATGAGTGACATAAATGGTGTGTGAGTGACATAGACAGTGCATGAGTGACATAGAAAGTGTATGAGTGACATAAATGGTGTGTGAGTGACATAGACAGTGCATGAGTGACGTAGAAAATGTATGAGTGACATAGACAGTGTATGAGTGACATAGACAGTGTATGAGTGATATAGACAGTATATGAGTGACACAGGAAAATGCGTGAGTGACACAGGAAAATGTGTGAGTGCCATAGACAGTGTGTGAGTGCCATAGACAGTGTATGAGTGCCATAGACAGTGTATGAGTGACATAGAAAGTGTATGAGTTACATAAATGGTGTGTGAGTGACATAGACAGTGTATGAGTGACATAGACAGTGTATGAGTGACATAGACAGTGTATGAGTGACATAGAAAGTGTATGAGTGACATAGACAGTGTATGAGTGATATAGACCGTGTATGAGTGATATAGACAGTGTATGAGTGACAAAGACAGCAGTGTATGAGTGACATAGAAAGTGTATGAGTGGCATAGAAAGTGTATGAGTGACATAGAAAGTGTATGAGTGACATAAAAGGTGTGTGAGTGCCATAGTCAGTGTATGAAGGACATAGGCAATTTAAGAGTGACATAGACAGTGTATGAGTGACATAGAAAGTGTATGAGTGATATAGACCGTGTATGAGTGATATAGACCGTGTATGAGTGACATAGAAAGAGTGACATAGAAAGTGTATGAGTGATATAGACAGTGAATGAGTAATATAGACAGTGTGTGAGTGCCATAGACAGTGTATGAGTGCCATAGACAGAGTATGAGTGACATAAATGGTGTGTGAGTGACATAGACAGTGTATGAGTGACATAGAAAGTGTATGAGTGACATAGAAAGAGAGACATAGAAAGTGTATGAGTGATAAAGACAGTGTATGAGTGATATAGACAGCGTATGAGTGATATAGACAGTGTATGAATGCCATAGACAGAATATGAGTGACATAGACAGTGTATGAGTGACATAAACATTGTATGAGTGCCATAGACAGAATAAGTGACATAAATGGTGTGTGAGTGACATAGACAGAGTATGAGTGACATAGAATGAGTGACATAAAAAGTATATGAGTGACATAGACAGTGTATGAGTGACATAGACAGTGTATGAGTGATATAGACAGTGTGTGAGTGACACAGGAAAATGTGTAGCGCCATAGACAGTGTATGAGTGACATAGAACATGTGTGAGTGACATAGAAAGTGTTTGAGTGACACAGGAAAATGTGTGAGTGACATAGACAGTGTATGAGTGATATAGACAGTGTATGAGTGATATAGACAGTGTATGAGTGCCATAGACAGTGTATGAGTGACATAGACAGTGTATGAGTGACATAGAAAGTGTGTGAGTGACACAGGAAAATGTGTGAGTGACATAGACAGTGTATGGGTGATATAGACAGTGTATGAGTGACAAAGAAAGTGTGTGAGTGACATAGACAGTGTATGAGTGATATAGACCGTGTATGAGTGACATAGACAGTGTATGAGTGACATAGAAAGTGTATGAGTGACATATTAGGTGTGTGAGTGACATAGACAGTGTATGAGTGACATAGGCAATTTAAGAGTGACATAGACAGTGTATGAGTGACATAGACAGTGTATGAGTGATATAGACAGTATATGAGTGACACAGGAAAATGCGTGAGTGACACAGGAAAATGTGTGAGTGCCATAGACAGTGTGTGAGTGCCATAGACAGTGTATGAGTGACATAGACAGTGTATGAGTGACATAGAAAGTGTATGAGTTACATAAATGGTGTGTGAGTGACATAGACAGTGTATGAGTGACATAGACAGTGTATGAGTGACATAGAAAGTGTATGAGTGACATAGACAGTGTATGAGTGATATAGACCGTGTATGAGTGATATAGACAGTGTATGAGTGACAAAGACAGCAGTGAATGAGTGACATAGAAAGTGTATGAGTGGCATAGAAAGTGTATGAGTGACATAGAAAGTGTATGAGTGACATAAAAGGTGTGTGAGTGCCATAGTCAGTGTATGAAGGACATAGGCAATTTAAGAGTGACATAGACAGTGTATGAGTGACATAGAAAGTGTATGAGTGATATAGACCGTGTATGAGTGATATAGACTGTGTATGAGTGACATAGAAAGAGTGACATAGAAAGTGTATGAGTGATATAGACAGTGAATGAGTAATATAGACAGTGTGTGAGTGCCATAGACAGTGTATGAGTGCCATAGACAGAGTATGAGTGACATAAATGGTGTGTGAGTGACATAGACAGTGTATGAGTGACATAGAAAGTGTATGAGTGACATAGAAAGAGAGACATAGAAAGTGTATGAGTGATAAAGACAGTGTATGAGTGATATAGACAGCGTATGAGTGATATAGACAGTGTATGAATGCCATAGACAGAATATGAGTGACATAGACAGTGTATGAGTGACATAAACATTGTATGAGTGCCATAGACAGAATAAGTGACATAAATGGTGTGTGAGTGACATAGACAGAGTATGAGTGACATAGAATGAGTGACATAAAAAGTATATGAGTGACATAGACAGTGTATGAGTGACATAGACAGTGTATGAGTGATATAGACAGTGTGTGAGTGACACAGGAAAATGTGTAGCGCCATAGACAGTGTATGAGTGACATAGAACATGTGTGAGTGACATAGAAAGTGTTTGAGTGACACAGGAAAATGTGTGAGTGACATAGACAGTGTATGAGTGATATAGACAGTGTATGAGTGATATAGACAGTGTATGAGTGCCATAGACAGTGTATGAGTGACATAGACAGTGTATGAGTGACATAGAAAGTGTGTGAGTGACACAGGAAAATGTGTGAGTGACATAGACAGTGTATGGGTGATATAGACAGTGTATGAGTGACAAAGAAAGTGTGTGAGTGACATAGACAGTGTATGAGTGATATAGACCGTGTATGAGTGACATAGACAGTGTATGAGTGACATAGAAAGTGTATGAGTGACATATTAGGTGTGTGAGTGACATAGACAGTGTATGAGTGACATAGGCAATTTAAGAGTGACATAGACAGTGTATGAGTGACATAGACAGTGTATGAGTGATATAGACAGTATATGAGTGACACAGGAAAATGCGTGAGTGACACAGGAAAATGTGTGAGTGCCATAGACAGTGTGTGAGTGCCATAGACAGTGTATGAGTGACATAGACAGTGTATGAGTGACATAGAAAGTGTGTGAGTGACACAGGAAAATGTGTGAGTGACATAGACAGTGTATGGGTGATATAGACAGTGTATGAGTGACAAAGAAAGTATATGTGTGATATAGACAGTGTATGAGTGACATAGACAGTGTATGAGTGACACAGGAAAATGTGTGAGTGACATAGACAGTGTATGGGTGATATAGACAGTGTATGAGTGATATAGACAGTGTATGAGTGACATAGACAGTGTATGAGTGACATAGAAAGTGTATGAGTGACATATTAGGTGTGTGAGTGCCATAGTCAGTGTATGAAGGACATAGGCAATTTAAGAGTGACATAGACAGTGTATGAGTGATATAGACAGTATATGAGTGACACAGGAAAATGCGTGAGTGACACAGGAAAATGTGTGAGTGCCATAGACAGTGTGTAAGTGCCATAGACAGTGTATGAGTGACATAGACAGTTTATCAGTGACATAGACAGTTTATGAGTGACATAGAAAGTTTGTGAGTGACAAAGACAGTGTGTGAGTGACATAGACAGTGTATGAGTGACATAAAATGTGTGTGAGTGCCATAGACAGTGTATGAGTGACAAATAAAGTGTGTGAGTGACACAGGAAAATGTGTGAGTGATGTGTATAAGTGACATAGACAGTGTATGAGTGAAAGAACTTGAGTGCAAGCCTAGAAAGAACTTGAGTGATATGGAAATTGTGTGAGTGACATAGAAATTGTGTGTAACATAAAAAGTACATGAGTGCCACAGCAAAATGAGTGAGTGACATAGAAAGCACTTGAGTGATGTAGAAAGTGTGTGAGTAATATAGAAAGTAGGACCGGGATGATTTCAAAATTTTGAAACCAGTTAATCATTAGTATAAAACCGAATCAAACAGGTTAATCGGCCGCAATATTGAAAATGGTGATATCTTCCTGGAGACCATATCAAAGTATTTTCAACTTTCTTATATGACTTATTATCTGATGTTAAAAGTATCATTTTTAAATTATTCCAGTATGAAGTGTCAAAAATATCATTTAAACATCCAGTAATATTCATTTTATAAACATTCTAGGGATGTGCATTGTTTTAGAACGATTAGTGGTTTTGCAAAATTGAAACCGGTTACACCTTGTAATCGAATCGTGTCTGATTAACCGAGTAATCGTCCCGGTCCTAATAGAAAGTATATGAGTGACAAATTAAATTATTGAGTGATTAAAAATAGTGTGAGTTACAAAAAAGTGTTTTGAGTGCCAAAGAAAAGTGATAGAGTTAAATAGAAAGTACTTGTGATACTCACTCATAATCAGCTTGAAATGCATTACGTTACAGTGTAGGGACCCCCATAATTTCTCAGGGACTCCTAAAATATAAACCTTATGGGTCCTGGGACCCTCGTATGGAAAATCCTAAGGAAAACCCTGTGAGTGTGTGACATAACAAGAGCTGTCATGCAGTGGACAGCGCGTTCCACTATTCTCAGTCACATCCTCTGAAAGTGTAAAATTTATTTTATTTTCTGAATCGAAAGGGGCATAATTTGGTTGAAATGCTTGATAAGAGTTACCACCTCTTGGATAAAGGTTGGGTCATGATGGTAAATAAGTGTGCCAAATTTCAAAACAACATGTCAATGGACTTTGCAAATATTTGAGGTGGTACTAGTATATATGTAAACTTTAACATTACTATTACGTCAATGTGGACGCCGACGCTCAGATGAATACAAAAGCTCCCATATTCTTAGTGGAGCTAAAAAGTATGCAGTGGCATAGACAGAGTGATATAGAAAGTGAATGATTAAGAAAGTGGGAGTGGTGGACAAAGTGTGTTAGTGAAACGCAAATTTGAGAGTGACAGTGATATAACAAGACTGTGTTCAATAAACGCTTATGCCCCGTGGAAGCCATGTCAATAAGTCTAAGTCCAAAATAAGGTCAAGGTCAAAATGGAGTCAGGTGATACAGGCGTGTGGAGAGTGGTCATATACAACATCCATGCAGGTTGGAAAGCTTTGTAGCAAGCCATATTAATGCTAGAAGAAACTTCAATTTGGGTTAACCAGGCTGGACGGACGAACGGACGGATGGCTAGACAGGTGAATCACTATTTGCCTACCGATCTATCGATACGGGGGCATAAAAATTATGTGAGTGACTAACATAAAGCGAGTAACTGATGGGCAAAGCATTCAAGTTATATATAAAGTGGTCGAGTGCAAAATAATGTGAATGAGTGACCGAGAAAGTATTTATATGGCATAGAAAGTAAGCAGGTGATGGGCAACTTTTTTGTTAATAGTACTCAGTTAATACTGAAGTTGCAACAGCAACAGCAAGAGCATTCAGCAGTCTGAATGCAGAGTAAAAACTAACATAATTAATAAGTAAGATTTAAGGAATACCTTGTTCATGTGTATTCTAATTGACCATCGAAGAAGACAATTAGGCAGTTGTAGGGTTATCTCATCATAGACATACAGACTGTGCTTCAATGAGCTTACTGAATGGCCATCTAACCACATGCATGTAATATATTCAAACTAACATCTATCACTCAGTCAAGAAGTTGCCTTGTATAAGTCAGTAAGATCCTGTATGATGACCATAAGGACTGAAAAGAAAAAATGTGTAAATATAGTCAGCTATGGTATATTATCCACAAACACATCGAGGCCAGAGGGTGCCTGCTTATCTTTGAGACAAGCCCTATAATTTAGAAGTACACAAGCCCCATATTTGAGGCCTTTAATTGTTATTTCATGTATAAGGGATGATCAATATATAACGAGATAAAAAAATTCTAATTGTTTTTGATTTTGCGAAACCTTTTACCAGATGTAGCGACATATATTAGTAATGAATCTGTACATATTCAGGATCATAGCTTAGCCTACAACATGTTGAAATCTACGGTAGGTAAGGTAAAACTTATTACGCATAGGTGTGGTATTTTTCTTGTTAAATTCCACCAGCGTTGATTGGTTAAAATCCCCACTATTAATAATGTGAAGTTCTTTCATTGGTGTTATACTAAGTACCGTACCTATTTTACCACAAAACAACCTTATATTGCCTTAAATGTAGTAATTATATATGTAGAAACAAGGTTAAATAAAGTTTTATTAAGATTCAAGCAAAATGAATGCTGGGAATTTTGTCCATCCAACGCTGGGGATTGATTTTGTCCGCCTAGACAAAAATAAGTAGTGGGGATTATGTCCATAGGGGATTTTATCCCTATCCCATAACTAATCCATGCCTTAGGAGGAATCCGGACAAAATCCCCATTGGACATAATGCCCACTGCTCATTTTTGACATGGTGGACATGCATTTATTATCCACACCTAATAAAAACTTGGGTTCATTCGCTTTGAAATAAGGGTCAAACCACTTCTCAATCATTAAATCTGACAAAGTTATTAAAGTTATTTATGTTACCATACTTTAATGATCACCCTGTATTAATTGTTTATTCCTGTACTGTAGCCAAGCTTATTTCAAAGCTAATGAACCCAAGTTTTTATGAGATGTGGATAATAAATGCATGCCACTCGAACTTGATGTCAATAACGTCAATGATGAAGCCATACATTTTCAGTGATTCCCGTAAATTTTGCTACCCGAAACATTTCGCTGAACTTGAAGACCGCATTAAATTTGCCCCCTACACTCACAGGATTTAAACCCTTTGGGCTTCTGATCATGGGAATTCCTGAAGGAAGGAGTGTATAATAAAAAAAACAGCATATTTACTTGATTTGAAAACAACAATACAATGTGAAATTGGAAGCATCAGTGAGTAAAATGCATGGAATAAATTGGTAATTTAATACAACGTAATTTGATGCTGACAATATATATATGTAACATTTGAAAATGATTTATGTCCTGAATAAAATTTGCATGAATATATTAACCAATTGCCAATAACACCCAATATTATCTTAAAAACTGACAAAGTTATTAAAGTTATTTTAATATGCTACCATAGATTGATAATCACCCTGTATTTCGTATTTGCAAAAGTTTTGCTGGCATTGAAATGACTTTATATTACTGCACTGAAAATGATTAGCATATTTAAGTTTATTAGCCCACGATACAATACGTATCGTGACATAAAGCAGATCACAATACGTTTTGAACCTAAAGTGATATCAGAATATTATTGTAAATGTCTGACAATTAAAAGAAAAATTAAAACACTAATGCAAAATATTGTTCATTGTTGTTGAATAAGCTCAGTGTACAATTTCTTCGAGTTGAATTAAAATGATCAAGTAAAATAGTTCATATTAATAAGTAAAATGTCAACTATATTCCGAAAAGTATCAATACTTTATAGGAGAAATAAGGTATGTCTGTATCGCAATATGTACCGTATCGTCACCCTTATATCACGATATGCATCGTCTCGTTAAGTGACCGTATCGTTAAAGTGACCGTATCGTTACACCCCTACTCTCTACCAGGCTATGAAGTGTTATTTTAAAGTCTTAGATACAATTGTTCAATTTAAACCTCAATGGAAGTAACAACAACTAGTACTAAGAGCAAGAGCCAGGGGGGTATCCAGACTACATGTAAGAGTATGCTGAAATATAAACATTCATTGAAAGGAAATAAATGTAGAGTCAATTCAATAATGAGGGAACTATCCCATTCGAAAGAATATAAAGTATACAAGCATTCAGTCAAGTGACAGATATCTACAAACAACAAATAAAGTAACTATAGTCGATTCAATAAGTACATTTGTAATACTTATGAGGGAACTATCCCATTCGAAAGAATAGCGGTGAATACCGTTAACTCATGTGACGTATATAGCTTATACCCAGTTAAACCTAGATACACACAGATTACCTGCCGGATGATAGTATATTTACACCCGTTCTCAATTGACTTTGAAAGTACTGTATAGATCTACAACAAGCGTCGAGGCATGACTAGTAAACACTCAGTATTCTATCTCTATAGAGGTGACAGGTCACGCCTCAACGCTTGTTGTACATCAATACTGGAGTGGTATATCATAATATGTAATACTATAGTATATCTAATATCTAAAATAGATATGGGCAAAGTAACATCATTTTAGTTCCATAATTAAGCCACACTTACAGTGATAAGCATTTTCTTTTGATGGCCATAATAGGATGCAAAGAGGCTAATTTTTGTTGGTTATGAATAGTAAGGAATGTATTCATATTCATCATATGAAATATAGAGACAATTTCCATTTGATTATATATTGCCAGTCATAATAATAAATAATGTACCAGTCAGTTGAAACCCTGCAGAATGGCAGGATAATGGTGAAGAATAGTCCCAGATTTGTAACTTTCCGTTGTCTTTGCGCTGTCCGATGAGAGAGGAATATTTGTACTGTGCCTAAGCAGTGCTGACCTATAGCAGGGCATATATTTAACAGGTTGGAGGGAGGGAGGTGATATTCTGCATGGGATTTTACCCAGGATTTGAAGAATCATAACTAAATGATCTGACGTTGCATCATCTTCAAAGCCCCTTCGACTACTCACTACAGTGTTATATTTCTACACCGTCTAGTAAACACTGAAAAAAGTCATTTGGGGATTTGTTGTTCTTGCTGCCACCGCACGGGACAATTCTGTATTGAACATTTTGCCTGGTAAATTCCACGGCTATGTATATGTATTGCTGTTTCGGTAATAAAAATCCCTGCGGTAACACGGCTACTCCCGTGGATCCTCGGGGTACATATCTTCAGTTATTTACAGTAAAGGTACAATATATAAATGTATTATAAACAACTATACATTATGCAGTCAGTGTAGGTCTAGCAGGAAGCACCTGAGTATCCTAACTAATAGGCCTACCGGTAATTCCAAAAAATCCAACTTAAATTTTTGGCCAGAAATTAAAATTCAAAGTTAAATCCTTTGAATATAATTAAATGTAACATATAATATAAAAATATGTTGGTTGCTTGCTAAATGATGAAGATTTATTTTTAGAAAGGACCGCAAATTTCTTAACCCAATCCGCCCGCTAGAATTGAGATCCCGATTTCCACTTTATGACACGATTTATTGTACTTTTTATCCAGAATATGTGCTAATGTATTAAATATAACATTTTCGTACATATTAATCATCAATTATATCAAATAACGCTGAAATCGAGAAAAAAAAACAAATTAAAATGACACTCGACTTACCCGTTCGCCATATCCGCCATTTTGTTTGCATATTGTTCGCTAGGCGTACTACCTCGGATAGTAGTTCGCTTCAACTGCGAACCGTTCTGTCCGAACTATCCGTACAGTTAAAAAAAGTTGCGTAACTACCGAACGGTTCGGTAGCGTTAAGTCTTACTGAACGCAAGGCAGAGATCTATTAATATAGTAGATCCTGTCTACGCTAATCAAGTTAGTGTATCGATCGTCTGCTAGCGGTTAGATAGACTGTATATACTGTCCTTGAACTAATTAGTGAAAACATGTTGTTTCTATTTATAGCATCAATGTTTGTAAACAACATAATTAGGTCATCGTCTACAAATGTTCAGCGGCGGAGTGATTTTAATAGACACATTTCAGTTCACCCGTGTTCCACCAGAAATCTATTGGCTGAATAAACAAAACAAACTAGTCACTGACCAATAGCTCGTTGTATATCAATTTGCATATGAATGCCCCGATATGTAAACATGAAACCGTGGGATTACTTTCTCAACCTTCTTGACGGTCCTTGGCGGTTCGCAGGCCTTTGATAGTAGGAATATAGTCCATGCGGAATGATTTGCTATAAAATTAAAATATCCTCAAAAAATAAAAGTCTGATGTAATTGTTGGTCTTAATATTAATAAATGTTGGTAATGTAAACAAATCGGGTTCAATGATACGTGTAACCTGTGTAGCATGCTTGTAATATTGTTCAAATCATAGACCTATTTATTGGTGTAGGCATAAAGGCGTTAACTTCATAGTATATATAAATAAAAAAAAAGAAAGATAGTTATTACATTGTGTGGCTTATCGCCACACAAAAACTGGAAAATTAATGTGAATACAAATGTAATCTATAAAAGTGTCTTTGCGTTGGGACATTGTAGATATTGTAAAGTCATTGGCTTGCAGAATGTAACTTTGCAGCAAAAGTTGATCAAATATTATTTTAATATATCAGTATTTGATATAAAACTTATCAATGGGGATTCATATCATGAAGGGAGCTACATATTTGTAGTTACCATTGCAATTTAATGATCTTATTATATGGCAGCCTGATTGTTTAATGCATACTATATAATCATAAATTTTCGTGGGGTATTAAATTTCATGAATTTCGTGGTTCACCTTCAACCACTTAATCAAATCCCAGCCATCGAACAATAATTTTGACCCCTATCATATTTATTACCTGAAATGCAAATCCACCAATTAACGTCCAACCAAAATGGTATTTTTTTACCCAAACCACAAAATTAGGTCCCATCAAAATTAAATGATTTTACAGAAAATGGTTTATATTTCAGGAACTCTAACTTCTTTGATGATGTTGGATACAGGAACATATGTGCAAGTTTCACAGACATTCAAGAATTTTCAGCAGCGGTCTTACATACAGAAGAAAGGGCCATATAGAGTGGGTATCTGTCTAGCATTAAATGGATCTGATATCTGGTACGGCCGTCTACAACCGTACCTGAATGAGATAGAACTACATGAACATTACTACATACAAGGGCCATCGGGTTGTCAAGGAGAGGCAATGCAGCTCTGTGCTGTGATTGGTCAGTTTGTTTATAAGCTTTTCTGATTGGTTGGTGTATTTATTAAGTTGCTGCCTGATTGGTTACTTTTTATAAGGTTTTCTGATTGGTCAGTTTGTTTATAAGGTTTTCTGATTGGTCTGTGTGTTTATAAGCTTTTCTGATTGGTCTGTGTGTTTATAAGGTTTTCTGATTGGTCTGTTTGTTAATAAGCTTTCCTGATTGGTTGGTGTATTTATTAAGTTGCTGCCTGATTGGTTACTTTTTATAAGGTTTTCTGATTGGTCAGTTTGTTTATAAGGTTTTCTGACTGGTCTGTGTGTTTATAAGCTTTCCTGATTGGTTGGTGTATTTTTCAAGTTGCTGCCTGATTGGGTGGTTGTTAATTTCTTCTGATTGGGTGGTTGTTTACTTGTTCTGATTTGTTGGTTTATTTATTGACTTTCTGTGATTATTCTATTAATGAATTAAGTTATTCTCATTGGTTGATTTATTTATCGAGGATCTGCAATTGGTCGGTTAATTATACCCCTACATTGTATAATATATGTATTGTTTTGGAATAAAAAATGTCTCCAAAACATCTTTCTGACGTCAAATTTATTCAAAGTTATTTCTGTTAACAAAAAATTGCGCAATGTTTCTATTTAATAAAATCAAACATGTGTTAAAACATCTATGAATAAATAAGACTATGAAAAACCATGCCTACAAAGCTGATCAATTTTACCTTCCACAAGACTCGCAAGCTATGCCATTTGTGACAAGGACCAAATGTTTGCTTCTTTCTGGTTTTGACTAGACAAATAAAAAAAATTTCATCAACTTTTTACTTACAAGCCAGATCTTCTGCATCATGCTTGAGTCTCATGCATTTAAGACTCTACTCCTGCGTGATTAGAGGCAAATTGGTCAAATCTCATGCATTTCTTGAAATACTGGAACATGATAGTTTTTTGTTTACATCATGAAAATGATGACAAATATTGCTTTGAATTGCTTCATGGAGCTTACATGGTATTGCCTTACTATTTAAATTAGTGAAAACTGCATAAAAAACTTTAATTTCTAAATTCTTTAAGTTCAAAGTTTGAGGAAAATCTCCTGCATTTTAATGAAATCTCCTGCATTTCCAACATTAATTTCATGCAAAGCGTTTGCAAAACTTGGCATGTATGTTAGTGCATCAGTGCCACATTCACAGATCTTGTATGGTTGTTTGTAATTCCTGAATCATAACTTTCAGTTCATAACCACATGGTAATTCCTAAATCATAACTTTCAGTTCATAACCACATGGTAATTCCTGAATCATAACTTTCAGTTCATAGCCACATGGTAATTCCTGAATCATTTCTTTAAGTTCATAAGCACATGGTAATTCCGGAATCATTACTTTCAGTTCATAACCACATGGTAATTTCTGAATCATTACTTTCAGTTCATAACCACATGGTAATTATTGAATCATTTCTTTCAGTTCATAACCGCATGGTAATTCTGGAATCATTACTTTCAGTTCATAACCACATGGTTATTCCCGAATCATTTCTTTCAGTTCATAACCACATGGTAATTCTGGAATCATTACTTTCAGTTCATAACCATATGGTAATTCTGGAATCATTACTTTCAGTTCATAACCACATGGTAATTTCTGAATCATTACTTTAAGCTCATAACCACATGGTAATTCCTGAATCATTATTTTAAGTTCATAACCACATGGTAATTCCCGATTCATTTCTTTCAGTTCATAACCACATGGTTATTCCCGAATCATTTCTTTCAGTTCATAACCACATGGTTATTCCCGAATCATTTCTTTCAGTTCATAAACACATGGTAATTCCCGAATCATTACTTTCAGTTCATAACCACATGGTAATTCATGAATCATAACTTTCTGCTCTTAATTCCTGAATCATTTCTTTCAGTTCATAACCACATGGTGGATATGATAACCAAATCTGGACTTCCTGTAATGGGCGTGTACTTTGGTCATCCAAACCCAGATCATTGGACTAGTGAAGATGTTCTAACAAAGAAACGAGGATTTCTCACAACGTTCGCACAAATGTGTGGCCGAAAACAATCTATATATGCCAAGGTTTGTTGTCATTATTCATGTACAGTTGTTGTTGTTATGCCCCCTATCTTTGACCAGCTTTGCTCATGTCTGTCGGTCTGTCTGTTGGTTGGTCAGTAGACTAAACGGTTTCCGTTCAATAATTCAAGAACACTTTGCCCTCGGATGTTCAACATAGAGTTTGGTCACTGTAACCTTTACCATTTTTGACTATTTGGCCTCCATGAGGGCATGTGTGTTTTACAAACTTCTCTTGTTATGCCAAACTCCCTTCTGTCAAATTTTCTGTAAAAACTGTTTTGCTGCCAGGTTACCTTAAAGTGTATAGAGCTATAACAGAAGATATGTTTTAAAAAAGTTTCAAAAACTCAAAAACAATTATGCTTTCACATCCATAAGATCAATTTTCGCTTCAGTTTTAACAGAAACTCTCTCTGTGATTTATTGGACATGCAAAATGTCCATTTTCATACGAAAGTGTTCTAGAACACCCTATAAAACTATTAGAATCGCCTATTTTTCGACGATTGAATCAAAGTACACGGAACCCATCCAAAGTTTTAATCTGCACTTATGGTAGTCTAGTATCATACTAAAAACTATGCAAGTGTTATTTTGACATTGAATGACTGTTAGAATATAGCTCTATACACTTTAATCTGGTTTTCATTAATAAAGTACTTGTAAAAGTGTGCTTGCAATGCAATTAGGTTTATTTACTGATGCAGGAGGCATATAGCGATTGTCCTATCCGTCTGTCTGTTTGTATGTCTGTCCCTTGATTTCTGTTGGATAACTTTAGTTAGGAATGAAATGTGCTGTGTAGGTAACTTATGTGAAAAGGCCCCTTGGATTCAACGTGGGGCGGTTGGAGTCAAGGTCACTGTTACTAAAATTAGAAATTATGGACAAGGCTTCTAAGGCATAAGCATTTACTGAACGCAGTCTTGTGTGTTAATCTATTCCAAGTGTTACCTCTATCTGTACATTATTATGTAAAATGTGTCATCCGAGCTTATCTCCCCCTAGGCCTATTCTTCCCCACCTAACCATAATAAAAGAAATTGCTATAAAATGCTTTAAATCCAACAATGATTAAATTAATGTTGTTTCCCAGGGGATAAAACTGTCCCGGGGGAAGATGGCCCCACTACACCAATATTTAATTTGTAGCCTGTATGAATTTACCATAAATTATGCCTCTTGTATCATATCATTCCAGGCCTATGTACTGATAGATGGCTGGAGGTATGTTACACTGAAGAAATATTTTATGCTGCATTATCTGGAAAATGGATCAAAGTGAGTATACTGATTAAATGTTAAACAATTTCTTAGACTCATTCAGTTTAAAAAGTCCAGTCTACTTTAATGCTTCCACACTTAATCACATAAATTTTGAAAAAATGTCTGCATAAAAATTACTTATGACATGTAAAAAAATTCCTTGTTCAGGAAGTTATGACCGCTGTCAACAAAATAAGTCTGCTGTCAAAATTTGCGTACTAAAGATCACATAAATATATTGCTGCCTTAGAAGGAGTAGGCTGTAAGTGCAAAATCAATATTGTTAGAAAACAAGTTGTTTCAACTTCAGTTGGGTCAACATGACAACTCCCAATGTTCATGAAAATAGTCTGTAAAAAGCGCCTTGTGGTGCTGATTTTAAATATGTATCAGTCTTATAAGGTTGTAAGTAGTACTTACGACCTTTTCATTCTAAGTCAGCGATATATAGCCTACTTTCCTGTGTTTTCGTGAACATAAGACTTAGGAGAATGCTCAATTGTTTGCTGATTTACGATGAAACTAATGCCTGAACCCCTCTCTTCAAGTTAAATACAAAACATGATGAGATATCATAGTATTTTCCAAGTAGCAGCCATCTTACAGACTGGACTCCAACTCTTCAATCAGCAGACAAGTTTCCTAAAGATTCGTGAATTCTGATTGGCTGGTCAGTAAAACTCATTCTGGGACTCTGTTTTTTTTGGTTCACAGCGGAATTCCATTGGGGGTTCTTCTAGCATGTGTTAACAAAATGGTGGCTGTGTGATGATTCTAACGCACATAAATGATGAACTTATAGACATGGGAGTCATCTGCTTTTCTGTCAAACTGAATTTTAGGGGTATTTTATACTTTTACCATTAAAATTTGTTTTAAAGAGAGGTATGCTCAAAATATTTATGGAAGATCATTTTTTTAACTTCTTCAATCATTTGTCAATAATTTTTGACCTGCACGTTTGGCAGAAATATGTCAAACAGGGTTCATGAAACCATAGGAATTCACGAAATTATAGGAAAGAAGGATAATGTGATTTACAGCTATTTTTGGATGCCAGTTATACAAACTTACATGACTTTATATAATGTTTTAGATCAGAAATATTTTATCCTGAAAACCCGGAAGCCTTCTACAGATCTGTATTCCTGTCTAAAGAAAGGGTAAGCTTATGTAGCCGTGACAACGTTACCTCTGTTCAGCAACACACTTTGGGAGCTACAATATTTGGCCATTGTACCGAGGTTGTTGCCTTACAGAGGTTGAATTTTTAATGAATACAAGCCTAGGGAAATTTTAAAAGGTGTTGTTAAAGAGGTTGTTGCTCTATAGAGTTAAATGTGTAGTAAATATCAGCTTAGGGCAATTTTAAGGTATTGTTATAAAGAAATTGATACTCTATAGAGGATTGGTCTAGAGTGTACAAAGTGAAACCTCTTTTACCAGTATAATGCCTAAAATGAAATTATCCTTTATGTCCCCTTACCTGGTGAAGTTAAAAATATATTTATTCTGAATACAACTGAATAGGACCAATGCCGTGGGAATGGATGGTATTGGTTTGAACCTAGGCCGTGGCATACCAAAGTCTTGTAAATTACTTTTATCTCACTTAGGCTTGATGAAAGGTAGTTCCTGATGTTATCTAGAACGTAGTAGGTGTATGTCTCTAAATTATAAACACTGTATGTGTTGAATGTTTTGTTTCTAGCTTATTTTAATTAGAAATGTCCATTTATATCATATATGTAAATGTATTGCTTAAAACGTTGACTATTATAAGATGATAATGCTTTATTTAAAATATGATTTTGTCACTCACATGTATCGAATGTAGAATGTGTGTATTTTGGGCCGGTGGCCTTGTATTACAATAAACTTGAGCTGAGTTGAGTTGAGTTACTGTTACTAGCTTGACCCTGTGTCAGTATGCTGTGTCTGAACAATATTTCATATGATTAAATCATTGTTGATGAACAAGTCTCAATAAAGTCACATTTAATAAGTTTTTAAATACTGTAAAATCATTTAATTTTGATGGGACAAAATTTCATGGTTTTGGTAAAAAAGACAATTTCGATGGGACCTTAATTCATGGACTTTGCATTTCAAGTAATAAATACCGGTAACATGGGCTAAAATAAGTGTTTGATGGGATTTAATTTCATGGAAGAAGGTGAACCACGACATCCGTAAAATTTAATCCCCCATGAAAATTTATGATTTTACAGTAAGCAATCAAATGGACCTGCAATTTATATTATACATTTATATTTCTCCAGGCTGCATTTCACTACCAGAACTGTGGCCCTCCACATGGTGGTAACCCAATGAGTATAGCTAATGTACGTTCTACTACACATCATATAGAGAAGAAGATGTTTGAAGCACAGAGGAAATCTGATTGGCTCGTGTTTTACCGACACCTCTTATTGAGGGATCTCATATCACAGGTATGTTCAAGGGGTTTTAATTCAATTGTATTTTTTTAAACATTGTAACAATTTCTTTGTCAGTCAGCTTTAGTTAGTTCAGTTTACTATTTGGCGTATTTGCTTCATTTTCTTCTTTACTGTAATGGTAAAGTAATTGACTAAATTGGAAAAATTAGAAATTAGAACAATTATGGCGCCGTCATGACATTACGCACAATTTGATGACCGGAGCTGTTGATGTTATTTTGCTTTTTCTGTGCTGTACTGGAACCAGTTACCTGCAGAACTTTAAAATTATCAAAATGTTAATTTCCACTGTTATTTTCACTGAAAACCATCGTAATTTTCACTGAAAACCATCATAATTTCCACTGTTATTTTCACTGAAAACCATTGTAATTTCCACTGTAATTTCATTGAAAACCATTATTATTTTTGCTGTTATTTTCACTGAAAACCATTGTTATTTTCACTGTTGTTTTCACTGAAAATCATCGTAATCCATTGAAATCAAATGATAGATGTACTATATTTTGACATACAGGATCAGAGTCATATAGCAGATTGCTGGAGAATGTTTCACTGTATGGCTGGACAAGTGGAATATGTTGTGGGTCAGTAAACATTTGTTGTCATTCTGTCTCATATTTCAGTCATTTAATATTACTACTACATATCGATGGCTGAGAACCAAAAAGGTCGTAACTCCTACTTGCGACCTTATAAGACTCATTCATATTTGAAATCTGCTTAACAAAGCGCTTCTTATGAGCTTTTTTTCTTGAAAATCTGAAATTGTCATGTTGACCAAAATGAAGATTTAAAAACGTGTTTTCCCATAGGTAAAGAGTAAATTACAGACAGTTTTCTCTTGTTTTTTCAATATATCGATTTGGTAGTTACGACCTTCTGGTTCTAAGCCAGCGATATAGTTCACCAAAACAGCCTTCCTGGAAACATTTTTAATTTCTATCTTCTTATGGTTAACACACAGTCACACTCATACCTTCATTTTTCTGATAATGCATCTGTCAAAATTTTGCCTGCCAGGGAGGGTTCTTGGAATCAACCAGAGTATATTCCCCTGATTAGAAGTCGATGAGGTTTTAAAATTTCCCCTTGTATTATAATTACTGTAGTAACAGTTTACTTCCTTATCCGAACTTCCTCTATATTGCCCAAAAATTTCTGATGAGTGTGGATTTTGGATTAGGGAGGTATATGAATATGTAGTGAGTATTGTTCAAGAGATTGATTACTGTAAAATCATTAATTTTCGTGGGGGATTAAATTTCGTGGTTCACTTTAACCACAAACTTTAATCCCAACGAACATTGATATTGACCCCTGTTTTGTTACCTGAAATGCAAAGTCCACGAATTCAAGTGCCAACGAAATTGTCTTTTTTACCAAAACCATGAAATTAAATGATTTTACAGTATAAAGTTCTATGTAGTTTGAGCATTACCTTACAGGGATGATGGAGGTACTACAGGATTTAGTTCTCACATGTTTACAGTCTGGAGCACTCGATAAAAACAAACCTGCAAGTCGTCTAAATAGTCGCGGTTCTACATCGTCCAAGAAGAACAAGGTAATGTACACATTTCATGCTCGCTTTTTTATTCCACTGCCCTTATTTACAAATGTTATTTTCTCCCACCTTTATATATGGGTAGATGTGTTCTGCACGGTTTTCATGTTGGTTGGGACAAGGCAGTTAATGCTATTGGTCTTGGTTAATGTGTGTGTGTGTGAAACGAAGACATTTTTAATTTAAGAAATGTGATCTCAAAGACAATAAGTGACCCATTCCTTTTCTTTGTTTACCTTAGTTATCAGGCCAAAACGTGGTCAGAAGTAAAGACTTTTCTCACCAAAACACATGTGCCTATCATGGTCTGGTGCACATTTGTTGTCACACTAGTAAGAGAAAGATGGTTCCCTATTTGTTCTCATATGATAGATATAACAGAATTTATGTGATAAATATCTCTTATTTAAAATTTCACAAATTTTTATTTACAACTACAGAACCCGGTAGAGGACAAAGCGCTAACAAAAATGGTGATGGCATTCTACCAGAAGTTGATGTATGTCTGTGAGGCTAGACTGACCATGGCTGCACGGGCTCTCACTGATTACATAGAAAATAAACTCAAGTCAGCGTTAGAATTCGATCCAGAGACTGGACAGCCGTATCTAGCTATTGAAGATCAGGTATGTTTAAATACTACTTTTCAAATTAAAGTGTTATTCTGTAAACACAATCGGCAGGTTAACTTTTATCATATGCAACAGGGGTTTCACTAGACCTGAAAACCCGAGGGTCCCAGGACCCTTCACTTCAAAATTTTGGAGGGTCATTTTCTGAAACCCGGGAGTCCTTTCCCGAACATGCCTGGATGTCTACATTAATGGTTAATACCATTAATTATATGCAGCTCTTGCTAAGTAACATGAACAAAGTCTATTAATAAATGTTAATATGTACATAAATTTAGCCAAATAATGGCTTATTTACAACTTTATATGATTTTCTAATAATTAAAGTAGGCTACTATAGTCTCTTCAACCAAAAGTGGTAGTCTTGAACAGGGTTGTGAGGCTAATATAGATTCATGATACCAAAAACAATATACCAATACATGTATCTGCGTGTATTTATAAACTTCTTGATGGATTAAAATACCACTTAGTAACTTAGTTCTACTTTCGTTTTTCTGAACGATTACGCCAATGTGGCGAAAACATATGACATTCGAAAGTGACATTATAATTTTGGTTTTCGTCCCTACTGGCGGCAAAATAATATCAAATTGTGATATTTTGGTAACTTATACAAACTTATCGTGTGACTGTGACTACCTTATTGAACAAACGAGTCTAAATATAAAATCGCGATCGATTTGAATTTGTTTCGTTTTATTATCGATCCAGGCGCTTACAATTAATTAATTCTCAATTAAAATGACCTTCCGGTGGCTTTTTATATCGACGGGTCAAACTCATTGGCAGTTCTTTTAATTCTCTATCCAGCCATTTAAGACAACATGTGCGTGTCACAATCAACGCATACAATTAAACACCAAGTATAACGCCTTTCATGAAATCTACATAAACAATTTACTGCCTGTCAGTCTGCATATAAGTCCTGCCTCGTATTTACATCACCTACGATGACCTTGGGAATTTACTATGTAATTTATTCAAGCCAGGCCTTTCGCCGACAATCATTGGCTTCTGACCGACTCGCGGATTTCGTCACACATCCGGGTCCCCATCTAAGCGTTCATCGATTGCAATAACTCAAGCGTCCAGTGATTGTTTACACGCTAATATTTACAGTTTTATGACAGGAAACGTGCGATAATTTAATGGATGGACAAAGGAAAAAATCCCCCAGGTCCGGACTCGGGTCCTCTGGTCCATTGAAACCCCTGTGCAATCAAATTGCTTCCTTCACAAATCTGAAAGTGCAGAGAATCTGTGCTTAACTACCTAGTTTACAGTGAGAGAGATGTTTATACATAGTTGAGCTTAGACTGACTGTTTAGTACACTCTCTATACATACAGGTGAAAAGCCATTAAACAACATGCACCAGAGAGGTCATTTGAACGTGACCTCTTATGTAGTGTAGTCAGATCTAACTAACAGCATAAAGAAATGGAGCAAATGTTAGGATCTGATTTTAATGAGATCAAATGTTTTCCATTTCAGACAATATTTCGACTAGAGGAGATGAAGTCATTAATGAGAATATTCCAGGATATATTAAGTGGAGACATGCAAAGTATTGCTTCTAATGTGGAAATGACCTATAAGCCAACCAGATTGCACACCCCTCAGATGAAATTAGGGAACACAACCAAAAGGGGCCCAAAAACACCAAGGTCTCCTGGGGATACATTTAGGAATAATACTGTTTTAAAAACTCGAGGTTCTATGGGACAAACAAGGTAACATTTGAAACATTAGCACTAGAACTGTTTCATCAGTTGTGTCAATCATTTCAGTAAAAGTAATTTAAAAGTTATATGTTGAATTTATTGTTAAAGAGGCGTTCCCTATAGCTTTGATCATTTAGATCGATGCAGGAATATAAAACATTAAACGTGAATCATTATTGCCTAAACTCCTCAAATTTTCAACAAAAAGCTCTAACTAATTACAGAGAAAATAATGAGAACATATTTCCGTGACAAGCCAAAATATTCACCAGTAGTTTCCCTTTGACCACATAATAATAAATCGCTGGAAGCGATAAATTATTATTATTGATTAAAATATATTTTGGACATTATAGAGACATATTTGAGCACACTTTCTTCTGACAAATTATGATAATTGATAATGTGTTGTACCTTTAGCTCATCTAATGTGAAAGTAGAGAAAAATATGCTAGTTATAGGGAATGCCTCTTTAAGGTTAATTTCTGGAAAACTACATGAGGTGTCATCTTGAAACTTAACATGTGCATATACCTCGTGCTCAATGCCATCTACAATTTCCTACTTATTTGAGGTCACTAGGTCAAAGGTCAAGGTTTATTCAAAACTTCACCTTGCTCATAAAATGCAAACGCATAGGGTGACATGATTGAAAATTCACCTTATACATGCATCTTAATGAGAATTTTGTCATTCACATACTTTGAGGTTTGTTTGTTTTCAATAATTCAGATGACACTAATGTTACTTGAGTTGATAAAATAACTTCTTAACTAATTTCGTACAATATATTTCTTTTTACTTTTAGAGGGATAATAGAGAGCCAAGATCCTTATTTATCCCAACCAGATGTGTACCGTCAATCTCGACCAGCTAGTGTGGCATCTACTGTTCTAGATGATCCAGACTTTTACCGCAGCAAACCAGCACCTATGATGACTATAAATGAAAATGTATGAAACTTGACCATCATGTTTTGTGCGGATATAGACAATTTCCTCAGGAGATGGGACCAGCGATTTTTCTCTAGAGAGATGGGACCAGCGATTTTTCTCTAGAGAGATGGGACCAGCGATTTTTCTCTAGAGAGATGGGACCAGTCATTTGTCTCCTAGAGAGATGTGACCAGCGATTTTTCTCTAGAGAGATGTGACTAGCGATATTTTACAGGAAGGGGTTTTCTTTACTATATCACTCAAAGGGGATTCTGAACCCCTTTTTTTCTTAGAAGATTCACCTGACTAGACTGTAAGCCCTGGCCTGTCAAATTTATGATTTACGAATTAGCCATATTTTTGCCAAAATTTCAGGGGTGTGTGAATCCTGCCCCAACCCCTCTTCTCTCCGAATCTCATTCTTGTTAAACCAGCATATTTTTTCTTTCAAAACATAGCTAGTCTCGTTACTTGACGGTCCACTGATGTATTAGGGTGCTGAATATGTGAATGTATGTAGATGTCATACAGTTTGTACTCTACCGTGTTGTTGAATGGAATGTAGTTGTAAGGAGTTAATGAGCTTTTGACAGAGTTTTTGGGTCCTTGTGACTGTGTGATAAGATGCCAAGCAAAGTCTTTATATGCCAGTCAGCATTCTGCTGAAATATGGCAGGCATATGAGTGCCTCCACCCAGGTTTGAACCTGAGTCGCCAGATTATGTGGCAAGCACCCTAACCACTAAGCTACAGAGACATACAAGAAGAATTGTGAGGTCCCATTCAATGTTGCGGCACAATATACCACGAACATGTATACATTTATATATAACATATCATCTGTATGTCAACAAAACTATGTCTATAATAATTATATTAACTTTTAACTGTACAATACAACGTCTGTAGAGCAACACCCTTTGAAAGCTGCAAATATTGACCTTGACTGATGGAACAACCTTTTTACAGTAAAAAAACTAAAAATCAGTCTAGGAAAATGTTGATTTTTTTTTTCTTTTCCGGGCCCAAGAAGGGTAACCCCATTTATTTTCCCTGTCCAATGGTTTATGTGGGTCGGAGAATAATCCCCCACAAACCTTACAACATTGCATATTATATATATAAAACGAACAGAGCAAATAGAAATCATACTATAAAGTAAAGTACTTATCTACATAAATTTGATATTTGGGGGTAATAAAAGGGATTGGGACCTTTTTTGCCAAAGAGTGACGAGTAGAGGGAAGAAAAAAAAATGTTGTCAAAGATGTTGATTGTTTTGATGGTATTGGTATAGAGAGATTGTTGTTCGACAGAGGGCTGTTCTGGAGAGGTTTTACTGTATATAAATAATGTGCCAAATATCCTGTGATATCATTGTGTCATGTTCACAGAGGATCATGACTGTGCTATCCACAGGTAACTGTATCGTTGAAAACGAAAAAAAACAAAAAACATTTTTTTTTGAAAATTTATATTTTTCTGAAAAAAATATTTTCACTTTTTTTCATTTTTAACAATACAGTTACCTGTGGTGCTATCAGGGTTGTTTCACACCTGAGGTAGTCATGTTTTATAGATGTTCAGTATCATTTCTATGTTTGAGACTTGTACTTTTATCAGCTTGTTAATTTCATTTTTACGTGTGTGATACCTCTTGTGCCTATTGTGCTCTGCTGAGTACTGTCTTCCCTGTCAAGAGTTTATGTTGTACATGTCGATGGCTTAGAACCAGAAGGTTGTAACTCCAACTTACGGCCTTATAAGACTCATACATATTTGAAATCTGCTTCACAAGGCGCTTCTTATAAGCCTATTTTCATTAAAATCTGAAATTGTCATGTTGACCAAAATGAAGTTTTAAAAACATGTGTTCCCAAAGGTAAAGAGTAAATTACAGACAGTTTTCTCTTGTTTTCTCAATATATCAATTTGGTTGTTACAACCTTCTGGTCCTAAGCCAGCGATGTAGCAAGGAAAATGTTTAGGTTCCGGTGTTCTGTTTTTATCAAATCACTTAGGAAAATTATAAACTTACAAGTAACATTAATAAGAGCTGTCCGCGGACAGCGCGCTCCACTTTTTAAGTGTCGGATAGTGTAGTGGATGACATATTTACCTTTTTGATGATAAACAAGGATACCAAGTTTGAAGGAAATATCTTCGATGGTTTCTGGGATATGTAATTAAACATGAAACTTCTAAGTCGAAAAAGGGCCATAACATTGGCAAAATTAATTTTAGGTTTACCCGCCCTTGTGAAATAGGTTCCCCTTTTGATGATAAACATGCATACCAAGTTTGAAGCAAATATCTTTGAGGGTTTCTGAGATATGGACATAAATGTGAAATTCTAATTCGAATAGGGGCCATAACTATGACAAAATTAAATTTAGGGTTACCTGCCCTTGTGAAATGAGTTCACCTTGTGATAATAAATATGCATATCCGATTTGAAGCAAATATCTTTGAGGGTTTCTGAGATATGGAGATAAATGTGAAATTCTAATTCAAATAGGGGCCATAACTATGACAAAATTAAATTTTGGGTTATCTGCCCTTGTGAAATGGGTTCCCCTTGTATAAGTTAACAAGCATACCAAGTTTGAAGCAAATATCTTTGACGGTTACTGAGAAATTGACCTGAACAAAAAGGTTAACCAACAACGAAAAATCTAAGTCAAAAAAGGGCCATAACTCTGGCAAAATTAATTTTAGGGTTACCTGCCCTTGTGAAATGGGTTCCCCTTATGATAGTTAATATGCATACTAAGTTTGAATCAAATATCTTTGACGGTTACTGAGAAATGGACCTGAACGAAAAGTTTAACCAACACCGCCGACGCCGACGAGTGGGTCATGACAATAGCTCCACTTTTCAAAGAAAAAAAGTGGAGCTATTGTTATGAAAAATTGAATTTATTATACTTCTTTAACCACTACTAATTGGTGTTTAGCTTGGCTATTTTGACCTGAGCCTGACCTTTATGCAAGAATATATTACAAGGTTCTTGCTTTCAATATATCAATTTCTGCAAGCAAATCTTGCAATATCGGCATTTAAGATTTATGTTTGTATTACATCTCGAGCGTCATCGTGATACTCCCCGATTATAAAATCATACACTCGGTGATGTAAACGTCGACAATATATCGACTGTTAAATTATGCTTATCAATAGGTCAGACTCATGTCAAATTGGCCAAGCTTTAAAAAGGTATGTTATATTAAAAATTAATGCTTTAGCTAATGAACTTCAAGCCATATTGATTACCAATTTGTTGTTATTATAGAATTACCAATCCTAAGATTTAGATTTCAGTAAGTGCTTTGATAAACCCAGATGTTGATCATGTTTACATCATGTTATCATTGTTAGTGGTTTGTTATATATCGCTGGCTTAGAATTATAAGATACATACATATTTAGAATAAGTATCACAAGGCGCTTCTTATGAACCCATTTTCATAAAAATCTGAACTTGTCATGTTGACCAAATTGAGTTGTAAAAGTTTGTTTTACCATGTTTTTCCGTGTTTTCTCAAAATATCGATTTGGTAGTTACGACCTTCTAATTCTAAGCCATCGATATATTGCTCAGATTATATCTGACTATTTACATAATTTATTTAGTTTACTGTTACATGTATTATGAATTGATTTAAGATAAAATAAAGAAATATGAAACATAAGTTTTTGTATGTATTTGTTAAACTATAGCCCCTCCTTCACTTCCTATAAAAAATTGCTCTTGATTATAATGTTTATTACGGTAGTCCTTTTTCAACCTAGGGGACTATAGGGTTGCCCTCCATCCATCAGTGTTTGGCAAAGGCTTTAAAGTTCACCATGTTGAACCATATGACTCAAGAAGTTTATCCATGCTACCCCCCATGCCACTTTTTTATTGCGTCAGCGCTGAGATCAATTCTCCTTAAATCTATCTGTTGGACCATGTGATTCATAGTCACGAGTGTTATCACCATGATGTCCTTTATTGTGTCAGCGCTGTGTCATACTGGACACAAAAAATGTCATTTC
Source organism: Spisula subtruncata (assembly GCA_963678985.1). Classification (NCBI taxonomy): domain Eukaryota; kingdom Metazoa; phylum Mollusca; class Bivalvia; order Venerida; family Mactridae; genus Spisula; species Spisula subtruncata. Next base: position 27,473,438 of record OY787672.1, read on the forward strand.
AAGCGTCTCTATTGACATACACTCCAAACATACAACAGATATTTACATCATTTTCTTTGATTTATTGGCATCACAATAAGCTTTCTCTTATAATGGAGAAATTTTCTATTTACAAACATATCACATAATCAACAAACAACGATCATTTGGTGTGTAAAACATAAAATTCATTTACTGCTCATGGTCAGATATATGGTTCATATAAAAATTCATTCACTGCTCTTGGTTTCCATTCTGGAGAGCTATCATGGTTTTCATTCTGAAGAGTTATTTGGTTTTGGCAGCATCATACCATACATTAACATAGCTTATAGAATTTGACACGATTCTGACATTTTTCATGAATATATGACCAGTTCCTTGCTTTTAATATTTCAATTTCAACAAGCAAATCTTGCATTATGGGTATTTTAGATTTGTGTTTGTTTTACACCTAGAGCGTCTATGTGATAGTCCCATCTTATAAATATAGGCAATATATCAGCTGTTAAATTATGCTAATTAAAAGGTCAGGATCATGTCAAATTCTCCAACCTATACTCAAATATGCAAATGCATATACAATATCTTACATTGCTTCCTACATACGGACAGTAACATTTATCATTTAAGCATCAATGCAGATACTAAGGCAAAGGATTGACAATACAGTTATCAATCAACAAGACTGCATTCAGTAAACACTTATGCCCTGGTGGTAGCCTTGTCCATAATGATTAGCTAAGTCAATCAACTTGAAAGTTTTGTACCGAACGAATCGACAGGTGCACCACTATATGCCTCCACATCAGTAGATGCCCGAGCATAAACAATACTACAAGTTTAGTACATAATAAGAATAGAAAGATATCATTCACATACATACAACTTTACATACAGACATATTCACCTGTCCACAACTCATATATAAAACATATAGTACTCTTTGCAAATATTAGTTTGGCAGTAAATACGTAAATGACCAAATACGGGGAATAGACTTTGGTCCGATTTCAAGATCCAGGAATTGCTACCTTGAGGGTTGTGTCCAAGATTACAAGCATCCATTGATTACTGTGAAACTTTAGTTAGTGACCGCCATAATATTTGAAGACACAAATCCACATGTAAAAGCATATACAATGACCGCAAACATCAAAACCATCTTTACAGAGTACCAGAATTGGGCTTTTTACTAAACCAAGTGTATTACATGTACTGTAATTCTTTTAAAACCTATGTCACACCAGTCTTACAACATCCATAAAACTGTCTACGATCATTTTTTGAGGCACAATATGCCTGAAATCACGAAATTAATGTTTCACGTAACAGGGGTAAGACCATGGTATGAACAGCCTACGAAATACAGGCGCTGCAAGGTTAAAGGCAGTGTTGCATACAAATTTCTGGAAACATGTCAACCTTTTCTACATTTTTCAAAGATTTAGTTCCAGTTTAGGAATATTTCCCCCATATTCAGGCGATGAGTAGGACTACTACAATGCATTGTACATCATACAACAGCCTTGCGTTGTCTGGGCATTTGTCTGTGGTCTGACATTCAAATACATGCCAGATGTCCTGCATTGTGTGCGAGTCTCCTGCATGATTTGAGGCAAATTGATCAAATCTCACACATTTCTTGGAATACTGGAACCTTGATATATTGTGTTTACATGATGAAAATGATAACAAATATTAATTTAAATAGCTTTATGAAGCAAGCATGGTAATGTCCTACTAGTAAGATAGGTGACAACTGCATATTAACTTCATTTATTTAAGTTCAAAGTTTGAGCAAGAAAAATCTCCTGCATTTTAATGAAATCTCCTACAATTTCAACACCAATCTCACGCAAAGAGGTCTGAAAAGTTGGTTTGTATGCATGTGTTTCAATTTCATTGTCTAAAGCAATAAATAGTGAACAGAAAAAAATGTTCAGCTGTAATATACTCCATGATATCACCCTCTATAGACATTCCTCAAATGAAGTCCCTAAACCCTGTACATTGCCTCTTTTTGGTCGTACAATTTGGTCATATCCATGAGGGGGACCATGCGGGGGATTGTCTTCAAAAGATGATCCTAGTCCATGTAGTGTAGGTTTTTTATTTTCACCCCTAAGGAACCTCTCTAGTTTATCAACACATGCGTCCTGGTAGTCGTGAATCCACCTGGAACAAAAGCAGATTAAAATGAATGCAGCCTGTTTATATTTTGTCAGGAAATGTTTTAATAGGCATTTCGCTGGCTTAAAATGACAAGGTCGCAAGTAAAAAATCAATATTTTGAGAAAACAAGGAAAAACTGTCCAAAAATTACTCTTTACTTACTTACTTACGGTAAAACAAGTTGTTTCAACTTCAGTTTGGTCAACATGCCAAGTTGCTCATAAGAAGAGCCTTGTGATGCTGATCTTAAATATGACATTGTATCAGTCTTTTAAGATCGTAAGTAGTAGTAACAACCTTCTAATTCTAAGCCAGCGATTTTTTGGAATGACACTAAGACTTGGACTTTAAAATGTTAAATGGTCTTTTTCACTTAGCTGCTTTGTTGCTATGAATGTGTAAATTTTATACAAATTGGTTAAGTGTAAATTGGGTAATAACAATTAGTCAGACACTATTTCAAGTTACAATTGTTACATTTCCAGGTTCAATGTAAAAGATATGCTGGTAATTAAAAGTTTTACATTCAGGCAATTACATTTTAGTCTGACTTCTGACTTGATTTCTATACTTTGATTTTTTTAAATTCCGCTCTGAATTGCTATCAATTTTAGACTTTTTCTGATCTTTTTAAGAAGAAACCTTAATATTCCAAGACATTTATTGAGCTTTGTTAATAATTTTTCAACCCCCCCCCCCCAAAAATGTAGTAAATGACTATTCCAGTCCAAATCGATTAGTCACAACTTAATCGAGTCAGAACAATGTTACAACCTGTACACCAAAGCTACCAAGTACTCCAATTAAAGGGGAGTTACTCCTATTTTCATTAATTTTCTAGTTTCAAGTTCACTTAACTTTGAACAAAGGTCTGGTTCATTTTATTATCTTCTATCCTATATTTATAACCACTAGAATTTATACATTCCTTGTTTATGCATCTAAATCCCTATTTAATCACATTTAAGTGCATCTTGTGACATGTTTCGTTTTATCACTCCTATTTTGGATTTAACTAACTTGACAGGTATGTCGTACACTTACTTGATTCCATTAAAGAAACATATCTGTCGTATATCATCAGGTAGTGTATCAGAGGAAGGCCATTCAAAGTTATCTGTGATGGGTACAATATTACACTTACTCTCCAACGCTGCGGCAATCTCCTGTAGATTATAAACAATTGTTTATATACAGACTATTGTAACATTTTGATGTATTGAATATGAAGTGCAACCTCTAAAGTTAATGACACATTATCAGTCAGAAAGCCTTGTCATAGAAGCTCTCAACACATAGCAAATGAAGTCGATGTACACAATTAACTATTTTAAAACAACTATAAAAACTATGCTTCCCATAAAGGGTCATAACTCTGGGAAAATCACTGCTATGTTGGTCTATAATCAGACCATTGTCAGTGATAGTTAACCTGTAAAGATAGACCGCCTTTCAGCGAAGGCCATTTTTGCTGTTCACATGAGTGGTTGTTGCACACAAGTTTTACTATACAGTATAACCTCTCCACAGCAGCCCTCTGTAAAGCAACAATCTCTCTACAAAAAAACCTCCAGAATTCCAAATACAGTAGATATATTTACTCTAAACTTAACCTCTGTGTTGCACCAACCTCTACATGACGGCCAATATTTGAAGCTCTCAAAGGGAATTGCTATACAGAGGTTGGACCGTATTACTCATACTAACCCTGTGAACCCAATCTTTCTTCTGAGAGTCACCAATACATCTATCTAAAGCATCAGCTGTTAGGACCAGGATGAAATTCTTGGATTGCGCAATACTCGTGAGTAGACCTTCATCAAATTTCCCAGCATTCAATCTTTCAATGTCCAAAAATACGGAGAAACCTCGTAATTGAAGATGAACTTTTAAAAGACTGAAACATGTAGAAATAAGTCTAGGTTTATGTCAATACTAAATGCATACATGTGTGCCAGATCTCCTGCATCATGGGCAAGTCTGACGCAGTTGAGATTCTACTCCAATATAATCGGAGGCAAATTTTTAAAAATCACACTCATTTCTTGGACATACTGTAACCTGATGTTTTTTGTTTACATGATAAAAATGACAACAAATATTAGTTGAAATAGCTTTTTGAAGCATGCATGGTATTGTCCTACAAGTGAAATAGGTGAAACCTGCATATCAACTTCATCAACTTAAATTTGGAGCAATGAAAATCTCCTGCCTTAGCAGGCTTGAGGAGTGCAAAGCATGTGTAGATAGATACACAGGAAATTTCGCATTTTGCTGATCGTGCATTCAAATATTGGCATTTTTAAGTCTCCGGCAATGTCCATATTATTGTTTTAAGTCTGCAAAATTAAATTGTGCAAAATAATTTCTTTTTTTACAGTAGTAAGTACAGATTTTTGTCGTCTGATTTAACATGATGTTACCTGGCTAACTGTGCGCCATTCAATCTTCTATAACTAATGAAGGCATCTATAGTTTTAGTATCTCCTGATTCACCCGCGTCTGTCACATCTACACTCGACTTGGAACACATTCTGTGCATTACTTGTTCTGTAAAATAGCACAATCATTATTAAAGTAAAATCATTTAATATCGATGGAACAAAATTTCGTGGTTTTGGTAAAAAAAAGAGAATTTCAATGAGACGCTTTACAATTTGTGGATTTTGCATTTCAAGTTTTAAATACAGGTGTCAAAATTATATTTCCATGGGATTTGATTTTGTGATTTGAGGTGAAACACGGATCCTCGTTTTAATCTTATCCCCCATGAAAATTGATGATTTTACAGTACTTTATCACAGTTAAAACTAGATAATGTAGTAACCATTTTACCAAGGGTGGTATGCAATATTGATCTTATACAATTGGAGAATAAGGATAGCCAATCATATCGCCTGTTAGCCAATCATATTGCCTGTTACTGACCAAGAGCTTAATATGGTGTGATCTGATTGGGTGTCCATATCCATAAGTCAAGTAAGATAAAAAATTGAATACCACCCCAGGTGCTAATTAATTCTTGTTTTTTTATTATTGTACTGTTACTCTGGTAAAACTAATAATTCTGATGGGATGATGGATGAGCTCATATATTCATGCGTTGGTGCCATGCAAAATAGTTACAGGCAATAAAATGTCAGCTTAAATCCTTTATTTCTGATGCTGCTTGACTCTCTAATTATAGCAATATGAGTTAAACTGAGCTAACTGTAGTAGACAATATTCTTTCTGATGGGATTTTTCCCTCATTAGAATTAATTATTGAATCAACAGTACCTCTAATACATTGTAATATTTTGGCTCGATGGACTCCATTTATGATACCACAATCTTCTCTCAGGTGATCTTCAGACATCTGAGATAGAAAAGGTCTATCTACTCCACTTTGAAGAAGCTGATATGTGTATTGACACAGGTCAGGTGACAAATCTTTCAGCCAATCATCAAGCTTGGATGGATCACAAGATGAATATTCAGAAGACGATTTCAATTCTCTTAATTCTCGCATAAATCTGAAATAGACAAACTTGACATTTCATTTTTGAATAGGTAGCTTTTAAAGCGCCCTGGTCAGTGCAAGCGTTAAAAATATACTGATTAAGATTGCGAGCTAAAAATAGATCGAATTGCGCATTCCGCGGGAAGACTTTGGACTTTATGGCCTAATCTTTAGCCGAGACAGTGTTTATAATGTCGCATGATGACTTAGCACTTTATTGCAGGAAGCTTGGTAAATATATCCAGACAGCGATTGTATTATGTTATGTAAGCTAGGTTACCATCCGGTCAGTGATAAACGCTCAACGTTTAAATACTGCGAGTAGTATAGGCAGTAGAGGTAATAATGTATTAACTAGATGCTGGAACATTCATATGGTGTTGGGTTGGCATATGCCCTAATTTGCTTTGTGACTGGAAAATTATTTTTCTGACGACAGGAACAATCCCTGTTCTTCCAGTGCCATCGGCGCTTTGATTTTGCATTTGACCAAGACAGTTGATATTTTGTGGTGACTGTGGTAGTATGGTATTTTTTGCTGCATAACTGGCCAGTGACAGAAAGTTCAAATTGTTGATATATCAAATTAACAGAAATAAAAAGGAAATTGAACCTTGTTTTGCATTTATGTTCATATATCTGCACATGTTTGCTAAAATTGCAATTAGCCATATCACACAATATATCACACAGACTTAAAAATCTTCACAAAACAAATTATCATTTTACATTTTTAAATAATTTAATTTTCGGACTGCTGGTAACCAAAAGTCTTCTGGGGCATGTAAGTTCTGTCAAGTTGATAGTCCGACTGGCTATTACTTTGAAAACTTTTTCATGAAGACTTTAGCTGCTATATCAATATGTTGACATTAAATTAATAGAGGATATTTGTATTTTTCTGTGTATGATCGGCTGATAATTAACCGAGTGAGCAGCTGATGTATTATTTTCAAGAGTGGCGTAGCCACGAGTGAAAATATAAGTCAGCTGCTCACGAGGTGAATTATCAAACAATCATACACAGTAAAATACTAATATTCTATTTATTTCATGCTTCAAATAGCTTAATTGATTGAAATACTCCACTCTATACCTCAAATGTTTTGCGTGACGTTGCTTTCCTGCCATGCACACATCGAGATTCAATCAAGTAGTTCTTCTGCAATGGCTTCAATTTCGTCCATTTGTTTTACATTTATGTACATGTAATGTTCCGTATTTTTTAAAGATTAAGAGGACAAGTGAAAATGCTTATTTTTTATTTTTGACGGCGGGGAAATTTGTTTTAAAAAAGTAGTCCGTTTGCGTGAAATTATGAACTGTGAAATTATGGACTGTGAAATTATCGAGGAATAATCCACCGTTATTCCGCCGTAACCCACTGATAAGCATGAAATACAATATAATATTACCTTTTTCTATGTAAGGAAAGGTTCATGATAATACTCTCACTGAGATCTGATTCGTTCATCCTCAACAATAGATCACCATCTACCTGACATTTCTTAAACTCTGGAATGTAATCTGAGAAACCAATCTGAAATTATAAATATCCATGACAACCAATTAGAATTAGTGATCTATATGAAAGGGACCAGGCCCTGATCTCCGGAAACATCTCAAACAGCAATCTCATCTCAAATCGAGAGTCTATTTTAAAATACATCCAAACTCATTACAATTTACTGAAATAAATAAAGAATAATGTTTGCTGTTTTTAATGCTAATTTTCTATCCATCCTCCCTTGGAAATCATCCAAACCACACATTGACATATTTGAGATGAGATGACTTGTTCTTTCTTTATTTCAGTGAGTTTTAATGAATTCCAAATTTTATTTTAAAGTCAGACTCTGATTTGGGCAAAATCTCAATTTGAGATTAGATTTCTGCTTACGATGCTTCGAGAGAGCGTGGCCTGGTCGAGCTGTACTTATTCCAGAATTTTCTGTTGCCAACCTAATTCTGCTATCAAAATCGAAAATCAAAAATTAAAGAATAAAAAACTTAGATTTAAAACAACATGGTTACCATGTCTGGTTACTAAGCAACAGAAACAATCAAATCCCACACCGACAGTACATGTACTGTAACTGTATTGATCATTAAATAGTAAGATAGCTAACAGCTAGCACTGATTCACACTCCAAATACAACTCTCTGTTTGCTATTATAGGAAATTGTCAATCAGACAGATTCACTATAGCATATGTAGCATGAATAAAGGGACAAGAACATGGAAATTCCAAAAAAGCCAGGTAAAATTATGGTTAATACATATTACAATCCATTTGGCTCATTTTCAGGGTTCCTCAAATATTCTATTCCTTGACTTTTGCGTGAATTTTCCCTGACCAGACAGCAGTTTTCCCTGACTTTTTCGATCATTCAGGCTTATTGTTAGAGCACAATATTGCAATATAACAGTACAAAGAAAGTTATATTTGCTTTATAATGGAGCCAAAACGTTTCAGGTAATAGTTTAGGGCTTTTGATTAACATAAAATAATCATAATTTAGAATGAGCAAGCGAGGATTCTTTTCAATGTTAGGCATTTTCTTCGTAGAAAATATACTTATCGAGATCTTTAATGAAGAATTCCAAGAGTTTCCCTGACTTTTACTCAAATTCTAAATTTCCCTGACTTATTTCAAAATTCCCTGACTTTTCCCTGACCTTAAAACAATTATGTTTTTCTCTGACTGTGGGAACCCCGATTTTGTTCTATTTCAGCCATAGTCATTACTGGTAATTTTGACAAAGTTACACATACAAAAAAAACACACACACCTGAGAAACCCAAAATATAACATCTTCGTTTGACCACAACGGTACACTTTGAGACAATCTATGTGGAATTTCTTCACCGAGTATTTTCAGGGCATCTGAAGCTAGACGAGATGCGGTAGGATTGGGGCTTGTACTTGCAACCTTCTTCAATGGTTCAATGGCATCTATCTCCGTAAATAACTGGATATATGTAAGAATAGAATTACATATAACATTTCATTTACATACACAAGAAATAAAAAATTAAAATAAATAAAATTGTGACAATTCTTTTATGTGACCTAGTGACCTAGCTTTTTATCTCAGATGACCCAGTAAAGAATGTGGCCTAGATTTCAAAGAGACAAACATTATGACCAAGTTTAAAAAAAGATTAAGGGAAAATTGTGGCCTCTAGAGTATTGACAGTCCAGTTGTTGATGACAGATTTACAGTCCAGTTAGGATAAAAATCTAGTGACGCAGTGAAACAATCCACTAGTACTGTGTAAAAATAAGTATAAAAGATTATACTAACAGTTCAATACCAAACTAAACTCTACCTATTTTAGCAATGGTTTTAATCTTTTGGGTACACATAAATGATTACGTCACTGTCACCATATCCTAACTGATCTATAGGACAGACAAAAGGGCGTTCACAATAGCTCACCTTTAGCACGAAAATACTTTGCTCGGGAGAGCTAAAAATCTGAACACCAAACACTTATTAGTACATGTAACATGCAACAGAGTATAGGAATCAAGATTTAGCTTAAAGGTTTCAGTCAAAGAATTTCATCATAATTTTTTTAATTAATCAACAATACATATTTAGAAATATAATATTCATTATCCTTATAACATAATATTAAGTTTGATACTAAGTTAGTCTATAAAATCTTAAAATTGATTAATTCATAAATTTATTATAAAATTCTTTGACTGAAACTTATAAGCTAAATCTTGATTCCTGTACTCTGTTACATATTCATAGTATAAATGCAACAGACAAAATCAATGCCAGTGTGTAGACAAACAGTGCAAATCTTATGTCAGCGATAGCCGATGTCCATGAGTAGTCAATATCATTGTAAATGTTATGTAAAATAGCTGCATATTCTGGGGTATTTAACATTTATGAATGAATATATTATATAAACGGAGATGAATATGGAAATTTCCGCATTATATTTTGGAACCAACTGGTCAAAAAATGACTTATAGATTTTAAATAATAATAATATAAGGAAGTGATATTCACACATAAGTATGCCAAGGATTATGTGAAAGGTAGGAAAATTGGGTATAACCCATATAGGTGGTTTAATCAAGTGAGCATGATTTATAAGTGTTATTTTAGTATAGAATTGACAATATGTGTTTACTTAAGAAACCAGTTTTTCAATAGTAGTCAACTCTGGTCAATATTTGTAAATAGCACACAACTGAGTACAGTCCGTTCAAAGTTAAAAGATAATGATTTTAAACATTAGCTCGTCCATCAGGTAAACTATATTTATCTAGGTTTAACTGGGCGTTTCTGAGTTAACTTTAATAAATTGACAGCAACTTTATTATCTCCAGACTGCAGCTGTTTAGGTTGTTTGGGCGTCAGTCTTTTGGGCTTTACAGCACTTGGACAAACAAGTATTCATTAAAGATGTTTTACTAGGCAACTATTTACCTTTTTTCTCCCCTGTTCTGACTTGATCCCAGCTTCCATAGCAAAATGGAATGCTGCAAGAGCTTGTGGTTCCCTTCTCTTACTGACTAATACTGGAACCAGCCTCCTCAACCAATCACGTGATCTCCCATGACGATGCCACAAATCCATCTGTGCAAACTCCATTGGTGTATGACTGGATACAAAGGGTAAAACAAGTTCCAAGGTGCCGGAATTAAGAACAGCAGTCTCTATTTTTTTATCATATTTACTTGCTACTAGGACCGATATGGCCAGACAAGCATAATATCGTACTATGTCGTCTTTGTTGAAAGCTAAGGGAAATAACCATTCTGGGACCTTATTGTGGATCATTTGACCATGATTCTCAGGTCCACCATACAGGGCTAGGTTTGCTATTGCGATAGCACAATGCCGTAATGTCAACAGCTCCTGACTCCGACACCAGTATAAGATGACCTCTAGCGCACCAAGGTCAATCAATCTTTGACAAGTGTCTTCAGAAGTTTTAAACATGCTTTCTAGAATTCCAGTCGTAATTTGTGCTAATTCACGATCGTCTTTATACTTCAAGCACATTGATACAAGAGGATCTAGACCACTGTTCGCTACATATTCACGGTTTCCAGTAGTTAAAACCTGTTCAAGAACTCTTACCGATGCAACAAGTAGAGATTTCGAAGTCGACGAGCAATACTTTAATATTACATCAAGAGCTTTTTCCTGGTGGATTATAGCACTTAGACCATAGGCTAAATCTCTTCCGATTGCTGGCATAGCCCAGGCTTGTTCAATTAGAATATTGATTTCAGTCAATAGTTCTACTTGTACTGACTCAGTTTGGCTGAAACTTAACTTAGATAGTTTTTCTTTCAATGAAGCAGAAAATGTATCAAAACTTGACTGGTAGTTCATGGCCTCCTGACTACCGTCGAGTTCTGGACGAAACACGCGGCCATCCATACTGTCCATGCTTGAGTTACTTCCCACCGATATTGACCGATGATCTCTATAGTTCAAGGTCATTTCATCGACACGAAGCTCTTCGTTCTGGTGAATAGTTTCTAGAAATCGACCAGAATTAGACCTAGATGGAGCGAAATATAAGTTCTTTCCAGTGTGTTCTTCAAATGTTTCTCCTTTAGATAGATCAAAGTAGACTTTAGAACATTCGGATATATTGGTAAATTCGGCGCTATCTGTTGCATCCTGGGAGCTACTTGTAGAGCCGTGATGCTGGGAACGTTTACCTTGTAACAGAGCAGCTTCAGATTGGGATCTCTCTAGAGACTTAAAACTGAAGGAATGACTCTCACCACGATCCTCTTCAATGAGGAGATCCGGAAGCTTACCTGAAATAGTTAGAACAAAGCGCTGGCTAAGGAATGATAAGATCGTAAGTACGACTTTAATACCACCTTAAAGACCCAATCATCAGATACCCACGGTTGGTGCCTCCGCTCCCCTAAGTACATCTATGGAGCAGAGGCACCGACCATTGGTATCCATCGTTGATGGGTATCCATACAACATAAAGCACTTGTATTATAAGCATATTTTCATGAAAATCGGAACTGGTAATGTTCACCGAACTGAAGGTGATAAAGCTTGATTAAAATTTTCCATATTAAGTAAAGAGTAATTTTCTTATTCTTGTTTTCTAAAAATAGCATTTTTGTAGTTAAATACTACCTTATAATTCTAAGCCAACAATATAATATAATTAACAAAATCAATACCAATGAGAATTAATTAATCTAATAATTTAAGTTCATTTCATTAGGTTTGTTTCATACATAATTGAACAAACTGAATTTAAAAATCAATATAATAAATCAACCATATAAGGTAATCATCGAATGAGGGAGTGTGTGGCATTGGAGTATTCACATTCTGTTCAACCAGCGTATTTTTTTCCAATTACATATGTGTCTAGATGCTTGACTAACCGCTGATTTATGAGAAAGAGTATTCAGTGATAAGTTAAAATAATATATTATTAATTCTTACAAAATTATCAGTAAATTTCAATCATACAATTTTAACTATTTGTATCATAATGTATACTCCGATGAAACACAGAACAGATAACGGTCATAATTAATTATTGCAATAATTTTAGAATAATAAAAGCGTTCTATTTAAACTACTGTTGATTCAATAAGTAATACAAATGACATGAGGGAACTATCCGATTTGAAGAATTTACCGACTGTAAAAAGAAATTAGTTCTGTTTCCTCCCTTATAGTTAACTCCCTAATTAACACAAATATATAATCCAATAAAATATAGTTTTCTATTTTAATGATTTTAATCAGATAATACAGTAAAGTTCCGCTAATAAGACTGCATTGATTATTTTGAAATCATGCAGATTTTTGCCAGTTTAAGGTCCCACAGCATTAAATTTAGAACAAAAAAGTTCCGCTAATAAGACCGATTCGCTATTAAGACCACCTTTTTGACTGGTCTTATTAGCGGAACTTCACTGTATTATGAAATTTGGATTATGAGACTGAATTATGTAATCAAGGGTCCTAGAAATTCAAAAATATTTTTCCCAGACAAATGTTTTACTAAGAAATAAGATAAATTTAATTTTAATTATTCTCTTTTTTAAAACTGCTAAGCATAGCCTTTATTTGCCAGTCAACTTTCTTCTGAAATATGGCAGGCATACGAGAGTCTCCACACGTACCGGAGTATTCAGATTAGATGGCACTAACCACTGAGCTACAGAGGCATATCTTAGACAATTCTTACCCTTTCATAGTGAAAACTCAAATACAAATTGAATATAATTAAAGAGTTTTTCTTCAGCAGTTAAACCTACAGTCCCAAAATCTTTAATATAAATGTCATCCTCAGCAGTTAAGAAGGTAAACAACAGCAATTATTACAACTAATTAAAACAATAATTAACAAATTTAATTACTAGTTTAAAAAGTACCAACCTAGGCAAGGAACAGTTTATTTCCAAGCCATTTTCATGCAGAGATATCACTTAGTATTATTCCGAGTAAGTTTGCAGAAAATTTTGCAATTCATCACATAAAGACTGAACTCTGAGAGCACAATCCAGGTATGTGAGATGCCGTTTAAACCAATCATGTGACATATTGATGTATCGAACAAGTCCTCACCGCAATCTCACGCTCAACCACTATCCACTACAATCAATACTATAGATTGGCTAGACGTGATACCTAGTGATCAGGCATGTCCTGACAACATGCTTTAATTAAACTTTGTAATAGGTGAAATGAACATTCGCGATCTTGGATCAGAGGAGCCAGATTTGTGTGCGAGGTTCATACTAGACACGATTTCTGTCTCCGGTGGTTTTTGCACTCTGGGTCTTGACCTTTGTGACGAGTAGTCACTAGGTCAAGATTGTTTGACTAGGTTCATACAAAAGATAGTTTTTGAGGTCCATGCTAAGACATCTTAAAAATCAGGCTTATCTTGACAACATGTTTTATAATTAAACTTTGTATTCAACTTAAATGAACATTTGTGACCTTGAATCAGTAAAGTTAGATTCAAATTGTTTGAAAGGTTACTAGAATATGGTTTTTGAGGTCCATGCTAAGGGATCTTAAAAATCAGGCATACCTTGACAACATGCTTTATAATTAAACTTTGTATTAAACCAAAACGAACATTCGCGACAACCTTGGATCAATAAAGCCAGATTTAATTGACATTATGCCTGTTGTCAATCTATACCCTTTTATTAATTTGAATGGTAAATAATAATCACAATGGATTAATTTGAAAACCTTCCCCAAGCAGCGTTCGACAAACAACCAGGAGGAGCTATCTCTGTTCTTGCGTTATGTCAATTGTTTACAAGGTTACTTAGTTTTTAAGATCCAAGCTTTTCATTACTCTGGCAACGTACAGTCATGCCTTCATAAAGTTTTGTATGTTTTAGTGAAATGTACATTCGCAAACTTGCAACAGAAGAACAAATATGTTTGCAACATTAACTTGGGTTTTGGGGTCGATGCCCAGGTGCCTTAAGGAGCAGGCATTTTTCTGGAATCATCCATGCTTTAATTAAATTTTGTATAAAAGTCTAATGAACTTTTGTGACTTTGTAACTGTATCATGAGCTTTAATTGAGCTTTGATTGCAGATTACATTGGGCAAGGACAGCGCTTAAACCACATGCAACTGTATCATTGATTTTTTCTTAAGAAAAATATAAATTTTACAAAACTATTTTTTCATTTTCAATTTAGTTTTAATCAATGATACAGCTCCTAGTAACAACTAAAACAAACAAAACTCAAGCTCTCATAATTATTTTAGCATTATTTTCATTAAGTCCTATATAAAGAGCAATCATTTATATCCTAAAGCAAACAACTTATCTAAGACAGACAGGATATTCCATACCAATCAATATGGTACTGTTTATTCAGTCGGAGATTCTTGGATTTATGTTTCCAATTTGTACATGTTTTGGCATTTTCTTCATTAGCATCAAGAAAGAGATTCTACAACTATTGGCTGACCATCTTGAATTGTTTGTATTTGTAAAAGTCATGTTAACACATTAGATAATATACCATCAGGTGTAATTCGTACATTATGGTGGCCATCTTAGACACCATCATGGATTACGCAAAACGCTACATCCCCTCATTGCCTTAGCAAAGCGCTATGTAGCGCTTTCCACAGGTGCTAATCCATGCCTCCTATATTTAATTAAACGGGAGGCAACCGAACGAAGGCGTTCAACAGCATTTTGCATAGGCAATGGACACCAGGGTTTTAGAATGAGATTGCAACCTTTGGGTATACACCATGTAAAGTCAAACACATGAGCAATGCTCTGTTTGTAGAAAATGATACATGTGACATCTGAAGTGAGCTAACAAACAACAGTCTTAGACCATCTTAAGACTTGAGTCCTGCAACATGTATGCATGCTACTAGACATGCTCATTTAGAGAATGATCAAGCAAACACATGAGCATTTCTCTCCATGCAAAAATATTACATAACTTTTGTAACATCTGAGGTGAGTAAACGAACAATCAGACCACTTGCAAAATGTATGCACATTTCTAGACATGTTCCTTTTGTGAATAATGACAAAACAAACACATGAGCATTTGAAGAAAGTCATTAAATGATACATGTAACATCTGAGAGGAGCTAACAAAGAAACAGACTAGCTCTAGACAGGTCCTGCAACATGAATGCACATTACTAGACCTGATCATGAAGTGAACAACAACAATTATGCACAACAAACAAATACTGTAAACCAAGAAATTATTTTACACAGTTTAATTTCACAGAGTTTGTGAGTGGTAGAAATTTGCGAAAGTAGGAAGCTGCCAAGGTGTTCAAAACATAAATAAGGACATCGCATGAGACTTTAAAATTACAGAGCTTTTAGTCGCAAATATACCCTGTACCAACAATTGGCAAAACACGAATGTTAGTGTTCGCGATAGTAAATTGGTTTACAGCATTGCTCATCTCTCCTTGCAGCAACATGCATGTTACAATGTGCTGGCTGAGGTAATTTATTTATTACAATCTGTCATGCAATTATTGAATGATTTCTGCAATGAAATTGCTTTTCATAGCGACATAAAATAATCATGAAAATCCAATGAGTGATACAGCAATGCTCGAACTACATGATACCTAACACTTTATACAGACAATGGAAGCACTGGCTTGTACATAATTGCTTCGAGGATTTGGTTTTGAGTGAAGAGCTATGGGTTTCTGGGAAATAATTATGTAGTTTTTTTTTTTAATATTTAAATGGTTTACTATGATTGTGTACCTTGGATGTATAAAACAGTCCATATTATGTTTGTTTGTGATGTGACCGAATGAGCTTCACATGATTATTGGAACTATATGACTAGGAGCAAAAATATTCTAGCAAATACAAATGTGACCTTAGGACTGCTAACAATGCTTTTCTTTGATGTGACCTGGTGACCTAGTTTTGACCCATCATGACCTAGTTACAAATATGGCCAGGATTTCTTTAAGAGACAAACATTGTGATCAAATTTCATTCTGATTAAGAGATACTGTTACCTAGAGCAGTGTGAGCAGAATTGTATATAAATAAAGTCCATAGAATTTAATGCTCAAATACTTATTTAGTACTATATACCATATTTACCTTGCACATTAGGTGGGTTAGCTTCTGCCATTGTGCTGGCATACAACTGTGTGCTGAATATCCAAGCAATGATTTCAATATGTCCTATCTCTGTGATGCTATATATCACAACATGAAACACTCATCTGAAATAGAAAATGATTGTAGGTGTATAGAGCAATGGGGCAACACCCGCCTGATAGTACCGACCCTAGGCATCTCAATTTGAAATTTCAGTCTGAATTTGAGATAAGTTAAAAATAAATCCACGAAATTTATACCCCCACAAAAATTAATAATTTTACAGTAGTCTGAGAAGAAGATAGATGAGATCTTCCGTCTGGCTTAGTCCTCATTTATAAAGCCATTAGGGGGAATGATTCCCAGAAATATCTCGCTTTATTAGGTATACACTATTTCTAGGTTTTCATATACCGCTACATCAGCCTGCTGGCAGTCCTAACATATCTTGTAAGCTATTAAAAAACAACTGTAGTGAATGTGTATTTAATCATAGGTGGATCCAAGGGGGTTTCCTAGCGTACGCCCCCCCCTAAAATCGCCAAAGTAACGATTTTTTTTGTCTGAATAGTCCAGTTTATGTTATTTGCCTTTAATTCTTTGTGAAAAAAATATTAAAATGTGAAATTTTCTTGCTTTTTAGAAAAGCATACCCTATTTACTAGCAAATCAGACCACCAGAATGCACCAGATTGATCCTTCGTTTCGAAACTTTTCCCGTGAGAGCATGCATCCCCGGACCCCCTACTTTTCCAATATATTTGTATGCGAGTTTTTGTAAAACTCTGATTTAGTGCAGATGACTAACGTTAACTAGTTTACTGGGGGTTTTTTTCCCCTTCACTCGCAAAGTAACTTGAATCTATGAAAATATGTCGACACACACTGTTTGCGAAAACATTATACAAGCCTTAATACAAACGTCTTCACATTAAACATTCAATCTCAAAATCGGGCACTTGTGACACTTCATTGGAATTAATAAGGATTAATTTTTAATATTAATCTAGGTTATTTTGCTCAGTCAATTAGTGTCTCGGATCGGGTAAATTGTCGGTGGTTAACATCGACCATTTTATCCATGCTAGCCTGTATTTACAAATTACTCAACCGGTGATTCGGTGACTTAGCAATGAGAGGCTATATAAGGAATCGTTCGGTTCTCGTCCCGTGTCGTTAAATTTATAACACAGCAAAAGCCCACCCACCGCTCCCTATTGGTAATTAAGTTTATTTTTGCACGTTGTATTTAATAACATTACTGCCGTGTCTAATGTTATATTTTTGCAGTTGGTTATCATATATGTGTACGAATTGGCATCCTCAATGATACATGGTTTACAAACATCGTCATACGACATGGAACAAATTACGTGACAGAGTTGTCAACAACCCTCCTTCAAAGAGAAATGAACAACAACGGTTGCAGAGGTACATTCGTTCTACGTTAACTGATCATCGTACAAGATATTCATTATAAATCAACGAAGTGTAGTGAGTGATCCTTGTGATAAGTGAACGTTGGAATTCATATGGAATGTTGTGCCTAAACTGTAGATTCTACGACGGGAGGTTTGTAGTGCATGTACGGCAGTCGTCGATGTAAATTTGTGACTATTTGTACATTCAGCTGTGTACCTTTTATAAGGTTTGACTCGTAAACCTGTGACTTTTCATATATTTATGATAAGGGATGCATTTTATTACAATGTTTAACATGTAAAATTGTGATTAAAGTTAACAAATTTGTCGTGACAGCAGTTTTTATTAGAGCTAGGAGTGACCAGGGGTACTGAAGCGTTAGGATTTATCCTTATAAAAACGGGGTAATGGTGATGTTAAAGATATAAAATATGGCAGCCTGTGATCGTTTACCGCTACCTGTTTTAACTGTCGGTCTACGATTATAGGCTTGCTTCCAAAAAATATTATTTGGGTTAAATGAGCGGTTACTGATGTGCTCGATAGATTAGCGTCTTAGGCGGTCTCTAATTAGCTCACACTTTTAGTTAGGATCTTGTTTAATTAAGCTGTATAATACATTATGTTGCACTGGTAGTGGAATAATTAGTACAGCGTACCATGCAGACTTATTGCCGCCATGCGGCGACAGCTTAAAATTATATGGCATCAGCGGTGCCTTCCCAGGGTCTAAACGCATCAGGCGATGCGCTTGCTTATATACGCCAGCGGCGTTTGCATAAATTATATACGCCAGCGGCGTTTGCATAAATTATATACACCAGCGGAGTTTGCATAAATTATATACGCCAGCGGCGTTTGCATAAATCATATACGCCATCGGCGTTTGCAGAAATTATATACGCCAGCGGCGTTTGCAATAATTATATACGCCAGCGGCGTTTGCAATATGGCTACATAGTCGAAATAGTGCAACTGGGAGGGTGATTTTCGGGTTATGTTCATGTTTGCTCCTGGTCGCTCCTTCTCATGTCTGGTCGGCAGTAAATTTAACTCCACTCTGGCGTTTAACCATTGGAGTTTCCTCCTCTGCTGTCATGGCCGTATCCGCCAACTCCTTAATAAATTACCTCTGAGAAAGAATTACATTTATTGAATATATATATATTGATATAGAATATGAGATATTAGATTATCAAACTCAAACAGCTTTTGTTGTGTTGTCAGGACTGAGTCCTATAGCTAGTTTGCGATAGAAAAAAATCGTGTTTTTTTAATATTTCTCTGTAATTACTACACCTACAAGTATGAAATTTTGCATGATTAAATGAAACATATCTACCTAATACACACTTAAATTTCAGCAAGATCAGAAATGAGTTAAAAAAGTTTTGTTCATAAGTTCTATGTAACATTTTTGTAGTTTAGTATGAAAAATCAAAATAGAAGACTTGATACTTGCAACAGTCAATTTACGGTCACGTGATACTCATAACGGTATATTTACGTATTTGCAACCTACTTAATTTAACACATGCGAGGCCCGTCTTTGGATATGACGAAGTACATGTTATTGCTGTACATTTTTTACAAGCGACACACCTAAATAAACCGAATCACAAGGGCCTCCCAAGTCTTGTCTTTATAACAGCAATCTCAAATCCCGTTGATCACGGATTGTAACGGTTAAATAATTGATAGTAAATCATCAATGGAATACCAGAGTACCTCCCTGCGTTAAACTGTAAATACGCATGTAATTTCAATATGTAATAAAGAATAAATGTCTTTTAATTGGTGACTAAAAATTATGAAATTCAAAATGAGACTAGGTAGGAAGTTATTGTAGTTCTGTGTAATTTTTTACCAAAATCTGATGAATAGATTTTCAGAAATCTTTAAAAAACACGATTCTTTTCTATCGCAAACTAGCTATACAATGTTCTGTATTTAACAATAAAATGTGTTCAGTTAAATACGCAATAAGGTATCTCAATACGCCTAGAATGCCACTGATTGGTCCAGTGTTGAGAAAATTTCCCGGGGAAGCATGCGCCCGGTCCCCCTATTTCAACTGACTAACTGCCAGTTACCACGGTATAACAAAATTGCCAGAGAACCATAAACTGAGTTGTTATATTTAGATATAACCAAAATATGTTTCCATGAATTAAAGCCACAATAAGGTTCCGGAACGACATATTTTCTATAGATAGAAAACACAGCCAGTTTCTTATAACCAATGGATGGATAGCACACCTATTGATAACGTAGGGCGCACACTATAACCCGGTATCTAACAGTACCTTCCGGTATCGTATATAGTAGCCCTAATCACGTTGTATATTGCCTTGTATATTGACATTAATCATGTTGTATAATTGAAACATGCCAGAGGCGGGGAATTGAATATGCGTATGCAATATAGATAGTGCGAATGGCTGTGTGCAGATGTATTAATTTCTCCGATAATTATTACATTTATATTTTCATGTACAGTAGAATCTACAATAAAATAATAAATGTTTACTTGTAAGTATGTAAATCTGCATGTTCAATATGTATACACGAATGTTGTGAGTTATTTAATTTTCATAAACACGTGTCAATCATTATGAAGGTCAAAGAGGTGGCCTTTTCTTTTAATATCAATATAAAACGCACAAACATGATCATATGAATGGAAAATTAAAATATATGTTATATCCAAACGCCCTTAAATTTTCCTATGCATATGTATTTAATTGTAGCAAGTTACATTTTGTTTATTGTCTGATACAACATAATCTGTAATAAAATATAAAAAAACTAGATGTTTTTGTTTGTCCTTAGAATGAAAAGATCGTATCTACAAAATCATATTTTGAGAAAATAAGAAAATCTATCTGACAAATTACTCTTTACTTATGGTTAACAAGCTTTCATGAAAATAGGCTCATAAGAAGCGCCTTGTGATATAGATGTCAAATATGGCACTTACGACCTTCTCATTCTAAGCCAGCAATATGTTATATATCATGGAGTTAATGTGCTTGTCTATATAATTCCACGATTATATTAAGTGCTATACATGTATATTCATTCACACTTCTACACTAATCCTTTAATTGGATTATACCAAAGACCTAAATTACACAGATTGGAAACCTGTGCCAAGTCTCACGATATCTCGTGGCAGGTCTTCTGAAATCTCGCGAAATCTCGTCTGTTTTAATACCTTATATCTCATGTTCTAATATACTTATGAAAAACTAATCATTCTATGCAATAGATGCATTATTCAGCTATAAAATGATACCCCACTTATTGAAATAATTCAATTAATAAAACAGTAGACCCTCTTATTTTCATCAAATTAATGTAAATTCCAAGTTTATCAGAAAATATCTGATTTGCCTCATTCAAATCCTGATTTTCTGTATTTTATAAGAGGTAGAAAAAATTGGAGCTACTTTATATCGTAGAAGAAAATTATCTCTTCAAAATGACACATTGTCCATTAAAATTGGAGGACGAAAAATAGTTTTATGCACAATAACTGACTCTGCTGCCTGTTATTTTGCGTTCGCTCTAAATTGTCAGTGGAGTGTCCAATCTGTGTAATTTAGGTCTTTGATTATACCTAACAATTCAATTAGGTGTCAGTCGTGATTAGAATACAATACCCCACGCAATATACTATACAATATAGGCCTACAACAGGGTACCGGCAGGTACCGGTGTACCGGGTTTTGTGCGTATACTTCCGATCATTGACGAAATCTTCGGAATCGTTCGTAAAATTTAAACGTAAACACTATTGAGTATTTTGTACGGAGGACAAAATACTAAATAGCGTTTTCAGTTGATTATTTCTCATAGAAGGAACAGCAACCTGAGGTCAGATATGGGTCCCTTCTAAACCATTTTTAGTATAATTTAATATCTCAATATTTCAATATTCTTTGTAGATAGAAAATTCTACGATTTTAAACCTTATTGGGACTTTAAGTATAGTTATGTTAAAAACCGCTCCTACACCCATGCAGGATTTTGCCCAGGATCCCAGCAAATTTCTTACGCCCCCTCAAACTGAAAATCCTGGATCTGCCCATGATAAACTCTTTTCTAACAATATTTTCCAGTCCACAAAGAATTCTCCAAAAATGGTTTTAGTTTCTTATCATTATGAATGAAGATGACACACAACACAAATATTGAGTGGAGGTTTGGGAGTACAGCAAAACCTGTTTAAAAGACCACATGGTAACAAAGACCAGTACAGCAAAACCTGTGTAATAGACCACATGGTAACAAAGACCAGTACAGCAAAACCTGTTTAAAAGACCACATGGTAACAAAGACCAGTACTACAAAACCTGTGTAATAGACCACATGGGAAGAAAGACAAGTACTACAAAACCTGTGTAATAGACCACATGGGAAGAAAGACCAGTACTACAAAACCTGTGTAAAAGACCACATGGGAAGAAAGACCAGTACTACAAAACCTGTGTAAAAGACCACATGGGATGTCTCACTCGTTGCATTCAAAATGATCTTCATTTAGAGAGTTTAGAATGATTTAAAACCTGTGAAGATAGACCACCTGTCAATGAAGACCACTTATAATTTAAAGCCCAATATGAACTCTAATAATATTGTCTAGGTGAATAATATACGTTCCAGGGAACAACAAAATCTTGCAATTTACCAGTATTACACAATCAAGTTCCAAGAAATTGACAATTCAATATTTCAGATATTCCAAGAACAAATTGTCACATGAATTTATTCATGACACGTTAAGTCAGTGAATCCGGTAGAGACAACGAATCCCTTGATTTGTATATATATATATATATATATATATATAGGCTTTACAAAAGATGACAGAAAAAAGACTTTTCCTTTCCAATATCTTTAGGTTACGGAACAATATAAATATTGCTGGCTTAGAATGAGAACTAGTAGAATTACTACTTATGACCTTAAAAGACTCATACATATTTAAATTCTGCTTCACAAGGAGCTTCTTATGAGCCTATTTTCATCAAAATCTGAAATTGTCATGTTGACCAAAATGAAGGTAAAGAGTAAATTACAGATAGTTTTCCTTGTTTTCTCAATATATCAGTTTTTTATTCTAAGCCATCGATATGTTTGTAAGATATTGAATTTGTAGTTTTCCATAAAAAAAAATTTTGCACAAAATATATTTCATTTTTATTGTAACTCTTAATATATAATGTAAAGGTCAGCACCAAAGTGACCAATTTTTCGATGGCTTAGAATAAGAAGGTCGTAACTACCAAATCGATATTTTGAGAAAACACGGAAAAACTGTCTGACATTTACTCTTTACTTATGGTAAAACAAACTTTTAAAACTTCATTTTGGTCAACATGACAAGCTCAGATTTTTATGAAAATGGGCTCATAAGAAGCGCATTGTTTTGCTTAGTCTAAATATATATGAATCTTAAAAGGTCGTAAGTGGCACTTACCACCTTCTTATTCTAAGCCATCGATTTTTCTGTGACCGTCCCATTTCAACAATGTTTTTGCATTTTTACAAGGTTCATATTTACCAACAAAAACAATAATTGAACATTTCCACACAGTTTCTATGAATAATATATAGTACCCTACTCTACCCTCTCCAGAGAAACCATGTAATCAATTATTTACGAGAGTTCCATAAAATGTTATACAGTAAAATCTTTCATTTGCTTCAGGGGATTAAATTTTGTGGATTTCGTGGTTCACCTTCATCCACGAAATCGAATCCCATCGAACAGTAATTTTGACCATTGTATTTATTAACTGAAATGCAACATCCATGAATTAACATCCCATTGAAATTGCCTTTTTTACCAAAACCACAAAATTTCATCCAAGCAAAATTAAATGATTTTACAGTATCTCCACAAGTACTAACTCGAGTATTATCTAACATGTGTTCCAAATATTTGAGTCAGCGTCAATTTTGGTCAAGAGATCAATACAACAATATTCACTGCAAACCAATCAATATTGTACAATACAACAATATTCACTGCAAACCAATCAATATTGTATTGCATCAGGCAATAGAACCTGATCATGAATAGCAAGTTCAACAGGGACGCCTAGTGTTAACAAAGCTTATAGTTTACCCTGTTTCTTTGTCCAATCAAAAGCCTGGGATTTTCAAATTTTTGGACCACTTATAGACACATTTCAGCATGACGAAACCTTTTATTTGTTAATTGCCATCCATCTTCCACCAGAAATCTATTGGCTGAATAAACTATACAAACTAGTCACTAACCAATAACTTGTTGTATATCAATTTGCATATGAATGCCCCAGAATGTAAACAACTCACAAAAGACATGAACAAAGAGAGTCACCACATGTAAAACATTAGCAAAGGGAGATAACTCATGAAAGACATGAGCAAAGGAAGATAAATTATGAAAGACATGAGCAAAGAGATATAACTCATAGAATAGAAAAATAGATAGGGAGAGAATTCATTACATAGTTTGTAGGAATATCTCCAATAGGAGACAACCATTTCCAGTATTATGATATTTCAGTCTTTACATTTAATAATAATTGCACAACTGCGAATTAATTTAGCTATCACGAAAATCAAGGCTGCTACATATCAGCAGTTATAAAAAGTTAGTATGGCCATACCTACCAAGCTAGTTAAATCCACAGTAGGAGTGATAAAGCAACACAATCATGTTACAAGATGCACTAAAATGTGATCTAAAAGGATTTACATTGTATATGCATAAACAAGGAATATATTAATTTTAAAAGTTATTAATATATGGGTTAGAAGATTATCAAATGAACCAAATGTACTTTAGTGCAAAGTAGGTTAAATTGGAAACCAGAAATTTATCGATGAAAATAGGAGTAACTCCACTTTTATAGGAGTAACTCCACTTTAATAGGAGTAACTCCACTTAAATAGGAGTAACTCCACTTTAATAGGAGTAACTGCACTTTAATGGGAGTAACTGCACTTTAATAAGAGTATCTCCACTTAAATAGGAGTAACTCCACTTTAATAGGAGTAACTGCACTTTAATAGGAGTAACTGCACTTTAATAGGAGTAACTCCACTTTAATAGGAGTAACGTCACTTTAATAGGAGTAACTGCACTTTAATAGGAGTAACTCCACTTTAATAGGAGTAACTGCACTTTAATAAGAGTATCTCCACTTAAATAGGAGTAACTCCACTTTAATAGGAGTAACTGCACTTTAATAGGATTAACTCCACTTTAATAGGAGTAACTCTACTTTAATAGGAGTAACTCCACTTTAATAGTAGTAACTGCACTTTAATAAGAGTAACTGCACTTTAATAGGAGTAACTCTACTTTAATAAGAGTAACTCCACTTTAATAGGAGTAACTCCACTTTAATAGGAGTACTTGGCAGGTATGGTATGACTGATCAATTACAATCAGCCATCACTCTCAGGTGTGTACTAATGGTTCATCAAATTATATGAAACTTGAAATCATGACTAAAGATCAAGTACAATAATGCTATTCTAACAGTTCGGTGCTAGTATTGGCTCCACTAGATTACAGTTGATAATGCTGGCTTTTATACCTTTTTTCTCCTGAGGGAGACAAGTTAGCTGTGGAACATAAACACATCTATCAAACAATCAATGATAATGTATCTGGAATTTCCACGAAAAAAATGTGAATTAGGTTTTCAGAGGTGGCATTAACTGCAGTACTGTAAAATCATTAATTTTCATGAAGGATTAAATTTCATGGATTTTGTGATTCACCTTAAACCAGGAAATCAAATTCCATTGAACAATAATTTTGACCCATGTATTTATTTATTTATTTATTACCTGAAATGCAAAATCCACGAATTAACATCCAATCAAAAGGGTCTTTTTATTAAAACCACAAATTTTTGTCCCTTCGAAAATAAATGATTTTACAGTATGTGATAGTATAGAAATCACAGCATCATTGGGGACCCTAATGTAAAAGCTGTTATTCTCTGACCACAGTGATATAGATATATATAAAAGCTGGATGCCATAGGCAACCAAGGGGCTGCATCATACCTGGCAATAGATGCTTCTATCTTTTTCCAAATTGTTTTAACATGAAAACCCTGTTACAGTGTTAGCCCTCCTGAGCAGTCCTCTGTAGAGAAAGATGCAACCTTTATACAACAGTCAATATTTTGAGCTTCCAATTGGTGCTACTCTACAAAAATTGTACTGCACTTGTATTTATTTGAATTAAATGCTACGTTAATTAAATGCTTTATATGAAATTCTACTAAGTTTCCAATAACATGCAATTCGGAAGAATTAAAGGAGTTTAAATGTTTTCTGAATCATACAGTTTTCAATTAAGTACAGAAATATCCTCAGACATAATGACTGAATTTATCAATCATGATTGAGGATGATTGATCAAAACATCAGCTGTGTCTGTTATATATGAGAAGCTTGATAAGGCCATCAGTGAAAGTCTCACAGATTTATAAACTCACAGATAGCCAACAGAGTAACAAACTGTAATACCCAATTATCTAATGATGCCTTTCAATTAAGTAGTTATTATAAAGAGGGGTTTGTAAGTTGGTGTTTTTTCTTTATTAACCAAAATGGATGTTTCACTCATACCGCCACCGTGGCCTAGTGGTTAGGGCGTCCGGAGCGGAAGGTCGAAGGTTCGAATCCCAGCGGAAGCTGGGTAAGAACTGATGCGACCAACTGGTGAGCCGCGAGCTAGTTAAAGTTCTAATTCTAAGCCATCGATTTCTCTGTGACCTCCCATTTCAACAATGGTGGCATTTTTACAAGGTTCATATTTACCAACAAAAACAATAATTGAACATTTCCGAACAGTTTTTATGAATAATTTATAGTGCCCTACTCTACCCTCTCCAGAGAAACCATGTAATCAATTATTTACGAGTGTTCCATAAAATGTAATACAGTAAAATCTTTCATTTTCGTGGTGGATTAAATTTTGTGGATTTCGTGAGTCACCTTCAACCACGAAATCGAATCCCATCGAACAATAATTTTGACCAATGTATTTTTTTATTTAAATGCAAAATCTACGAATTAAGGAGGCCCGTCGAAATTGTCTTTTTTACCAAAACCACAAGATTTCACTCTAGCAAAATTAAATGATTTTACAGTATCTCCGTTAGTACTAACTCGAGCATTATCTAACATGTGTTCAAAATATTTGAGTCAGCGTCAATTTTGGTCAAGAGATCAATACAACAATAGTCACTGCAAACCAATCAATATTGTATTGTATCAGGCAATAGAACCTGATCATGAATAGCAAGTTCAACAGGGACGCCTAGTCTTAACAAAGCTTATAGTTTACGCTATTTCTTTGTCCAACCAAAAGCCTGGGATTTTCAAATTTTTGGACCACTTACAGATAGACACATTTCAGTATGATGAAACCATTTATTTGTTAATCCCCATCCAGGTTCCACCAGAAATCTATTGGCTGAATAAACAATATAAACTAGGCACTGACCAATAACTTGTTGTATATCAATTTGCATATGAATGCCCCAGTATGTAAACAACTCACAAGACATGAACAAAAGGAGTTACCACATGTAAAACATTAGCAAAGAGAGTCAACTCATGAAAGACATGAGCAAAGGGAGATAAAACATGAAAGACATGAGCAAAGGGAGATAAAACATGAAAAACATGAGCAAAGGGAGATAATACATGAAAGACATGAGCAAAGGGAGATAACACATGGAAAACATGAGCAAAGGGAGATAACACATGAAAGACAGATAACACATGAAAGCCATGAGCAAAGATAAATAACTCATGAAAGACATAAGCAAAGGGAGATAACTCACAAAAGACATGAGCAAAGAGAGATAACTCATAGAATAGAAAAATAGCTAGACAGGGGGAGAACTCATTACATATTTTACAAGGGCTATCTCAAATAGGAGACAACTATTTCGATCCAGTATTATGATATTTCAGTCTTTACATTTAATATTTGCATAACTGCAAATTAATTTAGCTATCAAGAAAATCAAGGCTGCTACATATCATCAGTTATAAAAAGT
The DNA here is from genome assembly GCA_963678985.1 of Spisula subtruncata. Lineage (NCBI taxonomy): Eukaryota > Metazoa > Mollusca > Bivalvia > Venerida > Mactridae > Spisula > Spisula subtruncata. The sequence goes on from OY787672.1 coordinate 27,501,233, forward strand.
TAGTATGGCCATAACTGCTAAGCTAGTTAAATCCAAAGTAGGAATGATAAGCATAACATGTCACAAGATGCACTTAAATGTGATCTAAAAGGGATTTACATTGTATATGCATAAACAAGGAATATTAATTTTAGTAGTTATGAATATAGGACAGAAGATTATCAAATGAACCAAATGGGGGGAAGGTAAGTGAACTTGGAAACCAGCAATTTATCAACGAAAATAGGAGTAACTCCACTTTCGTAGGAGTAACTCCACTTTAATAGGAGTAACTCCACTTTCATAGGAGTAACTCCACTTTAATAGGAGTAACTCCACTTTCGTAGGAGTAACTCCACTTTAATAGGAGTAACTCCACTTAAATAGGAGTAACTCCACTTTAATAGGAGTATTTAGCAGGTATGGTATGGCTGATCAATTACAATCAGCTATCACTCTCAGGTGTGTACTTGGCGAAGCCTAATGGTTCATCAAATTATATGAAACTTGCAATCATGACTATAGATCAAGTACAATAAAGCTATTCTAACAGTTTGGTGCTAGTATTGGCTCCACTAGATTTCTGGAGATAATGCTGGCTTTCATACCTTTTTTCTCCTGAGGGAGACAAGTTAGCTGTGGAACATAAACACATCTATCAAACAATCAATGATAATGTATCTGGAATTTCCATGAAAAAAATGTGAATTAGGTATTCAGAGGTGGCATTAATTGCAGTACTGTAAAGTCATTAATTTACGTGGGGGATTAAATTTCATGGATTTTGTGGTTCACCTTAAACCAGGAAATCAAATCCCATTGAACAATAATTTTGACTTTTTTATTTATTTATTTATTATCTGAAATGCAAAATCCACGAATTAACATCCCATCAAAATGGTCTTTTTAACAAAACCACAAAATTTTGTCCCGTTGTGAATAAATGATTTTACAGTATGTGATAGTATAGAAAACGCAGGTCAAATTGTTTTAACATGAAAACCCTGTTACAGTGTTATCCCCCCCCCCTGAGCAGCCCTCTGTAGAGAAAGATGCAACCTTTATACAACAGTCAATATTTTGAGCTTCCAATTGGTGCTGCTACTCTGCAAAAATTGTACTGCACTTGTATTTATTTGAATTAAATGCTACGTTAATTAAATGCTTAATATGAAATTCTACTAAGTTTCCAATAATATGCAATTCGGAAGAATTAAAGGAGTTTAAATGTTTTCTGAATCATACAGTTTTGATTAAGTACAGAAATATCCTCAGACATAATGACAGAATTTATCAAGCATGATTGATGATTGATGGATCAAAACATCAGTGTCTGTTATATGGAGAAGCTTGATAAGGCCATAGGTGAAAGTTCCAACCAATTTATAAACTCACAGATAGCCAACAGAGTAACAAAATGTAATACCCAATTATCTCATGATGCCTTTCAATTAAGTAGTTATTATAGAGAGAGTTCGTAAGTTGGTGTTTTTTCTTAATTAACCAAAATGGATGTTTCACTCATAAGGTTGTAGCAAACTGAGGGTCAATAAACTGTATGAATCATGATAGTCACCGCTTCTCAGTTTCGTCAGAAAATTGCTCTGTTTTCATATTGCTCGGACGGAACTCAAATACCATGTATTCAGAATTCATCAGAGCATATTACATCGATTTCCAGTTCTGTCAGAGCCATTTGAAAACAGAACAATTCTCTGACAAAACTGAGAAGCAGTGTATCACGATACATACCATGCAATAATTACTGACAGTGTAAAAAGAGTCTATTGGAAACCTTACACAGCAAATCCTGCCTACATTTAATCAAACATTGTTACATGAAGAAGTGATGTCTTATATTTCAAAGTCTACCGTTATGTACCGGTAATGCACATTGGTACTTTCACACCACTTCACACTTTAAAGAGGTGTTCCCTATAACTTTGGTCGTTTAAATCGATTCAGGAATATTATACACTTAATGAGAATCAGTATTGCTTAAACTTCTCAAATCTTCAACAAAAAGCTCACACTAATTACAGAGAAAAGAAAGAAACCATATTTCCGTAACAAGCCAAATAGTCATGAGTTGTTTTCTTTGACCACAAAATAGTAAATCGCTGGAAGCGCTTAATTATTATTGGTAATTTAAATATATTTTTGACATTTTAGAGACATATTTCTGTACACTTTCTTCTGACAAATTATGATAATTGATACTCCTTTGTACATTTAGCTCATTTAATGTGATAGTAGAGAAAATATGCTAGTTATAGGGAATGCCTCTTTAAAGGTATCTGCATGCATTCCATGAAATGAGGCATTTATTGCCCAGATTACTGCAACCATGATATCATTGATCAACAGAACAAGTGCGCTTACTAGTAACTACTTAAGGCTCTTATATTTGATCCGAAGATTTACTTGTCATTAAAATTTCCTGATTTCGTGATTGTTTCCCTTTTATTGATGCTTCCTCAGTATATCGATGGCTTAGAACCTTACGACCTTATAAGACTCATTCATATTTGAAATCTGCTTCACAAGGCGCTTCTTGTGAGCATATTTTCATGAAAATCTGAAATTGTCATGTTGACCAAAATGAAGTTTAAAAAATGTGTTTTCCCATAGGTAATGAGTAAATTACAGACAGATTTCTCTTGTTTTCTCAATATATCGATTTGGTAGTTACCCGGTACGACCTTCTTGTTCTAAGCCAGGGATATCAATTTTGTATTTCTCAGGTTCCATTGAAACTGACAACTAGTCTTTCTTGATTTTGGTCAATTTGATACAGTTTTAAACAGTTTATATCGCAGGCTTATGGTTTCAAAGAAAATGAAAATCATCAGGACAGCATGCATGAAGATGCGGATGAAAATCCAGGAACTTGTTTATCATGGCCTAGACTTCATTTTATACAGAACAAGCTGGTATGAAAAAATTGAGATTTAAGTTTTAACAAGCCCCACCCATTCCTGATCTCCTGAAGCATCTCCATTTCAGCTAAATCTTATCTGAACAATAATGCACTGGAGTCATTTAATCCACACATGAAGCTGTTCAAACTATTAAAAAATGCAAATATTTAAAGTATACTGAAAAATCATTAATTTTCATGGAATTTGTGGTTTGCCTTTAACCAAGAAATTCAATCCCATTGAACAATAATTCTACCCTTATTTTTATTACTTGAAATGCAAAATCCAGGAATAAATATTGCATAGAAATGATTTATTTACCAAAAACACGAAAAAAATTCCAATCGAAATTAAATGATTTTACAGCATCAAAATTGTCAGATTTCGATAGGTTTTTTTTTTTTTGGAGTTGAGAACTTACAAATGTTTGGAAAGGTTTCTCTTCATCATCCTTAAGGCTAAGAGATCACAATCTCAACATTTCAGCATTATAATTCACACCAATCCTAGGTGCAATCCATATACTGTAAAATCATTTATATTCGATGGGACAAAATTTTGTAGTTTTGGTAAAAAAGACCATTTTTCATGAGACGTTAATTCATGGATTTTGCATTTCAGGTAATAAATACAAGCGTCAAAAGTATTGTTTGATGGGATTTGTTATATTTCATGATATACTCACAGGGTACCGTATCAAGAGTAGTTTCCCTTATGTAGTAATATATATACATGTATACAAGATATATTATAACTACATAAGGGAACCTACTCTTGATACTGTACCCTGTGGATATACTTTTTAAGTTATACCACGAAATCCACAAAATTTAATCTCCACGAAAATTAATGATTTTACAGTAGTTTGTTTATATTCCATGAGAGATGTACCAAATATCTCAGAAAATATCTCGGAAATGTTATTGCTGATTGACTCTAGGTTGTCTGTACTATATACCTATCAGAATGGATTATATGAAGTGCAAAGTGACTAAACAATACAGTGGTTTATATGAGCATGTGTTTATATTTATCCATGTATATTAGTTCCAGATAATTCCAGGTAAGTTATTTCTTTGACATGTTTACATAAGCATCCAATTATGTTTCCCTTTTTATAGGCAGTACGTTTTATATTACAGCCTGTCTGAATGTTACAGTTATATGTTTGTGTGTCAATTCTTTTATTTAGTGCGCAATATTTCAATCTAAAGGATATAGCTTGACCAGATTTAGCAGGCACTCATTAAACTTCGGAAGCGTGTATTATTTTCTGTAAGTGTAGTCGGTACTTATCGGAAATATTTGTTTATTTTAGCACCGACTTTGTCCGAAATATGCACTGAATATGTCCGGAGTGCCTACTAAATCTCGTCAAGTTATAATTGGTGATATTCTGATCTTTAATAATAAATTTCTTAAATGATTTATGGTTTATGTCACCAACAAAATTAAATGCCCCATGAAAACTAATGATTTACAGTAGTTATTTTTACTAGATGAGGTAGTTAACCACATGCACGGTGGGGAGTGGTGGCCAAGAGGTAGGGCGCGTGCTTCCGGATCGAGAGGTCCCGGGTTCAATCCCTCTCTGAGTCTGTACCACTGGTTTATTTCTCTAAGCAATAATTACCCACATGCTCCACTCCACCAAGGTGTAAATTTGTACCTGTGAAGGTAGTACCCGTATCTATTCCTGGGGGTTGCAGATCGATGTTGGTTGCCATACCCACAGGAGAGAAATAGTCTCCCCAGGGAGACACGAGTGTAGGCTCCCAATGACCAGGGGAAGTTAAAATGCCAAAGGGTGCTTGAGCGGCCTAACAGCTAAAAAGAGCCCTTGAAAATTGGTAACTTTACTTTTTTTAACTTATGCCAAACACTCCACCTGGAGGGCCAGGGCTTTGTGGTCAAGGTTTTCTTCCTTTACAATTGTTGCCTTCCAGGGCTTAAATGATTCAATTCTATCCAGGTTTTATTTTTGAGCTTTCCTTCTCCATAGATGAGTTGCTGTACTGGGCTTCGACTCCCATCTCTCCGGCTTATCTATCCAGAGTTGGGGCATTGAAAGGTTGATGAAGTAATAGGGCATGTCCACACGCCGGTGGGCATACACATTGCACCTCTGGGACCTTTGCTGTTCCGAGATCCCACAACAGTTTAGCCTGAAAACGTGTGTAACCAGTATCCGTGTGTTGCCACACTGGGAGGCACTGCGTGCGTCTTTGTAGTGTAGAGGCTTAATAATTTACTGGCAAAAGAGACTTACGCATTCGGCTCTCTTTTCACGAGATGCTAGCCAGTGACAGAAGACATGGTTGCATGTCAACCACACTAGAAACATTTCGCTACACTTGACATATAATCACTCAACACACCTTCACAGAGTGTACTGAATTTATTAAATAGAAGTTTTACAAGTAGCATAATCATGCTCATACATCCATAATTTAAGCTCATCTTTTCATCTATCTATTTATACTGCCAAACACTTCTTTTTGAGTATTATTGCTAGGTGATTACGTGTGTTTGACAAGGGCAGACATAAAATCAATGAAAGGACAGAGGTGAGATACAAAAATTCCGGGTGCCCTACTCTAGCTCATAAAATATTAAATGTCTATGGGACCTTTTAGTTGAACACCATTTTCTATGCTAATTTTATTTGAGTTACTTGTTATTCATCCTATTGCCTTATAATGATATAACATCCTATATTTATAGCTAATACTTTCCCAGTTATACAACTATCGGATTTGTCCCTGCTGTGCACACGTGAGCCATAAAATACGGCTATAGAATTGGACCCATTGGATTTCATGGCATCTCATTAAATGCATATATGTGATCAATAATTTGAAACATATTTCCATGACAAGATATAGTATAGGATATAAAAAGTTGGATAAAAATTGCAGTCAATCTAAATTTCCTCTAAAATCCAAATTATTGAATTTTGCAGACATCATTAACCAGTTGTCAATTAATTCCCTAATTTTTAATGGTTTATCCACAGGTGGCAGTTTGAGTGTTTGGAATTTTTTTTAAAAAAATCTATAAAAAATCTGTCACTGAGCTAAGTATACTATGAAGGTATAAAGCATAAAGCCTACTATGTCTATGTCCAAAGATTGTGGAACATCGCATCTAAAAATAGCTTTAGTTCCTAACAATAACTACGATACTGTGAGTGGAGCGGGTATCCAGCGCGTAAATAAAATGGCCTTGGGGGGGGGTTAAATAACGACGGGAACACTGTTTTGCCGTTTCACAGTTATAAGAAACAATTGAACGAGATTTTTGGTGGGAATGAATATCTTATAGTTTATATGAATGACTTGTGTAGCGATTTTCCTTCAGCTCCAGTATTTTATGCTGAAACAACGAAATGGGGTGTTCCACAATCTTTGGCATATAGACATATAGTATGCTTTATACCTTGTATATATAATAGCTCAGTGACGGATTTAAAAAAATTAATTTTTTTTTAATCATTTGCAGACCAAACACTGATACTGCCACCTGTAAGTATACTATGAAGGTATAAAGCATAAAGACTACTATGTCTATGTCTATGTCCAAAGATTGTGGAACATTGATCTATAAACAGCTTTGGTTCCTAACAATAACTACGATACTGTGAGAGGAGCGGGTATCAAGCGCGTAAATAAAATGGCCTTGGGCTTTCCACCTTGATAGTACTATAATCTCAGTGACAGAATTTTTTATATTATTTTTTTAGTTATTTTATTTTCCAAATACTAATACTGCCACCTGTGGGTATATCAACATAATACGGTCCAATGGAAAATAATTTAGCTTCTCAGATTCTGATATGAGATCAGCTAGAATGTGTACATATCTCAATGCAGCTTTTTCAGACAAATATCAAGAGTGATCTCCCTTGTTAAGATGACTTGCCAACAAAGTGCTTTCCAAGGGAGGTAATCCATTATTTCTATATTTGATTGAACAGGAGGTTAAAATTAATTAAGGAGTTTTTGTAGCGCTTTGCATAGGCAATGAACATCTGACAAAGAATATGGCGTTGTTTATCTCTCTGAAGTGTCATGTTGACTAACATCATCTTGGCGTTCCCAATGAACTTTGAATCGATAGAATCATATAATTATGATAATAAAATAGCATTAATCAATTATGAGATGTCTTTAATAGTTAATGCTATTATCAACATGGGAAATTGTATTACCAATATAAATAGTTAATAAAGACAATGAGTTTATATTGCTTACCAGTTCAAGTGAATAAAATCTTACAAGACAAAATACGGTATACTTACTATTCACAGGGGAGAATCACGTGACTGCTATAGTACATAACGTGTTCACAATGGCGCACAAAATCGTCGACACATCAAAATTAATCGATTCGATGTGTAGGTACTCTGTGCCTTTTATGCATTTGTGATTCAATCTCTTACTATACACATACCTGCATTTTTTGGCTCGAGTCAACAATTTCGTCCGCCATTGTATACACGTTATATATACTATAGCGGTCACATGATTCTCCCCTGTGTTATTGATGACCAGCCTTCTATCACAGAGGCTGTCCTGATCAAACTCTATTACGTGTTATACCCTTTATAAGTGTAAATAATGTTTTAGTATCAATACAGGTGGATATTCTATGTTTGAAACATTTTATAAATTCTATTTATTCAACAGGGTGATTTAGCACTCTGGTCTATGTTGGCGTAATTCCAAAATCAAACCGGACCTGATGCTAAAAATAGATAAAAATGGCCATTCACAGGGACGACTTCGGGCTTTATCGCTTTGCAGTACTAGAAGTGCATTAACGAAGAAAACAGAAGGGTATCCAATGCTCCCTAAACTGCTATGATAAAGGCTTTGTGACTGGAAATATAATTGGGTGACCTCGTACTTTCAGCACTATCAGTGCTTTGATATACAATAAATACCGAACAAGAGAGGCAGAGTTCTGTTATCTAATCAGTGTATGTGTTTATTGTTATAGTAATTTGTTGTTCACAGAGGAAGAAAGGCTACATGGTTTGCATAGCATCAATACCAGACCTGTCAGAATGAGTGTACATGGTTCAGTCATGTGCCAGCTACAAACATTTCATTCATTCCCACCAATAGTGTCAGTAAAAATGTATATTTTCGCAAGGTTACCTATTGTTCATTTATCATAGCAATTGGGTTGTTCATACTAATTTATCTAAGGTCAATTGTGAAACAAGTTTTTCCAACTTATATTAATCATTCTCGACACCTCATTCCTGATGTTATGCATCACACGAGGCTATGAGAAAAAGGAAGCCAGCTGAGCATCAAGCATGGGAATTTCTGGTACTATTTTTACGTCATCTTTGGTATGACGCGGCCTGGTAATAAACCCCAGATCTCTCGCACCTAAAATAAACACTCAACCACAGCAGGCTGTCTTAAAAGTCTGTCTAACATACCCTATGTTTAGAAAGATAACTCCTCAATCATTTCTCATGAAATTATTTCCCTTTGCACCCTCAAGCCAAAAATAAATCAAGCGAAAATTGAGAAATGTTATGCTATTTGATTGAAAAAGTATATTATCTAGTCAGGTGGCCAGACTACAGGCTATCAAGTTCAAACTCATTCAAATTCAAACATGAATGTGACTGGGTAGGGAATTACTTAAAGCATTGTTAGGAGGCTTGATTGTTTATGAATACTCTTGCAGGCATTTAACACCCCCTCCCTTCTACAATGCTGAGCTACAACCTGACTTTACTTATTAATTACGCCACCATCATCAGTACACAATTCATGCTCACATTCAGAAGTAAATTAGTCTGGTCAATCAAAAAGCCCTAGTACTGGATTCACCCATTCTGATACTGTTAACCCATTTACTTTTGCGATTACTAATTTTCTCATTTTGCCGATCGTCTACATATTTGCCCAAAAAAATTTCACATTTTTAAGTTTCCAGCTATACATGTCTATAAAAGGTTTTACATACTTTTGGGGCTACTTGATTTCACAAATTTCTACAAGTCTCGAAACTAAATCACATGAAATGATATCTTGCTTTACAGTAGTAATAATGGGAAACTAATCAATTAGAAAATATTTGCTCACACAAATTTTTTATCATACAAATTGTATTGATAATATTGTATCAGTTTTTATTAATTGGATTTGGTCATATAATCTATATATATGTTCATAGAAAAGCAAAGGGGGAAATGATGTAATTATGATCTATGCAATTGATTAATTGAGACAAATCGTATTCCAACTGAAACACAAATCTAATAACTTGATTATATTAACCGGCCATATATTCCCAATCAGGGACAAGTCTCACTCATTTTATGCAGCTCATGCATGCACAAATTGTTAAAATAAACATGCATTATTTGACATATTACTGGAGTCTGACATTTATTGTTAACATTATGAAAATGATCACAACTAAATATTTAGTTTAAAGTGTTTCATGAAGGGTGCATGCAGGTATCATTATCATACAAATAAACTAGTATGTGAAACTGCCAAGTCAAAAAAGCTTATAATTCAACTGTCTATTATAAACAGGTAAAATAGTGAAATAACATAACACATGCCATGAAAATTGAGATTTCAGAAACAAAGTTTATGGTTTCAATCCAAGATAAAAAATTAATTGAGAACAATTCATATCTTTATCAGCATCTGATGTTCAATACCTTGGTATGTTCTCATGAATCAATCAATCAATCAATCAATCAATCAATCAATCAATCAATCAATCAATCAATCCTCTCTCATCAACACTTACTGTAAACCAATTTCCTTTCTCAAATACTAACTTTGGTGTTTTACCGATCAACCTCATATTCCCGACTGCAAATTTTCACACTAATTAAGTCTCACACAATGTCAATATTATTGTTTTAACACTTTCGGGGCTACTTAATTTTGTAAATTTCTACCACTCGCGAACTCCATGAAATTAAATTACTTGGTTTACAGTAAAACATTTATAGATTTTATCAATACAACTCCAAGTACTTACAACTGTGTAAATCATCTCAAGTTGATCTAGAAACACACACCAATACAACTTAAATCAGTATAAATCAATTAGAACAAATTATAAGAACACTTTCCAACAATTATTTATAACCCATTTAGCAAGCAATATGCTAGGATATTTTTTTAACAATCACAAATTCGTAGAAACAGGACTGCACTGATGCTTTGGCAAATGAGTATACAATATTGATCTTACTTGACTTAAGGGCAACCAAACAGACCACACTATATTAAACTGATAGTCAGAAACAGGCGATATAATTGGTTATCCTTATTCTTCAATTAAATAAGATCAATATTGAATGTCTTCCCATGAGCACTTGTTAAGTTAACTTTCTCACACAAATAAAGGAACATGAAGAGCACAGGTTCACCACAAAATGTCAGAGAAGGGGCATGTCATTGACCTTTCAAAAACGACTTCCCAAAGACCCAGCCCTACCAGGAGACAATATACAAAATGAAGCATAGAGTAGTCAGATAATTTAAGGTCACAGTGGATGCATGTCCCCTCAGACAAATATAGCAGACATTATTTACCATATAAGAGAAATTGATACAACCTAGGAGCTCGACAACCAAGGAGCTTGTTCTCCAATTTGTAGTTTAATCTTATAATGTGTTTGCCTCTACTGACAGTATACAGATATATTTCAAAATACATACATACATATTGTACAGACGAAGACATCGCTGGCTTAGAATGAGAAGGTTGCATTAAAGAACAAAATCAATATGTTGAGAAAACAAGAAAAGTGTGTCCGAAAATTACTCTTAACCTATGGTATAGCTTGACCGAATTTAGTAGGCACTCCGGACATATTCTGTGCATATTTCGGACAAAGTCGGTGCAAAAATAAACAAATATTTTCGATAAGTACCGACTAGCTTACGGAAAATAATACACGCTTCCGAAGTTTAATGAGTGCCTACTAAATCTGGTCAAGCTATAAAACAAGTTATTTAAACTTCAGTTTGGTCAACGTGACAAGTTCCGTTTTTCATAAAAATATGCTCACAAGAAGCGCCTTGTGATGCTGATTGTAAATATTTATCAGTCTTATAAAGTCATTCTAAGTCAGTGATATGTTTATAATAGCTTGAACTCGAAACTAACTACATGTTTGTTTCCCTATACAGAATATTTCATTCAATTTCATAGAATTCACTGTATAGATATAGTGAAACTTGATCTCGAATCAATACTTGAACATCACATACCAAGCCACTGAAAAACTGACAATTACACCAATAGCTAAATACTGTTAACCCTTGGGAAAGCATTCTTGCATTCTAGCATTCTCCGTAAGTCGAATCTCATGTTACAGGATGCCTATAACAAAGAATAATTATACCGTACTCTCAATAATTTGTGCTTTCATGAGCAAGTCAACATTCTAAGAAAAAAGCACATACCTTCACTAGAGGGAAAACAATCCAATAGACATTATACAGAATCCACGGATCCATCAAGTGATTCCACAAGACCTTTCTATATCTCGGTGTTATATCCAAGAATTGATTTTAGACTCACTGGTTCCCTGTAACACTAGTATTCCAAACCATGTATTGATTCCAATAATAATGTTAACAAAGATTGTTGCCGGTGTACCCGCTTGTCATCTTTAAAATCCTGTAATTCCTGTCAAATAGATATTATATTAAAGTAAAATCTGAAATTTTTGCAAATTCAAAATTTAACGAATTTGTTAATTAACAGTAGAAGTAGTTTCATGAAGGTTAAATGTTCGTGATTTTGTTAAATTAACTATAAGAAAAAAAAATCCTCAAACTAATTTCTGTTTTTTTACTACTGTTGCTTTAAAAAAAAGTTACCAATTCTCTAGGGATCTTTTCAGCTGTTAGGCACCCTTTGACATTTCAACTTCCCCTGGTCATTGGGCTACATACGGAAACCTACACTCCCTGGGGAGACTATTTCTCTTTTGTGGTTTGGCAGCCAACATTGATCTGCGGCGCCCAGGAATAGACACGCAGCCCTCACAGGTACCATTTTACACCATGGTGGAGTTGACTCAGAGAAATTAACCAGTGGTCCAGAGGGGGATCGAACCCGGGACCTCTCGATCCTGAAACGCGCGCCCAACCTCTAGGCCTACGCTCCTCTTTAAAGTTCAGGGGTGGTATTCAATATTTATCTTATGTAATATTAAAATAATGATAGCCTATCACGCCTGTTACTGACCAAGAATTTAAAATGGTGTGCTCTGATTGGTTATCCTCATCCTTAAGTCAAGTGCGCATGAGATCAATATTGAATACCACGCCAGAAGCATAATTATTTTAGCAAACTTTTTGATTGCACAAATATAGCAAGAATTAATCCCTCGAGAAAACTTCTGGTTTTGCAATAGAATGTTTACATGAGAAATATATTGGCATGCAGAGATCATATTATGGTTTATATGTATAAAGGTGACATAGCTAATTAAATAGTCACCATGAGTTATAACAAATAATATTATGAATGGGAAATTAACGCTGAACTATCCATAGGCAACCAGTAGTAGAATTGCAAGTATGTGATATTGTCACCAAAGGTATAGCTTGGATATTTTGACCTGAACCTGACCTTAATGCAAGAATATATTACAAGGTTCTTGCTTTGAATATATCAATTTCCGCAAGCAAATCGTGCGATATTGGTATTTCAAATTTGTGTTTGTATTACATCTGGAGCATCTTCGTGATATTCCCCAATTATGAACACATACAGTCGGTGTTGTAAAAGTGGGTAATATATCGACTGTTAAATTATGCAAATCAAAAGGTCAGGCTCATGTCAAATTGGCCAAGCTATAGGCAGCTTTACAAATGTAGCTGTATAATTAACTGTACAAACGGCATGCTACTACTTGAAAGTGGGTTCCATTGGGGCAAGAAGGCTATGCAGTTCCAAGAGGCACCTTTCAGAAGTCTCTACCCTGAAGCCAGGGCAGCCATAACTCCCGAAAATCCTGGGGATTAAAATATAAAACTGATAACCCCATTTCTACAAAAATAATTGTTGAGGAGTCTAGGGATCTCACATGGCAGTGATCAAGGGGCACTTCTCTTTATCTATAATTTTCAGATTTCGTCCCATTGCATTCAAGTTAGGTTTACTCCAGAAAATTAAATGCCAAAAATGTACTGTATTAGTCATAAACTAAATTGCCTTATTTCTTTCATTTTTTTCTCCAAATAAATTAACAGCAAACCAATTAGACGCCGATACTTCAGAACAATGCTCTCTGTATTCAACACGTTTAGTGATAATTAACTATTTTGAATAGAAAGACGAAACAGAAGCAATCATAATTAGCAAAGAAGCTATTTCCATTTTACTTTTCTGATGCTATTTTCGTTACAAACTTCTTGTGGAAATTTCTCAGGAAATTGCTCATTCAGAACTAATGCCACATTACTTTGCCTAGCTATTATAAAGACATGCGGTATTGTTAACCAGGTATATAATGCAGAAAGTTGTGGAGCATGTAACAGGATGTGCACATGCTTGATTGTATATTGTGTGTATACAAGAATGTATCCAGCTATTTTTCTCAGGCCCCCAGGTCCAACCTAACAAGGTCTTTCTATGATTTGATCTAGTTTGACCCCAGATGACCCAATACCAAACATTGTGACCAAGTTTCATTATCATAAGCCGAAATTTAGACATCAGGTTTATCTATGATTAACCCATATAGTGACTGTTTTTACCACCGATGACCAAATAACCAATTTGACCTAGATTTTGTTAAGACGACTATTGTGACCAAGTTTCATAATTATTAGGTCCAAATTGTGATCTCTGACATACATGCCTTGTTTGAAGTGAATATACATTGAACAATTTCGTGAATTTACTAAATTTCTTAATATTTCCTCAAAGGTAAATCTTTTTGTCAACATAGAACTCGATAAGAAATCTTAAAAATCCCTTATATTTCTGCAAGCAATTAAACGTCAGATTTTGCTAACAATTTAAGCAACTTAATTACCCACTCATAGATACAGTTTGAGGGGGGGCATTTCTGCCCCCAGGTTCTCCGTTTAGATCCACACATGGCTGCAGGCATAAGAGATTTCATTTGTTATACGCTCCATTGTTTAGTCTTAAAGTAAGCAAGCCAAAAAAATGACAACATATTACAGGTGCTATACACATTTTTAACCAAACAGATAGTGAGATTAGTCAGAAAAAAGCACACACATGTTATGCATCTCTCAATGGAGCTAGAATCTTTTAGTCTAGCATACAGGAAGCATCTGGGGAAATCAAAGTCCTGTGGGGACATGTGCAAAACACCTGTGAATTCTTGTATTATGCACCATTCAGTTGCATCCTCATTTGTTGAAAATTTTGTACTGTATGGACAAAATGCATTTACGATCATATTCGCAATTACAGAACAACTTCTACAAAGCAGCCCTCTTTAGAGCAACAACCTCTCTTATAAAATCAACACCTTCAAAATTCCATAAGCTATTTTTACTAATATTTACAGCCTCTAAACAGCAACTTGTTTGCAGCTGACGACCCAAAGGGTGTTGCTTTATGGAGGTTGTATAAATATAAACAGTTTTTATTACCAGGGATTCAATAAAGGCCCCAAGTAAACCTCATAGGCAGATCCAAGAGGGGGCGTACCCGGCGTACGCCCCCCCTAAAATCGCCAAAAGTAAAGATTTTTATTACACTGAAATAGTCTAGTAGTTAAATGTAATTTGCCTTTAATTCTTTGTGAAAAAGTATTAAAATTTGAACAACAAATAAGGTACATGTATCTCAGAACGCTCAGAATGCATCAGATTGATCCATTGTTTAGAAAAGTTTCCAGGGGGAGCATGTCCCCGATCCCCCCTACTTAAAATGATCAACTTCCAGTTACCATGTAATAACGAAATTGCCAGAGAATCATAAACTCAGTTGGTATATATCAGTATATAGATATAACCAAAATACGCTTCCATAAATGAAGTTTTGTAATGTTAAAGACGCTCCTACGCCCATGCACGACTATGCCCTGGACCCCAGCAAATTTCTTAAGCCCCCCCCCCCTAACCGGAAATCCTGGATCCGCCCATGCACCTATATATATATATGACTCGCAGCGAAGAGTGAGCTTGCCCAACTGTGTTGCCACTTATAATTAAGTCAATAAATACAATATGACAAGAAAAGTACTCACCAAGTGTAATGATCATTACTACATACTCAGTTAAATAGCCGAAATCATATCCACTTTCAGTTCAGTGTATACCCAACACATAGCATAACAGTAACATCACAAACACTTGTAATATTTTTACCAATGCACTCTACTTACATCTCTCAGCCTACATCAGCTACTGTGATATTCAAACATTGTGGACATTCATACATTGAGGACATTCATACACTGAGGACATTCATACACTGAACAGGAAGTCATACACTGACACTGAGTGTTATGGTATGTAATATCAGTATCAAATATTTTCAATGTTGACAGATCTTTTCATGTGGTTTAAATAACATGTTAAAATAACAGCTGTTTAAATAATGCATCATGCAAAATATTTTCAATGTCTTTACATGTGATTTAAATAACATGATAGAATATTAACTGCTGTTTTAATAATGCTGTATAGCACCAAGCAATATTGTTTTCATTATGTACTGTTTAACATAATTTTTCAACTGTTCAATGCATGCAATGCATGTCATGTTAAACATTTGAGTTTGTAGTTTATTTCAATATTTTTATTCTTACTTAACCATCGTTTAACCACAATAATAATTGTTTTGCACCAAGCCCATGCCCTTGGTCACGGATGTATCACACAAACCTTTGATGGTATAGAGTCAAGCTGCATTTGTTGTCCGGACGTCACCATGCTACTGGATTAGCTGTATTTTTTCTAACACTTTTTCCAGCATTCTAACTTATCCCAAACGTTTGCCAGGATTTGAAATTATCACCTATGTGGTGCAACTAGGTGGTACCTCATTACATCATATGACTTGCCTTGTATTCAGGTTAGTACAACAAGTATGTTTTTCTTATACTACACATGTGTAGTAACGAGTATGTTTATTCATATGTGAAGTGTAACGTTCAAAGGACGTCACCATAGAGTTTGTTGCTTTTTTTCAATATAATGACACATACATATGAGCCGTTCTCCAGGAAAACCGGGCTTAATGACATTGCATTGTAATTATGCAATAAGATTTAGAAAAATGTCTAAAATGAGAAAGAATTCGAGTCTTTTGATTTCATATCTAAGTAATTGGATAGTAAAGTACTATCCATTAGCTTCAATATTTCTTTAAAAATGTGTTAAAATAACTTCTGTCGTTGCTATGGTGATCATTTTCTAAAAAGTACTCATATCAAGGAAATCAAGGGTTAATTGGCTAAAAACACTTGCTATGTTCCCCTATAAGCAAACACTCACAAATTGGACACGTTTTGTTAAAATAAGAATATAATTCTAAAATCTGCCACAGTTTTAAAAGTTTACATCAACAATTTATCAGATACTGGATACTTGAAAAGCCAGTTGACATAGAGAATGACGTTCGCGACGTCACTCAAAAAGAAGACGGTAGTGGTTGGTTTAAAAAGTCTATAACTTTGTAAGTGTATGGAATAACTTGTTCAAAGTTTCAGAAACTATTTATAAGAGCCTCGTCTTTCTTACCATATATTATCAACATTTTCACAATTTTGTCACTAAGCCCGGTTTTCCTGGAGAACGGCTCATATATTTTGGTATAGTCAGTGTTATATATTATAAAGATTCCAGAGGCTCGCTTTATAAAATTTCCAGAACTCGTTTAATATAACTTTATATTTATATCAATTGACAACTCATGATAGATGCTTTATACATATTCTATAGAGCAAAAAACAACATTGTTTCAACAAATGTACAAAATGTTTTAATGCTATTCAATCTTATTTTGCACATTATGAAATGGCAGAAAAAATACTTGCGTAGTCAGGGGCGTAGCTGGGTGTATTTAGAGTGTACGCCCGTTATCAGTTATAGTTTTATGAGAGTATCTAGCTCATGTACCACGTGATTAAAGAAAATAATAAAGGTTTTTTGCGATTGAAGCGAGCAAGAACAAACACAGTGACTGATAGCCGAAGCAACAGGTCACCTATATTTGTTATTTACTTGATGATATTCACTTATTACAGTACTGATCGAGCGAAGCGAGTTAGAAAAAATATTGTTTTCCTGAGCAGCAGGCCAATTTCGTTCTCTTCTTGATGGTATTTACTTGTTACAGTACGGAGCGAGCGCAGCGAGCTAGAAAAAAAACACTGTTAATCTGAGCATTTGGTCATACAAACATGTTCCCTCCTTGATGACATTCACTTATTACATTACTGAGCGAGCGAAGCGAGCTAGAAAAATACTGTTTACTTGAGCAACAGGCCATATGGCATACGTGTTCTCTCCTTGATGGTATATACTTATTACAGTACTTAGCGAGCGAAGCGAGCTAGAAAAAAAACACTGTTAACCTGAGCAACAGGCCATACATATACGTTCCCTCCTTGATGACATTCACTTGTTACAGTACTGAACGAACGATGCGAGCTTGAAAAATACTGCTTACCTTGCAGCATGCCACATATACATGTACACGTTCCACCCTTGTTGACATTCAATTATTACATTACTGAGCGAGCGAAGCGAGCTAGAAAAATTCTGTTTACTAGTACTTGAGCAGCAGGCCATACATACACGTTCCTCCTTGATGACATTCACTTATAATAGTACTGAGCGAGCGAAGCGAGCTAGAAAAATCACTGATTCTCTAAGCAGCAGGCCATACATACACATTCCCTCCTTGATGACATTCACTTATAATAGTACTGAGCGAGCGAAGCGAGCTTGAAAAATCACTGATTCCCTAAGCAGCAGGGCATACATACACATTCCCTCCTTGATGACATTCACTTAAAATAGTACGGAGCGAGCGAAGCGAGCTGAAAAATCACTGATTCCCTAAGCAGCTGGGCATACATACACGTTCCCTCCTTGATGACATTCACTTATAATAGTACTGAGCGAGCGAAGCGAGCTAGAAAAATCACTGATTCCCTAAGCAGCAGGTCATATACTGTATACACGTTCCCTACTTTATGGCGTTCACTAAATACAGTACTGAGTGAGTGAAGCGAGCTAGAAACAACAATGTTAATATGTGAGCAACAAGCCGTATATGCAGTTGGTGTAGAAAAGTATTGAGCGAGCGTAGCGAGCAGCTAGAAAAAATATTTATTTTGAAAGCATGCCACACAAACATGATCTCTATCAGATGATTCATTTTAAAGCTAATGAGCGAGCGAAGCGAGCTAGAAAAAAAATCTGAAATATGAGCTGAAACCAAAAATGAGAGCCTCCAATTTGCAACATTCAATTTTATGCCTAACCCTAGTGAGGCATCGATTTTTATTGCATTTTTGAGTCAGTTTATTTTTTCATTTTTCTAATGGAGCGTACGCCCGGGCGTACGGGCGTATGCCTGGCTACGCGCCTGGTAGTATTAGCAAATATTTTGTGCTGGATGAATTCATGATACACCTTCACCTTCCTTCAACTATGGTAAGTCTAGCTTAAAGTGTATAGAGCTATATCGGAAGATTTTTTTTTTAAAGTTTCAAAAACTGAAAAACAATTATGCTTTCATATCCATTAATCATTTTTCGCTTCAGTTATAACAGAAACTTTGTGATTTATTGGATATGCAAACTGTCCATTTTCATACGAAAATTTTCTAGAATACCCTATGAAACTATAAGAATCGTCTATTTTTCGACGATTGAATCAAAGTACATGGAACCCAGCCAAAGTTTTCATTTGCAATTAAGGTAGTCTATATATATCATACTTAAAACGATGCAAGTAATTATTTCAACATTGAATGACTGTTAGAATATAGCTCTATACACATTAAGTTTAATAATCATATAATTTTGTCACATCATTCAATCTTGGCCTATCGGGCAATTGAGATAGAAATGATCATCACTGAATATAAATGGTTAATGGTTGTTATACTAGCAACATTATTTTGCACTTAGTTGTCAATAGCTTCCGGACATAATCTAAATCTAAAGATATAACTGGATTCTCTCTAATCTTTTTACACATTTTTATCTTTTTATAAATTAATTGCTAGATCATTGCCATTCGTGTTCTTTGCTTGAAAATGTGGAGGAAGGATTATTTGTAAATGTTTCAGTTTCAGATGCACAACTACAGTCAGTTTAAAGTTAATTGATAATAGTTGAAAACATAAGCTTGTCTTTCAGGTATAATGCGCCCAGAATAATGTGATGTTTATAAACATTGACCGGTGTAGCCTACTGTAGTAAAATTGGTAAAATCTGTACTAAAATAACACTGATAAATCGTGCCAAATTGAGTAATCAACCTCCTTGGCTCATTTCACATTTTCCCGCTTTTCACAATATCTTGGGCGCACTATAAACTATGTTAATCTAGGTTAAACTGGGTATACCTGAGTTAACGGTGTTGCCCGCTTATTCTTTTGAATGGTAAAGTTCCCTCATTAGTTTTACTTATTGAATCGTCTGTACACATGCTGACTGAATATTCCTATGAAATTTGACAATGGAAGCTAGTTATGTTCAATATAGGATTTACTGTTTACTAAATTAATATTTTCATATAATACATCAATTATTTAATATAGATCTAAAGATTAAATCGCAATAACTAGGCAGTCATTATGCATTCAAAATGATACAAGAGTCTTAAGTACAACAATAATCCATTGTCAATTATATAACTCATTGGTCAAGTGTTAATATTTATATAACAGAATACAGTAAAGAAAGATTAAAGTTATATAATTTATAATGAAGTCTTAACTTGCTAGGAGTACAGGTGGTAATAGATTTTAGGATCTGGAAACAAACTACTCTCTTTTTCAGGATACTATTTTGTTGAAGCTTTTACGAAAATCTTAAACTTAAAGTATTTATCATTTGGTAATAACTGAATATTTGAGTTGTAGGAGTTCATTAACAGAACTGGTATTAATGGTGCAGCTCTTTTTCCAACTTGTTGATCAACACATATGCTAAGCATTATGCCCCCTTATCTTTGATGGGTGGCACAGTAATGATTTGCTTCAATAGTAATATCAATTTCTTATTAAAATGCATTTTCTCCACTACCACTGCCTCCGTAGTTCAGTGGTTAGGGCGCTTAATTGCGGCCTAATCCAGTGGCACTGAATCAAATGCACTTGGAGACCCTCATATGCTTGCCATATTTCTACAGAATTCTGATTGGCAAATAAAGACTATTCTCAGCATTTAGACAATGCTTGGTCATGAGGGCTCCTGGCAATTGTACATAGGGAACCAATTGAAAAGCATTGGTAGCAAGTGCAACAGGGCATAAAACTGTGAACAGTGAAAGTGTTGATTTCAGGTTATAGGTGTGTCATTGCGTCTCTGTAGCTCAGTGGTTAGTACCCTTGCCGCCCAATCTGGCAACACATGTTCAAATCCAGGTTGAGACACTCATATGTCTGCCATATTTCTGCAGAAAGCTGGTTGGTAAGTAAAGGCTTTTCTTAAGATGAAGCATTTTGCAGCTGTTGCATATTTTAAAGGTGGAAACGTTTGGGTAGTGTTTCATCAAAGCATTTATGGACATCATAAACTGACATTCAAATTTAAATTCTGCTTAATTATTTTACAACTACGATGTGTGGTAAATGCACCCATAATAATCCATTTAATGAGCTTCTACTAACTTTATCTATCCCCCAATAAGCTGTTTTTTTTAAAAGGCATAACTAACAAATTTTAATTTGAACATGAGTTTAATATTTCCACAAATGCTTTGGTATTTTAACAGTATGTACCATGGTACATGAGACAAAAATTGCTGTCCAAAACATGATTGTACTCCCTAGTCCGTTGTTTTGATGTCATGTTTTTAAACATATAGGGAGTGTGCGTAGTGCTTATGTTAGACCCCACGTATGTTTCACAGTATGATACACTATGTTCCACTTATCAGATACCGCGACAGATCTGAGTTTTAGGCTAAAACTAGAGTATGCCAAGATTTACCAACAATAATTTTAACAACTCACACTATTACGTTGAACATTTTATTTCTTTTTAGCTTTAACAGAATCGTTTGACTGTTTAGTTTTGCTATCAGCTGTGGATGTGGATGGTGCTTTAACAACACTGAATGCCCTGGCTTCCACTGACTTTACTTTATGTGTGATTTCTTGTTCAATATTCGCTGTAATTGCTCGTTCCAAACCCTGTAATCAGAGAAAGTTACGTAATTAGAAAAAGAAGAACTAATCTGCCCTTAGCAGTTAGCGCCACAAAGTTGCAGTCCGTGAAACGCAGGCTTAGTCTGAAGGCTAACCCTAACCCTAAAAACTATGAAAAATTAGGATGGGCTACAAAAAAAATCTTATCAACATTTAGCATGCTTTTTAAATCTTATTATAAATTGATAATAAGCTTAATAAATAGACTTAGAGAGAACATATCCTTTTAGAAATGATTTTAATTATTTTTTGGCTTCGGACTAAAAGAAAATCTTTAGGTCTATAAATTTCTTGACCAAGGATGGTTCAAAGGACTAAAGTTCAAAAATGTTTTTGTGCAGACTGTAAGTTGTATCTTGCTATACCACGAATACTACTTAGAGAGATACAACCTTGAAGCACTAAATGGACGTAATAGCAACAGTGCTTTGCTGGTTTGTTTTGGTTAAATGTTTAACACTTTATCATCAATCGTTGCACTGTTACTGTATACAGCCGTTGATTATCCTAACCAGTTTTCCTGTAACCAGTAATACTAACTAAAACCCTTCAACAAGGAACCAGCAATAGTAAACTTCTCCACAATCAATTTCAAACTTTCATGAGCAAATCTAGCGCATTTCAATCATGACTGGAAAACAACTGGTATCAGCTTATGTTGACTGAGAGTGCTCAGCAGATCTATAGCAGATCCATAGCTATGAACATAAAAAACGTAAATCGGTTGAAAAGATGTGACTATATTGACTTAAGTCTTAAGTTAATATTCTTTATTTACCTTTTTCAATTTTGCTTCTCCCACGACTTTAGCTTTTTTTGGTGCAATATATCTGGCTGAAAAAAAAAGAGTTTGCTATATAATTTGGCAATGTCGTACTTAGAAAGCATAGCTGAATACCATCTTCTGGGAGCTTTGTATAAATTTCTGATGGTTATATAGCTGCACCAGTCAGTTGCAACCCCGGGATGGACGATGGATAGCCGATGGATAGCCAGTGAAACGGTCGTGATTTTACCTTCCACTTCCAGCGTCAGGGAAATGTGGTGGATTTTTTCTCGGAACCTATACAGTGGGGACAATATTAAGTTACCAGATGCCAGGGAAATACCTGAGATTTTACCGTCAGCTGTCCCCTACATTGCGGGAAATGGCGGGTGATATGACAACACAAACGTAAGACTAACTGAGGCGAGTCGGTTTGACTGTCAGTTTATTCAAACAATCTCGACTTAGTGAGTAGCTCACTTTGGAGATAATGTCAGAAATTAAAAAATCTCCTAGCAGATTGCTCCACACGGGGTGGCACGGTGGTCGAGTGGTAACACACTTGACTCCTGATCGAGAGGTCCCGGGTTCGATCCTTAGCCCGGGAACTTGATCATTTCAGAAACGCTTTTTAAGTGTTTCCCACCCGCCTAGAGATGAACTGGTTGGTAACCCAGGGTAGTCTCGGGTGTATCGGTGCTTTACACCAGGCACGTTAAAGAACCAAGTAATCTATTCGAAACGAGCTAGGGTATCGCACCCGGATTCCTTGTATCTCACTTCTGTTTCTTCATTGATTGTCTGCCCTGTCAGACACTGCAAATAATATCTCGAAAAGAAGAGTTCGGCAGTATAAATAGATAGATAGACATCTATAACTGTCAGTTTTGAGACAAGTTTGTCAGAACTGACAATGGCATCACAGATTCTCCTATACCCAATGTTTCAATTAGTAATAATATGAAATGAGTACCAAATACTTTGACGTTTATGCATGCATTAAACTGTTAAACAACGCAATTATACTGCTTTTTCGTGGAGTCGAGCCCCTTAGGGCTAAAAGCCTTACATGTACACTTCCTACAGTCTATTCTTCAACCAATTTTATTTTTACTGACAGAGAAATTACTTAACTTTATGAAATCAAAATAGTTTTGCCAGTAAAAAGTTTTTGTTGTAAAATATTTGCTATAAAGCAAGTGCCAGTCAAGAGCCTACGTCATTCTGAAACTTTCTCATCGACTCGAGCCCTCTGATTGGTCAGCCTCTATTTAACTCAAAGACTGAAAACTCTTCACAAAACACAGTTGCGAAATAAAGTTAATTCATCTTAGATGATATTCACCGACTTTAATCAATGTGAACGAGCATGTTGAGAAATAAATCGTCAATAACATAACCCCATGGTAAAAAGCTTAGGCATAGATGCTTACCAAAATGGATTTTCATGGTTGGTTGCTATTAGTGATCACAGAGCGATTACAAGTTGTTTTCATTCACATTTGTTTTGCTGTTGTGACAGAAATACGACTTCCAGCAGATTTTAACATGTTTTGGATAAGAACCATCTCCGCATGTGTGCATATCTGACACAACCAATTAGGGCTCGAGTCGATGAGAAGGATCGAGTCGATGAGAATCAAGTATAATAATTTTCTCTCATTCATAGTCGCGAAAATATGTGACATTTGTATTTCATGCGTGATTTCTACCTTACAATTAGCATTTTACGAAACTACATACCTCCTTTTCTCATTGTGTTTTGTTTCTTCGGGCGGTTTTTCTCCTTTCTCAAAGAACCTCCCTTAGATTTGAGTTTATTCGCTCCTTGTGCCATGCTGTTTGTTTACGTTTTTCACTTCCGTTATAAGAGAACTCTTCAATTAGAAGGTAGCTGTCAAATTACCAAATTTAGGAATTGGTTTTATGCCAGTGTGTTTATTAGGACGTTTAGACTTATAGGTCGTACCCTAGATCATTATTTGGTATGTCATTTGGTAATTTGATGTCAGGAAATTGTTTATTATGTTAACATAACATGTCAACTTTGGTAAAACGGAAAGGCAGTGGCTAGGATTACGGTACGGTAATCCTAGACCCACAGGCTAGGATTACGGAAGTTCCGTAATCCTAGCGAGTCCTAGCTAGGGCTGTCTAGAGTTACGGAAGTTTTTATATCGAGTACAATTAAGCGTGCAGGTCGCCTTATATTGCATGATGTCATCGTTATTTCATGAAATTATACAAATATTGGTATATTTATAGACAAATTAATAGAAATATCAGTATTTCATGCTTCGAATTTTACTTCGCTAATATTTCGTCTTTGCAGGGGAAGAAAATAGAGGCAGTCCGAATGTTTATAAATTAATTAATGTACGTGGTCGAATACACAAATGTAGTTCCATTGAAATTGATTGTCATGATTGAAACAAATTGTGTTGCTAATTTCGGTAATAGATCTGATATGTTTGTTCGTCATTCGGTCCTCAAAATAAACATTAAGTTGCTATAAACCGTTTGCTGATTCGCAATTTACATAGCCTACTAGTGGATCTACGTTGTGACAGCGCGTAGTGATACGAATTCCAAATATGGTCATATTTAGTTTCTTAAATATTTGTTTTAATTTGTAACTGATTGCTCTTTTCATGTCATTAGGAATCTTTTAAAACTAGAATTATGTAAACAATCGATCCTGTATGCATTTTTAAAATAAAATTCAACGGTCATTCAAGTTTTTTTTTGCTCCACGAACGTATATACCTCCGTGTGTTTACTCTGATCACACGAGCGGCATTCATGATATATGTTGAAGTATTCTTGTTCAATCCTGCTATTATCTGTTATCTCAATATATTTTCCGAATTTTAATACCTTTGTCAATGCGTAGATAAAAGTACATGCTTTATAATACAGTATCAAAAGTATTTGCATTTGGATATTTTCCGCCGTTTATTATCTTTACCATACTGTATATCTTTACCATAACCAAAACTGATTACTCGATGGTAAATATACCAATATTATATTGGTATTAATTCATGAAATATTAATGTCAACATGCAATATAAGGCGACCTGCACGCTTAATTGTACTCGATATAAAAACTTCCGTAACTCTAGACAGCCCTAGCTAGGACTCGCTAGGATTACGGAACTACCGTAATCCTAGCCTGTGGGTCTAGGATTACGGTACCGTAATCCTAGCCACTGCCAAACGGAAAATCGAAGAATTTCATTGAATCAATATGAAGGTGATAAAATACTGGATTGGATGTCCTACTTTAGTTTATGAATCATTTCATCATGATATTTTGTAATCTGTTTGATAATAAAGTTTGATATGTGATATTTTATTTTGTAATAACTTTTTTATGGTGAAATATCTGCTGTTAAAGTGAACGAGACTGGAAAGTGACTGTACATTATCAAGTAAACAATGGTCTATACACTGTCAACATTACTCAGTGGCACAGAGTAATAACAGTTATACTAGCTATTCTTAATGATTCATTTAAATATGATATTGCAATCAAGGTAAGGTTTAAACGCTAATTTCCTATCTTTCAGTATGAAACATTGTTAAGTCAATTCTAATTTATGATACATTATCAATTGTCATGCACCAGTCAATATCATGCCCATCTGGGGGTGGCGGGGCTACAGGGAGAATTAGACAGACGACTCTTCCAACAGAAAGGAGTTTGACAACTTTATTGACACTGAGTCCCGGGCAATAGACTTTGGTTCTCTTCCACATCCGGGAATTACTATACAAATACATGTCCCATCCTCAGGGATTTAGACAGTAATTAAACATTTTCTCCAGGGTGGGGATTTAAACATAAAAATATTTTCCCAACCATTTATAATATTTCAAGTATCTTTTCCAGATATCAATTTAAATAAATATACTGCCCGATTTTATATACTAAGTATTTAAAAAAAATTAGTCTTGAAAACAATTAATTTTATATTTTCATGATTGAGCATTCTCCTCAATTATTTTAACTCCATTTAACTTATTGAAATGAATATAAATTGTAAAAAATGTCATTTGTCAGATTTCCATGTGAAAACTGATTCAGTCCAGTTATTCTTCCCAGATTACCTGAACAAATGTCCAGTAATGTCAAAACACTTTTCGGAATGTCTGAGTTTAGTCGTTTGTTGCATGAAAAGGGCACTATATTAATTTGGTATTTATTATCATACTAATGTGCAATATAATATATCTGTTCCGAATTGGCATTTACAAATGAACGAACATCTAGCAACTAATAAGCGTGTTAGGCAACTAACTACCCACAGTTCCAATATACTTGCTAATGATCGAGTTACTCTGTGTATATTTGTATCAGTGTGACCTGAATTTTCAGCAATGTATATATTTGCTTTATTACAGTGTTGGTGTTTTTAGGAAGCATTTAATTTTAGGTACATCTACTGGAAAATTGATGAATCTTGAAGGTAAATTCTATAGGAATACCGTTATAATACTATCCAATAATATTACAATATTGGGGCAATAGAAAAGGGGAAGGTAGGGTTATTAGAATTGCCATGTTGCTTTAATACATATGACATACATATATCTCATTTGCAATTATTGACCGATTTATATGTCTGTGATATACAAGTTCATACTTATCTATTGATTTCAGAGATTCATGATGTTTGCAGAACTGATGTAATCTTATATATAAAGTATGGCTGAAGCAAACGTAGGTCCGACAGATTGTGACGGGGAGGAGGTAGTGAATGGACATCATGAGGTGGAACGATCATTCCAGATGGATCAGTTTGATTCATCTATTGTACCACAGAGATCTATGTCTGATGCCGAGCTTACAACACGAGATGTACAATATGTGCTCTTTGGTGACCGGTTGTCCGCCGACAGTTACGACGATCTTGACAATGAACCACCGCTGTCGGGAAAACGTGTCTCGGAGAGTTCTCGTGTGTATTTCGATTTGTCAAAAATTGATTCAGAATCGGAAAATACGAATTCTAGTGTCAGCATGGCATCCAATTCCATGAAGGATGTTAGGTTTAAACTAAGAATGAATCAATCGTTGGAAACAATTCCCCAAAATGAGATCCTAGTCACCAAGAAATCAAAAGTGTCATTTAGTTCTCTAAGTTCAAGGACATATTCTTCCGACACTTTGGACGACATAGAAGAAAGTGACGACTCAGAAATGGAATACACCTCCGAGTACATGGAAGGATTACATAATGAACAATCACATTGCAGTTTTTATTCCAAATACCCTCTGCTTGTTAGTCAGAGCCTGGGGACAGGAGATAGTCACGCTACTTGGCAGAATAAGAACAATCTGAAGTTAAAGTATCAACAATTCTGCAGTAGTCTTGAAAAAGATATTTCTGATTTGAAGAGAGCAACTGGACTTGATGAAGTAAAACCATTACACAATATATCTCAGTCTATGATTGAAGCCTGGAACTTTCCTGTGTATGGACGAGATTTAGCTTATGGCCTTTGTGATATTATTAGAAGCGAAAGCGTCCTTAGTTTATTGGTAAAGAACTCTGATAATGACAATAGAGACGTCCTGCTAGCTTCTGCTGAACTACTAGAACAGGTTATGTCACTGAAAAACAGAGTTTGTGTTACTGAAGAAGGCTTAGAAAGAGTAGTGAAAATGAGCCAAAAAGCTATAGGTGATCACGGACTAGCCAACAGCACTACTGGTATTCTTGAAAGTTTGTTCAAAGTAAATGAGGACACATCTTCTAAAGTAATTCAATATGGTGGCCTGGATGCAATTTTATACTGGTGTCGATGTAATGATACCAAAGTGCTACGAAAGTGTGCAAAAGCTCTGTCAAATCTATCATTATTTGGTGGACCTGAAAACCAAGAGATCATGACTCAGCAGAAAGTTCCGGAATGGCTGTTTCCTCTGGCATTCTATGAAGACAAGTCTGTTAAATATTATGCATGTTTATCTATTGCTGTTCTTGTTGCGAACAAGGAACTCGAAGCTCAAGTAATCAAATCAGGGACCCTTGATCTTGTGATACCATTTGTTTCATCAGAAAAACCGTATGAGTTTGCAAAGAGTGATTATACTCATCGTCAAGGTCGAGACTCGGTATGGCTAGAACGGCTGAAACCATTGTTGTGTAGTAGAAGACCGGAGGCACAATCACTGGCTGCATTTCACTTTGCAATGGAAGCAGCTATCAAGTCAGAGCAAGGAAAAAATGAGGTAAGTCTTGACACAAGTGTAAACAGTCACACATGGCTTTTTACTGCTTTTTGGAATTTGGGCCATTATTACTTTAGCTAAAAGGGGAATATTCAATTATGGTATAAAAAAGGACTTATTTTACTTGTAAATGAAACAATGTTTGCACAAAAATTTTGAGGGTCTTTGTATCTACCCTGTAAAACTGACTTTGAAGTGACAGCAATGTCAGGTTTCCTGTAATATGGAAGGGTATATGTATCATATGGCTACAGCATAAGGAAACACCATAAAAAGTCCTTGTTAAGATTATTTATTATGGAAGAGGTCTTGGTTATGAGGGTTCTGTCTTTGAAGCAGGAGATCAAAGGTTCAAGTCTATGTGATAGCTGGAGTTATGATAGAAGTGATGCAGTCGGTTGGTGAGCCCCCAGCTAGTTAAAGATTCGTTACAGTAGATCTGTGTCAGGGATTCAGGAGGTACTGTTCACACGAAAGATGTGTGTCTCATAAGTCAAATTGGCTGGCCTTTTCCATAGGGATTACACTATATATAAACCAATCATTTGCCTTAATAAGTTAGTATAGCATTATTCTTTTATGTACTATTTCAGGTATTTTACGACATTGATGTTATAGAACCATTGAGGAAAGTAGCGAGTAGTCCTAACGCTGTGGCCTCACGTCTTGCACGAGAAGCCTTACAACTGATAGGGGAGGAAACTCCGCATAAACTATCGCAACAAGTTCCGCTGTGGACAACTGAAGATGTCACTCACTGGGTGTCAGAAGTAAGTATTCATTATTGTTTATTATTCTTCTTACCAGTAATTAGTTTGCCTCTGTTGCTCAGTGGTTCGTGAGCTTGCCGTCCATGCCAGTACATATGTCACTTCTATATATGAACCATTATCATAACAAATATGATACAAAAACTGAAGCCACTTCATACGTATTGCTATTTCCCGCTTCAAAGTAAATATGCACTAGTCCCTATGGTATTGATGCTATCGTTTCATTTTTCATTTGGTAATAGTTAATGTCAATCACCATACAGTTCATTATATCAGGATGCTAATGGATCTATCTCTGTACTGTATTACAGTGTGTGTTCTATGGATTTAAGCTTCAGGCTAGGTTGAATAAAATAAGGTTATAAAAAATCTATGTTGCAGTTTTTGGGTAAACATTTTCCCATTACCAGTTACTTTTACTATTATATTAGAATTTGTTCACACTTTGTGTATGAATAAATTAATAAAAGTACATGTATCATGTTTAGAAACAAAAATGCATAAGAAGTCATTGGTCACCTTGTTTATTTAATTTTAGGAGTTATCCGCCCATAAATGCATATTAAATGATTTACATTGTTGTATCTTCAAATCTGTATACTCAAGGACAGATAACTCCTGCTCAACTGCAGCTCAACCACATGCTACTGTGTGTTAATGTCCAATAAGTACCAATTTAAAGTCTACTTTCAGACATTTATCCTAGCAGTCTGACAGTTAAACAGAGCTCCAGCTAGAGCAGTGTTTGGTGCCCCATTGCGGTACTGCATCCTGGTGTGCTCTGTTTATGCCTTCCTATATTTCGATGGCTTAGAACCAGATGTCGTAACTACCATTTACGACCTTATAAGACTCATACATATTTGAAATCTGCTTCACAAGGCGCTTCTTATGAGCCTATTTTCATGAAAATTAGAAATTGTCATGTTGACCAAAATGAAGTTTTAAAAACGTGTTTTCCCAAAGGTGAAGAGTAAATTACAGACAGTTTACTCTTGTTTTCTCAATATATCGATTTGGTAGTTACGACCTTCTTGTTCTAAGCCAGCGATTTGATGAGAGAGTATATTGCTTTGCACATGTCTGTCTGTATTATAAGGTTGGTCGGTCAGTTGATAGACCAAATATTTCCTTTTAATAAATCAGGAAAGCTTTACCCTAGGATCGACATACTTTACATGGAGGTTGGTCAGCTACAGTGTATAACCCCTATTGATTTTGAAGGTCACTGTGACATTTACCATTTCTTACAATTAGGCTACCATGGTGGCATATGTGTTTTACGAACATCTCTTGTTTTTGTAATAAATACAGTGAACATTATAAATCCCTCTATGAAAATCATTAATTTTCGTGGGGGATTAAATTTCGTGGATTTCGTGGTTCACTTTAACCACAATCTTTAATCCCAACGAACATTGATTTTGACCCTGTTTTGTTACCTGAAATTCACAATCCACGAATTCAAGTGCTAACGAAATTGTCTTTTTGACCAAAACCACGAAATTTCGTCCCAACGAAATTAAAGGATTTTACATTTTTTTAAACTTTATTATTATATTGCTTAGATTGGCTTCAAGGAGTATGTAACAAAGTTTGAAGAGTGTAAGATAGACGGGGATCTATTACTACAGATGACTGAGGATGATCTCACAGAGAGTATAGGTATGCAGCCAGGCATGATCAGGAGAAGGTAAGACATTCAAGTTTAAAAAGATTTAAAGTCTACTTTCAGGCATGAGTCCATTCAATAGACTGTGTACATACCCCTGGAAATTGCTTACATAGGTGTGCTACATAGCAGTGTCAAGGGAGGTAATCCGTGCCTTCTATATTTGATTGAACGGGAGGGACTTGGTAATGCTTTGCTAAGGCAACATACCCATTACCATTCTGTTGCTAGTTCGCTGTGAGGCTGATCACCGATAACTGAGCCACTGCTAGTATATAAGCTGTGTAGTCCCTTTCATCACACATCTGGGTAAATTAAAGCATTGATGGTTATTCTTATGCCCAGCAATTTTGTGCTATAAAATAAAAAAGTAAAAATTATGTAGAGACCATATTTTATTCCTATCTTATCAAGAAACTTGTTCAGAATTCTGAATGATTGCTGCAATTGGAGATCTCATACTACTGGGTCATGTACAGAAGGGTAAAAACTTTGGTCACTAGGTGAAACCACAGAACAAGCATATAGATACACTAATATAATCATTTCATCATATTGACACTAATGATTCAGGGTTGTATCTTACTTAATCACATAACCTGCGGTCTGGGAGTGTATTAAAGCCCTGCTGGAAATATCGTTATGCACTCCCAGCCCATTCATTAAACATTTAAATAAGCTTGACGTTGATTGGTTGGTTGGTTCAGGATGACGTAACGTAAGCCAATCAGTGCCTTGAATCGACCTGTGACGTCAGTATAATACAAAAATCGACATGACTTTGCGCACGTTGCAACGCTAAATTTTGAATGAAACCTATGTAGTGTACATCAGCTTTTTGAAAGTTAACAAGCGTTCTCTAAGGCTATGTGATAAATAGAATTTTACATTCGTGCTAATTACATACAAATTTTATTAAACTTGTCGACAAAGATCCTCTATATATTATTATCCTGTATAGTGAGATACAACCTTATTGCCCAAAAGGGACGAGTTGTGCTTCAATCTTTATGTATTTTAGATTTCAGCGAGAGTTAGTAAATTTAAAAGTGACTGCTGACTATTCTTCGTACGATCCTACCAGAATTGATCCCTGGTTGATGAGCGTGCTTCCAGAGCTATCACAATATACATATGCAATGTTGAGAAATGGTATGGACCGAAGTCTGTTGTCAACAACAACGGAAGATGAATTAAAAGAAGTTTGTGGAGTAATGAATGGAATTCACCGACGAATCATCCTGCAGCATCTTAGCGGTAATTATCAGTGTTTTATTATTTATTTGTTCATTGTAGTAAACATATATTTTGATTGTTTCCAGTAACTTGCCCAAAATATATAGTACTAGGTGGAAAGACAAATCATGATTTTTTTAACAACGAAGAAAGATCGACTTAGAACTGACTGAGATAAAAATGTCAAAAATGTTGATTTTTCCTTTTCATAAAATATTTTAGGGTCAGAGAAAATTTCAGGGTAGTTTTGGATACTGGAAACAAGCAAACAAACAAACAAACTCAGGGGTAATGATTAAACTCTCTCCTTTGGCTGATTAAAGAGCTTGATTTGCATTTTGAGTTTCTTTATGATTTATATCATCCAAAAGTTTTCTGAAAACTTATTGGTCTTTTTCAAAGTGTTCCAGGGTATCTCAATAGAATTGTTCAAAAAAGGGCTGATCAGCAAAATTGGCAGGTGTTTAAAAATTAATTGAAATATGGTAATTAAAGGAATATGTTTGTAAATCAAGGCATTTTTAAAAGGTTGGTTGCATACTTAAATATATAACTTTCACATGTTAAGACATCCTCATACATCAGTGGTTAGTAAAGTTCCCAGACTAGCATGATACACAGTGCCCACCAAAAATATGGATACACTTTTTGACAGATACAGAATTATAATTGGTTTAGTTATTCTATATCTTTTGGTCAGACGGAAACAATGTTTGAAATTTCTGTAAAAACAGTGAATGAAGGAGTTAAAAATGTGACGGATAGAAAGATGAGCATTTTCTGATTTAAAAATAAACTATGATCATGTTGTCGTTCAAAGCTGGCAAAGAAACTTAATATTTTCCATCTAGGGTACCAATCATTGTATTGTCTTTACACTAAATAAAAAAAATATTCCTGGTCTTCTAAAACATTGTTGCTTCTCTGTTCTGCAAGTAGTGTTATACAGGCAAGTAAATGGGAAAAAAGTCTCTGTATCCATATTTTTGGGGGCGCTGTATGCTTGTTGAACAAGGATGATGATAGATAGTTCAATGCTTTTGTAGAAGAACAGCTTCAATATGAGGAAAATTATAGTAAGATTCCACCATCTTAAATGACCAACATCACACTCCCTGTATAATGTATTATATATGTATAAGCTAAACAACGAATTCTACTACACAATGGAGCACAATACTGTATAGTTACCTCCCTTACTTTGCCCCTTCATGTGAACCCCCCCTTGACCTTAGATGCTTAGAATTGTATTGATTTCTACAATGCAGTGCTGAATTTCACTCACTTGCGGCAGCCAGTCTGCATAAGAATGTTTTTCTTAATATATAAGGTCCAGTTTAAGGAGAGATATGAATGGCATTTTCTGTTTGCCTTAGTTATTCAAATTCTGTTAATGATATGCATGGTTGAAGTGTCAATCTCATTATTATGTGCATAATTTAGCAGTTATATGCATTGGGCGGTTGCTTTGTAATTAGTATATATTTTATTTATTGAGAGTAGTTCTAGTCAGTTTGAAGAAATAACTATCAGACATTGATCAAATAAAGTGTGTTGTATTTTCCTTTGAAGTGTATCTCTGTTGTAACTAAGCTTGAGTGTTCTAATTCTAAATAGATTACTTGGGTAGTTTAGCAAGACTCTCAAGCCTTGTACAAAATTATGAAAATATTCATGAATGGCATTCAAAATTGATCTTATTTGACTGCGGAACAAGAATAGCCAATCATATCGCCTGTTACTGACCAAGAGTTTATTATGGTTTGATCTGGTTGGTTGTCCTTTTACTTGAGTCAAGTAATATCAATATTGAATAACACTAGGCCTAAGATTGAAAGGAAATAGAGAGCCCCATGTTACAATCATTTTATTAATTTTACTTGACATGCAGTATAGTTGAGTGAAATGAGAATAAAATGTTGTATGGTCATATTATGTATACATTATATCATGCATATTATTTTTATAGTAATTTCGTTTTTCTGTTTTTCTAGGATTAGGTAATTAAATCATTAACTAGTTAACTTGTTCATACTTACATTAATTCTGTTGAAGGGGAGGCCGTACCCAAGTCTTTGTTCTAAATGATGACCCCTGTCTCCCCTCAGGATCTAAACCCCAGTCTCCCCTCTGAATGATGACCCCAGTCCCCCCTCTGGATCCAAAGCTATGTTCCCTCTTGATCTAGACCTTAGTCTGTCCTTTCTGGATCCAGACCTAATCTCCCCTCTCTAGATCTGAACCGCAAAGCAAATCTGGACCATGACCTTTGTCTCCCTTTGGGATCTTCACCTCTATCTCCCGCACTGGAATTGAGCCCTGATTTTACCTTAGAACCTGGCCAATGCCCCCCTGGATCTGAGGCCTGCTTTTCCCTTAGAACCTGGCCAATGTCCCCCTGGATCTGAGACCTGGTCTTCCCTTAGATCCTGGCCAATGTTCCCCTAGATCTGAGCCCTGATCTCCCCTTAGAACCTGGCCAATGCCCCCACTGGATCTGAGCCCTGGTCTCCCCTTAGAACCTGGCCAATGTACCCTGGATCTGAGCCCTGGTCTCCCCTTAGAACCTGGTTGAAATGCCCCCCTCTGGATCTGAGCCCTGATATCGCCCTAGAACCTGACCAATGTCCCCCTGGATCTGAGCCCTGACATTCCATTAGAACCTGGTCAAAATGCCCCCCTCTGGATCTGAGCCCTGATATCGCCTTAGAACCTGGACAATGTCCCCCTGGATCTGAGCCCTGGTCTCCCTTAGACCCTGGTCAATCCCCCTGGATCTGAGCCATGATCTCCCCTTAGAACCTGGCTAATGTCCCCCTGGATCTGAGCCCTGACATTCCATTAGAACCTGGTCAAAATGCCCCCCTCTGGATCTGAGCCCTGATATCGCCTTAGAACCTGGACAATGTCCCCCTGGATCTGAGCCCTGGTCTCCCTTAGACCCTGGTCAATCCCCCCTGGATCTGAGCCATGATCTCCCCTTAGAACCTGGTCAATGTCCCCCTGGATCTTAGCACTGGTCTACCCTTAGAACCTGGTCATTCCCCCCCTGGATCTGAGCCCTGATCTCCCCTTAGAACCTGGTCAATGTCTTCCTGGATCTCAGCCTTGATCTCCCCTTAGAACCTGACCAATGTCCCCCTGGATCTGAGCCAAGATTTCCCTTAGAACCTGGTCAAAAAATTTCCCCTGGATCTGAGCCCTCATCTCCTCATAGACCCTGGACGATGTTCTTCCTGATCTTTGTATGTTGATGTTGTTATTACGGTTAAACATGTTACTATAACCAACAAGGCTTGCACCCAGGGCTTAATTCGCAAACAAATTATTAAGACTGAGACACAGTCCTCAATATTTATTGTTGTTTATTATTATGTTGTTTCCATTTTACTGACATTATTTACTTACAGGCATTGTTCTCCGTTTGTTCATTGCTATTATATTGGAATGTCAGATCGTTTTGTCAGATATTACACAGAATTTCAATTTATATATAAATTAAATTTAAAATTTGGTGTTCATTCCAAAAAGTTTGAAGTTTAAAAAATCCTGAAAAAATTAGCTAGGGACTAGAGACAAAGTTCGCTTTGGGTCTTGGGGCTGAAGCTTCCCCTAGCAGCTCCCAGGGAATAAATGATTTTGATTGCCTGCGAATGGATGGATATTTTCTAAAACTTTGGGAACACTCTTATATTTAGCCATTTTTTGGTTTCCAAAGTTTTGGGAGTTGAAATTCTGTGTGATATACCATTGTTAAAAGGGCTGAAACAGGGACCAAAAGGGTACCAAAATCTGACTCAGACTGTGAGTACCTGTAAACCTGTTTCGGCCCTTAAATTGTTAGTGCCATGTAACCAAGTGTTGAGATATGATTAAGCATGTGCGTTTGTAGGGCTGGCTATGGGATCGGAGCTTGACCTAACGTCACCAGAGGCCAGTAGTAAGTGGATTTTATAACCTCATTATTAATAATAGATAGGAATACAGGCAGCGGGTGTGATATTGTCACAGAAAAATCATTAATCAATTGAATTTATTGCCATACATATTTAGCGCAGCCGTATTACTCTTAAAGTAGTACATGTAAAGTTAAATGAGAATGGTTATAAACATAAGCTAGTCCGTCAGGTAAACTATGTTTATCTAGGTTTAAATGGGCGTACCTGAGTTAACTGTATCCCGCTATTCTATGGATTGGGATAGGTCCCTCATAGTATTACTTATTGAATCAACAGTACTCTGAGTTTAATCACAAAAAAAATTGTGAACCCTGACTGAGTTTAAAGTGTTTAATATCTGAAATTGTAATATAAATGGGTCATAAAGGGTACATAACTAGGTAATTTATAGGCCTTTATGGGTCTATGGATAACAATTTTTACTTATCTTTATTATGTTTGGAAATGATTATAATAAAACATGGACAATTATTGGTTTGTTAAAACTAGATCAGTTCAGCAGCCAATTTAAAGAAAAACCTTGTTTTGACTTTAGACATTATTTGAGATTAAGTCCATTAAGTAACTCTGCCTGTATTCCTACCTTGCTATAGTGCGCTCAGGATAACGTGAAAGGCAGGAAAATTTGGTCTATCCCAAATCGGTGGTTTAACCAAGTGTGCACGATTTACATGTATCATTGTTAATGTTTGTTAATATCACATTTTCCTGGGCGCACTATAACTGTGATGCATGTTGCTCGGCTTGCATGGCTAGAAGTTGTCTTGTATAGATAATATAGTGTGTGAATAGATTAACCTGGGGAGCTATTTACAAAGCATCTTAAGGGAAAACTTAGAACTTCCTCAAAATCTTACAATTTTCTTAAGTGAATCATGCAGTTAAACAGGAAGACTAAGATTATCGACTTGTTGCATTGTTTGGAAGTGTAAATAGTGGCGGACTACAACAATAACCAAGAAACTAGGAGCTATTCTTAGTTATTTTTGCAAAATATGAGCATTTCAATTTTTTAAATTTACATTTTAATATGTACTTTTTCCCTTAAGATGCTTTGTGTATACCGGCCCTGGTCCTTGAACCTGCTAATAAGCATAATTTACATGTTGAATTTTTGTCTACAATTTCATTTTGGAATTTTTTTTGTAAGTGGATAGGTATTACAAATTTGGATGTAGCTTGTTTCAGTGTTTTCTTCCCCTCTTTTTTGTATGGGAGGTTTACTTTAGACACTATAATAAGTATGGGTACCTAAATCATCTGCGAGGCAAAATTTTCTTAGAGAAATTGATATATTCCTCGCAAGTATCCTGTTATATATATCATTCATGAATAAATGTTGAGGAAAAAATTTGTTCAGGCTGTATTTGTGTGCTAGTTTATTTTCAAATGTATGGAATTAAGTGATCGATTTACTCACACTGAACAACTTAACAATTGTATAGTCTGGTTCCCAGTACCTAAATCTTTCATTACATTGCAGTATAGGTCTGGCTCAATTTGCTCTAAATGGATGCCTCTACGGGTAAAACCAGATGGCGGTTGTATGTTAGTTTATACTGGGAATTTTAGATTATTCCCCTAAAGTATGTTTTCTTTTGGTGTCATTTCTGTGAGACTTGGAATATTAATGGAAAAGTGTATGGTCTTGTCAATTTATCTGGTTTCATTAAAATGACACCACTGATATGTACAAAAAAGCGCAAATCAAAAAAAAAAAATTTGTACCAGCGTGTATACACATAAAGTGCATAAAAATCGCTTTTGAATTCAAGTGCCTGGTAAGCTCAATTGGTGGAGTGTCTAATTAGTAAAGTGAATGTTGCAGGTTTAAATCCAGAAATATCATTATGTTTTTTCCAAAAAAAATATATGTTATAAATGTATTTGCGATTAGTTTATACTTGTATTAGGAATATGATGAGGCAATAAAATGTTTTTGTAACACAGATAAAGCATAACATCTGAAAAAAAAAATATAAAGTGTCTGAATTTTGCTTTAATAGATGAAATGGGTGCTCAATACAGCTGTAAGTATGACATGAAAGACGTGTATCAAAGCTGTGTAACGGAACCTGGACATTGCATGACATTCTGTGCCTTTGTCTCTGGCCTTGATTATTCAGTGGTTAGCGTGCTTGCCCTCTTATCCTGTGAGCCTGAGGTTCAATTCCGGATGGAGGCACACATATGCCTGCGATATTCAGCAGAAAGCATCGAATAGAAGCTTGCATCTCTCCTCATGATCATGTAACAGTTTGCATATTCTGCATCTAAGTATAAAGAAGCTTGCAAAGGATGTGCCTTTATCATACAGGAGCTTGCAATTCTCATAGCTCATCACCTCTGTCATTACATGCATCCTACTCATATTGGATAGTGGACCATATTGGTCTTGAACCAAATATGTCATCCACTATAAATAAAGTAGTTGTTATTATTATTATTGTATTATTATTATTGTATTGTTATTATTATTATTATCATTATATAATGAGAATGATGTTAAGAAGCAAATTTAAGATCTAAGTCTTTCAAGCCACTACCCTATTGACTGCTTAGTGACTGCGCCTGCAAGACTCGATGGATATTGAAAATAAAGCATCTCTCTAGTACATACATTGTATTTAAGTCATATAGAAATTATCTCCCTTTACATATGAAGTCTGCTGTAGACCAATTACTATAATGATCACCATCCATCATTTTGAACTTATAGTCAGAATTATTAGCTCAACTTCTCAAAGAAAAAGAGTGGAGCTTTTGTCGTGTTGGGATCATGTGCATCTGCAATGGTTTGTTTACAGTCAGATTCATTTTCTCAAAGACTATCAAAGGTTTCAACTTGAAACTCAACGTTATAATAATAAGTTATTCACAATCACAAGGGGAGTCCATATTGACAAGGCTGATAGCCCTTTGACCTATATTTATTGAGTTATCTGCCCTTGTTTATTATCATCAACAAGAAAGTCAAGCATCCAGCACTGGTAGGCGGTGCCCTAATGTCTAACATGATTATTAGGTCTATCTGACTGGGCTGCTTCATGGAGTAGGTAATTGGCTGGTTCCCGCATTATAGTATACTACATGTATTGTTTACTATCGTTTCATTATTCTCAGTTTCCCGTGTTCCTGTTAAATAAAAAAAAAATGATGATAATTTTGTAACAATTGTACCAGTAATGTACACATCAAGTTGTACACAGAACTGTGATACTGGTCAGTTCATTGTTTTGTCTAGTTATTAATTATGGTTGCAAATATTTCTGTTTATTGTCTTCCATAGAAAACAAGCAAAGGCAGATTGTTATGCCTGACCCTCATGTAGTTGGGGAAGCATATTGATTCTCCGTTTTGACGTCTGTCTGTTTGAATGTACGTCACAATAGGATTTGTCTGCACTAAGTCTTTCTCCTATATATAACCACTGGTTAGATTTCGCTGAAATTTCAATGAAAATGTGTATAACTTAATACTGAGTGTATTAGTTTTGTATATTGTCAGGAATTTTTGGTCATGTGATTATTGGCTTTTTACTGGCTAGTTATGCTTTTTTTAAGCATACATTTTTTGTGTCAAAACCCCTTCTAGTTAATTGTTGCTTTGTTATACAGCGATATATATTATTCAGGCTCGAGGAAGTATGGATGACAATCGTGTGGTATGTTCTTGTGGGAAAAAGACATATAAAAGACATTATTATATATGTTAACTTGTTCGAAATATGTTATACGCTATACAATGTATTTATGTTCAGTGAGGAAGTTACCTGTAAATGTTATATTATGCAAAAACTAGTATCCTACACCTGAGCTACCACCCTTGTTACCCCTATTTTAACAAGATATTTAACTGCACATACACTGTCGGGGGCGTAGCCAGAGATGTGGACGTACGCACATGCCTAACACTAAATTGAAAATGAGGGTTGCCAACAAGACTGTAGTAACTGCATATAAATAAAGAAGGACTTACTACAGTATTGTAGGCACCCCTCGAAAAGTGAAAATATAAATACATTGTATGGTAAAAATAGCATTAAAGTCACAAATTTCCACTATCAATTCTCAGGACCATAACCACCCACTTCAAGGCCTGCCTGTGCCGTAACATTCATCAAGCCTGGCTACGCCCCTGACTGTGTATATAAATATATATAATTAAAATATGAAATTAAAAGATGCAGTCACTCTGTAAGTCTAAGCATTGAGGGCTTATTATCAGTTTACGTGTTCAGTAAAAAAATCCTAACATTGAAATTTTGTTCATGTATATGTTACTGTTGAACCGATCCTGTTGAACAAAATATTATGGCACCTATGACTATGTTTAGATTGATATCGTATAACATTATTGTAATGTATTGGTGAAGGTTTCAGTGATTTTATACATAATAGTACAATAATGAAAATATAGGATCAATCACTGAGTTGTCAATTGATATTAATTTATTTAAACAAGTTTTGGAAATTTTATAAACAGCGAGCCTCTGGCAAGCTTAACCTCTGAGCAAGTTTAATATAAATGTATCAATTGACAACAAGTAATGGATTCTTTATATCATATGACACTAAAAATGCAAAATATACATTGTTTTATTAGCTCACCTGTCACAAAGTGACAGAGTGAGCTTTTGTGATCACTCTTCGTCCGTCGTCCGTCCGTCCGTCCGTCAACAATTGGGTTGTGTCCTCTCTAGCGGTCACAATTTTGGCCTAATCTTTATGAAACTTGGTCACAATGATCATCTTAACAAAATCTAGGTCAAGTTCGATATTGGGTCATCTGAGGTCAAAAATTAGGCTACTAGGTCAAGTAATAGAAAAACCTTGTTTTTCATTTTATCAAAGGGAGTGTACTCTGTAATTATACTGGTTGTTATCATGTAAGAGTTGTCTCTCTTACTATATTTTAGTTGTAGAACTACGAAATGTGTACTTGTTAGCAGCTTTGAGGCTTTAATTTAAATTAAATGCAGAATGTGGATATTAGGGTTATCATCGTTTACAGTGATTGTATGTTTACAAACTATTAAACAATTATTAAGCTGTAATTATAGTCTTATGCAACCTTACTAATCGTTTTACATAGACTTATATAGGGAGAACATATAAAAATCTTCTTCTCTAAAACTACAATGCCTAGAGCTTTGATATTTGGTATGTAGCATCATCTAGTGGTCCCCTACCAAGATTGTTCAAATTATGGCTCTGGGGTCAAAATTGGCCCCGCCCCGGGGGTCACCGTTTTACATAGACTTATATAGGGAAAACATATAAAAATCTTCTTCTCTAAAACTACAATGCCTACAGCTTTGATATTTGGTATGTAGCATCATCTAGTGGTCCCCTACCAAGATTGTTCAAGTTATGCCCCTGGGGTCACAATTGGCCCCGCCCCGGGGGTCACTGTTTTACATAGACTTATATAGGGAAAACATATAAAAATCTACTTCTCTAAAACTACAATGCCTAGAGCTTTGATATTTGATATGTAGCATCATCTAGTGGTCCCCTACCAAGATTGTTCATATTATGCCCCTTGGGTCAAAATTGGCCCCGGCCCGGGGGTCACCGTTTTACATAGACTTATATAGGGAAAACATATAAAAATCTTCTACTCTAAAACTACAATGCCTAGAGCTTTGATATTTGGTATGTAGCATCATCTAGTGGTCCCCTACCAAGATTGTTCATATTATGCCCCTGAGGTCAAAATTGGCCCAGCCCCGGGGGTTACCGTTTTACATAGACTTATATAGGGAAAACATATAAAAATCTTCTTCTCTAAAACTACAATGCCTAGAGCTTTGATATTTGGTATGTAGCATCATCTAGTGGTCCCCTACAAAGATTGTTCATATTATGCCCCTGAGGTCAAAATTGGCCCCGCCCCGGGGGTCACCGTTTTACATAGACTTATATAGGGAAAACATATAAAAATCTTCTTCTCTATAACTACAATGCCTAGAGCTTTGATATATGGTATGTAGCATCATCTAGTGGTCCCCTACCAAGATTGTTCAAATTATGCCCCTGAGGTCAAAATTGACCCCGCCCCGGGGGTCACCAGTTTCTATATTTACGCTCTACCTTTGTTAGTCTAAATTGTGCAGGGCTTCATTTATAATCAGGTGAGCGATATAGGGCCATCATGGCCCTCTTGTTGGAAAAACACACCCATGTATTATAACTTTATAGTACACATGTGTTACATAAGATTATAGTACATACTCACTATATTAACTACGATACAAGATCAAGTGTTAAACAATATACTTCTGGAATAATAACAAAGAACTGTGTGAAACTGTATTTCATGCATGATCGATTGTGTTACTTTACCCTGCTCTTTTTCATTGCTTCATCAATTCATTACCTTTACATTTACTTCGAAATTTTGGTTGCTTAATAATAATCCTTTTGTACCAGAATGCTTATTTTGCATGATTTTGAGCTAAAGCGTTCATTTTAATTATTGATTGATGATACATTTGGTGTCATCAACAGGTAACAGCATCATTAAAAACGAAAACAAAATATTTTCCTTTTTTTTTTTTTCGTTTTCAATGATTAATACAGTTACCTGTGGTGTCATCTAAATATCATACATTATCAGTTTCAATCATTCAATAATGATAAAATTTATATGTTTTGTCTATTAAAACGTTGTTCTGTGACACTTTGTTTTGTTTTCATTTTAGATTTACGATTTCCTGGCGGACTGGTTACTAGAACAAGTATAGATTGTGGAGCCAGTCTATCTGTATGTCCGAGACCTGTTGATGTTTTCATCAGTTACCGGAGATCGACTGGTTCCCAGCTAGCCAGGTATATACTGTACACATCTTACATAAACACCATCAAATTAATATGGCTTCTTGTGGAAGACATAAATTATGTCAAAACCCCATACATACCAGATCTCCTGCATTTGAGACTCTACTCCAGCATGATTTTCGGCAAATCGATAAAATCCTGCATTTTTTGCAATACTGGAACCTTGACATTTTTCGTTTGCATGATGAAAATGAAAACACATATTAAATTAAATAACTTTACGAAGCATGCAAGTGAAATAAGTGAAAACTGCATATTAAATATATTTATTTAATACAATAATAAAGGAGTATAGTGGACCACACGATTATTTATATTTTTTAAGTTTAATGTTTGAGCAAGAAAACTTTCCTGCATTTTGTTGAAATCTCCTGCTAATTTTCCATCACCAATCTCCTGCATAGGCTTCAGGAAAATATGGCATGTATGAAACCCCTTCTAGTTATTTTAAAAACTATTGTATGTCTTCTATAACAAGAAATTCTGGATCTTGTCATAACTCAAGCAGTTTTGATTAAGCTAGGTTTATGAAACTTGGTTTGTGGATAAGGACCATTAAGGAGATTATGAAGAACTGTACTTTTTAGTAATTCGGACAAAATCGTGGTTACCATGACAACAGAAACATTGTAGACCTGAAACCCGGGTTGGGGACTTCTGTATTGCTTACC
Organism: Spisula subtruncata; assembly: GCA_963678985.1. Lineage (NCBI taxonomy): Eukaryota > Metazoa > Mollusca > Bivalvia > Venerida > Mactridae > Spisula > Spisula subtruncata. Next base: position 27,544,686 of record OY787672.1, read on the forward strand.
ATTCCTAATTACTTGTGCATGATTATATTGTAACTTCTTTGAATGCACAAATAATAAAAAGTATAATAAATTTTTATCAATTTGATATTTCAGTCTATTGAAGGTACATCTACAATTGCGTGGATTCTCTGTGTTTCTGGATATAGATCGACTTCGTGCCGGAAAGTTTGATGAGAATTTGTTGATGAATATAAAACTTGCCAAACATTTCCTGCTGGTTTTGACAACGAATGCGTTAGATCGATGTATCGGTGATAATGAACGTACTGATTGGGTCCATAAGGTTAGTTCATGTATAAATGTATAGTATAGCTAGGATCTTTGGAACTTGAGGAATAGACACTGCCCTCACAGGTACCAATTTACACCTTGGTGGTGTGGAGCATGTGAGTCATTCTTGCTCAGAGAAATTAACAAGTGGTCCAGAGGGGGTTTGAGCCAGGGACCTCTCAATCCTGAAGCGAACACCTTACCTCTAAGGCCACTGCTTCCCACTGATGACTGATATACTACCATTGAACTAGAAGGTATTTGTCATAATTGTTTATTGTATGCAGATAAAAAAAACATTTTCAAATAAAGAAATGGTGAAAATTATGACAAAGTTGGAAGGAATATTTGCGACTTTGACAATTTGTCTACACCTGTGGAAAAGCCTGCATTCAAATATTATAAGGGTTCGATTCTTGGATGACAAATGTTTAGGCTATACCTGAGACTTTACGGTAATTGATCATTTTATTGTATAATCATAGGAGATTGTGACAGCATTAGAAAGCCAGTGTAATATTATACCCATCCTGGATAACTGTGAATGGCCGGAACCGGAACAATTACCAGACGACATGAGACAAGTCTGCTACTTTAACGGAATCAGGTAACTATGGCAACGTAAATAGAAAGCATCTGATGACGTAATTTCTGTGCTCGAAATTAAAGCTAATTTTGATCGCTAACTTGCCATGGCATTTGTTATGTTATATTTGATTTGTTGTTTGAGTGTATGTTCATTTTTTATTTATTTGCATTTTTGTTGAAACTATCAGACCCCCTAAAATTGTGTCTTTTCTGAAAGATGTCTATGGTAGTAAAGATATTTAGCCAGAATATTTGCCTTGCGTTAGCCTGACCAGCGCTGTTAAACGAGAGTCAGAGTGTTTGCCATTTCAGTGTGTAATACATATGGTTCGTCAGTGCCGGTGCTGGTTTTTAGAATGAACTTTTTGGAACTTGGCAAAAAGATAATCTGACAAACTATTGGATCCAATTTTGATTATATTTTGAGAATGCATGTGGTTAATGATGTTTACTCATTACATAAATACTTGTTTATTTAGATTGGTTTCATGAAAGGTGCTGTACGCAAGATGGCCGACAAAATATGAAAAACCACTGAAAATGGTTTGAAAATGAAACAATAAAAAAATTCAATTCTTATTAAAACATGAATGCAATCTATATTTTTATTGCAAATATGTTTGTCAAAATATGATATGTAACTATTTTATCAGGCTGACTTTCCCAGTGTAAGCACTTTTACAAAAAATATTTTTAGCAAATTATAAACAAAAGAAAAATTGCCATCTTTATTGTCAACTGGAGTACAGCACTTTTAATTGGTATTTACCGTCCAGTTAGGATCACGTGATAGTGACCATTTGTTTCATGCGTACACAAAATATTACCACCATTGTCTGAACAGGTAAATTGATAATCAGTAAAATCATTTAATTTCAATGGGGCAATTTTACTGGTTTTGGTGAAAATGATCATTTCGTGGGGACGTTTATTCAAGGATAACTCAACCACTGCATCTGTCTATTATTATCCTAACTGGACACAGTACTATACAATATGTTAGTATGTTATAGAACAATACACCGATGTCCTTGCATGCCCTGGCTACGATCTTCCAAAACATCTCAATTTTGAGATATTAATCTCATCTCAAATATTGCCATTTACGTTTGGATAATTTCCGAAGAGAGGATGGACTCAAAATTAGCTTCAAAAACAGCAAATGCTATTCTGTCTTAATTTATCGGTGTTTAATGAGTTTTAACTTCAGATATATTAGAAATTCAGACTCTGATTTTGGCGAAATCTCAATTTGAGATGAGATTTCTGCTTAAGATGCTTCAGGAGATCGGGGCCTGATACAACAACTGCTTTCTATGTTTTATATGTCAATCTGCACTTTCTTTCAGAGAACCTCATTATCAATTAATTTCTAGATTATCCGCCTCCTTCGTAAATGGTAGAGAACATTGTTATGCTACCTGGAAGGAGAGCATATAGTCGCCCATTTGTTCTATTCATCCGTCTGTCCATACCGCATTTTTTTCCAGCTCATGGTTTGGAAAGTATTGGAGATATCCATTTGAAACTTCATAGATAAATACATCTTATATTGAGGAAGAAGCATAACTCTGTATTACATATTTTTGGAGTTATTCCCCTTTGTGATTTTTCAAGCTTAACAATGACAAACTCCACATGGGGAGCAAAAAACGTCCATGATGGCTCTTGGATTTTTTCACAATTATGAATAATACTTTAAGACAATAAAAAAGGATTTAGCAAAGGGTGGAATAAACTTTTTTTTGGAAAGGGATTTTGGAAGTGGAAACTTTTGGAAAGGGAGTGGAAAATTTAGGAAAAAGGGTTTTGAAAGGGGTGGAAATCTAGGATTTTATTGATAATGATCATACATAAATAATTTTCCCCATTATTAGACGTCTTTTCTGTATCATAGTGATTTAACTGCACTGTTTGTGTTATTTGAATACCAAACTGTGATTTTTGAATGACTTTAACCCTGTACTCCATAATAGGCATCAAATCATGTTCAAATCATTAAATGAAAGTCCAGTCTTAGTTCAGATGTATGTATGAAACGGGCCTCAGAAGAGCATATTATTAATGAAGACATCATTATCAACAAACTTAGTATTTGTCCCTTGAAAAAATTATAACAATCGTCTGGGAAAGCTGCATATAAACTGTGTACACATTCTGTCTCTTATCTGTATAGTGAAAGATGTATGTATGGAGTGTAGGGTTAAAGAATATTAAGTTGCTGAAAAATATTAAATTATTATACTTTCAATGTAGAATATTGAAAACATGCAAATTTGCTAATTATCGGTTTTATTATAATTTTCTTGCGTATTATTGTACATACCGTAAATACGCAGCCATAAGTCGCATGCAGCCATAAGTCGCAGGGGACTTTTGAATAAAAAATCAAGGTTTTTGTCTAAACCCTTGCATAGGTCGCATGCATAGTTTTCCATTTTTGTGAAAGCTGAAATCATGTGCTCAGTGTCAAGTGTCGAAGGAAATGTGGTCATTTTCAGACAGAATATGGAGGAGTGAAGTAATTTTCAAACACAGTTGATGGGAATGTGGTCATTTTCAGATAAAGTCAGGGAGATGCGGTCAGTTTCAGATAAAGTCAGGAGTAATGTAATGATTTTCTGACAAAATCGGTAGTAGTGTAGTAAACTCTTCCATAAGTCGCGGGGTGACTTTTTAACATTTTTTGGGACTGTTTTCGCCCGACTTATGGCTGAGTATTTACAGTATATATGTATACAGTCAACTCTCGTTATCTCGAACAGGCTTATCTGGAATTTTCTGTTATGTCAAAGTTTTTTTAAGTCCCCATTTTTCTCCTTCTTTGTCTATATGAAAACGCGAGTTCAATCTCGAAGTTTTTCGATACCTCGAAATATTTTTTAGGTCCCGATTAACTAATTCTCACCTGAAATCTATTGTCCGTCTCGAAATCGGGTCGAAATTTGAACCTGTCCAACTAGATTCGAATGTTGTTCACACCTCGCCTGATTGAAACCTTCGATTTACCTGTAATTTTCGCACATTTTATTGTTTAACAATCATTTGTTTGCAACAATTAGCGCCAACATGTCACTAAGATTCGAATTGTGTTCAAACATCAATAAACAGGTCATGCCACTTTTCATGATTAAGTTCTTCTTACGACTTAACAGTATGGCGGTGTTAAATAACAGAAAACAGAAAATATTGCAACTTTGATGTGCAGAATTCTATCTCGAATTTTCGTTATCTCGCAGTAATTTCCACGGTCCTGAAAAATTCGAGATAATAAGAGTTGACTGTAATTAAGATTAAATAATCTACCAATATGTATAAATTCTATGTGAATTCAGGCCCGGTGATAAACATTTCTCATTCTCATACTCAAACTCCATACTCCATGCTCAAACTTGAAAAACAGATTTTTTTACAATTTTGCATCAAAACCAACACCAACTTGTAGCAAATGATCTAATTAAGAAAATGAACCCTCATTTTTAGCTCACCTGTCACAAAGTGACAGAGTGAGCTTTTGTGATCACTCTTCGTCTGTCGTCCGTCCGTCCGTCCGTCCGTCTGTCCGTCAACAATTGGGTTGTGTCCTCTCTAGCGGTCACAATTTTGGCCTAATCTTTATGAAACTTGGTCACAATGATCATCTTAACAAAATCTAGGTCAAGTTCGATATTGGGTCATCTGAGGTCAAAAATTAGGCTACTAGGTCAAGTAATAGAAAAACCTTGTTTTTCATTCTATCAAAGGGAGTGTACTCTGTAATTATACTGGTTGTGATCATGTAAGAGTTGTCTCTCTTACTATATTTTAGTTGTAGAACTACGAAATGTGTACTTGTTAGCAGCTTTGAGGCTTTAATTTAAATTAAATGCAGAATGTGGATATAAGGGTTATCATCGTTTACAGTGATTGTATGTTTACAAACTATTAAACAATTATTAAGCTGTAATTATAGTCTTATGCAACCTTACTAATCGTTTTACATAGACTTATATAGGGAAAACATATAAAAATCTTCTTCTCTAAAACTACAATGCCTAGAGCTTTGATATTTGGTATGTAGCATCATCTAGTGGTCCCCTACCAAGATTGTTCAAATTATGGCTCTGGGGTCAAAATTGGCCCCGCCCCGGGGGTCACCGTTTTACATAGACTTATATAGGGAAAACATATAAAAATCTTCTACTCTAAAACTACAATGCCTAGAGCTTTGATATTTGGTATGTAGCATCATCTAGTGGTCCCCTACCAAGATTGTTCATATTATGCCCCTGAGGTCAAAATTGGCCCCGCCCCGGGGGTTACCGTTTTACATAGACTTATATAGGGAAAACATATAAAAATCTTCTTCTCTAAAACTACAATGCCTAGAGCTTTGATATTTGGTATGTAGCATCATCTAGTGGTCCCCTACAAAGATTGTTCATATTATGCCCCTGAGGTCAAAATGGCCCCGCCCCGGGGGTCACCGTTTTACATAGACTTATATAGGGAAAACATATAAAAATCTTCTTCTTTATAACTACAATGCCTAGAGCTTTGATATATGGTATGTAGCACCATCTAGTGGTCCCCTACCAAGATTGTTCAAATTATGCCCCTGAGGTCAAAATTGACCCCGCCCCGGGGGTCACCAGTTTCTATATTTACGCTCTACCTTTGTTAGTCTAAATTGTGCAGGGCTTCATTTATAATCAGGTGAGCGATATAGGGCCATCATGGCCCTCTTGTATATGTTTCCATTCAGTCATAAAGAAGTTACGGCAGTTTTTGTAACTAAAAATGCTCCAATTGGAGTTGGAGTTTGAGTTGGAGCATGGAGTACGTAATGTTTATAATCACCGGGCCTGGTGTAGCTTTTCCACTACTTCATACTTCAGCATGCATGATATCTTCCTATATATGTTCTACACTGAAAGTATACTTTGTGTTAGATTTCTATATCGTCAGTGCCAAACCAAAACCCCGTAACTCAATTTTGGCGGGAAAACTTTGTTTGCAGCATCCGCATCTGCTAGACGTCCTGCGCATTTCTGTCTTGTTGCCATTTAAATAGCCAATTGCGTTACCTAGATGGCAACAAGACAGAAATGCGCGGGAAGTCTAGCAGATGCTAATGCTGCAAAAAAGTTTTCGCGCCAAAATTGAGTTACGGGGTTTTGGTTCGGCACCGCCGATATGTTATATGCACTTTGACTGTACCAATATGCTCTAACACCTAGTTGGTCAAATTTATGGGATATAAAGTTTTCTGTGTTTAAAGTCTCTAGCTAACTGTCATTATGTCAAATGCATGTAATGCTTCATACCTTCCTTAGAGATAATTTTGGTAATGACTTTGCTTATTATTTTGTTAATAAATTTGGTTATGGCCTTGGTGATGACTTTGTTAACAACTTTGATAATGACCTAAGATATTATTTTGTTAACAACCTTGGTAATGACTTTTAACAACCTTGGTAATGACCTTAGTAATTCTTTTGTTCACGACCTTGGTAATATCCTTCCTGATAGCCTTGGTAATGACCTTGCGATGGCATTGGTAATGACCTGGCTGATAGCCTTCGAAATGACCTTGCTGATAGCCTTGGAAATGACCTTGCTGATGGCCTTGGTAATGATCTTGCTAATGGCCTTGGTAATGACCTTGCAGATAGCCTTGGAAACGACCTTGCTGATAGCCTTGGTAATGACCTTGCTGATAGCCTTGGTAATGACCTTGCTGATAGCCTTGGTAATGACCTTGCTGATAGCCTAGGTAATGACCTTGCTGATAGCCTTGGAAATGACCTTGCTGACGGCCTTGGTAATGATCTTGCTAATGGCCTTGGTAATGACCTTGCAGATAGCCTTGGAAATGACTTTGCTGATAGCCTTGGTAATGACCTTGCTGATAGCCTTGGTAATGACCTCGCTTATGGCCTTGCTGATATCCTTGGAAATGACCTTGCTGATTGCCTTGGTAATGACCTTGCTTATAGCCTTGGTAATAACCTTGCTGATGACCTTGTTGGTGACTTTGTTTGCAACCTTGATACCTGGCTGACAACTTTGATGACATGTTTCTGGATGCAAATTCAGCTTAATTCATCTATGCTGATCAATATACTTGTGCATTTTATAACAATTATATAATTTTGGGTTTTAGCGTCATTATTGTGTGTTATACATGTATCTCTTTAAACTTTATGTCTCAAACTTTGACTAATTGGTGTTAGAGGATACTGGAGCCCGGCTTTTTAGTGTATTTTATTCTATCCTCTCAGATGGGTGCATGAGTACCAGGATGCATGCATTAACAAACTAGAGAGTTTTCTGCGGGGTCAACTGAAAACCTTACCAGACAAAATGTGCCAAGCTAAGGTTCTCCGACATATCTCCTCTGCTAAAAAGATTGGATCAGCAAGCAGTTTGACTCCCCAGACTAGCTTCGATCTGCCTAAGCCATCTGATTGGACAATTGAGGACACACCCATCATTGGTTCATTGGTGCGATACCTTGACTATGTGTAGTTGCAGTGAACTAATATCTTCTATTTATTTCTTAGTGTATGTGACACATACTGATTACCCCCCTTGATTTCACCCATTTTGTTCGGTTTCCCTGAATTCTTTCAGTTCCCTTTATATAGATATATCTCTACGTATATAAACCATATCCTGTCATATCCTGTCTAAAATTCTTCGTCTTTATTTAGCTTACATCTCATTTTATTCACAGTTTATTTTGAGTTGCTTGTGTTTAATATCTGTTTTGCTATTGAATATCTCAATGTGCGGATCCAGCTTGTTTTCTAAAAGGGGTATAGCCAGATATTGGCTTAGGCTCCAACAAGCTGGTGTTTTCATTGTGGTGTAGCCACATTTTTGTCTAAATTTCTTGAGAGTTTCAACCTAGGCCCCAATCTCTCGAAACATCTCAAGTAAAAATCTCATCTCAAATTGAGATCTTGCTCCAATCAGAGTCTCAATTAGAGATAAATCTGAAGTTCAAGCTCTCTAAATTTTATTGATACTAATATTGAAACTAATAATAGTGCTTTCTGTTATGTGATACCCTGTCTCCAAAGGAAATTATCTTAATGACACGTATCAATTTTTGAGATGAGATTTATCTCAGATTGAGATGTTTAGGGCCGATGTCACACCTCTGGATCCGCACATGCTCTTTGTTGTTTGAGTCTTCTCTTCAAGATTGAATATTGCTCTGTAGTAGAACTTAGTAGTATTGCAACCTTGTTTTCAAAAATGATATCACCATGAATGCTGATAAATCTAAATACATGGTGTGGTGAAATAAAAGATAATCCACCAAACTTGATACTAAATTGATCAAAATTCAAATTCACTCAAAATTGTCCCTAACTTTGTGAAAGAAATGAGATTTGAAGTGTTACACATATAACCAGTAGCATGTTCTAGCTGTGTATATAATAATCGAGCTTTCCTGCATGTATAGCTTGACCATATTGACACGAACCTGACCTATTGATTAGCATAATTTAACAGTCGATAAATTGCCTACGTTTATAACACCGATTGTATGTTTTCATAATCAGGGAGTATCACGAAGAGATGTAATACAAACACAAATATGAAATATCGATAGTGCACGATTTGCTTGTGGAAATTGATATATTCAAAGCAAGAACCTTGTAATATATTCTTGCATAAAGGTCAGGCTCACGTCAAAATAGCTGAGCTATAGTATGTAATCATGCCACACCCTTTTTTGATGAGGTAGTATATTGCTTTGCACATGTTCATAACAGTTGCTGTCTGTCTTGTCGATGACTGTTAGCAGGGTACTCTCTTTGGTAAAAGGGTGTCAGTCTGTCAATCAGAAGTACGAATAATTTCTGGTCAAATATAACTTAAGAACATTTCGATGGCTTAGAACCAGAAGGTCGTAACTACCACTTACAACCTTATAAGGCTCATACATATTTGAAATCTGCTTCACAAGGCGCTTCTTATGAGCCTATATTTTCATGAAATTCTGATATTGTCATGTTGACCAAAATGAAGTTTTAAAAACGTGTTTTCCCAAAGGTAAAGAGTAAATTACAGACAGTTTTCTCTTGTTTTCTTAATATATCGATTTGGTAGTTACGACCTTCTGGTTCTAAGCAAGCGATTTGTGCTTAGATCTTTTACATGGAGGTTGCTGCTGTGGTCAGCGACAGCTATAGACCCTCCTCCTATTGTAACTAAGGTCTGTATGTTTTGAGGCCATGAGCTTTAACAATACGAGTATTATGACTATTTTGGCTGCATTTGGAGCATGCATGTTTTACAAACAATTCTTGTACAATATTAAAGTACTGCCAATTTGAGGTGTCAATGACATTTACCTTGCATGTATTTCCAGTTTAATATAATAGGGTTATAGGTAATAATATTTATAGCTTGGCTATTTTGACCTGAGCCTGACCTTTATGCGAGAATATATTACAAGGTTCTTGCTCTGAATATATCAATTTCCGCAAGCAAATCATGTAATAATAATAATAATAATAATAATAATAATAAAGACTTTATTTTACGAGGAAACTTATTTGACAATACATATACGAAACAATCAATCTTCCATAAGATCCTCAACAATGAACAATGAACAATGAACTAGAAAAATAACTATGCCAAGAAAACAATGATATTAGATATTTTGATATTTTGGCCCCTATGATGTCTCACAATATAAGTTGAAAAATTCATAAAAGAGTGTCAGTGAAAGGATTTGAAAAAAAGAAGGTATACCTATGCATAATTATAGAAACTTTATCAAGACAATATCTACAGCTGTAATTAAACAAAAACGCTTAACACACCATAGGAGCCAGCGTATCATTATACATGTGAACGACATAATCAATATACTTAAAGCAATGGCATTTTAAAAACATAATACACAAAGGAATAATTATGCAGACGGATATATAGATTATTATACCTGCAATAGTAATGTTTGCATGAAGTTTGCTAGCCAGTCATTAGGTTGTAGCAATAGCATTGGATGTTTCAAAGTATGATGGCTTCACCCAGCGTAGATATAAAGTTTTAAAATGTTGAATAGAAGTAGAGTTTTTGATGTAAAGAGGGATAGAATTCCATATTGAGGTGCCAGAGAAAACAAAAGTATGGCGAAATAACTCAGTGTTGGGTTTTGGACTGTACAATTGGTATGTAGAAGAAGAACGTAACAGTCGTGAATGAATATCTGTAGTAAATGTTAATGCATTCTGAAGATAATCTGGTGCATCTCCTCTGAGAGTCTTGTACATTTGGATAGCTTTCTGATAAATAACACGCTCATGAAATGTCATCCATTTAAGTTTTGAAAATAGAGCAGTTGAAGGAGTAGAATAATCGCTATCAAGAATTACTCTAGCCGCTCTTTTCTGGAATTTTATAAGTTTATCTTCAAGACTGCTAGTACAATTTCCCCATATAATACAGCAAAAGTCAAAATGGGGAAGAATGTATGCATTATAAAAACGTTTTCTAGTTTCAATCGAAAGAAAGTTTTTAATTCTAGATAAGAGGTACAAATAGGAATTACATTTCTTTATCACATTATTGATATGGTCTGCCCAAGATAGGCTATCGTTAATTGTGATACCTAATAGCTTTGCTGATGAAGTAGCTTCAATTGAATTACCTTGAAAAGGAATGTTGGTGATATCGGTATTTCAGATTTGTGTTTGTATTACATCTCGACCGTCTTTGTGATACTCCCCGATTAAGAAAACATACAATCGGTATGTAAACGTAGGCAATATATCGATTTTTAAATTATGCTAATTAAAAGGTCAGGCTCGTGTAAAATTATCCAAGCTATAGACATATCAATCATTAATAACTTTCAGATACTGTAAAATCATTAATTTTCGTGGGGGATTAAATTTCGTGGATTTCGTGGTTCACCTCAACAACGAACTTTAATCCCAACGAACATCAATTTTGGCCCTTGTTTATTACCTGAAATGCAAAATCCACGAATTCAAGTCCCATCGAAATTGTCTTTTTTACCAAAACCACGAAATTTCGTTCCAACGAAATTAAATGATTTTACAGTATTAATAGATCAGAATTAAATTATTGTTTTTAGTTAAATTAATGTTTTGGCATCAGACGAATCAACTTACTTGACCCCTGTCACTAGACTGTGAAACCAAGCACATCTGGACTATTCCTAAAAAATCCTTCACATCATCCCTGAAGTTATATTGATACTATACAAGTTGTACAAACGCTGCTATAACAATTCCATGATTTAACCCCCTCTCCCACCCCACCACCCCAGAATAAAAATTACTGTCATTGTTTTAGCCTTTAGAGTGCTCGTTTCTAGGATCCATGCCAACCCTAAACCTACCCTTAAGTACTGAAGGGTGATTGTCAGTGAAAGTCCTGCAACTTTGTAACTGCTTTAATTAATACTTACCCAAAAGCTCGCTTAATAAAATTTCCAGAAATTGTTTAATATATGTTTATATCAATAATCTTTGGCAACTTGTGATAGATCCTCTATTTATTACTCATTAAGTGACAGAGCTCTGGATTTATTGGTTTAAAAGGTTAGGTCTAACTTATCTGTGTGTGTGTAGGGTCTAGGAGGATAGCTGTTCTTTAATTGTGTGTAGCTTGTACAAGGTGTTTCATAATATCTTGACATTTCAAAAAAATGACTTTTTTCGGGAATCTTAATTCCTATCTTGTATTGATAGTAACATTGTCATGTTATGTACTAAATAACATTTTGAAATGTTGGTTTTCCATTGGTATATATATATAAAGATATCAGATGAGATCAAGCATCTCATCATGGCATTTGTTTGTAATGGGGACAGATATTATGAAACACCCTGTATATGGCTTCATCAGGGTATTGTGGATAGGGATAGCTGCTCAAGGCAGATATTTTAGTACCGTATTTGCCAAGCATGTTTTTAAAACAGTTGTGTTTTGGAGGCAGAACTAGTCATGCTAAAAATGGCAGCAGAGTCTAAGAAGAAGTCAGATTCTCAATATCATAAAAATGCAATGAAAGAATATTGTCATAATTAAGCCTAAACATCCTGCTTTACGCCTGTTTTATAGCCCTTTGCTTCATGATATTCCACTCAAGCTTTGACCTATGATGGGTATACTTTAGAAGCCTTCTCTTTTAAATATTATTATTAAAAACAATATCATGGCTGAATCATGTGTGAATCAATTTTACTAGTTATCTATATTTTAATATATTTGTTATTAAAAACTCTGAAAAATGACTGAATCATGTGTAAAATTTTGCTAGTTATCTATATTTTAATATTAATTTTTTGTTGTATCAAAACAGGCTTAAAGTAGTATTTTATTTGAGTAAACAATGAAAAATAAGGTGAGGTTACTCTATATGCGTTTTGAATATTTAACTATAATGGTAACTACTCTTTAAATGAATTAATTGAACTGTAGACTGAGAGACAATTTTTAAAAATTGAAATAGCTTTGTATATTTAATCTGTAAGGGGGATTACTCTTAAAGAACTTGGCAAATTTTACTGAAAGAGTGAACTTCTCATGAGGCACCAACTCTTAACTCTTTTCTGACTTTGTGACCTATATTTTAAAATTCTGGTTAATAATTAACAATATGTGTTGATCATCTTCTAAGAAACAATTATCATATGAATCATTACAATAATGTTCATGTCATTTTAATACAATGTATGCTAAATACAAAATATATTTATAATACTTATAAATATGAAGCTGACGTTTGTAAACTTAAAAGCATATTGGGGGCTCAGTGCAAAACAATACAGCAAGCCTCTATAAATTGGTGTAGTTTCCATAGTTTTGCCCTGAGCCCTCAATATGTGATGCAAATTTTGATAATTATTATAAACATTATGCAAATTGTTCAAACAGTTTTATGTCATATTTTGCAGGTGGATACATGACTACCAAGATGCATGCATTGATAAACTCATGAGTTTCATTCATGGTCTTACGCCCATTGAGCCCGCCGAGCCCATCAACCAGAAAGGTATTGATCCAGCACTACTTAGACATCCAGGCAAAAGATTGGTCCGTATTTGCAGCCTAGCATCTGAGAGAGAGGCATCTCAAACCAGAGAAGATAGTAAACACTCTTAAATACTATTGAATAATTAACCAAAAGTGGAGAATATTCTTATAAGAATTAGATATTTAATTGGAAAGGGAGACCACTCTTAAATACCATTGAATATTTAATAGGAAAGGGAGAGTACTCTTAAAGAAAATTTGAATATTTAACAGGAAAGGGAGAGTACTCTCAAATGCCATAGAATATTTAACAGGCAAGGGAGACCATTCTTAAATACCACTGAATATTTAACAGGAAAGGGAGACCACTCTTAAATACCACTGAATATTTAATAGGAAAGGGAGAGTACTCTTAAAGAAAATTTGAATATTTAACAGGAAAGGGAGAGTACTCTCAAATGCCATAGAATATTTAACAGGCAAGGGAGACCATTCTTAAATACCACTGAATATCTAACAGGAAAGGGATAGTATAGTTGTATAGTATAAAATAATTTAATGTTTTAAAGGACATTAAATATTTAACAAGGAAGGGAGACCATTCTTTCTTTAAGTCCTGTGAATATTTAATTGAATAAACTACTTAAAAAATAGTCAACATGTAAGGACAGATGACTATTCAAGGAATGAACACGATAACCTTGATTGCTGTGACAAAACTACAGAAATATGATCTAGTCTATGTTTCTATTGTGTGTGTTTGTGGTGACTTGGACAATTGTTAGATGCTGTAATGACATTGTAAGTGAATATGGACATTATGCACTTATACTGTAGTACATTTCAGAGGCTCATAGCGAAAAAGCGGTCATCAATGAAATAGTATTAATGTTGCTGACATTGCCATTTGCTTATTTATCATCGCTCATTTTTCAGCAATAGTTGTTAAGGTTGTTGAATGTACAGGGTGTTAAAAAAGTTTGTTAGATCAATTATGTTGAACACAATTAATCAACCATTTATTCAGTTTATATTGATGTGTCTGGCTCACATAACTAGTTTTCTTGACTGTATCTTAACCAATATTCACTTGTATTGCACTTTCCCTAGAAACCAGCAAGTTTTAAGAATGTCGCAGAAAATCATTGTCAAAGACATTTTCAAATTTTCATGGAAGGGTATCAAGTTAATGACCAAACTTTTTTAACACCCTGTATTAACATATATACATTTAGATATACCTCAATTTTGTTGCAGTTTTATAGAATTTTATCAACTTCATTCCTAAAAGTATTATACTAAATATAGAATTCCATTATGTGGGTCTGTCAGCTGTTTTCAGACTATTTGCTTTTGTATGCCATCGTTCATAGCTATCTATGATAATATTTGCTTTTTTTTCTTATGCTACGGTCACAATACTCGTACGATGTCCGTACGGATTTACCAACTCGTACAAGTACGGAATATTATAATCCTAACGGTATTTGCATCTGGTCATAGCTTGTAGGGATCTCATACTAGTTGTACAGAATGTATAATTTTCACCAGATCACCGAGTCCTCTACGAGTTGTGAAAATCCGTATAATGCTCGTACGAGTCTCGATATCCGTACGGGCTCCGTACGGACGTCGTGCGAGTTCAGAAAAATCAACTCGTACGGAGCTCGTAGGGCAAATGTGACTAGAGAATTAGTCTTTTAATAAGTTTGTTAGCCTGCAGTTCCTTGTATAAGACTTGAGGAAAAACTTTGAGGAAAAAGACTGTGTTAACCAACATAGTAATACTAGTATGTTTGAAAGGGTTATCTGCCCTTTAAACTGTTTTTCACAAAATTTGCATATTCAAGGATGGACATCTCTTAAACAAGAACAATTTCCTTGGATTATTTTCGCATTTTACACTGTTCTTATATACAAAGGTTGAATGAATCCTATAATTGAAAAAAAATACAAGAATTCGTGGGAATGCTGTTATTTGCGCTGAATCTGTATGTTATTGTTAAAATAATGAACCATATTTTAAACAGAACATATTTTTTATGTATTTATGCCACTAACCACACTATGTAGTTATTGTATTTATGAAGATTCGTGTTTTTGCTACGTTTTATTGTTGCTATAGTATTTTAGCTTATAAAAAAATAATTATGATTTATTTCATTTTTAGCTCACCTGTCACATAGTGACAAGGAGAGCTTTTGTTATCACTCTTAGTCCATCCGTCGTCTGTCGTTTGTCAACAATTTGCTTGTGTACACTCTAGAGGCAACAGTTTTGATACAATCATCATGAAACTTGGTCAGAATGTTGTTCTTTGTGAAATCTAGACCTTGTTCGAGACTGGGTCATGTGGGGTCAAAAACTAGGTAACTAGATCAAATCTTAGGCCCTTATGTACACTCTAGATGTCACCAATTTGATCCGATCTTCATGAAACTTGGCCAGTATGTTGCTCTTCATAAAATTTAGGCCAAGTTTGAAACTGGGTCATGTGTGGTCAAAAACTAGGTCACTAGATCAACTCTTAGAAAAAAACTTGAGTTCACTCTTGGGGTCAAAGTTTTGATCCAATCCTCATGAAACTTGGTCAGAATGTTGTTCTACATCAATTCTAGGCAATGTTCAAATCTGTGTTATGTGGGGTCAAAAGCTAGGTTACTAGGTCAAATCGTAGAAATACATTGTATACACTCCAGAGGTCGCTGTTTTGATCCAATCTTAATGAAATATGGTCAGAATGTAAGTTGTATTGATACCTAGACCAATGTGCAACAGGTGGGCGACCTAGGGCCCAAAGAAGGGCCCTCTTGTTTTAGTTTGGATTCAGTATCATACTAACAGTATTTTAGTCATATAGACATTACCTAGTCACATAATTCTGATACACATAAGACCACCCCCTGCTCTGGAAATACTTAAAAACATTGAATTGAGTGTGGATAGTCTGGAAAAAAAAGCTTGTGATTAGCTTGCAAATCGCTGGCTTAGAACCAGAAGGTCGTAACTACCAAATCGATATATTGAGAAAATAAGAGAAAACTGTCTGCAATTTACTCTTTACCTATGGAAAAACAAGTTGTTAAAACTTCATTTTGGTCAACATGACAATTTCCGATTTTCATAAAAATAGGCTCATAAGAAGTGCCTTGTGAAGCAGATTTCAAATATTTATGAGTCTTATAAGGTCGTAAGTAGGAGTTACGACCTTCTTGTTCTAAGCCATCGAAATGAACTAATATGTTTGTGCAAGTTATTTCAATTTGTCACAGTGTCCTAAAACCTCACCATGGTTTTAAACCTTGTTGAGTATATCAGCAGCATGCTGCACTTATGCCCCCCCCCCCCTTACTTTGAATGCAGTATAATTTCCTGCTTTCAGTGTATATTTTCAACTAATGTTAGATTTAAATGTTCTTCCAGCCTTGTTAAATAAGCCGATATCGGCATCACATTGTGCTCAAACTCAAGACACAACACACTTAACCTGCTAAAAATGAGTTAGTTTAATATTAACTTAGGTATTGACCAAAGAATGTTGGTTTTTGTTTCTATTATTTTGACACCAAACATGTATTTTTATACATTTCGTATTGTATATGATGCATTTGCAAAGGTTATATTTCTTATTATGCCTTATGCCGGCCTGAAACTATGACTCCTCACTGCCTTGCCTATGTATGCTCACACAAAATATAATGATACATTTATACACTGTGAGGCTTTACAGTAGCACTCAATATTATCAACACAGGATCAAGTTTTTATAATATCCTTTGAGCCCAGCCTTTTTGCTGTTATTTTGCATATTTGTCTTGAAAGAGTTATTCCCCTTTTAATGTTGACACAAATTTATATCTATATATTATAAGATTTATCAATTATTAAAGAGGCATTCCCTATAACTAGCACATTTGTCTCTACTGTTACATTAATTGAGCTAAATGTACAAAGCACAATCAATTATCATAATTTGTCAGAAGAAAGTGTGCGCAAATATGTCTCTATAATGTCAAAAATATATTTAAATCACCAATAATAATTTATCGTTTCCAGTGATTTATTATTATGTGGTCAAAGGGAAACAACTCTTGACTACTTTGGTTTGCTACGGAAATATGTTTTCATTCTTTTCTTGGTAATGAGTGGGAACTTTGTGTTGAAAATTTGGGGAGTTTAAGCAATAATGATTCTAATTTAATGTATAATATTCCTGAATTGATTTAAACGATCAAAGTTATAGGGAACGCCTCTTTAATAATTTTACATACTTATTTGTAATTATGTGTTGACTTGCTTATACTGTAAAATCATCAATTTTCGTTGGGGATTAAACTTTGTGGATTTCGTGACGTTGTTCCTACTTTACCATGAAATTTAATCCTGTTGAATAATAATATTGACCCTTGTACTTATTACATGAAATGCAAAATCCACAAATTAACGTCCCATTGAAATGTTCTTTGATGCAGGAGGCATATAGTAATTGTCCTGTCCATCCGTTTGTTCGTTCATCCGCCCGTTCGTCTGTAACAAAATTTGAAACTCAAATATTTTTGAAGTGCATCAATACATTGCTTTGAAACTTGGCATACTTGTTTACCATCATTAACACATTAAATTATCAAATTCATGTAACATTATCAAACATTTCAACAGAATTTATGGCCCCTGGATAACTAAGCTATTTATGATGGAGAAGGCTTCCACCGTGACATAAGCGTTTACTGAACGCATTCTTGTATTTGTATGTTATGCTTGTGTTATATTACTATTTGTCTATCCATCTTTTAATACCAAATTTTGCCAAATATCATTCTTATCAATTTCATGTGTGTTACTGCCACTATATTTTTGTCCTGAAATTAAAATACTGGTACTGACGTTTGCTAATTATTTATTTATATTGAAGTATTTAACACATTATATGTATCTACGACAATGGTGAAACATTGCCCAGGGTGGGTTTTACGCGTTCCTTAAATGAACTGCAAACCCCTGAATTTTCCATGGAAACATCATACATTTGTTCCAAAGAATTCTGACTGAAGTTTTTCTTTGGATTATAGCTGTTTTTGGCTATAAATAGTCAAATCTGATACAAAATTATTAAAATGTCTCCGAGTTTGACCCTAGTGATTTACACAAACTTTATTGCCTTGCTTTGCTCGACAAACTTCATTGTATTGTTTATATAAAAGGATCAAAATTGAGGTAACTAGGTCGGGTCTCGGCTGTGTTTTATTTGGTCACCTAATTGGGTTCACCATTTTTTGTTAATTCTTTTTTAAACTAGGCCATCCTGCATTTTTACAACTGAGACTTGGGCTTTTAATTATTTTGTTGGGTCATTTGTAGGTAATGCTCCATGTAGTTGTGTTATTATGTGTTGTTACTGTTTTCTGTGCTCGGATGGTTAAACTGAGTGCTGCCTTCCCTATCCAATTTCCTCATATCATTTTTCAGTTTTTTTGAGAAAAATACAAACTTAATTATGACACAAATGTTTTTCATGTTTTTTATTTATTACTAATCTTTAACTTTTTAAGGGTCTATTGTCTGAATTATTTTACGCTATAATACTCAGTTTCCCCTCCCAATTTTCCTTTTTCATTCCATACTTTACATGCTTTTAATGCTTTTTATTTATACTTTTAACCATATTTTTCTTATCTAAACCATTAGTTAGATTATTGAATTTGGTAGACTTTGTTGTAGTGTAAATACCCACCACCACTTCATCAATCAGGCACATTTTTTTTTCTTTCTTTATTTGACACAAAACTTTAACCTTGACTATTAAAACAGGACAATGTCACATTAGATTGTCAAACCTCATATTGGACTTGTGTATGTGTGTGATATTTAAGTTTTAGCTGAATCGTTGGCCTAGTTTGAAAACCTTAGATTTCATGAAATTTCCACATTAAAAATTCTGTTTTCTGTTTATGATTTTGCCTGAGTAGTATTTAAATACCTGTGAATGAGGTCATAAGTACAAAATAAATATTTTGAGAAAACAAGAAAAAATTGTCTGAAATTTACTCTTTACATACTGTATATATACATATGTATAGTAAAACGAGCTTTAACAACTTCATTTTGGTCAACATGACAAGTTCCAATTTTCATGAAATTAGGCTCATAAGAAGCTATAATGATGCAGATTTCAAATATGTATCAGTCTTATAAGGTCGTAAGTAGTAGTTACGACCTTCTCATTCTAAGCCAGCGATTTAATGTTACAGAAACTTCATGCAATGACACTGAAAGCATTGACATTCAAATACTCCAAGTTTTAGTGATGTGAAAAGTTCAAAACTGTTCGCAAATTACTTAGTGTAGCATAAATTGTCAAAGGCTACTTGACAGGGGGTGTGTTCGTAGCGTCTGTTCTGGAACACTCGGAACAGTGTTCCTTCTGTTCCTGTTCCATCATCTTACGAACAAATTTAAACTGTTCTGAACAGTGTTCCGAATGTTCCACTCCATGCACCTTACGAACAAAATGAAACAGGGACAGAACAGGAAGTAACAATAAAATAAATGTAGAAAATAAAACTTTTAAGGTTGACGATATTGTCAGTTGCAGCCGTTATATTTGTTGAAGAAATATGACACAAGAAAATTTCCAATCACAAAAGTTCGGTCATTTCCGTTATTTTCCTTTGACATACTATTGCCAAGGTGATCTGAATAACACATTTTGTGAAGTTTCTGGTTGTCTCATTTTCGTTGAAATCATGTGACCAGTGTTCTGCCTGCACCACCTTTTATTTGGGAACAGATAGAACATGTCCGGAACACTGTTCCGGCCTGTTCGTAAGACTGTCTCTGTTCCGTCTGTTCCGGAACAGAGAGAACAGACGTTTCGAATACACCCAGGGTTATAAAAAAAACATGTCCTATAATTTACCAAATATTCATAATATTTATCATTGGTCAACAGAAATGTTTGTTGGCAATTATCGGTGAATTATCAACCTAAGGAATATTTTCCCCTTAGGAGCTTTATGAATACAGGCCCTGTACTACAAGCCGTGTGGATATTTTGACCATATCTTGGACTTAACTGCACTTCTACACAGGTAACTGTATCATTGATAAAAAATAACCAAATAAAAAAAATGTAAAGAGAAATATAAATTTTGCAAAAAAAGGGTTTTTTTCATCTTACTCTAGCAATGATACTGTTACCTGTGGGCTAAAAGTCTTCAATAATATTTTGCTTGTACATTTATGTGTGTGTATTTTTTCAATATCACAAAAACTACAAACTTGAAGATAATTGTTAAGGATGTTTGTAATTAGTTGTCTTTGTTATTGTGTGTATGTGCATCCATATAGTTTGTTAGCAATTTATCTCTGAGACATGAAAGACAATGTTAGGAATAAAATATAATTTCAAACAGAACCACATGATTTGTTATGCTATTTATTACCACAGGTAACTGTATCGTTGAAAATGAAAAACGAAAATTTGTTTTAGAAAAATATAAATTGCCAAAAACATTTTTTTTTCACCGATACAGTTACCTTACCTGTGATTAGCACCTAGAATTGTTCAGGTTTGTTTTAAGCATTGTACAGATAATTTGACCTGGTTCAAGCCCTTATCTCTCCATGTCAGTATACAGCCAACAATATAAAAAAATCGGATAAGGAAGGCAGCACTCAACTTAACCAACTGAGCACACAGGCACACGGTTTCATCGATTTAATAAACTTGCATGAAAAAAAAACTGTTTTCCTTTTAGAACTAATAATATGCTAATTATTACTACATGTAGTTCTAAAAGGAAAATAGTTTTTTTCATGCAAGTTTATTAAATCGATGACACCGTGTGCCTGTGGCTGAGTATAGAAAACATTAAAATATCAGATAACACAAGTAGACGACACGAAGCACAAACACAAACCCAACCAAGAAAATGTTATGCCTAACCTCTTGTGATGTTGAAAGCCCTAAATCGGTAATATCAGAGTAGCAGTATTTCGACGGTGCCAAACCAATACCACGTAACTCAATTTTTGCGCGAAAACTTTTTGCAGCATCAGCATCTGCTAGATTCCCCGCGCATTTCTGTCTAGTCGCCATCTAAATAGCCAATCGCGTAACTTCAATACAGTCAGGTGACAAAATACCGCATTTTTATTGGATTAAAAAGGTTAGCCGAAAATCCCGTATATGACAATATAGTACAAGTCAAAATATTCTTGTACATGTCTGAGTTGATTTTGGTTCCAAACAGGACCAGGTAGGGCGTCATCGTCGGTATTATTTCAACGTTTTTTTAGTCTCCTGAAAAGTCGTGTTTTTGTAGTTACGGGGTTTTGGTTTGGCACCGTCGATTTGTTGCACCTATATTTGTATGATTTCAATTATCAGTAGGTACCGTTTAGAAAAGACTGAAGTATACAGGCTACATGTATTATGTGAAACAAAACCTACAAAAGCCAACAACTAATTGACATCAATCTTTTAAAATATTTTATTGAAGTAAAGATCAAATTAGAAGATGACTACATGTACAGGCAAACAAATGATACGGCGTTTGTGTGTGTACAAATGTACACATTGGTTACATGTCTTGAAAGGGGTTGCAGCATAGATATGGTTCCATCTATAAAGTAATCAAATGTATTCATTTTGGAAACGTCAAACCATCTCGTCTACATATCTGAAAAAGACAATGTAACTATATTGAATAAAGACATGATTAAGAAAAGTAACAATTTTATAACTTATGTAAATAAGTGACTGAATTGTTGAGTTATACAAATAAAAAAATGAAATCATACAACTCGCAAAGAGCTATCGACACTGATCTGAACATGTGTCCTTGGTCCCACTGAGATTTTTTCCTCGACGAGGCACTCCCAATTTATTAAATGGGCATCGATAAAAAGGGTTCTTGAGGTCTAGGGGAAGCTTTGGTGATATTGTTAGAAAATTTATGATATCCCTGTTCCCGATCCCTTCCGAAGATAATTTATTTAAATAGAGAGTATATCGCCGAGGTAAAACACATCCAGCGGGACCAAGGCATTAGCTGCGAAAACATGAAACCTACTCAGACTTGTTTCTAATGGTCTTTTTCTACTTTTTGAGCAAAATTTGATGAGTTATAGTGTTGTATTGTTATTCCTACCATTATAGTTGATCAGGTAGAGTGACCCATGCAAGATTTCCCCACACATCTGATTGACATCTCCATAGCATTTCCGATCACAATGGGACTCTGGTTTCTTGGCGTAAGGTTGAAGATTGTTTCCACAGAAACATTCATTAGAGTTCTACAAAATTACAATGAACACGAGATATTTGTAAAAGACTTATAACACTTATGTCCTCATGGCAGCAAAATGGTAAACGTCAGTTACTTTAATCTTTGACATACTGACCTCAAAATCGACATGGGTAATCTATACTGCTGCCGGTCACCCTCCATGTAAAGTTTGAAGATCCTAGGGCAAATCGTTCTGAGTTATAAAACGACAACCATTTGGTCTACCGACCGACCCGACATGTGCAAAACAATATACATCCTTATCAAAGATGGAGGCATAATATTGTTCTGTTATATAATAAATGTTCTAGATGACTAAGATGAGTTAGTCACACTGTAAATCACGAATTTGAAATATCACGAACATTTTCACCCAAAAATGAAATGACGACCCTAAAACACAGGACAAAAACAGTTCAATCTGACGTTAAGAAATCGCGATAATTTAACCTCATTTAACAGTGTGACCACCCACAATGACCTAGATACGACTGTTTAAAACAAAGCTAAGATATTGATGAAACTCACATGGACACAAATGGTAAAAACAACACAAGGCAGAGCACTGTGTAAGTAGAACCACCGGTCTAAGAAATTATATCACAAACTACAGTTTTTATTTCCCAAATTTTCCATCCATTCGATAAACAAAATATTTTAGTTCAAATTCTCTTAAGAATGGGTGAAAATTGGGAATGTCAATCGCTGTTTTTTGTGATATTTTCTTATGCCTATGGTAGAACCCATTTCGGCGGTCCGCATCCCGGGAGATGGAGGGCCTAACACAAAAATACGCTACATGGCCTTACCTTAGTTAATGCAAAACGTTTGCCTTGCAGCTTGCAAATTCCAATGCACATTTTGTTCGTCAAGAAACTAAATGTTAACATAGGGCCTTCTAAAAGTCTTTGTTTTTCTTTGTCTTCATAGCATCCGAGATAATTATATGAAATGTATATATTTGACATAAAAGTTTATTTTCGACTATTCGTGTAATCTGGATGGCGATAAAAAGTGTACGGTATAGTGGTGAGCAACCTCTATAAGTACTAATGACAGACACACTTTCATGAAAAGTTCCTCTCACAGTCACTGCCCACCGAATCACGGTTTCGTCGAATTTTAACAATTTGTAGATAATTTTTATTTCGACTTCCTTCTTAAACATCCAGAAGATTCGGAAAAAAATTGAAAACTAGGCCGTCCAACACACAGGTTACTGTATACATGCAGTTGAAAATGAAAAAAAAAAACACATTTTTAAAAAAAAATATATTTTTTAAAAATTGTAAATTTAAAAAAAAATGTTTTCTTTTTGTTCGTATTCAACGATACAGTGACCTGTGGACCAACATACACCTGACTCTGTGTTCTGAGGGGGGGGGGGGGGCAGTACTCACCGTTGGTTGTATATACGGACACTTTCCATTCACCACCGCACCTTTCAGCAGTATCACCGATACATGGCTTGTTACATTCCGTGTTCGGTAGTTTGTCATACGCTAGAAGTCTCTTCCCACACCAACATTCTTTACCATACTGTAAACATATTCCTAAATTAAATTCTTTGTCGTACTGTAAACATATTTCTAAATTAAACTCTTTGTCGTACTGTAAACATATTTCTAAATTAAACTCTTTGTCGTACTGTAAACATATTTCTAAATTAAACTCTTTGTCGTACTGTTAACATATTTCTAAATTAAACTCTTTGTCGTACTGTAAACATATTCCTGAATTAAACTCTTTGTCGTACTGTAAACATATGGCTAAATTAAAATCTTTGTCGTACTGTAAACATATTGCTAAATTAAGCTCTGTGTCGTACTGTAAACATATTTCTAAATTAAACTCTTTGTCGTACTGTTAACATATTTCTAAATTAAAATCTTTGTCGTACTGTAAACATATGGCTAATCGTACTGTAAACATATGGCTAAATTAAACTCTTTGTCGTACTGTAAACATATGGCTAAATTAAACTCTTTGTCGTACTGTTAACATTTGGCTAAATTAAAATCTTTGTCGTACTGTAAACATATTTCTATATTAAAGACGAGTTTATCCGTGTATTCTATCAACCATTCAATACGATGGATTATAAAGTAAGCCCGATACACTTAATTATCCCCGCCGAAGACGAATGGGATATGGTAATGGTACGTACTATTCGACCCGACAGTCAGTCCGGCCGAGCTTTGGTTTGCAACTCATTCTTTCTTAAAGCGGCATTCCTTATAACTAGCACATTTTTCTCTACAATCACATTAATGAGCTAAATGTACAAAGCACTATCACTTATCATAACTGGTCAGAAGAAAGCGAGCGCAAATGTGTCTCTATAATGTCAAAAATATATTCAAATCACCAATAATAATTTATCGCTTCCTGCAATTTATTATTATGTGGTCAAAGGGAAACAACTCGTGACTATTTTGGCTCGTTACGGAAATATATTTTCATTTAATTAAGTGAAAATTTAAGAAGTTTAAGCAATAATGCTTCTCATTTAATGTATAATATTCCTGAATCGATTTAAACAATAAAGATTATAAGGAACGCCTCTAGGATTTTGATGAAACTAGAAATGCGTTTGGGTGCTTACATTTTTTTCAATATTTTGAAAATGGTGTTTGTTATTTTGCATGTCCTAAAACTAGTAATTCCGTTGTTTTAATTTGCATTGTCTTACCTCCACGGCTGTGAAGTAGTCTCCCTGGATTGAGCATGTCTGTACACACATCTCTACCGTCATATGGTCCGACATCGTAAACTTTCCATCAAGAATTGTTCTAGGCTTCGGTTTAGTAGGATAACATCCTACATAGCCGTATGCTGTTTTTAGACACAATTGCGGTGAATTAATTTTTAAAAATACTATACATTGTTAATTCAATTTAACTGACGCGGTCGTGGATCGTGGATGCAGGCTCCTTATAGTAGGTTAAGGATATACAGGCAACGAACGAATGCACATACGTACGCACGCACGCACATACGCACACACCCTCGCACACCTGCATGCACAAACGAACGAACGAACGCACGTACGTACGAACGAACGCACGAACGCACGCACGCACACACACACACGCACACACGCACGCACGCACGCACACATGCACGCATGCACGACTTGAGAGCTAGATGGTCGGGAGATTTCTCTCTTAATTCAATACTAGTAGTCGAGCATGTTTGTTATGGACAAGCCTTTTAAACAATTTTATTTTAAATATGTTTCAATTCAGCGTTGATCTGTGTTTTGTCGTTGTGATGTAGGGTCGTCATTTTCGTTGGTTCTTGTCTGCGGACACTCGCGTGATTTACTCTGGCTATATTGTGACATGCTGTCGGATAGGCTAAATGAGTTATGAAAGTTGTTCAGTTTAATTTTTCTTGTTTAGTTTTGATGACAATTTATAACTCTTAAATGTGTATAACTTGTATTATCTGACTCAAATAAAAATATGAAAAATAGATTGAAAGTAATCAAAGCAAATAAACACATAATCAGCTTCTTTTAAACCACGAAAAATTGTTTGCTTCAACCACGAAAAATTGCTTACTTCAACCATGAAAAATAACTTACTTCAACCACGAAAAAAATTACTTCAACCACGAAAAATTACTTAAACCATGAAAAACAATTACAAGAATTTCTTACCGTATATGGCAGACTGGAAGCTCAGCACAATGGTCAATTTGATAGTAATTTTCATCTTCAAATTTCTTGAAGTGAAATGTTCTGAGTTTAGCTACGATAGCGGTTGAGCAACCACCTACAAATGTAATAGCCCGTCCTTTTTGTATGACTCGTTAGTGAGTATTCTATATCCTGGTATTGCGCAGTGCATTATTTAAGTAACAATCAACTTTTAAAGTAGCTGTTTACTGATCTCACGTACTCAGTTCCGGTTATCATACTCCTTATTTTAGCATGACACTACACAACTTAGTAGTTTCAAACCGTTTAATCCGATACCTCGAAAACAGATGGTACTATGAAGACCGCTGTCAGTGTAAATGTACACAATCCTCGTGGGCGTAAGAATTGCTTGTACATGTATTTTTATTCGCTTTGCAGAAACTATGTGTGCACGTGTGCACGTGGGATGGCAGTATACCATCCGAGGGAGAGCACACTCGGCGTATATCGTAAATATTCTGAGTCCTTCTATGTCCGTGATCTTATCTTGCATATAATTCAAGTTCAATCAACAAAGTTTGAAAATGTCGGATGTAGATAGATGCATTAGTGCACTTGCGTTCAAGTGAAAATTGGTTTTAAGCACAGTAATATTATCATTTCCTCCAATTACATGACGATCATATTTTGTAACACTAAAACATAGTCATTGTCAATACCCATTAATATATAACAGGTGCAATAGGTAAAGTTACCAAATTATTATAACTATCATAATTGTTCAGCCGTCCAACCACCCTTTGACATTTTAACTTCCCCTGGCCATTGTGCTACCTAATGAGTCTGTGTTTTAGTATCCCTGTGTAGACATTTTCTCCTTGGTGGGTCTGCAACCAACGTCATCATAAGGCGCGCAGGAATATCGAATATATTATTACTGGTACTAATTCACGATTTGGTAGAGCGGAGCATGTAGGATATTCTTGCTCAGAGAAGTTAAGCAATGATACAGACTGAGATCGAAGACGGGACCTCTAGTTCCTGAAGTGCTCACCACAAAATGGTAAAAAATTTAAATGGTATTTGATATAAATGATATACAGTCGTTTCGGGTAATTCTGCGCATCGGGTAATTCTGCGCACCCTAACGTTCTATTTCCTAGAGACTTTGCTGGGTCGTTTTTATTCGGTCCTCCAGTGTTTTTGTAGATGTGGGTTACTTATGTAAAGTTTTATAATCATTTCAACAAAATCGGAAAAGTATTTCTACGAAAATTTGACCAAAATGAGTGTCAACGGCGATTTTCGTAAATTTTATATACCACGTGACACATAAATTGAATAAAAGCACTTTTGTAATGGATGATGACTTTTCCTTTTTTTGTCAACATTGGCTAATGACTTATTCTTTCGATACTGTGATAAATTTCTTGTGAAACAAACTTTTGAAACAGACTATACAAAAACACAACTCCACCTGCGCAGAATTAGCCGAAAAAAATTACGTCATGAAAACCGGAAGTCATCTTGTTTTCAGACGACATTTGACCTAGTTTAGCGAAGGTATGATGTTTTGAATTGTTAACATTTGTCAATGAAGGTTGTTTCTATCCAAACAGCACCATAATATATTCTAAAAATCAGATAATCTCAAATGTAGAAAGCCAATACCCGTTAGGTGCGCAGAATTACCCGACAGCACTGTAGGTCATCAGGGGCGGTGACAGGATATTTTCTGGAAAGCCTCCAAGACGAATAAAAAATAAAATGAACAGAGTCACAAAACACACAAAGAGAAAAGCAACATGGCTTGGAATAATAAGAGTTTAATTCACAACAAAATAACAGCACTAACTCTCTGGTCCAGGACAGACAAACATCTCTTTATATAAAAAAGCAGTTAGAACATGTTCAGCCACGTAGAACACAGTTAGTCATCATTTATTACCATGTTGAATGTTCAATTCTCGTGCCTAGAACTGTCATTGTACAGAATATTGTGGAAAAAATACGATCGGGCCACGATCACCCTGAACATCTCAATCTGAGCTAAATCTCATCTCAAATATTGCCATATGCCTATATGTTAATTTCAATGTGAGACTGGACTCAAAATAATGCATAAGCATCACTAAATAGAAATGATATTCTGAGTTTATTGCAGTTACTTTTCAAGAAATTGGACTTCATGTGTGTCTCTAATGCTGACTCTGATTTTAGCAAAATCTCAATTTGACTTGAGATTTCCAATTGGGGTGCTTCGGGAGATCGGGGCCTTAAAACAATATACATGTACCAGGATAAACTAAAACACTAGAAGACCGTTTATCTTTTGATGGTTGTCTGGAATTAAGCACTTTAAATAAAACGTTTGTCAACAAAGGTGGCATCTACACTACTGTAAATGGAATATGGCGACCACAAGGGTAAGGAATAATGTTGTAAGCTTTGCTGTGGTGTATGAGTTCCCAGAGTCTGAAAAGAATAATAGCAAGATAACTGGCAAAGCCTTGTCAGATTGGAAATAGAATTATGTAACTTTGTACAGAATTGCTTTATACATGATGCTTACATTTTACATAAGTTAAAAGAATGAAACGTTATGACAATTACATTTGCATATTTCCCGGTATACGAAACACTTGCACTAAAATATTTAAATATTAATTAAAAAAAGTTTAAATATCAGTGTAACGTGTATTGTAACTGTATCATTATAGTATTATTATATTGATATGTTTCATGTATTCGAACTATACATGTACTTACTTCTGCATATACACTGTTCTCCTAGTTGCTTCGCTACCGACGGACCAGCCACTAAAACATGCAACAGTTATAAAGATTTTTCAACCGTTTACTAGAACATATCTAAAACAACCCTTTCTGGGAAACTGACAATACACATGATTGACAACGGATGATTAAAAGTATTTGCTAGTAAAAAAAAAACGTTTTGAGACCGTCCGGAATTAAAGGGCGTCCGGATTTAATGGACGTCTGTCGGAACACTGCCCGTATATTTGCTCATGATCAGGATTTTTCAATATCTATCATTTCATTTGGTCATCTAGAGTTACTTGTCTAATGAAACATTTACTTATAATACAAAAAAGAAATGAGGAAATTGGACAGGGAATTAAAGGCAGCACTCAACTTAACCAGCCGAGCACAGAAAACCACAGGTAACTGTACCGTTGAAAACGAAAAAAAAATATTTTTTTTTAATTTTTATTTTTCTTTCGTTTTTTTTTTGTTTTCAACGATATATTTACCTATGTAGAAAACAATAACATCACAACACAACTACACGGAGCAATGCCATAATTATAACCTACCACATGTATTGCCATTCTCTTCAATGTATCCGGTCTCACAGGCACACACTGTTCGGTTAATACACACTGAATGTGCTACATACTCGCTGCAATCACAGTCAAAATCACATCCATAGCTTCTATCCCCCAAAACTGAAGATGTAACAAAACGTCAATCAAAATGTCATTGAATGACGGCAACTAGGCGGAGGGGGAGCTTTGGGTGCGTTTTTTCGCCGAAGTGTTTTTTGCGGGCGAAATTAAACAGACATAAATTAACATAAATTTTGCTTTTTTCAAGCTTGATTCGCTTGCAAAATAACTTAATTAAGTCTATACATGTATATATGTAATAGTATACTATTAGTAATCATAGACCGAGCCTGCGCTTAATTTTCAGATAAACATTGCATTTTTTCAGCTCGTTCGCTCGCACATTCCTCTAAAGGATTGTCTAACAGATAGAGTGAAATTTATTAAAGTATACTTTTCTTACTAAATCAAGTACATTGAATTTGTTGACTGTTCCTTTAAGGAAGAGTTATTGCAAATAATCAAATTAAATTAATGTACATGTATATGATAGAACATAAGTAGATCTAGCAGTTATATATGGAGTTTTAATTCGAGAGCAGTACTTATATATCATTGATTGAACACCCCTCATGTCTATGCTGATAAGTACAAGCTGATAACAGTAATATTGGGAAGGTAGGCGGATCTAGTTTTCCATATTTGGACACAGCCTGATTATCCAAATAACTAAACGAACAAGAGACAACTAATTATGTCCATTGCAATAATAAATGAATGGGTGGTAATTACGGGTTTTATGGTATGTTATGACATTTTTTCATGTAAATTTTACATTGGAACGTTTGAAATAAATCTATCTATCAAAACTGTACTCAATAAGTGACTGTGAACTTGAACGTTGAACCGTAGGCATTTCATTTCAACTGTGCGTAAATTTACTATTTTTCCTAGTCGCGGACCGTCCCGTTATGTACCCTACAGTACAATAAAGTTGGATAGTTCGGCATCTTTATACCCAAACGGAACTGAACTGGTCCCGCAGCCTCATTTCCGATTCAATCCGTTTTCCCTAGTGCGTTCATTTACGAAAACGCTCACCAACGTTCGCGAACAATACGCGTTACGAGTTCGCGTTAATGAACGATAATTTCGCCACGAACATGTTAGCCAATCGCGAACGACCTTACACACATAGCTCGCCAAGCGAACAAAGATGGCGGATAGATAAATATTTGATTTAATTTATTATAATCTTAGCGATTTAAACATTAATTGTAGATTGTATGTGTTTTGCATTTGTGATACAGTGTGGATACCAAAGCTGAATAAATAGAACAAGAAAGAAGTATAACTGAGTTCCTAATTTCTAATCTACGGCTGAAAATCTAATAGAACAAGTAAGGCTATTTAAATCGTCTATCTCCGCCATCTTGAAATTGTTTGCGGCGAATGATTATAATCGTTCAATAAGTAGTTCGCGTGACGAACTAATTCTCGCGGCGGACGTTTTCGTTAATGAATAGTTGGTATAACTTCCCGTAGCCGTATTGTTGGTTGCGGTACGAGCGCATCACGTTATCAAATACCTGTGTTGGCGTTGAACGTTGGACTCACCTTTCGTACAGGTATCGTCGTTAACTTCATAATAACCATCTAGGCATACGCACACATTAACACTTGCTTCACAATAGCTGTTATCCAAATAGTCT
Organism: Spisula subtruncata; assembly: GCA_963678985.1. NCBI lineage: Eukaryota > Metazoa > Mollusca > Bivalvia > Venerida > Mactridae > Spisula > Spisula subtruncata. The sequence goes on from OY787672.1 coordinate 27,575,557, forward strand.
GAACAATCAGTGTTTCCCTGACAACCGTCACCGAGCTCTGCAATAAAGAAAAGGTGCAGGGTGCGGTGTATGATACTTTACACGACACCCATTTAAGAACCAGCGATGTTTTTTGGAGCTGGGACATCTTCTGTACTATACACTATGTCATATAACTTTGATACTAAACTGATAAAGTATAAACCTCTTTTGGGGACGGTTGCTCGTATGGGTCACTAATTGGTTTGGGATAATATAAAGCATACTCATATAATCTATGGACCGTCCCCGATGGCTTCACAACGGAAGGCTATTGATTCGTTCGCCTTCAGGCCCGCGTCTTTGATGAATGCTTCTTTCATTTGCTATGGAGGGGCACGTGACAACGTATCGATGCCTAATTGGCTAATTCCTAGACGGTTATTCATATATGAAGTCTCTGGAAGCATTTTGAACAAATTCGTAAACCGGTCTAACGGAGGCAGTTTCTTTTTGACAAACTCCTCACAGCGAACATTCCAATCAGTACATGTTCACAGCATCTAATGATCTCTAAGCGACAAGATATTTTTTTTACTTTAAATGTCTTAGTCAATAGTACTGTAGTTAGTTTCTCTATCAATACAGACCGATGGTGTAAGCGAATATACCAAACCATATCACTCTGGACAGTGATATGTGAAATAAAGCTCCAATCGTGAATGGCTAAATAAAATAAAAATAACAAGCAACAATAACTCACGAGCTCCGCCTCCACCTCCAGCTGTAGGAGCAAATCTCACTACCAAAATCGACATCAACAAAAGAAACACCTGCAAAAGGCGAATGGTCTGTTAACAGTTGAAGACGAAGAAACAAAAAAAGAAACTTATTTCATTAAAATAATATTCTAACTAGTTATCTAGTAACGTACAGTTTTAACGGAAATATTCATTTAATTATAATGCTGGCATAGAAGATACAATATACGTTTCGGTTAAAAGTAATCATTTTTCGTAACGGGATAATATTTCCATTTTTTTTTAAAAATACATACTGTGACATCTAATACATTTTCTGTTCTGTTAGGTTGAAAAAGGAGAAATATAACTTCATGAACATGCATTGCTTTGAAAATATGTACTGGGTATCATATAGTAAGCATAAAGTCATAAATAGTTAAACTATTTCGTACTGTACGATTGTATTGTGTTTTGTCACTTTAGTCTTTTTAAATTGGTATCATACAGTATACACCGTTGCAGTTATTATATTCAGTACACATTGTAATTGGCATTTGAAATGCCATTGAACATGTTAGTTAATTCAGGAACAGGGTTTAGATAGAGCCTGGTTAAGTTCGTTATTTAAATAATATTTTCAACAAATTATAGAAAAAAAACATTTCTATATTTGACGAATTTGTAAGTCAAGTAAAATAATCATAGTTCTGACAAATCTCAAATATGTGAAATAAAAACCAAAAAAACGAAATATCTTTTACCTTTTTTGAGTTCATATTCATTTTTTGTATTTCCCGTATTAATGGTACACGAGAAACAGTGTTGAGACACGCAAATGGGGATTCACAATAAAACTCGCAGTATAGCTTGGCTATTTTGACCTGAACCTTGCCTTTATGCAAGAATATATTACAATGTTCTTGCTTTGAGTATATCAATTTCCGCAAGCAAATCGTGCGATGTCGGTATTTCAATTTTGTGTTTGTAAATTACATCTCGAGCGTTTTCGTGATACTCCCCGACTATGAAAACATACAATCGGTGTTGTATCGCAGGTAATATATCGACTGTTAAATTATGCTAATCAAAAGGTCAGGGTCATGTCAATGTGGCCAAGCAATATCACGGCACACATACCGTGTTATCAGAGTATACACGAATTTGGTTAACCCCGGATTAAACCTTTCTTTTGGCACTTGACAATTAAGTTAGCACCATCGCTCTTATCTTTGCGTGACCTTTATTCGCGAATTTCGGAAAGAAACCTATTTGCGGTGTTATAAATAATTTGGGCTGATGCTGTGTAATATTTTACCCGTTTAAAATTGGTTTATCGTCTTTATGTGATGACGGATGGCTTATTAGTATTAAAATGAAAATAAATACTTGCAGATCGTAGCCTTTATTTGTCAGTCAGCTCTCTACCGAAATATACAGACACCTGCTTGCCTCCATCCGTACGCTGTTACCACCGAGCTACATAGGTACGCACCTGAGATCATGATGTTGTCATTATTAATTTTATTGTCATATCTCGTATAGTTCATTATCATAATAATGAAATGTTAGTACTAGTATTCAATATGAACTCAGTTTGACCTTTCGCCTAATCAAGTTTTAAAATAAGTTTGTTATGGCCATTGGGATCATTCTCTTATGTTGAGGTTTCGTCAAATGAAACATAAATGTTGAAGTGTGTCTACTTTCTATATATACTTAACAACTTTTCTAAGTCCTCATTTTCAATGATAAGTTACTTTTTTGTTATAAATAGTAAAGGGCCAGAATTTCTCAAGTGAATTTTATATATTACAGTCAAAATAATCCGTGTCAGAAACTGGCCATATCTCACATGGTTTGTTCGATCCGAGATGCACGTGCGTTTTTTGTTTTTCTGCATCCAAGCAGTTACACATGCATAGAATTTGTTCCGAACACTTCCAACGTATGTCTAAAGGGTCTGCACTTTTGAAAAACATTCGAAAATCAATCATGATGTCACAGTTATGAGTCAACTGATGTCAGAACAGAGACGTCACATGACGTCTGTACGATGCATAGTGTTATTTTCTGCTGACGTGTTAGAAAAAGTACTCAGTACATCACTTGTTGATTGATTTTTAACGTAAAAGTGTTTATGAGTAAATAATGAAAGATTAACTTATTGTTTGTGAGATTTATAATGGTGGTTGTGAGAGAGTTTTTTATTGAAGTGTCGTTATGACGTAAAATCGCGCTATTCGGAGACGTTTTTGTAATTAGCGTTCACAAGTTAAAATCACTGAGTCCACACATTCATCAATGCTTACGACTCGTGCCAATGACCGCAAGTGGAAAAATCAGATTACACAGTGATCATAAAATATATCAAAATATGTATTTGTGACTTTTACCTCCCTTTTTTGATATGTTAAAATTGTTTTAATTCTATAAATGCATATCAAAGTCAAAGTTTTGTTATACAATTTTGCAAACTGATAATTGACGCGTATTATAGCCAAATTTCATGGATATATAAACTTGGTTGACAAAGTTATCTACGAAAATATAAGTGAGGACTTAGAAAAGTTGCTAAGTATATAACATTAGCTGTTAACAAGCTTTCCCTGTCAAGTCGCTAAGAATGCCATGTTAAACATTGACAACAATTCTAATGTGTAATAACGTAAGCCGAGAATATTTTTAATACGTTTCAATAAATCATCGAAAAGTACAATTTTGTTTACTGTTTCTATTATTTGTGTTACTCATGTAATGACAAGTTGACTCTCCTGGATGGGAGGACCATTTTCCACCTATGAGCGTATGCACATGCGAGGAGCATGGCCATGTCCAGTGTGGTGGAAAAGGTCATCTGTCCGACCAATAATTCGCACCCGAATCACTCGGATAACAAGCGAGTCCTTTATCCACAACGCTAACCAGGCTGAAGACTCAACAAGTACAGCGCATCCGCCATTTCGTCAAGAAGCAATTCTTTGATAATAACTTCCCAATCATGAACGGAATGCTGTTTACCCTTTTTGTACTAATTATTTTCTTTTGCTAGTCAGATTTATTTCGGTTGATTTTGGAGATTATTTTTTCATTTCTTTTTCTTTTTTTGTTTAAAATTATAATGATTTTTTTTAATAGTACGTGCCAACGTGTCACATCAGACACTCTTTAACCCATATTTAGTGCGAAATTATAAAGAAAAATACATTGGGTGGAATAGTGTCAACTCTATGACCCCTATTTAGAGCTGATTAATTTATTTGTAACTTTTCGGTCTCTTCACACGACAACTGGATAACGACTTTATAAAAGTAGAATTAAGGTGGATTGTGTGGAGAGAAATATGCAGATTATCATCAGCACTTAGATGTTCATCTCAAGCACCTTCCGATTACCATCGTCTTAGGTTAATACGTACCATATTAACTTCCACCGATAAAGCATGATGCATCTGAATTTTAGTTTATACAAAAATGTTAAAATAATAATGCTTTGATGATGCTTCTTAAGCTTGTGTTGTATATAAAGTGCCACATCTATCTTTATCTACGTCTTTGAATAGGTTGCGTAAAGTTTAAAGGTATTCATAAGAAGCGACAAGTCTTCGTGAAATAATCTTTGTTATTGTAGTCCAAATCCATCCTAAATCTACTAGTGTCCTTAGCCTCAATATTTGAGGCTTATAATATAGATATGATTGATAAATATTGCTGCGACAGCATACAGTCCAAGTCATGTACAATTGAAAATTGTGGACGATTTAATACTTTAATAACTTAACTAAACATTATTAAGACATGTGCATATATTTTCGATTCTTATTTAGTTGATTAATATAATTCTTAAGGCTTTAAATTTATACCCACATCGAGTTTCTGGCCAATCGGGCTTTCAGTGTTTCTAATTTATCAGCAATATTTACAAGACTGTTAAATACGTCTTTAATTTGTATTTCTATGCAGTTCTCTGTTTCTTTGCAGTGTTGTATTTCTATGTAGTTGTCTTTCTATGCAGTTGTGTATTTCCATGCAGTTGTATGTTTCTTTGCATTTTTGTATTTCTTTGTAGTTGTCTTTCTATGCAGTTGTGTATTTCCATGCAGTTGTATGTTTCTTTGCATTTTTGTATTTCTATGTAGTTGTGTGTTTCTATGTAGTTGTGTGTTTCTATGTAGTTGTGTGTTTCTATGCAGTTGTGTATTTCTATGCAGTTCTCTGTTTCTATGCATTTTTGTATTTCTATGTAGTTTTGTGTTTCTATGCAATCGTGTGTATTTTCACGCAGTTGTATGTGATTGGGTGCATCATTAACTAGTTGTCCATTCCAAGGCGGAAGTCCCATTGTCAACCTTATTTTATGTTGATATTGTCCACTTTATAGTATAAATAGAAAACTACTATAACGTTTGGCTTAGTGCCCTCTTTTTGTAACTGCACGTATTGTTTATGTTCTTTGGCAATTTCGCTGTCCAACAAAAGGCTGCCTCGTATCTTTCACTGGTACGAAAATGTGCATTGAGATGTGTGTTGTCCCTGGTTCCAGTCTTGTCAATTGGTTCTTGTCCCCGTGTAGTTTGACTGACTGAAGCGGCAAACGTTAGAGTTGAGGATTTCGGGTTGGTGTAAATTGTATACCCGTTTGTCATAAAGTTGTGTTCTGTAATAATTGTTTCTGTTGAGCGGTGTCTATGCTCTCCCTTCTGTGCTGGGCATTGTCGGTGTATTTTTGTTTCCACATGTTCTTTCTGATAGAAGTTGCTTCTGTCCCTAGTTTCGTAGTTTTGTTAAAAGCAATTTATTTATGACTATGGTGTTGGTTTTTTATTCTGGCTCTAAAACCGTTTATCGTGGAATTTTTAAATGTTTAACTGGAAGTGTTAATTTCTCTATTTTCGTCATTTACTGAGGGACCAATTTTATAATTAGCTTGGTGTTATTTTCGTATCCATTATCTGTCCTCTATCTTATTCGTCCATACACAATTCGCACCCCTTCATATTCCTATATATAGTTGAATTTTTGCGCAGGGTTATGTATGTAATTATTTTGGATAGTTTTTTATGCCCAGGAGGGGGTTTTTAAGAATTATTTAAAGTTTTGTTTACTTCCGTCGATATATTATTCATGGTTGCAAGGTTATCCGTTATTGTTTAATTGGTGGTGTATATACTTGTCAGCCTTTTAGAACTTCATATAGCTACGAAAATGTTATGTTGACCCCCACCTTTTACGGTTGTAGCTTAGCCAGTTTGCTTGGGGAGAAACTATTTTAAATAGGTCACTGTGAAGTTATGCCTCGAATGGTCGCTTAGGTCACCGTTTTGGTATTTGTTTTAGAACTACAATAGAGCTAGACATATTTTATATTCCCCCTCCTTCTCTTTTACTATTGTGGTTTGTCCGGTTTGCTCGGGTTGGGAGTGGATGAGGAACTATTTAAGTTAGGTCACTGTGTGCAGCTGTGTCTCGTTTGACATATGTTTTAGAACTACGGGGGACATTCAATAATACGTACACGAATCAATTTGTTAGCTTATTTTTTCTCATTAATAGATAATATTTTAGTATACTGAAGCACCTCAGTCATTCTCCAAAATTTAAAGTTTTATAGAAATCGATATTACGGTTAAGTAAAGAACTTGTGTTAGGCATAGCACAGTTTACTGGTGTGACTTGCTCGGTTGGCCGGCGGAGAAACTATTTGAATTAGGTAACTGTGCAGTTATGCCTTGTTTGGTTGCTAGGGTCATCGTTTTGGCATAATTTATGTTTTAGAACTATATGTAGCTCGAAATATGTTATGCTTACTGTTGTGACTTGTCCGGTTTGTCGGGGAGAAACGTTTTAAATTAGGTCACTTTGCAGTTATGCCTCGTTTGTTCGCTTGAGTCATCGTTTTGGCATATAGCTAGAAATAAACATGTGTCTCCCTCCCTCCCCTTTTACTGTTTTGTCTTGTCCTGTTTGCTTGAGGAGTAACTGTTTTAGTTACTGTACATGGTGTTTGATCACAGTTACGCATAGTTTGTTCGCTTGGGTCACCATGGTCACCGTTTTGGCATATACGTGTGAAACTAGATCGTCCTGTAGCGGGACTTGGGGAACTAGTTTCCATCTTAGCTGGGCATTACTCCGCTTAGTTATGTTGTGATGTTACAGTTTTCTGTGCTCGGCTGGTTAAGTCGAGTGCAGCCTTCCATGTCCGATTTTCGCATTTCTTTTTTCCATGTAGCTGTGTGTGTCTATGGAGATCTGTGTTTCATATGCATATCTGTGTTTCTATGCATTTCTTTATTTCTATGCAGATATGTGTTTCTATCAATATATGTGTTTCTATGCAGTTCTCAGTTTTTACATGTAAGCAGTTTTTGTGCTTCTATACACAGTTGTGTGTTTCTACGCAGCTCTATGTCTGTACAATAAACTACAACACATTAAATAGTTGACTCCAGATCAAAAGAGTTATTTCGATATTGCGCCATAAACTTGTTAGGTTGTGCTTCATTCTTCATTGGTATAATCCAATCTGGTAAAACCAACCGCCTTTTTCGAGTTTTGTTTCAAATAACGCATCGATACTCTTTTATTCCATCTCACATTCCAGAGTTGGCTTAATTTTCAGTATTAAAACAAAATAAATCTTATACATGGGGCTGGATATCAGTCCAGAAGGAGTTATGTGCTGCTCAAACGGTGACGCTTGGAATGATGTCGCGTGACGTCCAACGTCAGGCGCCCCTCGTATGAATAAAATACTTTTATTTGTGCATTCGGTTGGAGATATCGTACACCGAATGATCTTATTTGGCTGTAGGCCTTTCTGCCAATATGAAATTGCTAGATGAAAAGTCTTCGGAAATAATTATAACAAACTGAATATGTTTTAAAATTCAAACACAATATTTTACTCTAGTTTAAGATAATACAAACAGATAAGAACAATGTGTATGTAGGAACAATTTGTGAAAACAGCAATAAAGCGTACACAGTCGATACTTGTATTGGCATATGCGCCGTGCCTGAAATGATAAGTACTTGTTCCTTATTTCAACCAAACTGGAGCATGAAAACTTAAAAAGCTCCTTGGAATGGCAGCAACTATTCATCAAGTATATAAGATTAAAGCCACTTATGCATAAATGTTTGTACATAAGTTTCAAACCAGTTGTAATCATAGAGCCTGGTGGTTGCTGCCTTCAAACAATGAACAAAATATAAAAGTTTATTGAAGTAAAAACATTTTCTTGACTTACACACACCATACACATACAAAACATTTATTACTTTTTTTATTGTTCTTATAAACAATATAGGAAAATACAAAACATGATGTACTCGAAGTCACACATTAATGACATTAGTAGTATGTCCCTTAATAAGCAACACCACAGAACTTTGTATTACTTTATACGCGGTTGACTAAAGCGACAACAGAAAACAACACTATGACAAATGTTGCTGGTGGTGTGATGTTGTCCCCAGCATCTGTAATACAAAACAGCGGCATTAATTGCTAATCAAATCTCGCATACAAATACATGACGTAACGTTAGTTAAGTTATGTGGGAAGCGGTGGCCTAGAGGTAGGGCGAGCGCTTCGGGATCGAGAGGTTCCGGGTTCAACCCTCGTCGGGACCAATGGTTAATTTCTGTGAGCAAGAATCAAACATCTGCTCCACGTCACCAAGGTGTAAGTTGGTACATGCAAGGGCAGTGTCTATTCCTGGGCGCTCCAGATCGATGTTAGCTGTCACACCTACAGGAGAGAAGTGGAAACCTGTGGAGACTCGACTGTTGGTTTCATTAGGTAGTCCAATGGCCAGGAGAAGTTAAAGTGTGGTTGAGCGGCTGAACAGCTGAAACAGCCCTCGAAAATTGGTAACTCAGTCAATGTATCGTTATAGAACCGTGCGATATGACTTCAGTGGATGCGTATATGTCTTCGTGCAACGTCATGCTTAATTGTTAGAAGTTATTTTGATAAAACAGTGACACGCATGTCGAGCTTTCAGTAGACTTTTAATGTAATAGTTGATGAAATTTGTAAAGTATATTTTGACTTTTATAAAGCGCAGTAAATTACTTACTCTTACATGTACATTATCCATGCTGTCGGCTCTGTGTCTGCTTTGCTTATATTGCAGGACCCGCTACTGTAAACATAATCAAATAAAATTGTGTGTAGAATACTTCAACATCTTCTCGGTAATACTGGATTTAACTTTCAAAACATTCATTTTCTTATTTTATCAAAAGCTCGTATTTTGTATATTGTACTTCTGCAATTAGTTGACACTGGAATTGATCTCAAACATTTTGACCTACATGGATGGTTGATATGTGACCGTATTGTGACAGTAGTAAGTTTTTGGGGGTACCCAGTACCAAGACAATTCAAGCGTCCATCTGAGCATCATGTACAGCCCAGTTAGGATAAAAATACAGTGACGCAGTGGACCAATCCAATAGTACGGTGTAAAAACAAGTATGAAAGCTTATACCAACAGTTCAATACCAAACTAAACTCTACCTATTTAAGCAATGGTTTAATATTTTAGGTATACATTAAGGATGACGCCACTGTCAGAATGCCCTAACTGGACTTTACATGTATAGTGCGCCCAGGATAACGTGATGTTTATAAACATTGACCGGATTGGTCTACTGCTGCAAAATTTGTTGCTTAAATAAACACGTAGGGTCGACTGTATACTAAAATAACACGTGCACGCATGTTTTTCCCACCTATACGGACGGTACCACTTTTTACCGTCTTTCTCGTTATCGTGAAAGCACTATTCATGTGTTCTTGCAAATAGTGTAGTTGCACAATAACCATACTATCAGTGTTTACTAAATCCTCAAGCATACATACCACATGTAGTATTGCCCTGTTTCACGTAACCTTCCTTGCATGCACACACATATCGACCAACACATCTTGAATTAGGTACATACGCATTACACTCACAATGGCTGTTGCAGTTATAGTTAAAGTCTCCAAGAACTGAAAATTAACAATTAATTTGTATAATGTTAAATTATCCTTACTTAATAGCATTAGCCGAATATACGTGTGCGTAGGACGTTTCAAAAGTTCGAGGAAAAGTGCTAGATACAATATTTATGTTCAGGTCAATATTCTACAAACTTTGCATTTAAATATAATTTTCTTGAATGGAAAATCACATGCAGGATATGGAGCACGTCAAACTCGAAAATTAACGGGGATAGTTATTCATTTGATCAAATAGATGCTGTGTCCATCTTTAATAATTACACAACATGTGTGCCAAATACCATTTCAAACGGAATTACGGCACTAGTGATACATGGCCGTAACTAGGATTTTTCCAAAGGGGTGCGAAATCGGGTCTTGAAGAGATGACCGGTATGTTTAGAAGACGGTATGAGAGAGAGGGAGAGAGGGGAAGAGGGAGAGAGAGAGGGGGAGAGAGGGAATAAATAACCGAAAGCCACTAGCCCGTTACAAGCCCCCCTTATAAGGGTGTTTGTCATGCTTTGTAATTTGAACTCACCTATGCTGCATCGCCCATCAAAGATTTCAAATAGCCCAGGCATACACTGACATTTCTTTGTGCTGTTTTCACATATCTGATTCCTGCCACAATCATACTCGTCCACACATGCTTCACCAACAGCTAAAAGTGAATGAGTTATAGTCCAGTTAGGATAAATTGACAGAGACGTCATCGTTTATGTGTACCCAAAAGATTAAAACCATTGCTTAAATAGGTAGTTTAATTTGGTATTGAACTGTTAGTATAATCCGTTATACATGTTTTTACACAGTACTAGTGGATTGTTCCACTGCGTCACTGTATTTGTATCCTAACTGGACTGTACATGATGTGAAGAGAGTAGATGTATTATATTGTTTGAGGTACAACCCTACACACACAGTACGGCCCTAGATAAAACAGTTATAAAGGCCAGCAGATAGCACGCAGCCAATATTAGAAATCTGTTTAGACTAAGACCAAAATGCCCAGGATTCGAACATCAACTGTCCATTCGTGAGCAGCGGATGTTTATAAAAGCATGTGTCAAATTAAACCAACCCCGCGCATTTTGGTCATAGATAATTACTTATAAAGACCAAATGTTCGCTGCGTATGCGGCCTGACAGTTTTTGTTTTAAATTACAGGGTGTCTCAAAATAAATGCCCGCTTGTTGAAGGACCATAACTTTGTCAAATGAGTTTGTAAATTGATAATCATAGTCTCATATTAAAACTAAAGTTAAAAAATATTGTGTGATGAATTATATCATATATTATGAACATTTATGGGAATCAAACATCAATATGTAGTTCTACTCCAAACAACTAAAAAACACAAATAACCGTAAGTTAACTGTACTCGTTGTGATACTTATTTATAAAAGATGCCATACGATTGGGCGAGTAATTCTGATATAAGCAAACTCAAGTAGAAACGATGTCCATAATGGCCGAGGAGTTTTGTGTCCATAATACCGAGGTAACGTTCATAATGACCCTGCATTATTATCGGCCTATTAATAATAGTTTATTTTTATAATAACGTTACCAGTATATACAATAATAACACTTACAGGGTCCACGACCTTTCCCAGCTGTGGTCACATTTACTAGAAGAAGTACTAGCAGCGATGCTGATGTGTACAGTATCTGAAACAAATAGTGGTGCTGCTAAGGTCATAAATGCATTGGACGACGTTCTTTGGTCTAATCAAATCGTTGGTCGGGCAGACTTCAGTCGGTCATCGGACGACGTACTTTGGTCTAATCAAATCGTACGTCGGGCAGACTTCGGTCGGTCATCGGACGACGTTCTTTGGTCTAATCAAATGGTACGTCGGGCAGACTTCGGTCGGTCATCGGACGACGTTCTTTTGTCTAATCAAATCGTACGTCGGGCAGACTTCGGTCGGTCATCGGACGACGTTCTTTGGTCTTATCAAATCGTACGTCTGGCAGACTTCGGTCGGTCATCGGACGACGTTCTTTGGTCTAATCAAATCGTACGTCGGACAGACTTCGGTTGGTCATCTTGTCTAATCAAATCGTACGTTGGGCAAACTTCGGTCGGTCATTGGACGACGTTCTTTGGTCTAATCAAATCGTACGTTGGGGAAACTTCGGTCGGTCATCGGACGACGTACTTTGGTCTTATCAAATCGTAAGTCGGGCAAACTTCGGTCGGTCATCGGTCGACGTTTTTTGGTCTAATCAAATCGTACGTCGGGCAGATTCGGTCGGTCATCGGACGACGTTCTTTGGTCTAATCAAATCGTACGTCGGGCAGACTTCGGTCGGTTATCTTGTCTAATCAAATCGTACGTCGGGCATACTTCGGTTGGTGATTGGACGGCAGCAGGAGTAGTCTAAGTATCTTTGACATAATATGCATTTCTACTAATCAGCCGGCACCCGTACGATGCATAGACAGCGGGTATAGTGCGCCCAGGATAACGTGAAAGGCGGAATTATTTGGTTTGACCGCTAACGTGGTTTAACCAGGTGTGCACGATTTATCAGTGTTATGTTAGTATAGTATAGAATAGAATTGACGGGGTGTGTTACTTAAGAAACTCATTTTTCAACAATACTGTGGGCAACTCCGGCCAATGTTTGTAAATATCTCATAATATCATGATCTTACTGTACACATCGGTAATACGGTCATCGTCCAATCGATGGCTTAGAATTAGAAGGTCGTAACTCCTACTTGTGACCTTATAAGACGCATACATATTTGAAATCTGCTTCACAGGGCGCTTCTTATGAGCCTATTGTCATGAAAATCTGAAATTGTCATGTTTTGTTTTTTTTGACCAAAATGAAGTTTTAAAAACGTGTTTTTCCATAGTTTAAGAGTAAATTACAGACAGTTTTCTCTTGTTTTCTCAATATATCGATTTGGTAGTTACGATCTTCTGGTTCTAAGCCATCGAAATGTCCGGAACATTTGTGATCTAAGTATGAAACGTTTGTGCGTTTTCATACTAATATAATTTCATCTAGGTCGATTAGTTCTAGCAACTTTTAAAATCAATCATGACACAAAATTATTAATCATACAACTGTAGCTTTAATTATGTTCTTTCAAAATTGATGTAGATAGAATTTAAATACATACATTTTGATAAACGTTTTCACTGTCGAATTAAAAAATATCAAAATTAGATCTATATAAATAATATTATATCGAAATTATCAAAGTACCTGTTTTGTATTCATTTTCGGTTCGATATAAATCCCGTATCGAAGTAATATACCACAGCGAAGAGTTCCAGTTATTTCTTATCAAATATGGATCGGAAATGACTAAGATCTGAGTCCATTTATGAAAATATCCAGCGGTATTAAAGGTACTTACCTCAACTTGATAATAAAAGTCTAATTTTTAGCAAATGTTCCTACAAATGTATTTCTAAAATTTCAAAAAAATGCTTTATACTAAATGTCAATGAATGACGAAAATTATATTAAAAGACTTAAGACGGTACCTTATTGCAGTGAAGTAATAATACATTTCTAAAATAAGTATACATACATGTATGCATAAACAAACATTCGTATACACGTGTTTATGCTTCCCTGCAAAATGCCATTCATTTTGAGCAAGCCTCAAAATCATTTACATCTTTCATGAAACTTATATAACATTATTGTATTTTGACATATATCTAAGAATACCGAAAACAATGGAGCAAATGTTTAATGAAAATTGTTATTTTAAACATTTTTCAGACGAGCATAGCCTTTATTTCTACTGAGATGTGGCTGGTATATACGTTGTATACTGTATGTGTCTCCAAGAGGATTTGAACCCGGGTGGCTTGATTAGACGACAAGCGCACTAACCACTGAGCTTCGGAGGCAACTTTGTAGTGAATTTAAAAAAAAATATTTTGATGGTGATATACCTTTAAGGTAGTGCGAGTGCGTATCGTTCTATGTTATCAGAGATTGACCGACATGTACTATAATCTATAAGCCCCATCGTTAGGACAAACGTCTTCATATAACTCGTATTTTAATGATAGTTTGTATACATATAATTATGTTTTAAGTGTCTACTTGGCTTTCTGATTTTGGTTGTTATATGAAGAAGCCCCTTTCCGGGTGAGAAACAGTATCACCTAGCGCGATGTAACTTTTAGATTGATACTTACGCCATCAAAAAGTGAAACTCACGCAGGGAAGTGAATAATTGCCCATATGATGTTATTTATAAAAAGAAATAATAATGATGTATGTAACGCTTAAATTACTGCGACGCAATCTGAGTAACGTTAGTAAGGGCGTCAAAACCGTTACATTTCATTCATTCATGCGCGTATCGCAAAAATACAGGATGGTCAATGTTTTTTTAATCGTATCATATTATTTGAAGTATCTTCTTCGTTTTAGTGAAATAAAAATGTGCTTTTCTTAAGCCCATTTTCGCGCCATTTCCAATCAATGTAGTGTTTTAAAACCGGTTCTCTTTTTTTCTTTTATACCAAATTAGCGAAAATTCGAGTTAAAATGTTATTAAACGTAATACATGCAACATTGGTCATCAAAATTGTGAAGCATTTTACCATCATTCTCAATACATACCATGATTAAAAAGGTGACTTTTATTCAAGACGAAATTTATATCGTTTACGCTAGTATTGATGCTAGGCTTTTAATATTTACAACATGGTTCTTAGGTCACAAAAAGACATCTCCCCCGAAACAAAAACAAAAATTTGTATTAATAAATATTTCGTTCACAGTTATACGTGGTTATAAGAATAATCATTCAACTGCAAATTGGCAAATTGGCATCGGCGCATTGTCAGTACCATTCGAAAATACCCGAATAGTACCGAATAGTTGATAAAGTGATCCATGTTCAAGAATTTCAACAATTATCGAAATAAAAATGTCTCTAAAATTTCCCTTGTAAATATATGAAAATTATGGCAAGTGGAGTGTTGCAAAATTGTATAAAAATAGTTCTACAATTACAGAAAATATATCGACGGTGCCAAACCAAAACCCCGTAACTAAAGTTTGGCGCGAAAACTTTTTTGCGGCATCCGCATCTCGCATTTCTGTCTAGTCGCCATCTAAATAGCCAATCGCGTTACTTCAATACAGTCAGGTGACTAAATACCGTATTTTTGTTGCATTCAAAAAGGTTAGTCGAAAATCCCGTATATGACAGTACAAACTCCGATTTAGTACAAGTCAACATATTCTTGTACATGTCGGAGTTGATTATGGTTCCAAATAGGATCAGGTAGGATGTCATTTCGTTAAAAGACGTCGGTATTATTTCATCGGAGTAAATATGTTTTTTCGTCTCCTGAAAAGTTGTCTTTTTGCAGTTACGGGGTTTTCGGTTTGGCACCGTCGATAATATTATATCCATGAAACTTATGATTATGTGCAAAGAAAAATATTTATGAGGTTTAACTTATATGGACTAAGACGAGAAAAAAGTTCAATCCCATATTTTTATAAGAAATCATGAATACGTAGCTGTGCTTTGTTGTGTAATAGAATATAGGCACGAGTTTGGGTGCGTAGTAACTCTTGATCTTCTAGACATGACGTTTTAAAGTAAATAACGAGTTACTTCCCTTTATCTGTTTATTTGTCAAATAAATTCTTCTTCAAATTCATTTGCAGGGTACTATATGTGGCATTGTAAAGATGGTATTGTAGAAAATGCTAACAAGACAGTGTGGACCTCCTTAAAATAAGTTACGCACCCACTTTTATTCTTTAAAGTGTATAGAGCAATATCTAGCGGTCATTTCTTCTTCTTCTTCTTCTTCTTCTTCTTCTTCTTCTTCTTCTTCTTCCTCTTCTTCTTCTTCTTCTTCTTCTTCTTCTTCTTCTTCTTCTTCTTCTTCTTCTTCTTTTTCCGGTATCAATGCAGGACCACAGCTGAGGTTTCGTCGCATCATTTAATGTCAAAATAATTACTTGCATCGTTTTTAGTATGATACTAGACTACCTTAATTGCAAATTAAAACTTTGGATGGGTTCCTTGTACTTTGGTTCAATCGTCGAAAAAATGGACTATTCTTATAATTTCAACTGTCTACTTAGGGTGTCCTAGAACACTTTCGAATGAAAACGGACAATTCGCACGTCCAATAAATCACACAGAGTTTCTATTAAAGCTGAAAGAAAAATGATCTAATGGATATGAAAGCATAATTGTTTTTCAGTTTTTGATTTTTTTTTAAAATATCGTCAAACATAGCTCTATATACTTTAATGGTCATTTTGTATTTACAAATTGGTGCAGGAGATTAATAATGTTTCGGTTATTGAACTTCTCTGAACCATATCTGCCTTCGATTTGCAGTTGTCGGAAAAACGAATTACGTATAATAGTATATAGGTCACTTTAAGATGTCCGTAAATGGCTTGCTAAAACACTACTCTGGTTACACCAATATTGATACAGATGATTAAAACCATGCGTGTAGCTTGTATTCAATTTAAAAGTGTTAGAAAATCAACATGTTATCGTCCTGTCGTTGATCAAATGTATCACAGGTCAATCACTAAACTTGTCACATGAATCGAATGTGAACTTCTCCGTTTCCAGTCGTATGCTATAATTGATATATTTTAGCAGGACGTTTTTGTTCACTCGTACGTTCGTGATGGTCATTATTGCTGGTTTAGAATTAGAACATCGTAAGTACTACTTACGACCTGTGGTGCCAATTTGAAACCTTCATACATGTACATAGTCCGGTAGCGAGGAAGATGAACCTTGCAAAAGATGGCATAGGAAATGTTATTGATGAATCTTGTAGAGGACACATTGGAGGTCCAGAAACCGATTGATACGTGTCTGGTATCATAGGGGAGACCCTTCTTATGAGCATATTGGCAAGCAAATCCGAACTTGTCATGCTAACCAAACTTAAGTTGAAAAAGCTCGTTTTACTATAAGTAAAGATAAATTTTTGGACACTTTTTATCGTTTTCTCAAAATATCGATTTCGTACTTACAACCTTCTCATTCTAAGCTAGCGGTATGGTCAGACACGTTTGTTGTAGCTCCTAGCTTAAGAGATTGAGGGCAAAACCATTTCAAAATATTCAACTCTGTTTATTTGAACTCAGCATCATGTTACAGGAATACATTCGAGCATAGGGGTATCTGTATATACAAAAGTTAAGTTACCAATTTTCTAGGGCTCTTTTCAGCTGTTAGCCCGCTCACGCACCCTTTCACATTTCAACTGCCCCTGGTCATTGGGCTACATATGGAAACCTACACTCGTGTCTCCTTGGGGAGACTATTTCTCTCCTGTGGTGTGGCAGCCAACATCGATCTGCGGCGCACAGGAATAGACACTGCCCTCACAGGTACCATTTTACACCATGGTGAAGTGGAGCTGTGGGTCTTGCTCAGAGAAATTAACAAGTGGTCCAGAGGAGGATCGAAACCGGGACCTCTCGATCCCAAGCGCGCGCCCTACCTCTAGACCACCGCTCCCTATATAGATGGTAATCGGATCAATGACAATGTTCGTTGTTAGCATAGGTAAAATGATACTTCAGCTCAGCAGAAATGCCAAAATAATAATGTAACTTACTTATGTATTCGAGAGCTTCAATGTAGCAGCTGTCATACAAGACAGTCCCTGTCATTGGTACAAATAGATGAACAGAGCCATTGTGAGTCTCTGTCCGGTATTCACGAACCAGCTTTTGCAAAAGAAACACTGACATTTGACCATAATTTATTGTAATGATTATTGTAGCGCATTACATAACGCTTAGAAACAATGTCAAATAGATACTCTTGCTTTTCCAGTTTAAGTTTTCCCTTGGGATGCTTTGTGAATACCACCCCTTAACTGTCTTTGCAAAGGATATACTTTAATACTTCATTCGAACGAAGAATGGCCAGATGCTGTGATGAAATGTAATAGTAAGTAATATTTGCTATAAAGATAAAGTGTTTGTTTATTATAGTGTCACCCCTAATGAAAGGGCCAGCCAATTTGACTTATGAGACACCTATTTTTCTTGCGCACATAACCTCCCGAATCCCTTCTCATATTGCCGGTCGCCTGGCAGAGATGGGCCTACACAGGAAAAACTTCCACGTATGAAAAACGTACGAAAAACGTACGTTTTCCATACGGTTGAAAACGTATGGTTATCCACAGAATAGTACGCCGTACGTTTTACGTACGGTTGAGAATATTAAAAAACGTACGTTTTACGTATGAAAAACATATGAAAAACGTACGGTTTTATAAACGTATGAAAAACAGAAAATAGTACACCGTACGTTTTACGTATGAAAAGTACACCGTATGATATACGTATGTTTATAATCCTTATTTAAAAGTACATTATACTTTTTTCTGTTATCCGCATGAAAACCAACAAATTAGGTCTTCAACCAGTATGTTTCTGTAGATAAGCTGCTCTACCCTGGTCAAACGGGTATATGTGATGTGCTTCTCAAGACTATAATTGAAATAAAAACAGACAATTTTAATTAAAATAAAAACAGACGATTCATGTTAACTTTTCAATATCTTTATTATATATATATGATCAAATATTATTTCATGCGCAAACATACATAATAAGGCAACTTGGAATTGCAAGACTTAGTGATTCAGAAGTCGACACCTGTTTTTACTAATTTTCTATGTTTCATAATCTCCTTTCGGCCACCTCTTCACATACAAATTTTCATAAACCTACATACACAACTCTTACAAGTTTGACTGGCTCTAGGTTTTAAAGTATTTTCACTAAACTATTCGAGTTATGGTCAAATACAGATTTCTTGACAATCTGAATGAGGGCAAACATATAGTCCCCTCCGGTTAAAAACTGGTAGGAAACTAATCACAGAATATGTTCATAGCAGTGGCCATGAGAAATTATAGCAACTAAAGACTAAATAAAAAGACACATGAGGTATATAGATGATCTATCACTAGTTGTCACTTGATATAAATTTATATTAAACAAGTTTTGGAAATTTTATTCAGCCATTAATTGACCATGAGTGATAGATTCTTTCTATTATATGACACTAAAAACGCATACTAATATGCAAAGTTTTATTGGAAAAATACACCAAGTAGTATAACTTTATACTACACATGTTACATTTAAGATTGTAACATACTTACTATACTCATATACCTGTATATCACACGAATTTCCTTGTATCCAGGTTAGTATAACGAGTATGTATAACTTTATATGTAACAAGTGTAGTATAATTTTTAAATGACGTCACTTTATCTCCTAAATGACGTCATTGAATGCCGAAAATGATGTTATTTTGATATCTGTCACTGTCGAAAGGCACACAACCTTAGCATGAAGTAGGACAGAGTTATGTATCCTGCTTTACAGAGTAAGGTATTGATGGTGAATAAGTAATGAAGCAAGTTGACATAAAAATTATGTTGTGATTGTATGGTGATTACATGTTATACACAATACTGCTGGGCAGGTAGATGCCAGAACTATATAGAAGTGTTCAATATTATACAATTATTAATTGTGACAACACATTGAGAGTATAACAACTAACAGTCTAACACTGCATTTAGATCTAAGAGCTAGAGGATATAGATTATGTGGAAAATGTAATAAACATTTATAATGTGAAAATAAAGCAATTACCATACTTTTTATTACAGATATATTTCATAAGTAACAACTGTAATGATTAACATTAAATTGTGTAATATAAAATTTGTGTACCATACTTGACTAAAATTCCAGTTGGCAAATTTTTAATCTAAATAGATTTATCAGACCATTAACATATTTTAAAACCTTTATATTTAATAAGGTAATGATACAAATACACATCTACAGGTACTCTGTGTACAGCTGGTTTTCTTTTTTACAACCAGTACATGAAAGCAATAGCCCACATAGTGAATGAGAAAAGTGGACAAAACTTAACCATAGTGGACAAAACTTAACCAAGACATTTTCTAAGTCCAAAAAGGGGCAAAAACTCTAGCAAAATACAGATCAGGGTTATGGTTCTTGCTTGACATGGTCAGGTATTGATGGTAAACAAATGTTGAAAGTTTCAAAGCAATAGCCCACATAGTGTATGAGAAAAGTGGACTTAAACACAAAACTTAACCAAGAAATTTTCAAAGTCCAATAAGGGGCAATAACTCATGCATTAATGCAGATCAGAGTTATGAGTCTTGCTTGACATGGTCAGGTATTGATGGTGAACAAGTGTTGAAAGTTTCAAAGCAATAACTTTGATAGTTTAGGAGAAAAGTGGACCTAAACACACAACTTAACCAAGGCACTTTATTTTCTAA
Source organism: Spisula subtruncata (assembly GCA_963678985.1). Taxonomy (NCBI): domain Eukaryota; kingdom Metazoa; phylum Mollusca; class Bivalvia; order Venerida; family Mactridae; genus Spisula; species Spisula subtruncata. Next base: position 27,595,602 of record OY787672.1, read on the forward strand.
GTCCAAAAAGGGGCAATAATTCTTACAAAATGCAGATCGGAGTTATGGGTCTTGCTTTACAGGCTTAGGTATTAAAGGTGAACAAGTGTTGCAAGTTTAAAAGCAATAGCTTTGATAGTTTATGAAAAAAGTTTACCTAAACACAAAACTTAACCATGACGATCAAGTGATGACAATAAATCATCTATTTTTAAAAAATCAGATGAGCTAAAAATATAGTGCTTGTTGTCAATTTATATAAACTTATAATAAACTTATAAAGGAAACATTATTAAGCTCGCCAAAGGCTCGCTTTAATAAAATTTCCAAAACTTGTTTAAAGTGTTTAGAGCTATATCTATCGGTAATTTTAATGTCAAAATAATTACTTGCATCGTTTTGAGTATGCTACTAGACTACCTTAATTGCAAATTCAAACTTTGGATGGGTTCCGTGTACTTTGATTCAATCGTGGAAAAAATAGATGATTCTTGTAATTTCATAGGGTGTTCTAGAACAATTTCGTATGAAAACGGACAATTTGCATGTGTAATAAATCACAGAAAGAGTTTCTGTTAAAACTGAAGCGAAAAATGATCTAATGGATATTAAAGCATTATTGTTTTTCAATTTTTTAAAAAAATTTAAAAAATATCGTCTGATATAGCTCTATACATTTTAATGTAAGTTTATATCAATTGGCAACACTTGATAGATACGCTTTATACATTGAAAGTCATATGATAAATAAATGTACAAAACATTGACAGAAGTCCTGCGCAGAGAATAATAACAATAAAAAAGAACATTCTGATTCTTGACAGATGAAAACAAGACTACGTTGAATAAACGCTTAGGTTACAAACCACTAAATGCCTCCGCGAACCAAAATAGGATACACTCAAATAGTCCCTAAATAAACTTGCGATTGTGTTTAAATGGTAGTATGCTTTGACAAGGTGGAACTGGAATCATCTAATTGGGTTTACAGGCATTGTATACATGTATGTGATGTATTGAAACTGTTTTATTTTACATATTTTGAGATTTTGGCCAAAATACCAAAGCGAAAGTAAGGTAGGGTAAAACCCGGATTTGGTCGGTCCGCGCGCCTGTAAAAATATGTTCACCGCGGTGGACGGACAAAATTTTTCTTATATGATACGTGACCCCCTGTTTTTTTTGTATTTTCTTAAAGCTGGTAGCCCCTTCTTTTCATTGATATATGTCTGCCACCTGGCCATAGACTTTAACATGTATCAACCTGGGACTGACTATTGTAACTTTACATTGAGCTAAAGAACAAATTTATTTAGTGGTTTGTGACCTTAAGAAATGACCCAAAAAATTAAAATGTATATTTTCAATATTTTGACTTTAAATGTTTAGAAATACATTTTTCTGTGGGTTTTATTCCATTTTTCAGTGAAATTTGTCTCAAAATGTGAAAAAATTGTGTTTTGGGGTGAAAATTTAAGAAAAAATGAAGATTTTTCCTCCACAAAATGACATTTTCATACCAATTTTGACCTTATTTAGGTATCAGACCTGGGTTATTGTGTATACATATGAGGAATAGTCACATAATTAAGCACCCAACATAAAATAATTGCCCAATGTAAGGTTTATACAAAACTGCAACTGTTTAATTTGCCAGTATTCATACAATATGGCCAGCAGAATCCAAGAAATTGCGTTAAAGGCGCTTACTCTCTTTTGTCAAAATTTTGAGAAATCATGTCATTTCAGTCTCAAAAGTCATCATTTGGAGTTGTATATACATAGTAGTTGTCAAATAAGTGTTTAAATCAATCAAAATGGGGGAAAAGGGTTGTCTTAAGGTTACAAACCACTAAATGCCTCCGCGAACCAAAATAGGATACACTCAAATAGTCCCTAAATAAACTTGCGATTGTGTTTAAATGGTAGTATGCTTTGACAAGGTGGAACTGGAATCATCTAATTGGGTTTACAGGCATTGTATACATGTATGTGATGTATTGAAACTGTTTTATTTTACATATTTTGAGATTTTGGCCAAAATACCAAAGCGAAAGTAGGGTAGGGTAAAACCCGGATTTGGTCGGTCTGCGCGCCTGTAAAAATATGTTCACCGTGGTGAACGGACAAAATTTTTCTTATATGATACGTGACCCCCTGTTTTTTTGTATTTTCTTAAAGCTGGTAGCCCCTTCTTTTCATTGATATATGTCTGCCACCTGGCCATAGACTTTAACATGTATCAACCTGGGACTGACTATTGTAACTTTACATTGAGCTAAAGAACAAATTTATTTAGTGGTTTGTGACCCTAATGGTAAATAACCACTAAATGCCTACGCGGACCAAATTCAGATACAGTCAAATAGTCCGTTAAAAAACTTTAAAGCGACTTGAAATGGGGGTATGCCTTGACAAATCAGCATCAGAATCATGAAATTGATGTTAAATGCTTTGTATGCATGTATGTGATGTAGTGAAATGGTTTTATTCAGAAATATTTTGTATTCTGGCTTAAATATGAAAGTGAAAGTAAGGTTGGGGCTAACGGACAGTGAGTAAATCCGTACATGTGAGAAAATCTGTTCACCGCGTTTGACGAACCAAATTTTTCTTATATGATACATGACCCCCTACTTTTTTTTCATTTTCTTCAAGCTGGATGCTATTTCTATTGATTAAATGATTTTGAGAGGGCCCCATGGACAAAAAGTTGACATTTTTTTTGGCTGACCTAGGTCACTTTACATTGAGTTAAAGAACAACTCTATTTGGTGGTTTGTGACCTTATGCCCCCGTGGAAGCCATTTCAATAAGTCCCAAGTCCAAAATTAGGTCAAGGTCAAAATGGAGTCAGGTGATACAGGCATGTGGAGAGTGGTCATATACAACATCCATGCAAGTATGAAAGCTTTGTAGCAAGCCACATTAATTCTAGAAGAAACGGTCAATTTGGGTTAACCAAGAATTGGCCTTTCAATAAGTCTTAGTCCAAAATTAGGTCAATGTCAAAATGGAGTCAGTTGATACAGGTGTGTGGAGAGTGGTTATATAGAACATCAATGCATGTATGAAAGCTTTGTATTTGAAACAGTTAATTTGGGTTAACCAGGCCAGAAGGACGAACGGACGGACAAATCACTATATACCTCCTGATCTATCGATACGGGGGCATAAAAATACAAAGTGATTTCATTTATGAGAATATGCTGACGTCATGTGAACATTATATTAACCCAAAGCCAGATACAAACAAAGTCATGTAATATATAGAGGATCTACAACAGTTATCAATTGATATAATTTATATTTAACAAGTTTTGGAAATTTTATTAAGCGAGCCGTTATCAAGCTTAATAACATTTCCTGAACAAGTTTAATATATATTATTGGATCAGCCATGAGTTGTCTTTGGAAATCAACATTTCTTGAGCGAGTCTAGAAAACACAAGTTATTAAGCGAGCCTTTTGGTGAGTTTAATGTTTTGTTTTCCTGACAAGTTTAAGAAGTGTTGATCTCCAATGACAACAAAAGAAGGATTCTTTTTATCGCATTACCATATTACTGAGCAAGAATAAACAAATGTAAGCTGGTGACGTTGTTTTCGCGGATTTTGTTATCACACGCTTAGTAAAATTTCCAAAAGTGGTATAATATCAATTTTTATCAATTGACAACTCTCATAGGTCCTCTATTTTTAAACTAAATTCATGGAAAAACTGTCACAATGTATGTATGACAATCAGCACAGTACTGCATCATATTATCTATACCTGAGCCTTAACTCTGCAAAAAAACCAAATCACTGTTATGGAACCTGTCCCTATGAGCTTAGATATTCGCAGTGAACAAGTATGTGCAGTTTAAAACCATTCCCTTCAGTGGTTACTGAGATACCAGCTAACATGCAAAAACTTAACACTAATATTCTAAGTCCAAAAGGGGCATAACTCTGCAAAAAAAACAATTCACAGTTATGGGACCTGTCCCTATCATCTTAGATATTCACAGTCAACAAGTGCATAAAGTTTTAAACTATTCCCTTCAGTGGTTATTGAGATACCAGCTTAGATACAAAATCTTAACACAGGGATGCCGACACTGACACTGCCGCTTGGGCGAGTATAATAGCTTGAGTATTCTTCGAATAGTCAACAGTTCTAGACCACGTGTCAAGTTTCGCAATGCCTGCATCTGTGCATTTTTCTACATCCCATAATGCACACTACGCATTAAATATGCGAATTACATTATTTGACGTTCTTAGCATATTATGATGATGTCACATGGGAAGCCAAGTATGAATGTCTGACCTATCTTATAGTGTTGTTTTAAGATATCAGTGGCTGTACAAAATTAAATAAATCCTCGATAATGAGTCACAATGTAGATCAGTTTAACAAGTAAGTTAAACAAAAAATGTAGAAGCTCACTGCGCAACATTGCAGTCAATCAGCACGTCTGAAACTCTTAATTTTGTTGGAAAGCAAGTTAGATCCTGCTCTGGAAGTCATCTCAGTCTCTTAAATGTATGTAGTTTCATGAAAACAGTAAAGCGGTTCTCTCCCAAAATCAAGTCTAATATATTTGTCAATCAGCCATCTTCGAGAATACTGTTACATTTCATTGCATAATTAATGGGTCTGAAATAAACAACAAGAAACACATTATTATACAGTAACTGAAATGTGTGTTTTGTTTATAAATGCTCATCTCAGTTTAATGTAAGCAAAAATTTCTATTCTAATTACATCTAAATGTTGCATTTATGATTTATACAAACATTTTCATTATTATTTATTTCATACCTTATCAAATTGACCAGTTTAAAATTTCTGGTACTAGTCTATGACTAGGCATTAAAGATTTCCTTCTGTCAGATCATCAACTTGATAGTCTCCATTTAATAGAAATCAATTCAGATTAATCTACTTACTCAGTGATCCAGTGGTTATTAATAACTTAATATCATAAGACAATGCCTAAAAGTTTAACAAACATGCCTTTAGACATGTGTTCTAGCAAGCTGAATGACCATTAAGTAATTTCTATAGTACCTTTGTTATCTGACGTTCAGTTGATCTGAAACACTCAGTATTAACTTACAATTATTTGGACAACGATCACAGAAATAGTTACTTCTCCAAACTGTTAAGTATGAGCACTTGTTTTCACAGAAAAGATGTATCTGAAATGTTAAAATATAATACGGTTAGGCCAAAACAAATTATGTTGTGGTTCAGGTTACAGGCCAAAAAATTAAGGGTAGGTAGGTAGGTACTCGTAGGAGAAACATTTTATTTTTAAATACCATTTTAGTTTGTTAACACAAACTGTTTTCAATAAATACATAGGATTTTTATTGTTTTTAAGTTGTGACTTTACGTAGTGGGACTTGTTGCTTTTCTGAGATCATTGGAAAAGGAGTCATAGTTTTCTTAACCAAAATGAAACACTGCAAGGCTGCAAGCTATTTTTATTAAATACAATTGTTAACGGTTTTTCCAAAAAATCATGCTTAGCTGTTATGATTTGTAAGGTTTTACCCCAAAATGATACACAGTGTCACTTTCATTTCCTAGATTTTTAGTATGTTACAAAGCACCCATAGTGTGACATCATGAAACATAAATGTTTCTGCACTTTTTAAAAAAAAAATCTGCTCTGGACTAAATATAATTTTCCCCAAAAAGAGGTTGGAAATCGCACAGAAGAGTTCATAATTATAGAGTTTAGTTTTAGCAAGGAAAATCTCCTGCAGTTTAGTGAAATCTTTTGCATTTTAAGGAAATCTCCTGCATTTCCAATACCAATCTCACGCAAAGCAGGATGCTGCTGCAAACAAAAGTAACACATATATGTCATAATATATGTCACCTGGTTCAGGCGACACAAAAACTTAAAAGCAATTTACCTGCATTTGAACAGTTTCATGTCCATTGCCATCCACACTTCTCAGTATGGTAGACATACAGTTTGATGAATCAGTTCTATGACATTATGTACCAGTAGTGTCAACACATGGATTCTGGAGTAAGCCAACTAACAATAGGGATTATATCTGTGAAGAAAAAAAATTAAATTAACAAAAGTAGCATCCCGGATATACAGGTATTGGCTTATAAATCAGCAAATGCCTACATCACTAGACATCAAAGCAGTATATTGTCTCTTTTAACTTCATTCAATATCTATAAAAATCAAAACTAACTAGAGCTATCACAGAAGTGATGAATCATACCCCGCAGCACCGCCTTGACACAGGAATATTATTTAAAATTATAGTCTAAACAACACATTTGATGAAAATCTGCTGCTATACAGATTGAAAAACACCATGATTGAAATTTCATGACTTTGTACCAAACAATTTTAAAATCCAGTAAGAAATGACAAAGTTACAGAGCGGACACAATTTGCATGACTATATAACATTTGACCTCTAAGTGTGACCTTGACCTTTGAGATAGGGACCTGGGTCTTGCGCATGACACACCTTCTTGATGTGGTGAACATTTGTACCAAGCAATTTTAAAATCCAGTAAGAAATGACAAAGTTACAGAGCGGACATGATTTGCATGACTATATAACCTTTGACCTGTAAGTGTGACCTTGACCTTTGAGATAGGGACCTGGGTCTTGCACATGACCCACAGTCTTGATGTGGTGAACATTTGTACCAAACAACTTTAAAATCCAGTTAGAAATGACAAAGTTACAAAGCGGACACGATTTGCATGACTATATAACCTTTGACCTGCAAGTGTGACCTTGACCTTTGAGGTAGGGACCTGGGTCTTGCGCATGACACACCGTCTTGATGTGGTGAACATTTGTACCAGGCAATTTTAAAATCCAGTAAGAAATGACAAAGTTACAGAGCGGACACGATTTGCATGACTATATAACCTTTGACCTGCAAGTGTGACCTTGACCTTTGAGGTAGGGACCTGGGTCTTGCGCATGACACACCGTCTTGATGTGGTGAACATTTGTACCAGGCAATTTTAAAATCCACTAAGAAATGACAAAGTTACAGAGCGGACATGATTTGCATGACTATATAACCTTTGACCTGCAAGTGTGACCTTGACCTTTGAGGTAGGGACCTGGGTCTTGCGCATGACACACCGTCTTGATGTGGTGAACATTTGTACCAGGCAATTTTAAAATCCAGTAAGAAATGACAAAGTTACAGAGCGGACACGATTTGCATGACTATATAACCTTTGACCTGCAAGTGTGACCTTGACCTTTGAGGTAGGGACCTGGGTCTTGCGCATGACACACCGTCTTGATGTGGTGAACATTTGTACCAGGCAATTTTAAAATCCACTAAGAAATGACAAAGTTACAGAGCGGACACGATGCTAACATAAGGACAGACCGACATGGTGACTCCAGTATACCCCCTTCAAACTTTGTTTGCGGGGGTATAATAAAGACAGGTAATATTCAATGAAGTAAAGAGTATATTGATCACCTATTTATACCATTTAATACCAGTATCTAATATTTCTGAATTCATTCTAAAATCTAAGTAAACTGCTAGTATCAGGAAGTCTGCATGTATTGTACCATATATTATTAAAAGTGTTAACAAAAAACCACTAACTTTTTATTATTCAAACTTCTCAAAACTAATTGGCAGGTATCTGACATTAGGGCAGTTTTAAAATCAATGAAAATACAGGTGATTGTGAGTAACAAGGAATCAAGGTGCGCTACATATATCCAGCACTGACTGACCCTGGCAGTGCAGGGACAAATGAAATGTAAAAACCAGGCACCAGTCTCCGGCTATCCCCGCCTTATCTTGGTGGCTTGTGTTTCAATTGACTGGTGCAGCAGCATTAACTGCAATCATATCAGCAGCATTTGTTAGCCTGATAGACAAACAGTATGATACTCGGGTACCAGATTATGGGTCAGGGTTCGATACATCAGACTCAGTTTTATTAAGATATCTACAATCATGGCTGCAATGTTTGGCAATGGTGAACTCCCAGACTGGCCTTGTTCAGGTGTGGGGATGAGTCAGCTAGTCATTTTGCAACCATTAATTAATCTCTCCTGATCATAATTGAGCTTCACATGTATATAATAGCAATTTTCAAAATGTTTATTGGTTATTGAAAGTTAGAAACCTGCTCTACTTTTGATCATTTAATGCAACACAGACATTCGGGAAAGTGCTGCACCATTTTTTACAGTCCTGACCACCAAAATTTTAACTTTTCTTGGACAATATTTATATTTGCCGATCAACCCAAAAGTTTACCTCACGAACAGTTCAACTTATAACATTTATCGCAATAATCTATGGAGCCTGTAGTCGCTATGGTTTCTGTTGCCTATTTTGACTTGAGATATGTCTTAATGATTAAAATATTTTTTAGCGTGTCGAATGTAAATGCTTCTTCCTGTTTAAGTACAGGGCCCACTCTGGTAGTCTGGAGCGTCAACATACTTGTGATATACATGTACAAGGTGAGCGTGAGGCAGGTAAACAAAGGTAATTGAAGGATAAAAACAGATAAAATTGTGACTGAGGTATGTCTAGTGGAGAGTGGCCACTTGAAGCTGTTTAAGGTCAGGGACATGACAATGGCTTTTGATGACTGGATATAAGGCAGGAAGAAGTCAGTGTCTGTCCGACAATATAGCAAGAAGTGGAGGGCTGCTGGATGTAGGGGTGCCAACAGGGCAAAATTCAAAATCAGGAACATTATAAGTGGCCGAACATCTTTGCTAAATAAGGGGCCTTCAATGACATTATTTCCACATTGAACTCTGTTTTTATTAAAGAAAACCCTTCTGAGCAGATTGAATTTACCATATCTTTGCTACTTCTTGAGATAGTTTCATCAAATAACTTTTATTTTGGTCAGGAGGCATTGCCTTTTTATAAATGATAAATCGGGATTAATCAGTAAATTGACACACTGTGGATGGAAGAAGTTCAAGGATTTCAACAAAGTTGTGAGTAAATCTGTACATGAGTAGCAGTTCGACTTCATCTCTCATTCTCTGCACTGTCGTCTGGGTGGTGCTATTTGTTCGCCTTTTAGTCCCCAGTGACATTGGGGGCTGCTCATCTGTCAGAACCACTTCCAACACTGTGATGTTGCTGGTGGTATGTGGATCCCTAGCCGGAGATGCATAATCAATAGCTGGCCTCACCAGCATCTTGAAGCACTGCACCTTTGTACTTGTAGGACAGCTGGTGATGTTTCGGGTTACAGTCAAAACGTAACCCCAACAAAAACGTAACCCTAAACAATAGTCAAAACGTAACCCCAGTGCGGTCAAAACGTAATCCATGTATAAGTCAAAATGTAACCCTTATAATAATTATTTTGATGAACAGTTTTATTGTCCTTTAAATAGTTATTAATGAAGATAAGTCGTAATAAAGTGAATTAAATCAGATAAAATTATGATATTTATTGCATATATGAAAATAAATTGAATACTAGGTAAATGTTGTGTTTGTTTGGTATGCAAATACTGTGTGAACAAACAATGGTTAAAGCAAATAACAAATGTGCAAACAAAAATAATGAAGCAATTACCAACAGTTTTATTGTCCTTTAAATAGTTATTAATGAAGATAAGTCGTAATAAAGTGAATTAAATCAGATAAAATTATGATATTTATTGCATATATGAAAATAAATTGAATACTAGGTAAATGTTGTGTTTGTTTGGTATGCAAATACTGTGTGAACAAACAATGGTTAAAGCAAATAACAAATGTGCAAACAAAAATAATGAAGCAATTACCAACATACCAACCTAATTGAGCACTACAGAGTAATTATGAAGTAAAACACTACTAAATTTAAATTGCCCGATTGTGTATATATATCATATATAATGTGCTATTACTGGGTTAATCAAAAGTCCAGAAAAATCATCGTCTGTTTAGTTGTATACATCAATTGTATGCATTTGTAATGTGTTCAAACTATATATTGCTTGTCTTTATTACATGGTATACAATGCAATCTTGTATATATTGAAAATTGTGCTCTTAATTACTATATTCTATGTATTTCTAATCGTGAATAGATCATTTTGTGGACAATAAACGCCGGAAAGTTATCATGATAACATAATCGTATTTATGTCATACTAAACTTCTTTGCTTTAACATAATATTATGTTAAATAGCTATCATACTGTAAATGAATGTAATAAAAATGTATTGTTATATGATGTTGAATATGAATGAATCAGAAAAACAATGTTTATGTTGTAGTTATATTCTACATTTTCTATAAGTTGCATAATTATGCACACACAAAGTATAAAGATTAATTTGTATTTCACAAGTGCGCATGTATGTAGATGTAATTGCTCTTATTTGTTTGTTCACACATCAATTTCAACATGACAAACAAACAAATCCTAGCAGCTAAGAACCACAAATTTAGCCCAAAAAATACTTCCAAAACTCATGTTTTACGACCTATATTCTCCAACTCCTCACTACATATATCACATGCATATAATACTTGAAGGGTTACATTTTTACATCAAGTGTTACATTTTGACTTATACCGGGATTACGTTTTGACCGCACTGGGGTTACGTTTTGACTGTTATTTGGGGTTACGTTTTTGTTGGGGTTACGTTTTGACCGGATCCCGATGTTTCTCCTGAGCAATGACAAACTAGAGTTTGAGTGTACAGTATAAGGTAGTTGAATCTGTGACCTCCGATTCATTGCAGTGGTTGGTAAAAGGTATGTTGCAGGGACATCAACAAAGTTGTATACAACCGGATACATATCATAGTAACCCATAGTAACCCATGCTTGAGCTCAGCACTCCTGTAGTGAGGGCCATTAATTGCAGGTGGTCAAGCATGGCAGTGGTGCTTCTGAAGTAAGAAGCCCTGTGCTCAAAGACCAAGCTTCCTGACATTTTGTCAGAGGTTGAACTGAATAGATCTACCGATTGTATGTAAAAAGACATGCACCGATAGAAAGGGGAGTAACTCTTGACCTGTCAACTTGACTGCGTGATTTTGTAAATATCAACTTTTTTATCGTGTATTTTGAGCTTATTTTTCACTGAGATATTAATTTTAAAGCCAGCCAGTGGCAAACGATCTATTCAGTTGCTTAATAACACATAGAAAACATTAAGTGCCCCGATAGAGCGAGAATCTACGCAACTTTGTGGTCGCGAAATTTATCGAAAAAATAACGGTGCGATTAAACGACTTTATAGATGCTAATTATCTTATACCTTCGGAATTGAATCTTCACAAGACTTCTGCCACATTTGCAGTCGACAAAGTCGTTCATTTAATCGGTTTCATTCCAAATTCAAGACCTGCAGCAGACGCACAATGAAAACAGACGCTGCGCGAGACTGAAGTACGGTGTCTTTTATCGATTCTCCCATGCAGAAAGGTCCGGTGTATCTACTAAACGCCGGTATCTGCCGTACATGTTTTCAGAAACAAAAAAGTCCTGCCTGTGGTAAATTAACTGTCCCCAACATAAAAAAACTTTGTATGGGTATTTAATACCACTTCTGTTCTCCAGGTGGAGAATCTATTGTTGTTTAGATTCTTTAGGCATACTGTTACTACAGCATGTGTATACATACTGTATATATCATGGATCTAACTCAAATTTCCACATGAATTCCAAATGTATTTTTAACACTTAGATCTAGATCTACTTACATGTAGATCCATTTTATACACTCTATATTTAAGGTTGACTGTGAAACTAATACTTTAAATAAATTATAAACACCTCATATCTGATGGTATATACATTAATTGACACAAGATATAAGAGACACAAGCTTACAGGGTATCGCAGACACAGAATCCCTCCATCTTTAGGTTTTATGCCAGGCATAGTAATTAACAAGGGAGCAATACGAAGTATGACCAGGTCTACAACTTCGACACTTCCCTTTACATGGTCAGTTCTCAACCATTGAGGTAAACAAGCGCCTACACAAAACTTGCCGCTACATGTTATTAGATATTTTACATCCTTTTGTTTGTTTATTCAGGTTTTTCATAATTATAAGACGGTTTATTCATTTAACCAGTTTTCATAGACTTTTACATATAACCAGTACAGTCAGTACTAACTTACTCTTCCATATATGGGAACCATCATCTACTCCTCTATCAGCAACTTCTCCACATGTGGAGGAAAATTTACTTTTACAAAAAGGAATCGAATCCAGATTACCGGGTTTCAAAATTCAGCACATTGAGCATGACTCCAGCTTAAAACACAGGAGGACAACATTACTGGTACCATTCCTAGTATGATGCAGCCTCAGATGGAACCTGTGAGCTGCTATATACTTATAGGCACACACTCTTCTACTAAGATATTAAAACAGTTGATTTTTACCAGTTTTACTAAAATCATATTTTTTATACTTTGCGAATAACCAAATTTCCTATGAAAAACATACGTTTTTTTCATCATGTAAAACGCATGAAAAATTATACATATGTTTTTCATATGAAAAACATGCGTTAACCATGCGTTTGACTAAACGTATGTTTTTCATACGTTACATGGTTTTCATACGTCAGTAAACGTATGAAAACCATACGGTTTTTGACGTATGTTTTTCATGCGTTGTGAAAAACGCATGAAAAACATGCGTTTCTCATATGAAAAACATACGGTGTAAGAAACATACGGTAAACATGCGTGGAAGTTTTTCCTGTGTACGGTAACCATTCTTGGCGGCTCACCAACCGGTCGCATCAGTTCTAACCCAGCTTCCACCGGGATTCGAACCTTCGACCTTCCGCTCCGGAAGCGGACGCCCTAACCACTAGGCCACGGTGGCGGTGGCTATAAATGTGATTGTATTGCTACAACCATTATTCGCGTTAAATGTATACGTGTATATACTGTAAATCCTTTTCTCTGTTGCATGACATTGTCAGTAAATACGAGTATTTTATGATATGTGCAAATGTTTTGCTATCCTTATTGGGGGTATACAATATATTTATCTACCACAAATAAACTACACAAAATACAAAAACAACGTTTTATTGCACATTTGACACACAAAAAGCATGTATAAAAATTGCACCAATTTGTAATGATATCAACACACAAAAAAAATGTATAAAATTGCACCAATTTAATTTAATTAATATAAAGATTTGTAATTTAATTTTAATCATATAAAGATTTGTGAGCATTTCATGAAAATCAATCTGAATAAAATGGCAATAAAGTGAAAGTATGGCATGAGTACATGTATTTACCCTTGATAACATTATCATAGTTTGTATGAAAAATTACCTAAACAAGTTTAGTCAGCCAATAAGAAATATATCTTACAAACTTTGTTATTATAAAATTGTATCTATTATATTGGCCATTAAATACGTTGTGAACAAAAAACAAATGATTGTGAACATATTTTGATGTACAATGTAATTGTTTTATTTTAAGAGATTCATTATACGAATAGGCCTTAAGTTATATTCTTAGTCTTGTAAATAATTATTTAGAGCATATTTTATTTCCATCCATCGATATATAAATGCATGCATTTCGATTATATCTAGAATAAAAATGCACCAATATTTGCCAATATGGAATGTAACAGCATGTGACCTAGCGGTATATAAATTATGAACACATAACAAAAATATATAAAACATATATAAATAAACAGCAAGCACATAATGACATTTATGAGGTGTTTGTTGATATAAATTATAATGAAATATTTGTACAAAGTACAATGACTAGACATACATGTAGAACTTGTTAATGTATTTTATTCACAATACGTCCAGAAAATATTCCGTTTTAACCGACAGTTCTTTAATAGATACACATTAATACTGCAAGGCGATAAAAACCAAAGTCATCCCCGTGAATGGCTAATTTGATCTATTTTTAGTATCAATATCCTGCGAGCGTTTAGAACTCCGTAACATAACAGGATACTACGTATGTGCGTATTCGCTACAAGTGAAACTTTGCAGCAAAGAGTTGACGTAGTTCTAAAGAGACAATATACAAGTCTTTTCGAATAACAGTTCTTAGAGGGTATCCATGCACTATGATGTCATAAAATAACGTTCAAGTTCACATTATTCATATTCCAGATTGCCCACAACTGAGGTAACGGCGGATAGATGTTAATTGGCAAAAAGCAATGATGTGATCAATAGGATGACTGTGCTTCTTTGACGATCAGTTAATATTGCATCTCTAAATGCAATCGGAGCACCTCGGACAATCCTAACGAATCATCCCTCGGATTTATTACGGAAAGACCCGAGTAGAAACGATTGCTTTAACTGTTTGCTTGTTCAGTGACGTGGAAGCCGAAATGAAGACGAAGTTGACGGAAATGTTGAAATTAAAGAACATGTGGATCCAACAACAGTTGATATAAATATTGTAGCACCAGTGATTCTTGAGTGAAACCAAACATGAGTTCCGTTGGGATAATGTCCAAAGGGTGTATGTAAGCTGCCTGAAATAATAAAAACAAAAACTATAAGCAACTTAAAAATATAAACATACATTATCGTTTTGACTTAGGTCTGTAATAACAGTACATGTATATGGATAAAAAAATGGAAATGATCGACTAAACATACCTACAGATTCTTGAAAGTTCGCAGGCTTACAGCCGATATCAAGTTTAATATAAACATGAAACTTATTTTGCTAGTATTTTACTATTCTACAGCTGTTTTACTAACATTCTATATTTAATTTTTATTTATAGTTTAATCAGAAGTGTTTAAGTTAAGCAATTTGGTTTTGACAAGTAACCTCAAAAACCTAAATATTTAATTCTTTTAGCAATGTGATAATTACCTTTATAATAATGGAACGTTCCTCTCTATAACCCGAATGATCTCAGCATTGAGATCAGATGCTGTGGACGAATCCATTGTGTAAATTTTGGCATTTCAATATCCATATATTCAGCGTTAATTTCATCGCCAATCTTCCTAAGTCTAGCAGCAACTTCTTCAAATGTAGCCTCGCTGATCTCAGATTTAGCGTCCATTGTTGACTTGTCTTCAATTTTATCTTCCAATTTCATTACTAATGAAAACGAAAGCTTGCTTTCAATTTTGATTTGCATGATTAACATTTAAATATCCAGTTGATATATTATCACAAGTAGTTCTTTTCCAAAGACGTGTTCAGTAATGAAGCTAATGTCAAAGAAGATATCGCATTTATAGGCGCTTGTAGTAAGTAATCCTCTTAAACAGGCATCTGACCATTTTATGGCTAAAGCTGGACAGCCGCTTGTTTTTATAGCCAGCCGGAGAAGGTTTATCGACTATTTACCTCTGTAGAATTCTTTTTAGCCAATAACACTATACTGTCTGAGGGTATTGCCCCGAATATGTGTATGCAAACCATAACAGAATTGGAAAAATATGATTATTAATATATCTGATTATTTGTAAACATAGTATGGTATAGACCAGTACATTGTACATTTATAGTCACAGTGTATTACACATATTGGACAATCACCTTAATCATTTATGTGTCCACACATTCAGTTAATTCAATGACCTTATGTATGTCGGTTACACATTGAACATTCTCTGATAATATCTAATCCATGTAGTCTATGTTGGTATTTTTGTGGCGGGCGTTGACAGCAGGAAATGGAAAACAACTGGACACTTAAATATTAGTTAAATATTAATTGTTGTAATTGTTTCATTTCATTACGATTGTTGACAAATGCTGTTTATTTGTTTGTTAAAATGATGTCCAAGACAGTTGCCTTTTGCAATGTTATTATTTTGAAGTTGATTATATTTCAATTCAGAACAATGACAGCTAGGCGCTTGACAAACACTTTGTGGCGCAACTAGACATACTTGCTGTCGACATGTGGTATTCCCGCTAATGTACTTTGTTCACTATAAAGCGTTGTACTAGTTCAACTATGACTCAACGTAAACAGTGGAATAATTATGTATTGCATGGAAACATGTTTTATGACAATTACTTTACATGAAAAGCAAAAAGGCATGCTTGAGAGCATGCATACTGTACATGTATAAACAATGTGTCTAATGACTATTGCACTTGGTTTCAATATCGACGGATTCTTGAAAAGCCAAGATATTATCAAAAACATGATGCCGCTTTCACACAATCGACGATTGGCAAACTCTCACAACTGATTCCCCAGTAATACCCATCTGGCTGCGGTGTGCGGATTGAAGGCATGTTTGGTACATAAGCATAATGCAGAGTTATACGATTCTACCCAATTCCGAGTCTGATTACATGTTTTAAACACTTCTCCAAAAATTGAGGAATTTTTTTCAATTTACTTAACGGTATGAGGTCAATAAATTAAAACAATTATTGTTTTGGCTGGTTGTAGCTTTTAAGTTTTTTTGTTTTTGTTCATGTATTTTGTTTGTTACTGTGGTGTGTATTTGAGGACTGTGCTTTTCTTGTTTTTTATGTTCTCCTTGTGTCTTCCGTGCTCTCTCGTGCAATCTCATTAAAACACATCTTAACATTTGCTCCATTCCTTTACGCTGTTATAGATCTGAGAACATTCCATAAGAGGTAGCGTTCAAATGACCTCTCAAGTGCATGATGTATTATGGCTATTCACCTGTATGTATACATCTAGAATATTGTGAATAGCTCTCTATGTATAATTATATGGTTTAAATATATTTCTCACTGTTCAGCAGAGAACTATCTGTAATTTCAGACTCGTGAAAGAAGCGATTCGATTGGATGATGTAAAGTTCACATCTACAAAAACATGACCTCTTAAGGAGTGGAATCAGATCATAGAGCAGTATAAAACAGGGCTGGTGTAAATGATATTGCTATTTTTGTTAAGTGTTGCCTTCGATGTCCATTCTTATACTATATTATGCACACATTTGTTGTTGTATACCTACACCGTATGAATCTTCTGTACAGTTTCAATTTTTTTAATTTGAATAATGACACACAGTCCTAACTGCCAATAAAGAAAAAAAACTACAGTCTTCCTTTAGTCATTCAAATATATTGTGACGAGAAGTATACAGGTAACAAAATACCAAAGCATGCAAAGGCTTGTTGCATCATACCGCACGATGGTAGCCCTAGTTGTTGTCGATGATTCTCGGATAGAGTTAACTACTGACAGACCACACAAACAATTCGCTGGATTAGAATGAGAACGAACTTATAAGACTGATGCATATTTTGATTTTGCATCACGAGAAGCTTCTTATGAGCCATATTCATGAAAATCGCAGCTTGTCTTGTTGACCAAACTGAAGTTGAAACAGCTTGTTTTACCATAAGTAAACGGTAACTTTCTGACAGTTTTTTACATTTTCTCAAAATATCGATTCTGTACTTACGACCTTCTGGTTCTAAGTTCAGTGACTTCAGTCCGTACGCTATAAAACAATAAACCATTGAATGAAATTTAGCGAAAGTGATCAATATCGGATAAGTACGTTGAACGTAATAGAAAAGCACCAAATAAAGTAATAACAATAATAAGATTAAAAGGGAGATTATAAACTGTAATTTCGTTTGGAAGAATTGCATTCACAAATATTAATCCTGTTGGTGCAATGTCTTTATAAGGAACATCACTTGGGTACTTTCGTGTGTTTTCGATTCCTTCTTTAAATGTTGACGATCTTTGATACGAAAATGTCCGGGCAATGCTCGGGCTATTACGTGAGTTTTGTGCGTACATGTACATGGACTTGTTTTGGCTGTTAGAACAATGTCTTGGCTTACAGTGTTTGTACTTTTATGGTAAATAAACACAAGTTAACGGTATTTCAACGACATTTTTTTATAGCATTGAATTGGATGGTTGTGCAGACGTCCTTTTGATTCTTTGAATTGTTTTAAAAAACAGCGGTTTGTCCGTGTTTCGAGACTCTTTTTGTATTATTTTTTCTTGATTTTTATGTTCGAGTGCTACCGAGTTTGGCCATTACACATTGCATTGCATAAAGTCCAAAGTGACCAGAATGATTCTTTCCCTGTCCAATTATGTATCATTTTTATCATCGTTCAACGGATTTAAAATCAATGTCAGCCGGCCCGTATCCATGTATATCTTTATATGAAAACCCCCAAAAATACCCTCGAGGCAATTTGTCTCGCGTTTTTTTTGTCTGTGGATACGGCTCTGTTTGGGAAATATGAAATGTTTGATTAGTTACACAGGAAATTGAAACAAAGGGGAAAAGTAAACCAAATGATCTACACCTATACAAGTTGATTAGCATGTGACATATATATATGATATATAAACAATGGTCAACGAACTTGCTCGTTACTGTTAAATGTAGTTATCAGATCGTATTCAAATCCTCGCAAAAACAACAGCAAGAAAAATCCCCGCTTTCCGATACTTGGTTACCGTATGTACTAGTATATAGCCAGGAGGCTCTCATATTTCCGTTCTGAATATTACGTCTATTACATATAGTTCGTTGACCGCGTAGAATCAATTAATGATATAATGCGGCAAGTAAATATAATAGGATGACCAGCTAGTATGTGGAATAACTATTGAATCATAAGCGTTGCCATTTTGTAAACCTATTTGCCGGTTAATTAGACATTATTTTGTTATAATTCGATCAGTTGAGTAATAAAAACAAACATGTTTCCGAAATTGGTTCCGTTTATATATATATTAAGTGAGCAGTGCGGTTATTGACATTTGCTGTGCAATTTGGTGCGCAAAAGTATGTGTGGACTCGGTAACCGCACCGCTTACGTGAGACTAAATGTCACAGTTCTAATTAACTTTGCTGATTAGATGTCTTTGTTTTGTTGGGGGAAATTCTCTGTGTACTTATACAGTATTTGTCATCCGAAGTGAGATTCTTTAAAGTGCTGAAATATTAGGGAGAAAAACGTGATATATTCTTGTAGGTGTATCACTTGTCCAAAATCTGGTGCATGACAGAAACTGTACAGTCTCTGAACATGTTCGATGACTGGCACTCCCGGGAAAGTTTTGTTAGTTTTGTTGAAAGTGTGTGATATATTTTTATGAATGCAAGCTGTACACACTTTTGATCGGAACATGCTGAGATTCAGAGAAGGTCATCTAATCATCTAATCATCTAATTGCATTCAATCAATTAATGTCCAAAAATACCATTATCCGTGAAACAGAAAAGAAACTGTTTTCGTCTTAATAGTTGTTGAAACATTCATCATTCATGTATCCAAAATAAAAACAAATCAATTAATCATTTAACCAATCAATTATTGATTGTTTGATCATTACATTTTATTCGATCAGTCAAGCGACAGACAATCTTTTGTAAATAAACAAGTCTTAAAGCGATGATACAGTAAAACAATAAAGCAATTAAACGATTAAATTAACATACTCCAAAAGTCTATTGGCCAAATTCCAATAGCAAACAAACGGGTGACCATCTTTTTTACACTCCGTGGAATATGAGAACATCATTTATTGGGCATCATTTAAAATTCGGTATTTGGGATATTCTTCCTCTTTGAGCTTTATGTACATGAATAATCTACATGATTAACTAAGGGTTTTTGCATTCTATGAGAAAAAAACAGGAATAATTTGTCTAATAGTATTTAATAAAAACACTTGAAACAGTGTTAAACACACTTGTATGAAGGACCCATTATGTTGTACATACTCACGGAAGGTTGTTGACCTCTGTCCTGCCAATATCACAATGAAGTAGTTCGAAACGTGACACATTCCATGCACGATTAATCGAAGTACGTAAGCTACTCAACGGGGATAAGCCTAATACGGTTGTCCTTATATGACCAAACACAGATATTGTACTGAAAACATAATAATCTCACCGGACTAAGCTGCACTGCACTAATACCATTTTAGCAAAAGCATGTCGTCGGTGCCAAACCAAAACCCCGTAACTCAATTTTGGCGAGAAAACTTTTGTTGCAGCATCCGCATCTGCTAGACGTCCCGTGCATTTCTGTCTTATCGCCATATAAGTAAAGCGATTGGCTATTTAAATGGCGACAAGACAGAAATGCGCGGGACGTCTAGCAGATGCGGATGCTGCAAAAAAAGTTATTGCGCCAAAATTAAGTTACGGGGTTTGGGTTTGGCACCGTCGATGTGTGCGTAGGTACAACGTTCTTCAGTTCGGCAGGCTTTCTATAAAGAGTAATGTTTAGCAAAATAATTTCGAGAGAGCGGGAAATATGTCTGCCTTTGTACGTCAGTCGATCCGCACTCCCGATATAAAGCCGGTCGGTACCCTAGGTATATGTATATCAAAAGCAATATATCGCACCATGGTATCATTTTCACATAATTCACAATACAATTGTTTGTACAAATAGTTATCATGAATATTTAATATTATATTATACATAATTGATAAGAAGATCCGCACCAGAATGATGAATTTCTTTTGCCAAGGGTATATGTGTTACATGGTGTCGAGTCACGTGTTGACACTGTTTCTTTTCATTTGCGTGACCATTCTTTGTACTTCCCGTACTGTTTCCTTCCACGAACACAACTTGGATGCGTTTGTGATACAAAAATGATTGATCTGAGGTATAAAGAAGTCTGATCCTCCCATGAAATGTAAAGAGCAGGTAGCTCAGCAACCAATGCTAGAGAAGGTGGATGTTCAGTGACAGGACATATTTATATAGTATAATTTATGTATTTGACTGTGGAAAAAGACAGTGCAGGTTTCTCGTCTCTTTGGCAGTATGGGGTGATTGAGTTTTGATAAAAGCAACTTATTTAATTCATAGCAATGGTGTTGGTTTAAGTGGAATTTTTCAATCTTGAAATTTCAACTGGAAGTCTTAATTTTTCCATATTCGTCATTTTAGCCGGTGCCTATTTTACAGCTAGCTTGGATTTCTTTCGTATCAAATTTATCTGTCCTCCTATTTTATTTGTCTCGTACGTTCTATTCGCACACCTCCCTTCAAGTTCCGCTAGTGGAGGGTGATGTAAAACTTTGTAGTTTTTGTGGCTAGTTTTTCTATGCCAAGGGGGGACTTCGAATTATTGAAGGTTTTGTTTGCTTCCGTTGATATATTAATTAATTGCGGTTGCTGGGTTATACATCCGTTACTGGTTTTATAATGGTGGTGTATTTATTTTCAGCCTTTTAGAATTGCATACAGATCGAAATGTGTTATGTTAATCCCCCCTTTACTGTTGTAGTTCCAGGTTTGCTGGGGAAAAACAAATAAATTTAGCTAATTGCATTGGTATTACATTTTTTTCTTATGGAAAAGATCTTGTTTGGTTGCTTAATGTTGAGGTCACCATTTGTTGGTCAACATTTGTACATGTGGTCACTGTTACTATTTTGCCGTGGACTTTATTGCCTTCTGATGTCCTTAACTAGGTCACTATGCAAACTTTTGGAAGGTACTTGTTAAAATCACTGGAGGTTGCAGTATGCCACATGTTTGTGATTTGGTCGATTGGGGCATTGTTTTTTTGGTTTGGTTTCGCAGTTTAGGGGCATGGTGTTCATTAACTAGGTCAATTAGCAGTAACACTTTATTTGGTCGTTTTATGTCACCGTTTTGGCATATACGTGAAACTTGGCCACCCTGCTCTTTTGCAGGGCACTAGAGGTACTGGGTTGGGTCTTCTTAGCTGCGTTTCATTCGGGGTGACCTTTTTGTTATTTCTTTGTTACTTTTTTCTGTGATCGACTGGTTAAGTTGAGTGCTGCATTCCCTGTCCAATATTCTCATATATTTGTGTTACAATAATCGTCTAAGCAACATCTATGTCAAGTTTGATATGCAGTAATATGGGGTAGAAACTAGGTACTCATGTTTGTTTAGATGGAACATAGGTTGAGCTTCTGCAACATTCACCTGGGTACCGTTTTATCAACGTACTTACGGAAATCGTAAAGTTACGTTCAGATTTAGAATCATTATATTTCTTTAACAATTGCAAATTGGGAACAGATATTGTTTGTGGGAGTTCATTAACTGAACCTTGATTAATATTTCAGTCTCATTTACCACATTTTATAGATTTAAAGGTGTTATAAAAACTTTGAATTTGATCGTAAGTTTACGATTTCCGTAAGTACGTTGATAAAACGGTACCCAGGTGTACGTGGGTGAATCAAAAAGTTCGTAGAAAAATATCATAACTCACAAACGAAAGCTTCAAATGCTTTCAAATTTTAATATAACATGGTCATAGGTATAACAAAACAATTTGTCAAATTTCATTGAATTAGTCAAAACTACATGATTTTTACATTCAAACGCACACATGCTATAACAGCATACCGGAGCACGTCAGCGTCGTTTGATGAACGACGTCAAACATACGCCACGTTTGTCAATACTTGCCTTATCGTTTTGACTCATTTTCGCTTTTCGAGTGACTAATATGTTGGTATTTTTGGGTTACCATCGTGATAGTAGTTTCTGCATTTTCAATTGTTAGTTTAAAATCGTGTGCGCTGCCCCATAAGATTAATCTAAGTGTTTTGCTATATCCGCTATTATATAGCGCTGGTTGTCTTCGACGACGATGCGAATCAACGTCACCAATTGCGGGTGTATTGTATTCGGTTGTCAACTTCTAGTATCCTACACGAAAGCACTAACTCCACTTATAAATCGATGTCTATTTATTTCAGGATATATACCTACTCGTTTCAAACCATGTATTGTCTCTGATGTCGTACTTATATTCCAGTTTTACGCAGATTTTAATAGCAGCCCGTGGTTCCGTAAATTCCAGTAAACCTGTTTTACGCGGGTATTTCTATATAGTGCGATTATGTAAATGTCGATTAATACATTATTCATCGGAGATGACGTCTGAAATTTTAACAGACTTTATAAATGATATCATGTAATCAGACATAACATTTTGACGGTTTTTGGAGGTCCTACAATTGAGATATTTTAGAAAATTTGATAAAATGTGTTTCAAATTATCCGTGTGCTCCGGTATACGCAATCGCCCTTATTTAAGATAAACATATTTTTAAAACCGGTTATCATCAGGTCGCTGTAAATCTATGTATGTAAAGAAAATACCAATGTATTCATTCAGTATAAATATGACGACAATAACTCTGAAAATAAAAAAGTTATTGCAAAATTCTACGAACTTTTTGATTCACCCACGTAGATACCAATGTCGCTTGATGTAGATACCAAGGTCACTTGATGTAGATATCAAGGTCACATGTTGTAGATACCAAGGTAACTCGATGTAGATACCAAGGTCACATGTTGTAGATACCAAGGTCACTCGATGTAGATATCAAGGTCACTCGATGTAGATACCAAGGTCACCTGGTGTAGATACCAAGGGCACCTGGTGTAGATACTAAGGACACCTGGTGTAGATACCAAGGTTACCTGGTGTAGATACCAAGGGCACCTGGTGAGATACCAAGGTCACCTAATGTAGATACCAAGGTAACTCAATGTAGATACCAAGGGCACCTGGTGTAGATAACAAGGTCACCTGGTGTAGATACCATGGGCACCTGGTGTAGATACCAAGGGCACCTGGTGTAGATACCAAGGTTACCTGGTGTAGATACCAAGGGCACCTGGTGTAGATACCAAGGTTACCTAATGTAGATACCAAGGTCACCTGGTGTTTATACCAAGGTCACCTAATGTAGATACCAAGGTAACTCAATGTAGATACCAAGGTCACCTGGTGTACATACCAAGATCAACTGAAATAGATACCAAGGTCATCTGATGTTGATACCAAGATCACCTGATATAGATACCAAGGTCACCTGATACAGATACCAAGGTCACCTGATGTAGATACCAAGGTCACCTGATGTAGATACCAGGATCACCTGGAGTACAAACCAAGGTCACCTAATGTAGATACCAAGGTCACTTGATGTAGATACCAAGGTCACCTGATATGGATACCAAGGTCATCTGATGTTGATACCAAGGTCACCTGATATAGATACCAATGTCACCTGATATAGATACCAAAGTCACATGATGTAGATACCAAGGTCACCTGATGTAGACACCAAGGTCACCTGATGTAAGTACCAAAATCACTAGGCAAGGCAGCATGGAAACTTTAGATACTCGTACATGCTTTAGAGGCTGCATTTTCTTGAATCATCGCCAAAATTTGTAAATGGTTTCTCAAGCCACCATAGGGATCTACTGACACTACAACTATGACAACAATTCCATGCTCAGGTTAAATATAAATAAACCAACACAGTTTTCATTGTTAACATTCTTTACTTGGAACTTAAAAGTTTTAAAATCAATATGTTTTAAAACAATTTATAAACAAAAATTATAACAAATCTTACAAATTAAACATTATAAAAATCTCATTATAAATAGTTCACATATACAACAGTTTGCCTGATACGACATCAATATACATGTCAATATACATCTAAATATGTCACATGATCTATTTATATGTTACCATGGTAACTAACATATAACAATATAACTATCACACAACAATATTACACTCTTCGCACATGGAGGTAATTTTAGTATCAATTTGAAAGACATCTATTGCTTATTTGTGAATATTTATAAAATTTGTTTAGACTATGAAGAAACACAAATATAAACAATAGGATAACTTAGAACAATAAAGTTAGGCCACATTTTTGTAACTTTAGGTCTACAGTTTTTAAAAATAATTTTAGCTGTCTAGAATGTGAAAAAAAGAAGACCATAAGGGCGCTATATCGCTCTTCTGCCTTTGTGTATGGTGACCTTTGGCTTACAAAAGGCCTCTTGCTACTTTTTAATTCAAACTCCGTAAAAATTGTTCAAAAGAAAATTCATGTTGACCTTAAAATATAACAAGAGGGTCCAAAGGGCCCTGGGTCGCTCACCTGTTTGGCCTAGTGACCTAGATTTTGGCCCAAATGACACAGTATCTAACTTGACCTAGATTTTAAAGAGATAAACATTGTGACCAAGTTTCATAAAAATAGAGTCAAAATTGTGACCTCTAGTGTGTTCACAAGATTTTTCAATGATTTGGCCTCGTGACCTAGTTTTTGACCCCAGATGACCCAATATCGAACTTGACCTAAATTTTATAATGATGATCATTGTGATCAATTTTCATAAAGATTAGTCTCAAATTGTGACCTCTAGTGTGTTCACAAGCTTTTTCAATGATTTGGTCTTGTGATCTAGTTTTTGACCCCAGATGACCCAATATCGAACTTGACCTAGATTTTATAGAGATGATCATTGTGATCAATTTTCATAAAGATAAGTCACAAATTGTGACCTCTAATGTGTTCACAAGGTTTTTCAATGATTTGGCCTAGTGACCTAGTTTTTGACCCCAGATGACCCAATATCGAACTTGACCTAGATTTTACAGAGATGATCATTGTGATCAAGTTTCATAAAGATTAGGCTCAAATTGTGACCTCTAATGTGTTCACAAGGTTTTCCTTTGATTTGACCTAGTGACCTAGTTTTTGACCCCAGATGACCCAATATCGAACTTGACCTAGATTTTACAGAGATGATCATTATGATCAAGTTTCATAAAGATTAGGCTCAAATTGTGACCTCTAATGTGTTCACAAGGTTTTTCAATGATTTGACCTAGTGACCTAGTTTTTGACCCCAGATGACCCAATATCGAACTTGACCTAGATTTTACAGAGATGATCATTGTGATCAAGTTTCATAAAGATTAGGCTCAAATTGTGACCTCTAATGTGTTCACAAGGTTTTCCTTTGATTTGACCTAGTGACCTAGTTTTTGACCCCAGATGACCCAATATCGAACTTGACCTAGATTTTATGGAGATGATCATTGTGATCAAGTTTCATAATGATCAGGCTAAATTTGTGACCTCTAGTGTGTTCACAAGCAATTGTGAACGGACGACGGACGACGGACGACGGACGGACGACGGACGACGGACGAAGAGCGATCACAAAAGCTCACCTTGTCACTTTGTGACAGGTGAGCTAAAAATGTGGCCTTAATGAGCTTAATTCATTCAACAAGTAAACATTGATTCACTACATTCATATATCTGTTCTGAAAGTACACATTTTAAGCGGTTTTGACACAATATTAATTCAACGTTAATTTCGGAAAAGAAAGAGGTTACAGCAGTATTGGAACGACCCACAATATATATTATAAGTGACAACACTTTGTGTAACAACCCTCGATATGTTACCAACATACACAAACAAACAAATAAACCAGAAATTGTCACGCTGTCTATACACAGGGAACAACATAATATATAGAACGGTATCTGCACTCAAAAAAAAATTCTGCTCCACTTATTTGAGCAATATTTTTATTTTTATGCTTATAACTTCAACGTAATATAGGAAATAAAAATATCTGGTATTTTGGCAGAATGAAAGAAACAAACAATTTAACAAAAACAAGAGCATAACGCTCAAGTATGGCATAATAAAATAACAAAAGTTTATTCCAAAGTCCAAACCAAAATCATGACCGATACAATATAGTCCATCCAGAAAAACATGCAAGGCAGGAAAAGTTGGTATAACCCAGTAAGGTGGATTAATCAGCTATACAGGACAGTCACTGTAATTTGTGAGTATAACATTGAACATATATGTTAATATTGATAAATGGTTATGTATCACCCACACAGTAGCTTTATCTTATTCATGTTTGTACATACCACATTATTTTGGGTTGTATGTTATATGAGCATATAATACTTGTCATTTTATTTACACATCCAGCTCTGATTAGGTTATGTGCCAAAACCTGCTTTGATATTTTAAAACGTAGATCATTTTACCTTTGTAAATAATGTTACTTATTTATTTATTCATATTTCCTGTTTTACAGATCCTATGTAGCAATTGTTATTCAGTTTATTTTCGATCTGATCGAAGGTGATAAATTTATTTTAAAACGTTTCGTAACTATACACATTAGTGTGATTTTGATTTTCAGTGTTTTATTTGATAGATATTTTAGGGCAGTTTTTATAATTAGAATAACAATGGTTACATAGATTTATATTGTAAATGTTTAATGAAAATGTGATTTGATAGTCTCTTATAATTCTTTTAGAATGGCTTCGTACTGTGATATATGTTTTGTAAATTGTATAGTTTATGTGTACAGAGATGAGACTTAAATAAAGATATATATATATATACATACAGCTAATTGAAAATTAATTGCCTATTAAGATAGTGTAGAAGAGAGAAAATATGTATCCATGAAGGGGGTGGGGAATTATCGGCACTAGTTAAACACCACCATAGCACAGTCTGATTCTTAAACCTAGTATATGAGGTTCCTACCTTAACTTAAAGTTCACATACTCCACTCAAGGAAAGTAAATATAGCACCTTTACAAGCAAATACACAACAGAAAACACATAAAGGACATATGCAAATTCATTCAAACCTGTGTTAGTGACCACTTGAATTAAGCAACCACCTGTTTTAAGAAGTTAATATTTTTTATAAGTTTTGTATAAAATAAACCTGTATTTAACAACCTCTTGCTTTAAACAGACATGCTGGATTTATTTATTGACTGGTTGCTAAAGACGGGTTTGAATGTATCAAGGGCTTGGTGCAAAACTATGGTAACTACAGCAATTTATAAAGGCATGTACCATATTTTGCACTGAGTCTTCTGTATATAATTGAAACATTGCTTAAACATTGTTTGTGTCAACTCATAATTTGTTCATGTACAAGTAACAACAAGCCATGGTTGTAATGATCTTACCGTAAGTGCTCGGCCATAAGTCGCAGGCAGCCATAAGTCACAGGGGACTTTTGAATAAAAACTCAAGGTTTTTATCATGTACTTTAGGAAAAACATTGGGGTAACAATTATAACGTGTCTTAACAAAATCATATCATGTTTCAAAAGGACGGACACACAAACATTTATTATGCAACCAACATAAATCAATTGCAAAAATGATAATTACACGATTATCATGAACTACAGAATTATTTCAAGATATCAATATTACACTCAAGCAATAATAGTGTCACCAAGAATAAAACATATATGCACCAATATAAATAAATGAATGATCAGGAACCTATTCAGATTTCAAGTGCTTTCTGTTTAAAAGAGCACATTTAGTTATCAGTTTTTAAAAAAACAGTTACTATGACAACAAAAAGGTGCAAAAAAACTAAATAAAAATATGTCAGGACTAGGTAGATCAGGGTTATCAACATGAATGATGATTTCATGAAAATCCGATGAGGGACCAATAATTATATGATCCTAATAATAAATGGTCCTTGATCAGAGATCCTAAACGGTTCTGTCTTTCCTTGTTATTAATTGTGTTCAAAAGGGATAATCCACTCAAAAGTTTTTTATATTTTTTTTCAAATTTTCTATAATGATTCTTGAATACAGAATGGCCTTATTCACCAACGTCGTAAGTCTAAAATATAGACTTAGACTTTACATTGTTAAATGTTCTATTCGCTCCCATTTTGTTATAAATGTACCGATTTTGGTATAAATTGGTATACATGTTCAGTGGATAACGATAAATAGTCCGATAAAATTTCATTTGTTTAAATCTAATTACAAAGAAATGGCAAAGATTATGAATAATGGTAATTTTAAGCCTAAGTCTGAATTTTAGACTTATAACGTTGGTGAATAAGGCCCCTGAATCGAACGAAAGCAATTACGCTTACAATTGATACAGCGATACAACAATGTTATAACATTCATCGTTACATGATACAACTACACAGTGACCGAGTATGACGCGAAGTAATTGAGCAATACATAAATATAGTCAGCAACTAGAAGGGTGTTTGACACAAAAAAACATACATTTCCCACAAAGGGCTGTAACTCTGGTAACTATCATCTGACTTCAAAGGGACTCAACTCCAGTTGGCAAATTGCAAAATTTATCAAAAAGCTCTCTTAAAATCAACATTTTATGGCTTTTCATCTCCCACAAAGGGGCTGTAACTCTGGCAATAATCATCTCCCACAAAGGGGCTGTAACTCTGGCAATAATTTTCTGACTTTAAATTCCTGACAATATGCAGAACTAAGCTTGCTGCCCACTGTTCATGGGTAGTTTCAATGGATTCAGACCAATGATAAGGTAGAACGAGCCAATTACAAAATTAATTTGATGAAATCCATTCAGAGGTGTAGCACAAAATCAATATATCTCCCTGACCCCATGTTGGAGACATACAGGGTAAAACATTCCATGGAATGGCAAAATGCATCTTTCAATAAGGACAAATAATCATGGCAAAATATGTAGATACATAGAAGGAGTATTACTTTGTTCATACAATCCCACACTCTAACAATTAGATACGTGGATGATTTCTACTTTAGCTTAAAACAAAAGTCCATTATAACAATAAATAGACATATGATAGCAATATGACATACGTAGGAGCTTTATTTTATTCATGGACATTTTCAGACAAACCTTGGACTAGATACTTTAATTTTGCAAAGGTTCTACTCACCAGAAAATGTTAGTTTTTTGGTGAAATCGAGACCAAGACCTTGTCAGTGAACCATGTCGAAAATGCATATTAACTGTCAAATATAATATATGTAATCCATAATAAATAAAGTTGGTATAAGTTTTTTCTATGTTTTCTTTAATCTGACAGCGGCAAATTGACCAGAAGTAGATATTTATAAAATCAACATTTGAGCACAATAAAATAACTGTAATTTGAAACATCAGTGGTAAAATGTAAAAGTAGAAGAATATGCATAAAGTAAAAGGGAGTTAGGTAATAAAGATATGACAGTTTTCAATTTTAGTATCTCATGTAACTGTCTCATTGAAAAGAAAACGAATCTTTCATGTAACATTTATTTATGTATAGATTAATACATACATAAAATTTACATTAGTGTTTATCTTCTTAATCAAAGATACATTACCTAGCGTAATAGTGGGTATGTTAAGTTTATTACATTCATAATTCTATGAGAAAATCACATCAACAAATTCTGCAGTAAAGTATAGTTCTTAGTGTCTAAGTGAGAATTAAAATTTACAGAAATAACAGTTTTAAACTCTCTCTGAACAAACAAAATTTTATCAGAAAAACGAGTGACATATTAGAAATGTAACGAACAGATACAAAGTCTAAGGGCAATAAATCTGAAAATGAGCTGAGCATTATGTGCCGCCAATATGCACAATTAGCCTTGGTATTGAGCCGCGAAAACCAAACAGAGCACAACATGCCACTGGTTTGCACACCTACATGTTGTACTCGACTAGACCATTTGACCAGTTATATAAGGTTTCATCGAAATCTGACCAATGGTTAGAGACATGTTTTCCTGCACAGTCGGGCGGACCAACTGACAGCTTGACTTAGATACAGCCCCCCCTATATGGTTAATACCAGGGGCCTTATTTACCAATGCTGTAAGTTTAAAACATAGACTAAGACTTTACATCGTAAAATGTTCCATTCGCTCTCATGTTGTTAAAAATGTACCGATTTTGATATAAATTGGTGAACATTTTCAGTGGGTAACAACCAATAGTCCAATAAAAATTCACATGGTTAAACATAATTAAATGACAGTGATTATGAATAATGACAATTTTAAGACTAAGTCAGAGTTTAAGACTTACAACGTTGGTGAATAAGGCCCCTTGGGGGGTATATAGACAGCAGATATTGAGTAGATGTGTGTAGAGATATATATATGATACATGATGATGGTACAATGCTGGTACTTGATGTGATAATTAATGTTGTATACTATGTAGAGGGTAAAGTAGTATGTGTATGATTGATAAAACATTGGAGGGCAGGTCTGGTATCAATCAGGACAAAATATGCCTCATCAACTTTCAAGTATAGGGGTGTCAACCGAGTCAAATTAAAAAAAAAATCAGGAAAAACAGATGTGGTCAGCCATTTATGAAGGCCTTCAAAGCATTGTTTTCATATTTGAATCAGTTTATATTAAGAAATTCCATTAATTTAAAAATACATTAAATTGACCATAACTTTGCCATTTGTTGAGATATTTTAATCAAATAACTTCTATTTTGGTACAAACATTATGGCTCTTTCAGGATATGCAAATCCGGAATTCCAAATTTATCCAGAAAACGGACAGCAGTTTATCAATAGTTTTTGACACTTGCGTCCATAGAATTTTCGCTAGTGATATGTATTGCGATGTTCTTGCTGCGAATCCGTAGAAATTACAGACATTCCATACAGGTAAACAGGTCTGAATCACCATTTGAATGAATCATCTAAACCATCAGTGAATCGAATTCTTTCTGCAGATTATTCCTTTGTGAAAAATTGAGAAATTCTAATTCATTCTGCAGATTATTCCTTTGTGAAAGATTGAGAAAATCGAATTCATTCTCCAAATTATTCCTTTGTGAAAAATTGAGAAAATCAAATTAATTCTCCAAATTATTCCTTTGTGAAAAAATTGAGAAAATCTTAATTCATTCTTCAGATTATTCCTTTGTGAAAAATGGAGAAAAAATTATTTCTCCAGAATATTCCTTTGTAAAAATTGAGAAATTCTAATTCTTTCTGCAGATTATTCCTTTGTGAAAAATTGAGAAAATCTATTTTATTCTTCAGATTATTCCTTTGTGAAAAATTGAGAAAAATAAAAATCTTGTGAATTCAATAACTTTAACAGTATTAAAACAGGTTATGTTTACATTGACTATAGACATACATATTGACTATTGTATCACACAAAGACGTTTAAAGTCTGATTCAAACTCGTCATCTATTTCTTGTGTGTCAGGATTTTTATCTCTGATTTCTGGCATGAAAGCTGACACGTCGATATCATGTCTCTGATAGAATAAGATGTAAGCAGCATTTGTATCCAACTGTTTCTCCTGTACCTCCTGAAAGTATACAAATAAAGGGTTAATACATTCTACCGTACTTCCCGGATAATTTGTTGCGGTTGTGTATAAGACGATACCTGCCCAGTACTCCTATTAAAGTGGAGTTACTCCTATTTTCGTTACTCCTATTAACTAGCTTGGCAGGTATGATAAGACACAAGGAAAAAATGTGAAAAGCTACTGAAAAAATTATGAAAAAAGGTGACAAAAATGGAAAGAAAACATGATGACAAGCCATCATTTTATCTATTGATAGTGTTACCGAATAATGACCAAATTGTGATATTTACGATCAGGAGTTTTGAATTTTGAGATTCTGGTAAAAAAGACCATTTTGATGGGACGTTAATTAGTGGATTAAATACAAAGGTCAAAATTTCACCTTACCTTGCAACTACTGTCATTGTAACAATACCAATTGTTGTTAGGATTTCTAGCAAAGGCAACATAATGTCCTCCGCCCAATATACCAGTATGACACTGAAAATACATTAAACATGACAGAATCAATGTAATTTCATATTTAATACGTTAGTGAGATCTGACAACACTGCATAAGAGGTCATGTTCAAATGACCTTCCTAGTGCATGTTGTTGTATGGCTATTCATGTATAGAGAGTGTACTGACTAACTTAATTCTCTTTATACAGATGTATAAAGTTTAAACATCTCACTGGCTGTAAACTACTGCAAATTATTCTCTGCACTTTCAGATTTGTAAAAGTAGCAATTTGATTGGATGATGAAAAGTTCACTTTAACATGACCTCATACAGAGTGTTGTCAGATCCTATATTAGTGTTAATAGTGGAGCTTATAATACGGGTCTGATTTAAATGAGATTGATCAAAGTCTAGACTAATCATGTTCCAGTAAAAGTCTTGTAACTTTAATAAATCTTAAACAAAACTCAATTCTATTCTCAAAGGGCCATAACTCTTGCAAAAAGCAAGATTTCTGTCTTGCTCTTGCTTTACATGGCAGATTTTTATCTGAAATAGTTTTCTAGTAGGTTCAGGAGAAATACTGAAATAATAGAGAACAAGACTGCATTCAGTAAACGCTTATAAAATGCCTACTGATGGAAGCCTTATAGATAACAAATATGTAAGTCATTCAGGGGCTTTATTCTTTTAAAATGTTTGATAGTGTTACATTGCTTTGATAATGTGATATGTTTATGATGGCAAACAAGTATGCAAAGTATAAAAGAAATGCATTGATGGACTTGAAAAACATTTGAGATTCAACATTTTGTAACTGAGGAATGGAAAGACGAACGAAAGAAGGGACGAACAAACAGACAAACAAACAGACGAAAGAACAGAGGGACAATCACTTTATGCCTCCTGCATCAGTAGATGCCGGGCATAAAAAACTATAAAGACACATAACTTAAACACCAATGAATTATGATAAAATATACATTACAACTCTCAGACTCTCATACTTACAGACATTGCAAAGAGATCATATAAAGACTGTGAGCTATCGGTGGTAGAAATTGATGCATTATTGTTGCTATGGCAACTGGAAGATGTGTTTCCATGGTTACTGGTATCTATACAATTATTGGTGGAATGTTCAATACCACTGTCACCATTATCATCCTCATCTAGATCGATATCATCCAAGTCACTAGATTTTCTTCTCGACGGTGACACTGTTTCTGCAAAAATATGAAATTTGGAAAGTTAGAAACTGAGAGTTAAAAATGAGTCCATTGACACAGGTTCCCCCATTGGGGTATAGAGTAAAAGTTACAAAGGGCCATAATTCAGGTAAAATTGCGGGGCAGCTAAAAATCCATGCTTTACGGTCAACTACAGATCAAAGTTTTAATCTGTGAAAGTTTGAAGAAATTTCACCCAACGGTTTGTGAGGAGTTCACCACACAAGATTGGCGTTATGGACGGACAGCACCAATGCTCAATAAATAAGTGTGGGGGGGACAAATAGTTTGATAGTAAGACTTCATATAGAGAATCAATTATAATTTACACTGGTGATTTATGGTCAGACTACCTTACAGTAAAATAATTTAATTTCAATGGGACAAATTTTTTAATAGGGCTGTAACGGTATACCGCGGTACACGAAAGACCCCGGACTTCAGTTCCACACGGTTCACGGTACAAGAGATGTGAATTTCGATACGGTTCGGTATAAGCTTTTTCATGAGCAAAATAATATTCAGAGATCAAAAATGTCTGATAGTCCTCTGATTATGTATAATTACCATGCTTCACTCCTTTTAATTGTATTAATATATGCCTCATATTGTCGAAATTCATTTAAAATAGTTGATAGCAAGATAATAATTGCTGTTACAGAATCAACAAATTCATTGTCACTTAAAATTTGTAGTTTTTTAGCTGCTGTTAGAGAATATTGTATCATACCGAAATATACCGAACCGTTAAAAAAATGGACAGTATGTATCATATCGTGAGGTGAGCGTACCGTTACAGCCCTATTTTTTAAGCATAAAAGATCATTCTTCCTAATGCAGCCAATCCGTATTTCCGGATTATTCTGGAATTGTAGGACCCCTGCTAACTGAAGTGATCACCAGTGGGGATTTGAAAGTATACTAACCTGGATCATTTTTATCACAGAGGCATGATGGAACAACATCATCCATAGTTAACACTGGTGGGCCGTCACCATGACGACCTATATCTGATTGGTTAGTGTCAGGATCGCCACAGTTACATATGGAATGTTTACGTGGTGCAAGGTAACATGATGGGTCAAATTCTGTTAATGGAAAGTTGACTATTTTATGTGATTTCACCCATCGTCCATTTAAATACTGGAATCTCTTCAAGTTCACAATCTGAAAGAGATGATAAAATACTGAATTAACAACATTTCTATTCAGCTTGTACATGATTTAAAGAAGAAGGGTTTCTGACACAAAAAGCCATCACTCTGGCAATATCCATCTGAACTAACATTCCGAACAATACACACAAGGCTTGGTACCAAATAGTTAATATGTACAGTTCCATTGAATCATTTTGACAACCATCAATCCATACCGATAGATATATATCCAGCACAAAATCAATACTGTAGTCCAATAAAAAAATTTACTTTTGTAAATACTAACTTTCACGATTTGCTGATTGATGGCATATTCGCGAGTACAAACTTTTGTGTTTTAAGTCTCCCCCAATGTCCATATTAAAGTTTGAAAACTCCCGCAAACTCCATGAAATCAAATTGTGCAAAATAATTTTTTTGTTTACAGTATTCCCCACACTATATTTGGGAGACAAAGATGTTTGCGCTATTCTTTGTTGTACAAAAAGAAAAAGTTAGTAAACTGATGAAGACGATGCATGCATCTGTTATGTTTAGATCTTGATGAATGGAAGTCAGTTATGTAATGCCTTGGTCACACTAAGCTGTGTTTTGCCTCGGTGATGTAGTCCGGATGAAAATAAATGACTTTTAGGAGGTATTAGGAACAGGGATTTCCAAAGTTTGACTTCCCCGATGATTGTTTTTCCAATACCTCCCAAAGTTCATTTATCAAATCAGGAGTACATAAATATGCTCAGGGGGACGAAGGCATCGTGAATGGTGTAATGATGCTATATCACTTTTGATCTAGGAGCTGTAGCAGTTTGTGTTCAGTGCTGCATTGGGCAGAGCGCTATGTGCCTGTAGTCTTGTGTTATTTCGGTTTTCTGTGCTCGGCTTTTTCTGTCCGATTATCAATATCTTATAATCACCATTAATGCATTTTTTTGGCCTACAAGAATAACACCATTAATTTTCCCCGTCAATTGGTTAGGTGGGGGTCTGAGAATCATTCCACAAACCTTACAATATTCAACAATATTATCTATAAGTACCATAAATGCATTTTTATGAAATTTCCAAAAAAGTCATAAAATTTGCTAAAAAACTCACCAAGATTGGAGGAAGCCTCCAAATATCTAACTTTTTAGAAGCGAGACAATGTTTCTTGCATTTAGAACAATAGTAGAGTTCATCCTCTCCTAGTTCCTCCTCCTTGGTAAAAGCTTGTAAACATGTGTCAAGGTCAATCGGTTCTGTCTGCTTCTTACGACTATCTGGTACACTACTATTCTCCTCAAAGAACTGTAATGAGACAAAAGATACAAAATAGAAAAAACGGATAGACTAAACAAATATAAATGTAACTACAAGAGATGTTTGTAAAACACTTATGCCCCCATGGTAAAAAATGGTGAAGGTCACAGTGACCTTGACCTACTGACCTCAAAACAATAGGATTCTCCTGTTGCTGACCAACCTCCATGTAAAGTTTGAAAATTCTAGGGCAAAGCGTTCTTACCAACCAACATATGCGAAGCAATATACCACCTCATCAAAATGGGGGCGGGGGGCATAATAATGCATTGGGTATATACAAAGGTTTATGGCCTAACAATATTGTGGTCTGGTACATATAAATTGAAAGGTTATTCTGGGAATAATTATCCAACCAATTTTCACACTAAGTCTTACCCGTTCACTGGTAGTCTGGTATCTCAGATGTAATGCTGTTGGTTCCCAGTCTACAGCAATAAATGAACTACCAAAGACAAACTTACCCGTTCACTGGTAGTCTGGTATCTTAGATGTAATGCTGTTGGTTCCCAGTCTACAGCAACAAATGAACTACCAAAGACAAACTTACCCGTTCACTGGTAGTCTGGTATCTCAGATGTAATGCTGTTGGTTCCCAGTCTACAGCAATAAATGAACTACCAAACACAAACTTACCCGTTCACTGGTAGTCTGGTATCTTAGATGTAATGCTGTTGGTTCCCAGTCTATTAATGAACTACCAAACACAAACTTACCCGTTCACTGGTAGTCTGGTATCTTAGATGTAATGCTGTTGGTTCCCAGTCTACAGCAATAAATGAACTACCAAACACAAACTTACCCGTTCACTGGTAGTCTGGTACCTCAGATGTAATGTTGTTGGTTCCCAGTCTATTAATGAACTACCAAACACAAACTTACCCGTTCACTGGTAGTCTGGTATCTCAGGTGTAATGCTGTTGGTTTCCAGTCTACAGCAATAAATGAACTACAAAAGACAAACTTACCCTTTCACTGGTAGTCTGGTATCTCAGATGTAATGCTGTTGGTTCCCAGTCTACAGCTATGAATGACCTACCAAACACAAACTTACCCGTTCACTGGTAGTCTGGTATCTCAGATGTAATGTTGTTGGTTTCCAGTCTACAGCAATAAATGAACTACCAAACACAAACTTACCCGTTCACTGGTAGTCTGATACCTCAGATGTAATGTTGTTGGTTCCCAGTCTACAGCAATAAATGAACTACCAAACACAAACTGACCCGTTCACTGGTAGTCTGGTACCTCACATGTAATGCTGTTGGTTCCGAGTCTACAGCAATAAATGAACTACCAAACACAAACTTACCCGTTCACTGGTAGTCTGGTATCTCAGATGTAATGCTGTTGGTTCCCATTCTACAGCAACAAATGAACTACCAAAGACAAACTTACCCGTTCACTGGTAGTCTGGTACCTCACATGTAATGCTGTTGGTTCCCAGTCTACAGCAATAAATGAACTACCAAACACAAACTTACCCGTTCACTGGTAGTCTGGTATCTCAGATGTAATGCTGTTGGTTCCCAGTCTATTAATGAACTACCAAACACAAACTTACCCGTTCACTGGTAGTCTGGTATCTCAGGTGTAATGCTGTTGGTTCCCAGTCTACAGCAATAAATGAACTATCGAACACAAACTTACTCGTTCACTGGTAGTCTGGTACCTCAGATGTAATGTTGTTGGTTTCCAGTCTACAGCAATAAATGAACTACCAAACACAAACTTACCCGTTCACTGGTAGTCTGGTACCTCAGATGTAATGCTGTTGGTTCCCAGTCTACAGCAATAAATAAACTACCAAACACAAACTTACCCGTTCACTGGTAGTCTGGTACCTCAGATGTAATGTTGTTGGTTTCCAGTCTACAGCAATAAATGAACTACCAAACACAAACTTACCCGTTCACTGGTAGTCTGGTATCTCAGATGTAATGCTGTTGGTTTCCAGTCTACAGCAATAAATGAACTACCAAACACAAACTTACCCGTTCACTTGTAGTCTGGTATCTTAGATGTAATGCTGTTGGTTCCCAGTCTATTAATGAACTACCAAACACAAACTTACCCGTTCACTGGTAGTCTGGTATCTCAAATGTAATGCTGTTGGTTCCCAGTCTACGGCAATAAATGAACTACCAAACACAAACTTACCCGTTCACTGGTAGTCTGGTACCTCAGATGTAATGTTGTTGGTTTCCAGTCTACAGCAATAAATGAACTACCAAACACAAACTTACCCGTTCACTGGTAGTCTGGTATCTCAGATGTAATGCTGTTGGTTCCCAGTCTACAGCAATAAATGAACTACCAAACACAAACTTACCCGTTCACTGGTAGTCTGGTATCTCAGATGTAATGCGTTGGTTCCCAGTCTACAGCAATAAATGAACTACCAAACACAAACTTACCTGTTCACTGGTAGTCTGGTACCTCAGATGTAATGCTGTTGGTTCCCAGTCTACAGCAATAAATGAACTACCAAACACAAACTTACCCGTTCACTGGTAGTCTGGTATCTCAGATATAATGCTGTTGGTTCCCAGTCTACAGCTATGAATGACCTACCAAACACAAACTTACCCGTTCACTGGTAGTCTGGTATCTTAGATGTAATGCTGTTGGTTCCCAGTCTATTAATGAACTACCAAAGACAAACTTACCCGTTCACTGGTAGTCTGGTATCTCAGATGTAATGCTGTTGGTTCCCAGTCTACAGCAACAAATGAACTACCAAACACAAACTTACCCGTTCACTGGTAGTCTGGTATCTTAGATGTAATGCTGTTGGTTCCCAGTCTATTAGTGAACTACCAAACACAAACTTACCGGTTCACTGGTAGTCTGGTATCTCAGATGTAATGCTGTTGGTTCCCAGTCTACAGCAACAAATGAACTACCAAACACAAACTTACCCGTTCACTGGTAGTCTGGTATCTCAGATGTAATGCTGTTGGTTCCCAGTCTACAGCAATAAATGAACTACCAAACACAAACTTACCCGTTCACTGGTAGTCTGGTATCTTAGATGTAATGCTGTTGGTTCCCAGTCTATTAATGAACTACCAAACACAAACTTACCCGTTCACTGGTAGTCTGGTATCTTAGATGTAATGCTGTTGGTTCCCAGTCTACAGCAATAAATGAACTACCAAACACAAACTTACCCGTTCACTGGTAGTCTGGTATCTCAGGTGTAATGCTGTTGGTTCCCAGTCTACAGCAATAAATGAACTACAAAAGACAAACTTACCCTTTCACTGGTAGTCTGGTATCTCAGATGTAATGCTGTTGGTTCCCAGTCTACAGCTATGAATGACCTACCAAACACAAACTTACCCGTTCACTGGTAGTCTGGTATCTCAGATGTAATGTTGTTGGTTTCCAGTCTACAGCAATAAATGAACTACCAAACACAAACTTACCCGTTCACTGGTAGTCTGGTACCTCAGATGTAATGTTGTTGGTTTCCAGTCTACAGCAATAAATGAACTACCAAACACAAACTTACCCGTTCACTGGTAGTCTGGTACCTCAGATGTAATGTTGTTGGTTCCCAGTCTACAGCAATAAATGAACTACCAAACACAAACTTACCCGTTCACTGGTAGTCTGGTACCTCACATGTAATGCTGTTGGTTCCCAGTCTACAGCAATAAATGAACTACCAAACACAAACTTACCCGTTCACTGGTAGTCTGGTATCTCAGATGTAATGCTGTTGGTTCCCAGTCTACAGCAACAAATGAACTACCAAAGACAAACTTACCCGTTCACTGGTAGTCTGGTACCTCACATGTAATGCTGTTGGTTCCCAGTCTACAGCAATAAATGAACTACCAAACACAAACTTACCCGTTCACTGGTAGTCTGGTATCTCAGATGTAATGCTGTTGGTTCCCAGTCTATTAATGAACTACCAAACACAAACTTACCCGTTCACTGGTAGTCTGGTATCTCAGGTGTAATGCTGTTGGTTCCCAGTCTACAGCAATAAATGAACTATCGAACACAAACTTACCCGTTCACTGGTAGTCTGGTACCTCAGATGTAATGTTGTTGGTTTCCAGTCTACAGCAATAAATGAACTACCAAACACAAACTTACCCGTTCACTGGTAGTCTGGTACCTCAGATGTAATGCTGTTGGTTCCCAGTCTACAGCAATAAATAAACTACCAAACACAAACTTACCCGTTCACTGGTAGTCTGGTACCTCAGATGTAATGTTGTTGGTTTCAAGTCTACAGCAATAAATGAACTACCAAACACAAACTTACCCGTTCACTGGTAGTCTGGTATCTCAGATGTAATGCTGTTGGTTTCCAGTCTACAGCAATAAATGAACTACCAAACACAAACTTACCCGTTCACTTGTAGTCTGGTATCTTAGATGTAATGCTGTTGGTTCCCAGTCTATTAATGAACTACCAAACACAAACTTACCCGTTCACTGGTAGTCTGGTATCTCAAATGTAATGCTGTTGGTTCCCAGTCTACGGCAATAAATGAACTACCAAACACAAACTTACCCGTTCACTGGTAGTCTGGTACCTCAGATGTAATGTTGTTGGTTTCCAGTCTACAGCAATAAATGAACTACCAAACACAAACTTACCCGTTCACTGGTAGTCTGGTATCTCAGATGTAATGCTGTTGGTTCCCAGTCTACAGCAATAAATGAACTACCAAACACAAACTTACCCGTTCACTGGTAGTCTGGTATCTCAGATGTAATGCTGTTGGTTCCCAGTCTACAGCAATAAATGAACTACCAAACACAAACTTACCCGTTCACTGGTAGTCTGGTATCTCAGATGTAATGCGTTGGTTCCCAGTCTACAGCAATAAATGAACTACCAAACACAAACTTACCTGTTCACTGGTAGTCTGGTACCTCAGATGTAATGCTGTTGGTTCCCAGTCTACAGCAATAAATGAACTACCAAACACAAACTTACCCGTTCACTGGTAGTCTGGTATCTCAGATGTAATGCTGTTGGTTCCCAGTCTACAGCAATAAATGAACTACCAAACACAAACTTACCTGTTCACTGGTAGTCTGGTACCTCAGATGTAATGCTGTTGGTTCCCAGTCTACAGCAATAAATGAACTACCAAACACAAACTTACCCGTTCACTGGTAGTCTGGTATCTCAGATATAATGCTGTTGGTTCCCAGTCTACAGCTATGAATGACCTACCAAACACAAACTTACCCGTTCACTGGTAGTCTGGTATCTTAGATGTAATGCTGTTGGTTCCCAGTCTATTAATGAACTACCAAAGACAAACTTACCCGTTCACTGGTAGTCTGGTATCTCAGATGTAATGCTGTTGGTTCCCAGTCTACAGCTATGAATGACCTACCAAACACAAACTTACCCGTTCACTGGTAGTCTGGTATCTTAGATGTAATGCTGTTGGTTCCCAGTCTATTAATGAACTACCAAACACAAACTTACCCGTTCACTGGTAGTCTGGTATCTTAGATGTAATGCTGTTGGTTCCCAGTCTATTAATGAACTACCAAACACAAACTTACCCGTTCACTGGTAGTCTGGTATCTTAGATGTAATGCTGTTGGTTCCCAGTCTATTGATGAACTACCAAACACAAACTTACCTGTTCACTGGTAGTCTGGTACCTCAGATGTAATGCTGTTGGTTCCCAGTCTACAGCAATAAATGAACTACCAAACACAAACTTACCCGTTCACTGGTAGTCTGGTATCTCAGATATAATGCTGTTGGTTCCCAGTCTACAGCTATGAATGACCTACCAAACACAAACTTACCCGTTCACTGGTAGTCTGGTATCTTAGATGTAATGCTGTTGGTTCCCAGTCTATTAATGAACTACCAAAGACAAACTTACCCGTTCACTGGTAGTCTGGTATCTCAGATGTAATGCTGTTGGTTCCCAGTCTACAGCAACAAATGAACTACCAAACACAAACTTACCCGTTCACTGGTAGTCTGGTATCTTAGATGTAATGCTGTTGGTTCCCAGTCTATTAGTGAACTACCAAACACAAACTTACCGGTTCACTGGTAGTCTGGTATCTCAG
This sequence comes from Spisula subtruncata, assembly GCA_963678985.1. Classification (NCBI taxonomy): domain Eukaryota; kingdom Metazoa; phylum Mollusca; class Bivalvia; order Venerida; family Mactridae; genus Spisula; species Spisula subtruncata. The sequence continues at coordinate 27,637,725 of OY787672.1, forward strand.
ATGTAATGCTGTTGGTTCCCAGTCTACAGCAACAAATGAACTACCAAACATAAACTTACCCGTTCACTGGTAGTCTGGTATCTCAGATGTAATGCTGTTGGTTCCCAGTCTACAGCAACAAATGAACTACCAAACACAAACTTACCCGTTCACTGGTAGTCTGGTACCTCAGATGTAATGCTGTTGGTTTCCAGTCTACAGCAATAAATGAACTACCAAACACAAACTTACCCGTTCACTGGTAGTCTGGTATCTTAGATGTAATGCTGTTGGTTCCCAGTCTATTAATGAACTACCAAACACAAACTTACCCGTTCACTGGTAGTCTGGTATCTTAGATGTAATGCTGTTGGTTCCCAGTCTATTAATGAACTACCAAACACAAACTTACCCGTTCACTGGTAGTCTGGTATCTTAGATGTAATGCTGTTGGTTCCCAGTCTATTAATGAACTACCAAACACAAACTTACCCGTTCACTGGTAGTCTGGTATCTTAGATGTAATGCTGTTGGTTCCCAGTCTATTAATGAACTACCAAACACAAACTTACCCGTTCACTGGTAGTCTGGTATCTTAGATGTAATGCTGTTGGTTCCCAGTCTACAGCAATAAATGAACTACCAAACACAAACTTACCCGTTCACTGGTAGTCTGGTACCTCAGATGTAATGCTGTTGGTTCCCAGTCTACAGCAATAAATGAACTACCAAACACAAACTTACCCGTTCACTGGTAGTCTGGTATCTCAGATGTAATGCTGTTGGTTCCCAGTCTACAGCAATAAATGAACTACCAAACACAAACTTACCCGTTCACTGGTAGTCTGGTATCTTAGATGTAATGCTGTTGGTTCCCAGTCTATTAATGAACTACCAAACACAAACTTACCCGTTCACTGGTAGTCTGGTATCTCAGATGTAATGCTGTTGGTTCCCAGTCTACAGCAATAAATGAACTACCAAACACAAACTTACCCGTTCACTGGTAGTCTGGTATCTTAGATGTAATGCTGTTGGTTCCCAGTCTATTAATGAACTACCAAACACAAACTTACCCGTTCACTGGTAGTCTGGTATCTCAGATGTAATGCTGTTGGTTCCCAGTCTACAGCAATAAATGAACTACCAAACACAAACTTACCCGTTCACTGGTAATCTGGTATCTTAGATGTTATGCTGTTGGTTCCCAGTCTACAGCAATAAATGAACTACCAAACACAAACTTACCCGTTCACTGGTAGTCTGGTATCTTAGATGTAATGCTGTTGGTTCCCAGTCTACAGCAATAAATGAACTACCAAACACAAACTTACCCGTTCACTGGTAGTCTGGTATCTTAGATGTAATGCTGTTGGTTCCCAGTCTACAGCAATAAATGAACTACCAAACACAAACTTACCCGTTCACTGGTAGTCTGGTATCTCAGATATAATGCTGTTGGTTCCCAGTCTACAGCTATGAATGACCTACCAAACACAAACTTACCCGTTCACTGGTAGTCTGGTATCTTAGATGTAATGCTGTTGGTTCCCAGTCTATTAATGAACTACCAAAGACAAACTTACCCGTTCACTGGTAGTCTGGTATCTCAGATGTAATGCTGTTGGTTCCCAGTCTACAGCTATGAATGACCTACCAAACACAAACTTACCCGTTCACTGGTAGTCTGGTATCTTAGATGTAATGCTGTTGGTTCCCAGTCTATTAATGAACTACCAAACACAAACTTACCCGTTCACTGGTAGTCTGGTATCTTAGATGTAATGCTGTTGGTTCCCAGTCTATTAATGAACTACCAAACACAAACTTACCCGTTCACTGGTAGTCTGGTATCTTAGATGTAATGCTGTTGGTTCCCAGTCTATTGATGAACTACCAAACACAAACTTACCTGTTCACTGGTAGTCTGGTACCTCAGATGTAATGCTGTTGGTTCCCAGTCTACAGCAATAAATGAACTACCAAACACAAACTTACCCGTTCACTGGTAGTCTGGTATCTCAGATATAATGCTGTTGGTTCCCAGTCTACAGCTATAAATGAACTGCCAAACACAAACTTACCCGTTCACTGGTAGTCTGGTATCTTAGATGTAATGCTGTTGGTTCCCAGTCTATTAATGAACTACCAAAGACAAACTTACCCGTTCACTGGTAGTCTGGTATCTCAGATGTAATGCTGTTGGTTCCCAGTCTACAGCAACAAATGAACTACCAAACACAAACTTACCCGTTCACTGGTAGTCTGGTATCTTAGATGTAATGCTGTTGGTTCCCAGTCTATTAGTGAACTACCAAACACAAACTTACCGGTTCACTGGTAGTCTGGTATCTCAGATGTAATGCTGTTGGTTCCCAGTCTACAGCAACAAATGAACTACCAAACACAAACTTACCCGTTCACTGGTAGTCTGGTATCTCAGGTGTAATGCTGTTGGTTCCCAGTCTACAGCAACAAATGAACTACCAAACACAAACTTACCCGTTCACTGGTAGTCTGGTACCTCAGATGTAATGCTGTTGGTTTCCAGTCTACAGCAATAAATGAACTACCAAACACAAACTTACCCGTTCACTGGTAGTCTGGTATCTTAGATGTAATGCTGTTGGTTCCCAGTCTATTAATGAACTACCAAACACAAACTTACCCGTTCACTGGTAGTCTGGTATCTTAGATGTAATGCTGTTGGTTCCCAGTCTACAGCTATGAATGACCTACCAAACACAAACTTACCCGTTCACTGGTAGTCTGGTATCTTAGATGTAATGCTGTTGGTTCCCAGTCTATTAATGAACTACCAAACACAAACTTACCCGTTCACTGGTAGTCTGGTATCTTAGATGTAATGCTGTTGGTTCCCAGTCTATTAATGAACTACCAAACACAAACTTACCCGTTCACTGGTAGTCTGGTATCTTAGATGTAATGCTGTTGGTTCCCAGTCTATTAATGAACTACCAAACACAAACTTACCCGTTCACTGGTAGTCTGGTATCTTAGATGTAATGCTGTTGGTTCCCAGTCTATTAATGAACTACCAAACACAAACTTACCCGTTCACTGGTAGTCTGGTATCTCAGATGTAATGCTGTTGGTTCCCAGTCTACAGCAATAAATGAACTACCAAACACAAACTTACCCGTTCACTGGTAGTCTGGTATCTTAGATGTAATGCTGTTGGTTCCCAGTCTATTAATGAACTACCAAACACAAACTTACCCGTTCACTGGTAGTCTGGTATCTCAGATGTAATGCTGTTGGTTCCCAGTCTACAGCAATAAATGAACTACCAAACACAAACTTACCCGTTCACTGGTAATCTGGTATCTTAGATGTTATGCTGTTGGTTCCCAGTCTACAGCAATAAATGAACTACCAAACACAAACTTACCCGTTCACTGGTAGTCTGGTATCTTAGATGTAATGCTGTTGGTTCCCAGTCTACAGCAATAAATGAACTACCAAACACAAACTTACCCGTTCACTGGTAGTCTGGTATCTTAGATGTAATGCTGTTGGTTCCCAGTCTACAGCAATGAATGAACTACCAAACACAAACTTACCCGTTCACTGGTAGTCTGGTATCTCAGATGTAATGCCGTTGGTTCCCAGTCTACAGCTATAAATGAACTGCCAAACACAAACTTCTCACCGTTACATTCTATGCTACAACCTCGACAAAATCTGAAGAAAAAAACAAGTTATTAGAAATTGCAAGCAATACAGAAGTTCTCTACCTGGTTTTCAGGTTTTCAATGTTTCTGTTGCTATGGCAACCACAATTTTTTTCTGAATCAAAAATAATTAATTAGCCATGCATAATCCCCAAATTGGTCCCTATCCATATACTAAGTTTCATAAACCTAGCTTGAAAACTGTTTGAGTTATGGCAGGATCCAGTTTTTCTTGACAGACAGAGGGCAAACCTATAGTCCCCTCTGGTTGAAAACTGGTAGGGACTAACAAGACTTGTTTCTATAATTTAGATATATCTAATTGCAAAGAAATGGCAGTGATTATAAATCTTGTCAATTTTAAGTCTAAGTCTGAGTTTTAGTTTTAAAATATTTGTGGATAAGGTGCCGTGTTATATATGTAGAATACATGTACACTTACCTATACCATGGACACCAAGCACAGGTGAACCCGTCTTTCTGTACAACTTTCAATGTGAACGGATATTCATAGCATAAACTATCATCACTGAAAATAAATCCAGAATGAAATTTTTGAAAATTGGAAAAATACTTGAAGTTTGCTTTAACTAAATCAAATCCAAGATGGCCACCACTAGAATAAAATTAACCACCAGTCAGCCATCTTGAAATGGTGTAAAAACTATGTCTTGCAGATCAACGTTATGAAGTTGCATAAAGGTGAAGGGAGTATTTTTGGTAACAAAAAGCTATAATACTTATCACAAAGATACTTAACAACAAAAGAGCAGTCCTAAAACATATGGACTCAAAAGTATAGTAGACAAACTGCTAAGAATCCAAACTATATATTTGACCTTCAGATGCCTAACATTGATAGAGGGAATATATTTTGTGATCCTCAGGAGTTTGGCTGAAGGGTCAACATTTTAGAAAAGCTCTGTTCAGCCTATAAAAATGAGAAAATTAAATTAAAATCTCTTGTGATATTTATCCCATTCTCATTAAAACTAGAAATGTGTCTATGGCATAATAACTTTTGCCCAAAATGAGGATGATGAAGATACTAACCAGTCTAAAGCATGGTTGGATTGTTTTGTCTCGGATGGTGGTAATGGACTGACGATTCTAGCTACTTGTTTCCATACAAACTCGTATAAATTCTGATTGGTTGACGTCTCATCACATGGTAATATAATGGGCGTTCCAAACAGACTAGGGCGTGTCTTTTGAGACGATAGAAAATATAAATCCATTAAGGTCTGAAAATGAAAAAAAGCTGATATAAGCTCACAGCCACATATGGTCAAACTTTGTTAACGAACACCTGTTATAGATCACTACTGTAAAATAATTTAATTTCAATGGGACAAATTATAATATTCATGGTTTTTTTTTGTGAAAATGAACATTTCGTAGGGGATGTAATTTCAAGGATAACTTATCCACTAAGTCACATGCTATATAAATCATTAATATTCAAGGGGATTTAATTTCATGGTTTCACAAAATCATCTTCTCAATAAATGGTCATTTTCACATAAAAAACTACAAAAACTGGCCCATTGGATACACAAGTATTGCTTGTATAATTTAAGTACCTCAGAACAAATATACACTAGACAAATCTGTGATTCCAGAAGAGGACACTTTACCCACTAGATGGTGTCTTGTAAATAGACCATTTTTAACTTGTCCAAGCTATCTCAGTTCTCGGTCAACTAAGAGGTCAACCTCTCCTCATATGATAAATTATCAGGTATCCAGAGTTTGTCATATCATAAAACAAACACAGTTCTCATAGAATTTCTCTTTTTGGATTGAAAGCATGACAAGAATTCACATATTCGGTGAAAGGCATATTAGCCAATCAGATTTATTCTTGTTGTTTTTTTTGGAATGAAAAAAATAATCATACACAAAATACACTAGTAAACAAGAGGGCCCAAAGGGCTCTATGTCTCTCACTTATTGTTATATGCTCCTATGGTAAAGCTCTATACACTGTAGTATTAAGATTAGAAGATCTTAATGTTTTTCCTGTATAAGACTATGTAAAACTGGTGACCGTCAATTTTGACCCAAGGGGCGCAATCTTAGTAGAGGACCACTAAATGATGCTACATACCAAATATCAAAGCCCTGGACACAAGCTAATAAATCAAAGGACTGGAACCATTGGTAGAGGTTTGCCCAAAGAACATTTCAACGAAGTATGATCAAATTTGGCCAAACGGATTAGGAAAAGATGTCATTTAGAAGAAATCGTTGCAGACAAAGAGTGATCACATAAGCCCACCTGGTCACTATAAGACCGGTGAGCTAAAAAAATTGATTACCATTTTTCTATGTACGGCTATCACAAACCCGTTGAAGACATCACCTACAGATTTCGGTCCAGATTCCAGACTGGTACCACCACTAACACTCGTATTTAGACTGGTACTACTATTGTTTCTAGAATGGGATGGTGTACTAGTTGCTGAACCAGTCCCTCGATCCAGTCCATTCACAGTCGGCTGAAGTTTGGCTATATGACCGTTAGCATTGGGTTTTTCTGGAAAAAATCAATTAAATACATTTCAAATTCTGGAGGATTTCGAGGACTCAGTACAAAACTATTGTAACTACACCAATTTATTGAGCCATGTACCTTAGTTTTGTACTAAGCCCTCAAAGATTTTAAGTTATGTATTCAACACCCTTAAAAAGAAACACAACTAAAGAACATATATTAATTGAATTGAAAAACCTGTCCAAGAATACTGCATTGTCATTGGTCAATTTTGAGGGTGTGTTTTGAAAGTAAGAAACGAACAATCAGATGCATGTATTTTTAGACTGGTTTAACAACCTTTGTCTTAAATCAAAGTGAAAATCAAACTTTATTACATTTGAGTGAAGTTAAATTATGTAAAAAAATATCTAAATTTTTAAAAGTAGACAGAAATATATCAAATATAAGTTCACCCACAAATACAGTGGAACTCACTTATAATGAACTTGCTTATAACAAAATCTCGTCCCCAGGATTTGGTTATAAACCAGTTCCACTGTAGTGGGTAAAGAGGCATTGCTTCAATTTCAAATACTGATGGCTTTTGAGGGAGTTGCCCCTGGACTTATTTCAACCCCGACCGAAATCAATGTGCTGGCACTGGCAGATCAAAAATTCCTGTTACATAATTTAGATATGGCAAAATGAGAAATATTTACTAGCAGATATACCGCGCTGGATTTCACTTAGACCAATGTTGGATTTTTTGTCAGTCAATTCCTCGTCTGCAGAAATTGGTTCAATATTATCCACTGGAGGTAGTTCATATGCATAGAGGTGACCGCCTAACTGATTGCGTATCTTCTGACTATCATGTGGCAACGTCTGAAAACAAACAAATATTTGAGTAAAATAAAATAATAACACCTCATTTATATGACCTGGGCCTTATTCACCAACATTGTAACTTGTAAGTATAAAATTCAGACTTTACATTGCCAAAATTAATCTTCTATTCGCTCTCATGTTGTTGTCAATGTACCGATTTTGATATATAAATGGGTATACATGTTCAGTGGGTACCAACAAATAATCCGATAAAATTTCACACGGTTAAATCTAAAATATATGGCAGTGATTATAGATGATGTCAATTATAAGTCTAAGTCTGATTTTCAGTCTTACACCATTGGTGAATAAGGTCCCAGCATAAGGACCAGTCACACTGACTAAGTCTTCAAAAAGGAAGGTTTTTGGTTTGTCTAAAATGAGACATTAAGGACGGGTTTTGGATTGTCTTAAATGAGATATTTTGGGCATGGAATGTCTACAATATGACTATTATTCATAGTCTAGTCTAGTCTTCTCAATGTTTAAAGAAAATATCATAATAACATAAAATAATGACACCTCAATAACCAATCTGGATGTCCCTTTGATAAAATTGTTTTGTTAATTATTTTTTGAAACTATTTCTTAGCACAAAATCAGAAATTGATTGGCTCAGGTCGTATTCAATAGTAGCAATAATAATTCTATTAGAACTGCTAAAGAACATACTGTTAAATCATTTAATTTCGACGGGACAAAATTTTGTGGTTTTGGGTAACAATACCATTTCGACAGGGTGTTAATTAGTGGATTTTGAATAAAATTTCATGTAAATGTAATAAATAAAACGGTCAAAATTATTGTTCAATTGGATTTGATTTTATGGTTGAAAGTGAAAGAAGAAATTAAATACCCCTAAAAAATGAATTGCAATAACACGTTTCATCAGATGACAATGTTAACATACCAGCAACAACTCTTAGACTATGTTCCCATTCAAGTTCACTATCAAATCAACGGACTCCATTCAAGTAAAAATTCTACACCATATGGTCAAGGTTAACACAAGGTGATACCAATTTAGACAACCTGTCAATCATTTTTACCCCATTTGACCATATAAGGAGATTATACTTTAGATTAGATGACACCTATGACATCATCACTTTTCTGCTACTCTTCAGCATGAAGATTATAAAGCATGGTGCTACTCTTCAAAATAGAGATTTTGAGTGTTTCGAAATGATAACATGCACTTGGAAAGTTGAACAAGAGATTTAATCAAACAGGACATGCCAACAGGGACATATGAACACTACAGAGGGTCTAACACTATTGGATTTATTTTCTCTCAGACAGGTTGGTGCTATTTAATTCTGAGTAATTTAATTAGCTCCTACTTAAAAGATCAGGGTTATTATACTAATAATACAATGTACTAAACAAATATCATGATTAACTTCATTTAAGCTAATTATGATACACTAATTCTATACTCAATTCCTCATATTTTTGCTGTAAAAATTTCTCATATTTTTCTTTTCAAGATTCATAGAATTTCAAAAGTGTTAGCAAAAACATTATGTGAAATTAAATTAACAGTATTTAAGTTTAATCCATGTTTAGTGGTCCATTTTCAATACCTACAGAATTCCAAAACAACAGATAAGGTTTAAATAATTGTTCACTTTAATATTATTAATTTTGTTTCAGAATACAAATTATTTAATTGTGTATTAAATATAATTTGAAATGAATATTTCATAAATATTTGTTAAGTGTTTTCACAATAACAATAAATTTAAATTATGTTCAAATCATGAAAATAAAGAACTCAGTAAAAAAGGTAAGAAAAATAAATGGATATCATTAATATGAGGTAAACGAATCTATTGTGTTATTACGCAAATTTTTAATTAATTATTTTAAACAATTAAATTTTTTTACTAAAATACAAAAATAAGCTTATGAAAATTAAACTTGCAATTGTAAAGGTAAAAAAATATTTTTTTTGCAGATGCATCCAAATATGAATATCACCATGACAACCCCATATTCCACTGACCTTAACTCAACAAGAGAATATTCCAGCGACCTTGACCTTGGTGATGAACACGATTGTGATATGGACTGTATATGGGACCGGGAACGTGAGAGCCGTACATCAATTCTACGCCCGCTGACATTATTTCTGTCGTTGATAGGGATTATAGGTATCCTAGGCAACACACTAGTGATCATTGTGTTTTCAAGAACAGTCCAGAAAAGAACCTCAACCTATCTAGTTCTTATGTTGGCAATAATAGATCTAATAGCCTGCTCCATTGTTATACCAGGAACACTGTTTAAGGAATGGCTTGTCGAATTTAAGAGTGATTTGGCATGTAAGCTATGGGAACTGATGCGGCACTTCGCTATCATCTCATCAGCTATGATCCTAGCGGCCATAGCTTTCGACCGATTTTTACTAGTGTATCGAAAACGACAGGATGGAAATAAGCATCTAACCATGGCGATGATACTGGTTGCCATAGTGACGAGTGTAGCAATGGGCGTACCTCCGATGTTAGGAGTAGGAGTTTACATGGAGTTAGGCACTAGCTACGGTGGATTTATCAACATTAAGGTTTGCATGCCAAACGACCAATTCATTTCTGCAGAAGGACTTTTTCTTTACTGGCAAATAGTAACGGGACTATTTGGAGTGCTTCTTTTAAGCATTGTTATCTTTTACACTCTTATATTTGGAATGGTGTATAGACATTCTGCAAGAATCTTCAGCAACTTGAAACAGTCAGCGAGGTTGCCAGGACAGACCTCAACCCTATCAAAGACACAGAAACAAGGCATAAGTGTTTTACCATTCATTGGATTGCCGAAAAGTGAGCAGCAGACGACATTTAGAATTAATGCCAGCAAACCACCAACAACAACATTTCTACCAATAACACTACTAAAGATGAAAAACCTGTTCAAGAGACGCAGAAAAAATAGTGAGCTAGCAGACAACAATGTGATAGCTATAAAAGTAATACAAAATTCAGCCAGTTCTGTCAGTAGTCTGAGTCAAGCAGAAGACAAACCATTTCCCGCCAAAATATCAATCCCTGATTTAGCAGTGCAGGGCACCAGTAAATCCATGCTAAGACCAGGTACAAGTAATGCAGCAAGGAGTCAAAGTGAAAAAAGGGGAAACAGCTCAATATCACCTTCTGTAGATAAGTCACATGACCAAATTTCCCAGAAGGCACCACAGTCTAAATTCAAACAGCCTACCCATAATGCACCAGCCAATTCAACCAATCAGAGTCAATATCAACAAATGAGGAACCAATCAGCTCACATGAAGACCACACAGGTACTATGCATAATTACCATAGTGTATATTGCATCATTTCTGCCTATGTTTCTCATAACTCATCAAGTATTGAAGCAAAATGTTATAATATTCTACTTGTATTTCATCAACAATGCTGCAAACCCTATCATCTATTCATTCATGAACAGAAAGTTCCGGCAAGATATTTGGAAAATGTTTTCGTGTAAAAGTAACAGAATCTGGACTGGATAGAAACCAAGTGTTGCCAACCTGTGCTAAAAACCACCTGTGTACAAATACCACTATCTTAAAACCTGTCTACAGGGACCATAAATTTTATCTCTAATCTTATAATTTTGTTTTCAACTGTATTAGTATATTACTAATGTTTTTTAGGTTAATTGTGAAACAAGTTTCCTTACTTACATTAATCACTCTCGACACCTCATTATTGATGTTAACCATCGCCACAAGGGTGTGAGAGATTGTATCTATTGTATTAAACCTGTTCAGAGAGACCACATTTCAATACAGAACACTCTTACTGTTTCCATTGGTTGTCTTTATTTCTCAGAATATTTCAATAAATTATATTTACTGTGTTTCAGAGACATGTTAACACTTTTCACTCTTCCCTTGAGTAGTCTTGGGAGACAGGATTACGTTGAATATACTGCAAAATCATTAATTTTCATGGGGGATAAAATTTATATTATTTTGTGGTTCACCTCAACCACGAAATTCAATCTCATGAAACAATCATTTTGACCCTTGTATTTATTACCTGAAATCCAAAATCAACATCTCATGGAAATGGTCTTTTTAACGAAAATCACGAAAATTCGTCCCATCGAAATTAAATTATTTTACAGTACAATGTATTGTATAAGTAATTTTTTAAGAACATTACATTATTTGTTAGATTATAGGAAGTCAAATTTGTCATGGTCAGTCAGGTGTCTGGATCTGCTAGATTACATACACTAGCATTCCATCTACTGAGAAAACATAGCTTACACATTAAAACTACTAGACATATCTAAACACATTTGATTATTAAATACTTTTTAAGGTACTGTAAAATCATTAATTTTCGTGGGGGATTAAATTTCGTGGATTTCGTGGTTCACCTCAACCACCAACTTTAATCCCGACAAACATTAATTTTGACCCTTGTTTAATTACCTGAAATGCAAAATCCATGAATTCAAGTCCCAACAAAATTGTCTTTTTTACCAAAACCACGAAATTTCATCCCAACGAAATTAAATGATTTTACAGTCTACTAAACTTTACGACCCAATTTCACAGAAACACAGCAAATGCCACAGAATAACTTTCCCTTCCCAACCTGGGAAGCTTGTCCAAGCTTTGGAAGTTAATTTATTTGACCAGGCTACACCATATACCATTAAAATGTAGCACAAAGTACTAGATAGACAACTGGAGCCTGTTGCATAGCCAAGGCCCTATTGAGCACTTTTGGCTAGCGCTTAACTACTGGTACATCTATGCAACAACATGCTACCAGCAAGAATGTTCCCCTATAGCATACCATTTTCTAGTTCGCTGGGCAAGCACAACAGGGAGCTTTCTTATGCAACATACCACTTTGGTTCCGCTCAATAACACTTTGCTGTGAAACGGTCTGTGCGCTCGGTAGCATAATTTTTTTTAAGCAAGCTGGTCTTAGCATAGCACTACAGAGCACTCGATAGCGACTTGCTTAGGCAACATGCTCCGGGCATAATGTCAATTAAGCCGAGGCTACAGAATAGAGCTTTACTGACAGGTAGGTTTGTACAAGAAGTGGAAGCTACTACATAAATACGATATATATTTTACCTTAACGACTGGACCGACTATTTCTACAAGCAGTAGTTGTTCAGCTGGAATGTTGGCTAGTAAGCTTAATTCTTTCTTCAACGATTTGTATTTATCATCCATGTTTAGTCGTAGACCATATTTAACCGGCACAGATCCATCTAGTCTCATCACTGCAAGAAAGTATAATACAAAATAATAATTAAAGCTTATACTCATTACATTTTACATCTATCAAGCAAGTATTCAAAATCTCTTGTTTGGGAAATGTGTATTAATAGAAATCATAGCATGTTTCAAATGATCAGAGACACACAAGAGTAAAATCCCTTATTATGAAAACCAACATGGCAAGGGAGGCAACAAGTTCAATCTCAAAAGATACCAGAGTAGACTCCCTTATTCACATTATGAAAGCAAGGGAGGCAACTAGTTAAGTCTCAAGGATAACAGAGACAGCAGTTAACTTTATGAACAGACAAGGGAGGTAAGTCGTTACTAACAGACAAGGGAGGTAAGTAGTAACCAACAGACAAGGAAGGTAAGTGGTTACAAATAGACAAGGGAGGTTAGTAGTTACAAACAGACAAGGGAGGTAAGTAGTTACAAAAAGACAAGGGAGGTAAGTCGCTACAAACAGACAAGGGAGGTAAGTAGTTACAAACAGACAAGGGAGGTTAGTAGTTACAAACGGACAAGGGAGGTAAGTAGTTACAAATAGACAAGGGAGGTAAGTCGCTACAAACAGACAAGGGAGGTAAGTAGTTACAAACAGACAAGGGAGGTAAGTAGTTACGAACAGACAAGGGAGGTTAGTCAATACAAATAGACAAGGGAGGTAAGTCGCTACAAACAGACAAGGGAGGTAAGTAGTTACAAACAGACAAGGGAGGTTAGTAGTTACAAACGGACAAGGGAGGTAAGTAGTTACAAATAGACAAGGGAGGTAAATGGTTACAAACAGACAAGGGAGGTAAGTAGTTACAAATAGACAAGGGAGGTAAGTAGTTACAAATAGACAAGGGAGGTAAGTCGCTACAAACAGACAAGGGAGGTAAGTAGTTACAAACGGACAAGGGAGGTAAGTAGTTACGAACAGACAAGGGAGGTAAGTCATTACAAACAGACAAGGGAGGTAAGAAGTAACAAACAGACAAGGGAGGTAAGTCATTACAAACAGACAAGGGAGGTTAGTCGTTACAAACAGACAAGGGAGGTAAGAAGTTACAAACAGACAAGGGAGGTAAGTCGCTACGAACAGACACGGGAGGTAAGTAGTTACAAACAGACAATGGAGGCAAGTAGTAACAAACAGACAAGGGAGGTAAATAGTTCTGAGCAGACAAGCAAGGTTAATTATTACGAACAAACTAGCAAGGTAAGTGGTTTCAAACAGACAAGGGAGGTTAATAGTTACAAACAGACAAGGGAGGTAAGTAGTTACAAACAGACAAGGGAGGTAAGTGGTCACAAACAGACAAGGGAGGTTAGTTGTTACCTGAGTTACCTCCCTTACAATAAAGAGACTCACCAATAATTTCAAGATGTATACAGCTTTCCATTGGCAGTGGTAAGGACAGGTAGTTGAATGGATCAAATCGAACACTCGTATGTCCACATTCCTTACACTTTACTTGAGATTTCAGTTGACCATGGAATAAATCTACTATCACAGACTGGTTACGAAGCAAGTGATTGTCCCAGGCCTACAAATGAAAAGTAATTAGAAATTGCAAGCAAAACAGAAGTCCCCTAATTTATTCCCAGGTTGTCAATGTCTCTGTTGCCATGGCAACCAAAATGTTTGTCCGAATCAAAAATAATATCCATATTGGGCCCTACCATCCACATACCAAGTTTCATAAACCTAGCTTGAAAACTGTTTAAGTTATGGAAGGATCTAGATTTCTTGACTGACAGACAGACTGAATGACTGACGGATGGCAAACCCTATTGTCCCCTCAGGTTGAAAACCGGTAGGGAACTAACAACTGCAGACTGGTCATGTAGCAGGCGATCATCTAAGTTCAATCAAAGATACTACATGCAAAACATGAGGTTGAAGTATAAAATGATTTAAGGCTTCAATAAAGTATTGTGATGGATAAGATAATAATGAGAACAAACCTCCTGAGCAACCGTTTCATCAGGTCGACCATCAGAATCTTTGAGTTCCACATATGGTTTGTCATGAACACGATTTAGATCTTCATGAAGTCCATCTAGAAGAAAACTAAGTAATTCCTGAGAGTCATGTTGTTGAAATCCATTAAATCTCGGAGCATATTTACCTATAGTCCACTAAAATAGAAAGTGTCATTGTGTTATTATTATAATTATCATTTTTATTAATACTTTGTTAAAACAATATACTATGTGCATAAAATATACAAGTATGGACAAATTTAAAAATCACATATAAAAATATCTCCCACTCATTTATGCAAACGGGTAAAATACTACTTGACCCAGAAGGCAGGGTCCTACTTAACCCAGTAGGCAGGTCCTACTAAACCCAGTAGGTGGGGGCTATACTTAACCCAGTAGACGGGGCATTTCTAAACCTAGTTATTATTAGTAGTGCAAACCCTGTAATTTTAAAACAACAAGGAATCAATTTTGAGTTGACTGAAATACAATTTTTTTATCTATGATTTATAGACAAGAAGTGAAATAATTGACATACCCTTAGTTTTAACGGTGCTGTTGTTTTAGTTGTTCCGCTCCACATATCTTTGATCAAATCACCGTATCTCTGTGCTATATGTCCCTTCATACCCAGTGGATTTGTTCTGCAAATTAAACACATGTTTTTGTTAACGGGTTAAGCATTGTCAGGTATTATAAATGTTTTATGATATACCACAGCCAGGTAAGTTGACCGTTAATGGCATCATTCCAATGTTTCCTGGTCCCGATCTCCCGAAACATCTCAACTAAAATTCTCATCTCAAATTGAGATTTTATTTAAATCAGAGATTTAAGATGAATATGATTTTCAAGCTCTTTAAATTTTACTGCGATAAACATAGTGTAGTGTTTTAAGTTACAGAGTTGTGTTTTATGTTTTGTGATACAGAATTTGAGTCCAGACAATTAAGGACATTATTTAAATGTCCTTTGGAAAAACTTGAGATGAGATTTAGCTCAGATTATGATGTTAAGAGAGATCTGACAACCTCTCCACAAGTGGAAGACATATTTTGAACCTGGGTCGACGGATCAAGCGGCAAGAGCGCTAACCACTGAGCTACGGAAGCCACCATAACTGAGTTCTACCACTTGAAGGGGACATGCCTCTAGGCTATTAAGGTAGATTGTTAAATCAAAACAGGGATGGCAACAGGACCAAAATTAAAATCAGGAAAATTATATGTGGCCAAACATTATTTTCATATTTAACTATGATTCTCTTAAACAAATCTTTCAGAGCAGATTAAATTTAACATAACTTTGTCATTTCTTGAGATATTTTCACGAAAAAACTTTTATTTATGTCAGAAGCCATTGCTCTTTCAGAAATGATAAATACGGAATTCCGGATAAATCAGGAAAATTGACACCCCTGTAACAAAATTGTGTATTCATATATTCCCTAGATTGTTCAAACCTGTCACAACAGGCTCAGTTGGTACTATAGTACAAAATATAGCAAAAGTAACAAAGGGCAGTAACTCACTAGATAGTTGAATGACAATTATGCGTACCTGTTGAGCTCATACTGGTAGAAGCCATCTTTGAAGTATCTCGTCAGTGGTTGTGTATTAGATACACACTGTACAGCAGCATTCATAAAACATGTATTCCCTAGATTGTTCAATCCTGTCGCACCAGGCTCTGTTGGCACTGTGGTATAAATACATAATGAGTAAATATTAATGATTACTGTGAAATTATCTAACTTCAACCAATCAAAATTTTGTGGTTTTGGTGAAAAAGACCATTTCGTGGGGACATAATTTCAAGGATATCTTATCCATTTATAGGAAATAAATATTATATAACTACAGTACTGTTAAATTGGTAGACTGAATCCTAAGAAAAGACAGTTTGTGTTTGCAATGTACTGAAATGCTCATCTATGGATCAAATAGGTTTAGCAGGAAGTATTTTAAATGTATGTTTATTTGTTCTAGTTCATGGAAACATTTACCTTGATCTTTTTTCATGCTTTTATTTTTGGCAAGTTGAGACATTTCTTCCGGCCAGGTCAAATCTTTGTTCCTCACTGAAATAGATAAATCCCATATATCACATTATGAACCATACTGTTCCTAATCCTCAGTGGAAGCCTTGTCCATAGCAAATAGTTTAGTCAATCAAGGGCCATAATTCTGTTGAAATGTTGGATAGTGTTATTTGACTTTGACAATTCAAGGTGTTTATAATGGTAAACAAGCATTCCAAGTTTGAAAGCAATGCCTTGACAGACTTCAAAAATATTTTGTAAAGGATGGACAAACAAACAGACAGACAGGACAGTCGCTATACTGTACAGTAGATGCCGCGGCATAAAAATATGAGTTATTCTTCAGACACTTGGCTGAAAATATGTGCAGTACAAATTTAAACTTTTTTGTTACGCTTTGCACTCTATCGGCTTAGGAAGTATAATATCGGCTGAGGAAGTATTATATAGGCTGAGGAAGTACTACATGTACGGGGTACTATATATATACCTTCTATTAAGATTTGTTGTGAATCGTCTACACCAGCTTGTTCCACGGTGACCCGATCATCATCCAACAAAAACATGTTGTTCTGTAAGTTACAAAATCATCATTATGAAACATGATACACATGTGATAACAGACTATAAGAATTAACCGTCAGTAGTTTTCCAAAATCTAATGGGTAATTTTTTTTGCCAGGGCAAAAAATTTTCAGGAGAGACAAAAAAACGATCCATCAAAATATAATGTTATTTATCCTACCACTAGGCCTTTATCCTACCAAAATCTCCCTGTCGTGTAAACTACAGCTTTATCAGGTCAAGTCAACTTTCATCAAAATATAAAGTTATATATTTATACACTGCCAAAAGGATGTAACTAAATTTAATATTTCAGATGGTTAATAATACCCGTGCCAAATAATAGCACAGCTTTATCAAAAACGCAGCTTTAATGAAGCTTTTATCATCAAAAGGTGCGCTTTTTCATGATAGCTGCGTTTTTTTTGTATACAAGCTGCGCTTTTTCTTGGTAGCTGCGTTTACTTCATAAAAGCTTCGCTTTTTGTTACAAAAGCTTTGCTTTTTCTCAATAGCTGCACTTTCTTCATAAAAGCTGAGTTTTTTTGTTATAAAAGGTGCGTTTTTTTATAAATGTTGCGCTTTATTCACAGAAGCTGCGTTTTTTTCATAAGAGCTGCGTCTTTTCTACCTGATTAGAAACGCTTTTCGAAAAGTTTAGTTTTTATTTAGGAATGCTGCGTCTTTTCCATCTTAAGCTGCGTTTTTTGTCTTTTTTTAAGAATTTAAAAAGACGAAGCTCTCAACAGAAAAGATGAAGCTTTCAAAGAAAAAACCAAGCTTTTGATCTATTCAAAAGATTTATATTTTTACTGTTTAAAATAGTGTATAGATAGGGTCTTCAAACTACAACTCCAAAATATTCAATATAATGTGTCAAATTTAACATATATGTTTTTGAAACAAAAAGGTAAGTCATTTTTCATTATTGTGTTTATCTTGTCATCAGTATAAGATGCAGATCAGATCAAATTCTGTATACAATATTAGGATGAGGTTCTAGTTAAATGCTTTGTAAAAACAAGTAATCACTAATGGTTGATGTTCTAGTCAAATACTTCATAAAAAGTCTCAGTGAAATGGATTAAGGTTCAGGTCAAAAGCTTTATAAAAATAATTTTGGTTGAGATTCAGTTCATTGGTGAAGATAAATGGGTCTAATCCTAATAAATTAATAAATTGGTTGAGGATCAGGTCAAATGCTTTGTTATATATATCTTTGAAGTTATGCCCAAATGTTTTTTTTAAATAAAGGGCTGAGTATCTGGTCAATACATTTTAATAATACACCCTTTGAACTAAAGCTCTGTTAAAAGAATGTGTTGAGGTTCGGGTTAAATGCTTTGTATAAATAAAAGGATGAGCCCAAGTCAAATGGTTTGAAAAAATAAATTGGTTGGGGTTCAGGTCAAATGGTTTGAAAAAATAAATGGGTTGAGGATCAAGTCAAATGGTTAAAGAAATGAATGGATTGAACCTCAGGTCAAATACATTGTAATAATAAACCTTTTGAAGTTCTGAACTAATTTTCTGATAAAAGAATTTGTTGAGGATCAGGTAAAATGTTTTTAAAATTGATTTAACAAATAAATGAGTTGAGGTTCAGGTAAAATTCTTCATTAAATGTAAATTGGTTTTTGATTCACATCAAATGCCTTGTAAAAGAAATGAAAGGGTGAAGTTCTAGTCAAGTGCTTTGAAAAATAAAATGGTTGAGGTTCAAGTCAAATGCATTGTCAAAAAACAAATGGCTTAGGATTTAGTTCAAATGCTTTGCAAATAAAAAGTGGGTTAGGTTAGATTCAAATGAGTTGTGAAAATATAAAAGGGTGAGGTGCAAGTCAAATTATTTGAAATAAAAATTGGTTGAGGATCAAGTCAAATGCTTTGTAAAAATAACTTGAGGACTCAGGTGTGTGTTATAGGTTGAGGTTCAGGTCATTCAGTGCAAAAATAATTGGTTTGAGTAAAATAAGTGGAAAACAACTTTTTTGAGGATCGGGTCAAATTCTCTCCAAAATAAATGTGATAAGGTTCTGATTGATTGCTTTGCAAAAAGGATGAAAATCTGGTCAAATTCTCTATAGCCCTGTCCTTGTGAAATATTTATGTGTATAAAGATATATGTCAAACGAGTAATTAACAAGGTGACACGTCGTATATTAACAAGATACCGCGAGATACGTCAATCACCCGTAAATCACTCTCAAATTAAGAACGTTTGCGCATCAGCTAATGAGATCGCGGTCACGCATTACCCACGTGCGATATTTTTGATTGACAAGGGTAACTTACGTTAGAACTGATCCGTGAGTGAAAACGGCACCAGTTAATTTCACTAGAAAAGTTATTTATTTGTAACGTTACACATAATCCAAAATAGCGTTAAGTCTATGCATAGATCTAACTCAGCTTACCTAAATTAATAATTGTTAGAATCCTGTAATATGTTAAAACCTCAAAGCATGTGTGTTATCCAATAATTTTAAAACACGGGACACATAATATTTCATCGTATCCACAAATTCACCAAAGAAACGTGTAGTCTGCGAGTTAGATGACGTCATTATGCATAACTCACGCGTGTACTGTATTTGACACATGGGACAGTGTACTCGCTATTTTTGGACGATATTAAAAAGGGACTAATGAGTAATCACGCTGGGAAATGTTTTTTGTTTAAATGGATAACGAACGTAAAGATCTTATTCCTAAATGGAGTTTGACTGGATTGTTAGTAAGTTCGACTATTGCAATACAAACTCTTACGTTATATTAGAATAGATTTTAAATTCGTTTATGGAAACGCGATTTAAGAATGATCTTTATAACAAGACAACTGAGGTCATCTAAACGTCGGGGTAGATCTATAAAAGATATTCCCGACGTAGAAATATTATTAATAGTGGAATCGAGATCTACTAAAATTGTACATGTATGTCTACTGTAGTGGTACGCGCGCACGTTTGTCATTTTTAGAACTCATGTAGGATATAAATGCTAAAATTTGCTTACACAGTCTTTTTATAGAAAGAGATATACAGTTTGCGATTAGTATATCGATCCAATAAAGGCCTACATCGTGCGAAATTGGGTGCGACTTAGCTGCATACAACGGCCCTGCATCGTCAAATAAAGAAGAAGAAGTTACTTTCGGTTTCGTATCAAATTACGAGAAAACCTGTACTGTACCGTCTGTACACGTTCTTTAGGAGAAAATCGTTGAGATTATCAGTTCAACGTCGTGTAATTGTGCATTCAACTTGATGAATGATGTCCAAGAATATACCTAAACATAAACATTCCTTTTTTTATTAACTCGATATATTCTGCAAAATAATGCTTTCAAACCACGTGACCGTGTACCGTACGTCAAAGGCCGAATTTAGGTCTTTGCGTACGTGATTAATCTAAGTTCGTGTTAAAATCAAATAGTTTTAAAAAATATTTCATTATAAACGATATATTTCTCCACAATGTATTATTTTTTATCGACTATAAACGCAAACGTGATTTCTTGAAATGTATTTTTCGTATTTTTACCGATCCCGGGATGTACGGTAAGCGGGAATTTATCTAACCTGATGACGCTCTTTGTTTTAAAATTAACCAATCAGCGGTCGAGGGTTATGTGTTTTATTTGAAAATGGAAATTGTGTGAAAGGACAACGAAAAAATTGCAAATCACCATTGTTGTACGAAAACAGCAAGGTAAGTATATTATTATTCTTGGAAAGGCAAGTATTAGTTTTTAACTTCAAATAATGAAACGGAAAATCCACGATTGTCTGTCTTACGAGTAAACTGTCCCATTTTTGAAACATGTAAACAATCCCAATTTCGAAGCGACGTACGGCAAATTCCGTCCGTTGTTAAATCAATCGTTACGAAAATTCCACGCACATTTTCGAAAAAGTGACGATGTTATTTACGTGATATACACATACTTCGATATATTTAACTAAGCAAGAAATGAAATAGACGAGTATTTGACGAAAATCAAGTTCGAAATTGTCACCGGAAATGGCCATTTTGGCGGTGATTTTTAAAAAAATAAATGTGAACTGCGTTGATATAAGTAGAAATTAGCTAAGATTTTTTTACATGAATTATACATAGAGACTATTAACATTGAAATATGCAAGACATAGTGCGTATGTGTAGCCAATTTATGACCATGTACCTCAATCTGACTGGTAGGACCCCCCCTCTTCAAAAGAAAAGTTGCTTGGTGAAGTGTGTTTATGTAAACATGTCTCATTAATTATCAAAGCTATGGCTCTGAAACTTACAACACTTGTTCATTATACATGCCTTAGCATGAAAAGCAAGACCTGTAACTCATATCATATGCATTTTGTAAGCTAGTGTTGTTTGTGTATAAAAAAAATTTCTTTACAGGCTTTGAACAGTATCTGCATGATGGATGTGATTTATACAACAAAGTCTGAAGAATGGGGATTGAACACATTGTGGAACATGATCAATAACATTGAACAAGCCATATGCTGGGATAGCTGACACAAGCACAGTAAAATCTACTATATATATTATTTTTGTGTCGCCTGAAAAGGCGACATATAGGTGTTACTTTGGTGGCTGCTGCGGCGGCGTCACAAATTGCTTGTCCGGAGCATAACTTTGTCACCTCAACTTCCAATGACTCAAGATTTGGTATGCATGTTTCTTGCAATAAGCCAAAGTGCAGTGCGCAAAAACTATAACTCTACCTTGCATCGTTTTTGAATTATTTCCCTTTGATTGATTTTATTACAGCATTTCTTGTCCAGAGTATAACTTTGTCACCTTATGTTCAAATGACTCAAGATTTGGTATGCATGTTTCTTGCAATAAGCCAAAGTGCAGTGCACAAGAACTATAACTCATCCTTGCATCGTTTTTGAACTATGTCCCTTTGATTGATTTTATTACAGCATTTCAATTTATAACTTTGTCACCTCAGGTTCAAATGATTTAAGATTTGGTATGGGCTCTAGTCCTACATTCAGATCTGATATTTAATCTAGGTTTCAGTTATTAGTTAATCTTTTATGTAGCTTGTGTTAATTATGTTAAAATGTTTTATTCTCTACAGGGCTTATTCACAATTTTTTCAGGCTTTCAACAGTATCTGCATGATGGATGTGATTTATACAGCAAAGTCTGAAGAATGGGGTTTTAACTTTTAACACATTGTGGAACCTGATTAAGAGCAAGCTAGTCTAGGATAGCTGAAACAAGCACAGTAATTCTACTATATTATATATATAGTATATATTTGCAGCTAGGGATATAACTAGAGTAGATTTGTATATCCCCCAAATACATTTTTTAGGGGGGGGGATACTGGTATATAATTAAAATTAAACAAGTGTATAAAATCCATGAAAGTTCATTACAATATGAAGCTTCACTACAATTGATTTGATGATCTTACCAGAGTGTTAGCCCCTTAATTATATTCTTGGTGAGCCTAGTTGCCATTTGCCGGTCTGTCTGTCTGACATAATTTATTTTGTTCTAGATTTTAACTCAATCACCATAGCAGCATTAAAAACCCTATTGATTTAAAACTTATCAGCTACTTGGATTACTAGGTCACAGGGGGTTTGTGCAGTTGGGTCACCGTGCAGCGGGACATTGTGGAACTTGGTCAGGTCTTGTCTGTGTTTCATTTGGTCTCATGCAAGAACCACTATTCTATAATTTCTTTGTGAAATTGGGTCCTGCTGCATTTGTTTAGCGGGGACTTGGACTTTTAATTGTTTATTTGGCTTATGTGCGGTCATTGCTCAATGTAGTTGTGTTGTGGTGTTTCTGATTTCTGTGCTCGGATGGTTAGGTTGAGTGATACTTTCCATGTCTGATTTTCTCATACCTTGTTTGCATAGAGTTATAATTTTATCCCCAGGGCTTTGAAATTTTGCATGATACATTCTTGTCAGGGACATAACTTATACTGTATCAAGAGCTATCAAATTGAAACTTTCGTTGGTGAATATTAATCATTTAGGTTAAATGTTACATGCTCAAGAACCGTAATTATTGAAGGCAATGGCCTCCATAGAGAAGTGGTTAGCGTGCTAACCGCCTAATCTTGCGACCTGGGTTCAAATCTGGATAGAGGCATATATATGCATAGCATAATTCAGCAGAAAGCTGACTCGCAAATAAATGTTTGGCATCAGCAGATATTTTTTTTAAATGTGTTTTTGAAACCTTTTATGGCTGTATTTTTCATTTCTTGCCATTTCAATTTAATGATGAGTGCCGGTAATAAAAATCATTGGAGATTGATTATTAGTGTCAGTATATCCAACAGTTGGATGTACTTATTTCTGATATAATTTTTGATGGTTTTTTTTAAGAAATTTCAGTTGAATGTACATGTATATTTCTTTTCTTTTTTTGCAGCATCCATCTAATAACCAAGGACTAATTCAAATATCGAACACCCTATTATTTGTTATGATGATGGCTTGGGCTTCTCAAGATGGTGCCGAGAGCTTGAAAATACGGTTTTTGTTTCTTAATATTATTTTCTCTTTATAAGATTGTTTAGAAGTAGAAAAAGCTGCATAACTCTTGTGTACAGAAACTGATTGTACTAGATTTGTAAAAGGCAGAGAGAAAACTAAGAAATATGTGCACCAGTGGGTAGGAATGAGACAAGACTTACCGAGCTAGCCTATTGCATATATATGCATGGCCTCTTTTATAAGAAATAAATTCCAAGATTCCCTTCGACATTTTCAATGTTCATTGACATTGAACACTTTTAGCTAACTGTCACAGAGTGACATGCGTTTGTCAAAAAAATCTTGATACAGATGGGAGTTTATTTTAGCATGTTGTATCACCATATATTCTGATTTCATCAGAAGTGCTTCAAACAGGTCCCTCTTTCGAGTGGGGAGTAGTGACCTAGAGGTAGAGCACCAACCTTAAGATTGTGATCTAGTAAAAATTTATGAAAGTTCTTACTTCATATTTTTAATCACTTCATGGCAATTCTAGTTCTAAATTGAAAACAAGATTTCCAGAATTTAAATTACCAGGCACTGGCATGCAATATGTGAGTATAATGCCCCAATCCAATTTACGGTACTATTTAAGGTTATGATTTAGAAACAAGCAAGAACCAAAACATCCCACCAATATCTCCCCCACTTTAGTCTTACAACTATTTTGTCGGGGTTAGAATTAAATTTTGATGGTAACATGCTAAAAATAAAAATGCTTGACTCAAGATATTTGATTAATGGTAGTTCATATTGCTGTTGTTTTTCAAATACTATTGAATTTCTGATTTGTTTTCTGTATATAGTTTTATTAATTTATCATATAAAATTTCTGTTGATTTTTAGCACCTTAACAGCTAATTTATTTGAAAAAACGCAGCTTGTGCAAAAAGTGTAGCTTTTGCCAAGGGCTTGGTTTTTTTTAGAAAAAACACAGCTTTAGTGAAGCTTTTTGGAAAAAGCGCAGCTATGGTGAACTTAACTGCGCTTTTCTACTAAAGGTCCGCTAAAGCTGTACTTTAGCTAAGCTAAAAGCTGCGTTTAAGCCGCGTTAAAGCTGGCGGTATTGGCCCCCTAAAATCATAGCTTTAGCGAAGGGCTGCGCTTTTTCTTGAGAGCTGCATTTTTTGTAGAAAAAAAACACAGCTAAAGTGCAGGGTTGCGCTTTTTTGTAGAAAAGCGCACCTTTAGCGCAGGGCTGGCGGTATTGGCCCCCTAAAATCATTGCTTTAGCGAAGGGCTGCGCTGTTTTCTTGAGAGCTGCGTTTTTGTAGAAAAAAACACAGCTTTGTGCAGAGTTGCGCTTTTTTGTAGAAAAGCGCACCTTTAGCGCAGGGCTGGCGGTATTGGCCCCCTAAAATCATAGCTTTAGCGAAGGGCTGCGCTTTTTTCTTGAGAGCTGCGTTTTTGTAGAAAAAAAACACAGCTTAGTGCAGAGTTGCGCTTTTTTGTAGAAAAGCGCACCTTTAGCGCAGGGCTGGCGGTATTGGTCCCCTAAAATCATAGCTTTAGCGAAGGGCTGCGCTTTTTTCTTGAGAGCTGCGTTTTTGTAGAAAAAAAACACAGCTTTGTGCAGAGTTGCGCTTTTTTGTAGAAAAGCGCACCTTTAGCGCAGGGCTGGCGGTATTGGCCCCCTAAAATCATAGCTTTAGCGAAGGGCTGCGCTTTTTCCTTGAGAGCTGCGTTTTTGTAGAAAAAAACACAGCTTAGTGCAGAGCTGGCGGTATTGGCCCCCCTAAAATCATAGAAAAACGCACCTTTGGCACAGGGCTGCGTTTTTTTTGTAGAAAAAACACAGCTTTAGTGAAGCTTACTGGAAAAAGTGTATGTTTAATGAACTAAACTGCGTTAAAGCTGCGTTTTTTTCTTCACTAAAGCTGAGGGGTTTAAAAAAAACGCAGCTGACCTGCGCTTTTAGGGGGCCAATACCGCCGGCTTTAACGCGGCTTTAATCTAGCTTTAATGCAGCTTTAAGCTAGCTTTAACGCAGCTTTAATCTAGCTTTAGCGAAGCTTTTTTGGCACGGGTAGGAGGAATTTATAAAATTTTGCAATTGCTAATTACTATGAATCTGTCAAAGAACAACCTCATACCATTTCCAATAAAGGTTCATATAAATATATAATCTGAGATTAACTTATTTTGCTACGATATCATTTTTTGCCTCAGCAATGTACTCCCGATTTAATAAATGGGCATCCGAAGGCATTGGGAAAAGGGTCTTCGTGGTCTAGGGGAAGCTTCGGTGTATTCATTAGAAAATTTGTAATATCCCTGTTCACGATGCCTCCCAGAGCTAATTTGTTTAAATCGGGAGTATATTGCCGAGGCCAAAAAATGCTCTGTGGGACCTAGGTATTAGTTCAAAATATAATATGTGGTTACCTCGTCTTTGGAGCTAATCTTCCACAGCCTCAGATCTTCTCTGGTATAGCGTAACTTGGTACAGAGGAAATCATAGACTTGTTGCATTGTATGACATTTACTGAAACATGCAGTAAATGCTAGGTAGCGCTTTGGTTGTTGATGTTGGTTCGTAAAACTGTTCATAGTACCTGAAAGTTACAACATTATATAATCATTCAACTCTAACTGGAAGTTCCAGACTGATAAGAGAGAGATTTATCAAAGCAATAAGGGATACTTAAAACAAGTCAAGACCAACGCAAACGTGTCATGGACGCTCAACTTTTTCGTACTTGATTATGCCTTTACTCATCTGGGAGTGAAAACTCAAAGAGTAACAAAGGCAGATAACTGCATAAATATAGGTCACAGTGTTATCAGTCTTGTCAGTATGTGATAGGGAATAACTATGTTGAGTTTCAAGTGGATACCTTTGATAAAGAAAAAGGGTGCAACTCTTATGAAATTATGTATAGAATTACATGATCTAGTCAGTAGATATAGGTTCCACAAGTGCGTTGACTTTCAAGATGAAAGCACTAATAGTGTTTGAGAATATTCAGTTTATGTGTAAAATTGCCACTATTTTTAGTTACTAAGTTAAAACAAGGGCAGATAACTCCATGAATATAAGTCACAGGACTATCAGCATTGCCAGTATGGACTCCTTTTGATGGTGAATTACAATGCCAAGCTGCAAGCGGATACCTTTGGTTGTCTTTGAGAAAATGACACTGACAATAAACTTTACCAAGCAGACACACACCCACGTACACACACAAAGATTTTAAAATATTTTTCTATTGAATGGACCATATACTGGTACGCCTCAGGTATCATGAAGTTATGTTTTTATGACTATGTTTATATTCAGATGTTCAGACAAAACCCTTGGAGTGAAAAGTTTCGAAAGAGAATTTGTCTTCTTTCATACTTTTAATATGAATGTAACCTAAGATCACTAACTGACAAAAACAAGATATTAATAGAAGTAATTTATTGAATTAGAGCCCCATATACCCTTAAAAAAATATAAAAAAATTGTCGAAACATTTTATAGTATACCGCTTCAAACAGAAATTACGAAAAAAAACCCGCATAGGGTTCCAATTTTTTTTCTTCAATCAATGTCAGACATGTTTAACTTACAAAAAAAACATATTTAAAAAAAAAGTTACTGAGCAGAAAAAAATGGCATGTGACCAGTCTTATACCTTAAATGTAAGCTATTCTCGTAGACAAAACAACTAACAGTTACATGATTGGTATGAAATGACAGTAACTGTAAAATCATTTAATCTCAACGGGACGAAATTCGTGATTAAAATGATACCATTTTGATGAGACATTAATTTGTGTTTAATTGTATTTCGGGTAATAAATATGAGCATCAAAATCATTGTTTGATGGGATTTGATTTCATGGTTGAAGGTGAACCACGAAATCCATGAAAATTAATCCCCCATGAAAATTAATGATTTAACAGTATAAGTATTATGTTGACGGTGATGTATAATTCCTCAGATATTGCCTGTCATGGTTTTGTCATATTCAGAGTCTAGAAATCCTATCAACGGTTTCTGTTACAGAGAAACAATGTTGAAAATTGAATTAAAATGTACGGAAAGAGCCAGGGCAGCACGCCCTGATATCTTGTATCACACCACTGCTGTCCCTTCAGCAAAAATAGAGGACCCCATTGGAAATAAATGCTTCAACTATTATGGGTTATCCTTGACCGTAAGGTTAAAATAATAATTACAACAACGGGATAGGCTAAAACATGTGCCAAGGCATGTGCTGTACTTACTTATTGCCATTCCCCCGAGTCCAGTCATCACACTACTGATAGATGTGGTTTGTACCGGTCTCTGTGACTGTGTCTGATGTCGTAGTAACCTTACCATCACTGGGTATAACTCTAATTCTGGGTTTAAATCTCCAAGACTAGTTGGTATCACCTGTTCGATACAATATATATAACATACTTACATCAAACACACCAAGCACTTTACAACAATATCAACTCATTTTCTTTTTTTAAATGCCGAGCCTAGCCTTTGTTTGCCAGTCAGCTTTCTGCCGAAACATGACAGACATATATATATATTATGTGCCTTCACCCTGATTTGAACCGGGTCGCCTGATTAGAGGGCAAGCATGCTAACCACTGAGCTATGGGAGCATAACTACAGCAATTTTCAAAGAATGGTCAAAATAGTTTTTCACGTTATGAAAGTATTAGCCTTAGAGGGCGATTTATGCAAACATTTTGTCAAAATCTGAAAATTTCACCAAAGTTAGTCATATGATTGAACATCAAGAAAATTCATTTCTTACAAATTTCCTCTTTCACAACATTTCAGAATCCAAGATGGCGTCCAATATGGCCATCATGTTCATGCAAATTTATGAGTTTGCCAACTGCCTACACAAGTTTCTCCCTTATAAGTAATGAAGTCCTATACAAATAACTTCACAAGTAATAGCCTGTATTTATAGAGGTAAATAATAAGCAGTGAGGCAGTTGGGTCTTTAGATTGGTGAGGATCATGTACCATAACTAATGCCCCTGAATTACCCCCCCCCTCCTTTTTTTTAATGTTGTACAGTTATTGATGATTTATATGATGGATATCAATATTGTGTTATTGCTTCATCAATAACATAGATATTTGATATGATATTTTCAAAAATAATTTTTTTTTCAAATTAAGATCCCAATATAAAAAGTCTCCCCCCATGCAAAATGCATGACCACTGGGGCCGTTTATTCAGTGGGGGGGTATACAGTGTGTAAAAGTACAGTTAGGTTACTTACAGTTCTAGGTAAGGCTGGTGAGCCACCATACCATGTAGATAAAGCCTTCCATACAGGATCTGGTACAAGTTTAAAATCTTTACTATCCACCATCATTACGTCCCTCTTCAATCTTCCACCTTCATTTGTCAACGTCAATACCTACCAACAGTACATACATCATTTTCAAAATAAAACACAGTAAAATCATTTAATTATAATAATAGTTAAGATGTAACGAAATCTCCTGGTTTTTGTGTCGTGGGGACATCATTTCAAGGATACATTATTCACTAAGTCGAAAATCAAAGAGTCATTAATATTTATGGGGGATTTTATTCTGCAGTTGAGGTCAGCCATGAAATCTATGAAATTTAATACCCCACAAATATTCAATATTTTACAGTAATCAATAGCATGCAGTAGTATGTAGATGGATACAATCAAACTAACTATTGAAGGGGTTTTCACAAGTCATTGGGTCACTGCAAGCGGGCTTGACAATAAATAACAAACCATGACATTTCAGTATCTTCAAAATATCAAGTAAAGCTCGAAACTTTTCAGGGAGAAAAGATCTGGTGAAGATCACAAGAAATATCTTATTGAATGAATACATAACATCTTAATTATGTATTCCTAGAGTTTCATGAATTTATAACAGATTCTGAGCATGTTAAGCCTAGAGTGACTAGAGACACGTGATAAAGGCTTAACAGTGATAAAGGCTTAACCGAGAAATAGCTCGACATTGCAGAAAGACTGTAAAATAATTCATTTTTGTGGGGGATTAAATTTAGTGGATTTGGTTATTTACTTTCAACAATGAAATCAAATTCCAACAAATAATAAGATTTGACCCTTGTATTTATTACCTGAAATGCAAATTTCATGAATTTACCTCCCATCGAAATGCTCTTTATTACCAAAACCACAAATTTTCGTCCCATCAAAATTAAATGATTTTACAGTATTTCCAACAGTAGTTTATGATGCAGAATGAATGAGCAATGTCATCTAGATGTAAACTACATGCCACAACACTACAGTGATATATGGCTCCATATAATGGATGGCTGTATTTGCATATCATATTTTTTTATGTAATGAATTCTGTATGTTTTCTGGAATTCAGTTAGAATATATTACTAGAATAGAATCACAGACACATTATAACACAGAGTTATCATAGATGGTCAGGGGGATCTGGAACTACCAATATTTGGTTACAGCAAGAACCTGGAAAAAACAATCAAGATGTGCATAATCTATTTATTGGTCCCTATCCACAAACCAATTTACATAAACATAGCTTGAAAACTGTTGAGTTAAGGCATGATCCAGATTTCTTAAGGGACTGATTGAGGGAAAACCTATAGTCCCCTCTGGTTGAAAACCAGTAGAAACTGGTAGGGGACTAACAAGGGAAAACATGCAAAAGCAATGACATAAATGTTACATAAAAGTTACACCGAAATAAAAATCAGGAACAAATGTTACAGCAAGGACATGAAAAGGGAAGTAACAGCAATAACTTGAATGTGATTCGGCAAATGAAATGTGAGCATTTACATGCAGGCAATGCAGGACCAAATCACCTGAATCAAATATTGGCATGCATCTAAATATTAACTTCTTTGGGAGGCTGGACTTCAAATTGTTGTCAAAAATCAGAAACATTGTTGTGAGTTCATTACAGTAAAATTTCAAGAGCTAAAACTTCAGATTTATCTTGAATTCAGACCCTTATTTGAGCAACAGCTCAAGTTGAGTTGAGATTTCTACTCCAAAAACAAGGCTGATACATACCTTCAATGTATTGGGAATAACTAATGATGTATTGTCTATCTGTCCAGGCTTTGTAGGTACCACAATTTTCTTCTTTAGTTTAGGTGATGCACTAGGACTTCGAGTTCTTTGATTCACTTCAGGTGATAACCTGTATTTCCTAGGACTGTTGGTTGCTGAATGTGACGTCCTAGGAAACGTATGACTATTAAACTGCTCGGTCGCAGATCTGGCGTCGCCGACCAGAGGTGTGTCACATACTGAGTTTGTTTTATTCACATTCACCATAATAACGTTATCGTCATCCCAGGGGAGACAACCTGTAGGATTTTTGCACTGTGTGAGCAATCGATGCCGAGTATCACTAGAACTGCTGCGACCTTGAACTTCTGTTAGTCCAATGATTCCGTTTTCTTCTGATGGCTATAAATATAAAAACACCAATACTGTAAAAGTATCATGAGGGATAAACGTTCGTGGATTTCTTCAATTCTTCTGGTTCATCTTCAACAACAAAATCTAATCCCATCGAACAATAATTTTGACCCCTGTATTTATTACATGAAATGGAAAATCAATGAATTAGCCTCATTGACTCAAATCAAAATGCTCTTTTTTACCAAAACCATGAAATTCCATCAAAATTAAATGATTTTACAGTATTTGTGTTTTAGCATCAACAGTTGAATCACTGACAATAAATGTCAGAGGTTATCGAAGCTTACGCAAAGTGAAGTAAGTATCATATTAACACACGCATATTACATTATGTATGGTAAGAGATATTGTTTTTTCCTCATAACAATGGGTTTAGCTTTGACTGGGTTAACATAATTGTAGAATGGTACAACTTTAATGTGATAGTTATTTTAGTCTAGAATCAATTTATTCATATTCATGCACAAATACAGGGATATTTTAGATTCCCTGTCAGCAAGTTTATTATGTTATTTTTAGGTCTATTGTGAAACAACTTTCAACAAATTATACAGATAACTCTTTGACAACTAATTTCTGATGTTATCCACACTGCAAGGGTATGAGAAAGAACCCTGCATTCAGTGCATTGAGTCTAGCAGGGCAATAAATGCTACCATCTTTAATTTGTCTTTGGTGTGACACAGCCTGGAAAGGATTCGATACCTCCTACACTCAAGGAATCAGAGCTAGAGGCTTTAATTCCTGAATGTGGCATCCTTCAGTCTTAAGTCACATCATGTTTGGCACTATTTTCACATACCTAGCAAACCAGTGAATTAGTTAATAATTGACTAATCTCATGGGTTCCTACCTTAATTAAATGTAACATAAAAGTTCTATGATTTCCCACCTTAAATGTAACATAAGATTTCCATGAGTTCCACCACTGCATAGAAATTAGATACCAGACTTGTCCGACTTTCTTCTTCTTTCGATCTTCTCTCGCCAACCAGTCCCTGCAGACATGTATAAATAAATAAATTAGTTACAGTCAGTTTAAAATTAAATGATAAAGATTATAAACATTAGCTTGTCTGTCAGGAAAACTACATTTATCTAGGTTTAACTGGATGCAACTGAGTAAACTGTTATCCATGCTATTCTTTCGAATAGGATAGTTTTCTCATTAGTATTACTTATCAAATCTACAGGTAAAGAACCACTAAATGCCTCCGCAGGCCAAGTGGTGAAACACTCAAGTAGTCCTTAAAAAAATTTTGTTCTTGATACCAAAGTGAAAGTAGACTAGGGTAAAACCCAGAACTGATCTGTCCGGACATGCGTGAAAACGGATCGACAATGTTTGAAGGACAAAAGCTTTCTTAGAAGATAAATGACCCCCCTTTTTTATTGTATTATTTTGAAGCTCAAAGGCCATTCTTTACAATGATATATGTGGTCCAGGTGGCCAAAGACTAAAAAATGTTGAAAATTGGGATCTACTACAGGCAATGTACATTGAGCTAAAGAGCAAACTTATTTGGTGGTTTCTAACTTACAGTATAATAGTGAAGCTCGTTCTGATTGTTTTTGTAGAGTCTTGTGCAGTTTTCACCACTTTTTCACCTAACATACACCAAACCTGCCAAGTACTCCTATTAAAGTGGAGTTACTCCTATTTTTGTTGTTAATTTCTGATTTTCCAAGTACACCTAACTTTGAACAAGGGTACATTTGATTCATTTTACGCTCTTCTGTCCCATATTTATAACCACTAAAATTAATACATTGCTTGTTTATGCATCTAAATCCCTTTTCAATCACATATAATTGCATCTTGTGACATGCTTTGCTTTATCACTCCTTATTTTGGATTTAACTAGCTTGGCAGGTATGCATACAGGCAGACCTTCTATATATTGGATCTGGCCATTTACCATAACTTGTTATTTCATTCAATAAATTATAAATCCTGATTTCAACTCAATGAATAATGTGAGCCTGAATTATGAAAGGAATTTGTCACAGATGAGACAACAGAAATGCACTATTCTACATCTGTTTACATGCATGCATCACAAGAACTGATGAGACCGGTCAGTCAGTAGCCAGCTACCAAGTAGTTAGTTGTTACCGTAGGCCCATCTCTGCCAGGTACCCGGCTATACCCGAAGGGATTCGGGAGGTACTGTACGCATGAAAGATAAGTGTCTCATAAGTCAAAAATGACTGGCCCTATCAATAGGGATGACACTATAATAAACAGACTTTACCTTTTTTTCATTGAAATATAAAGTTTACAAGGATTAGTTGACAGGCTGTGGAATGCAACAAATTTACTTCAAATATTTTGATAGAGTATAATTATGACCACCCTTAATTGTTTTAGATTGTTACATACAATGATACTTACAGAATGATTTTGCCTTCTTCTTCTGGACTTTCTGGTTTGAGACCAAGGACAACATGGCATATCTGCAAGGGCAAAATAATCATATAGTACAAATAAGTGAGGTATAGTAAACCCTTGTTAAAGTCTGCAGAAGTCAATGAATTCGTTAAAAAAACATATATATTTTGGCAAAGGAATTTTCTTGAAAAATGTGTAAGGTTTCTTAAATATCAATGCCAGTATCACAGAAAATCCTGATGAATTACCAAATGATAAAGTAACATATTCATGAACTCGAAAATAATCCAAAACAAAAAGATAGCAAAATTAGGTACTTGTACAAAATCACATGTACGGTATGACATGTGTTGACACAAGAAGAACACCTCTCAGGGCCCTAACTAGACTTTTAGGACTGGGGCCAGTGGCTCTCAGATAGGGGAGTTTGACGTAGTTTTGAAAAAAGGGGGAATTTGTCTGTTAAACATATAAATTTTATGTTAGTAGCAATTCTAATTTTAAATTACTTTAATTCTTACTTTAATTCCAAGTTATAACAACATCTACAACATCTACTAAACAGCATAAACTAATGTAGAGGCTCTTTATTTTTTTTAGGAGATTTTTTTCAGAAAATAGGGAAAAATGTATATTCATTTAGGAGGGGAATGGGGACAAATTTTGGCCAGAAAAAAAACGGTCAAATAAGGGCTCTGTCTCTATACTAACCTGACTAAGTAGATCGAGGAAATCATCACACAGTACATTGTTAACTGTCCATACTAGATATTCCTCTAATGTTATACACCCGTCTTTATCTGAATCATGACTAGATAATATCTCCTTGGCAACAGATTTGGGATCCATCTTCAAAAATGCATCACTTTCCTGAAACATTATAAATATACTACATTGTAACTTAAAGTGTATAGAGCTATATCTGACAGTCATTTAAATGTCAAAATAATTACATGCATCGTTTTTAGTATGATACTAGACCTTATGACTACTACCTTAATTGCAAATTAAAACTTTGGATGGGTTCCGTGTACTTTGATTCAATTGTCGAAAAATAGATGATTCTTATAATTTCACAGGGTGTTCTAGAACACTTTCGTATGAAAACGGACAATTTGCATGTCCAATAAATCACAGAGAGAGTTTCTTTTAAAGCTGAAGCGAAAAATGATCTAATGGATATGAAAGCTTAATTGTTTTTCAGTTTTTGAATTTTTAAAAAAATATCGTCAGATATAGCTCTATACACTTTAAACCCCACAGCTTTTTAATATGACTAGACATAAAGCGACATAGTCTCAATGTCAGGGGTGTCAACACAGCCAAATTCAAAATCAGAAAAATCATATAAAATCAACCATTTTTGACAAACAAGAGGCCTTCAACCAAATTGTTTCCATATTTAAAGCAGTTTTTATTAAGAAATTCCTTCAAAACAGATTAAATTGACCATAACTTTGCTATATTTTCTCAATATATATTCATCAAATAACTTTTATTTTGGTCAGATACCTTGGCTCTTTCAGGATATGTAAATCCTGAATAACAGATTAATCCAGAAAATTGACACCCCTGTTATATAAAATATTTCTTAATAGCAGAGACCATTTCTCAAAACTGTACAAATTCTTCTGTATTTTTGTTATAAACATTTTACCAAATCTTCCAGAATTTTTGTAATTATACTCCGATACGCCCTGTGACTCCATTGATAAAGTGTACATTATTTTCGTAAGTGTACACTTTTTGATTTGTAAGAAAGTTGTTTGTACAAAACATTTACTCAGAAAATAATTGGTCAATCATGACAAATCCGCTTGTAACTACATGAACAGTTAAATAAATGACATACTGTAAAATCAATAATATTAGAGGGCCATTTAATTTCGTTAATTTTGTGGATGATTTCAACCACGAAAATCCTTTAAATTACATTGAACTTTCCACGAAATGGTCTTTTTCACCAAATCCACAAATTTTGTCACATTGAAATTTAATTATTTTTACTCGTCAAAAACATGTAGCTAGAAAATTGTAAGTCCACCCAAAGATAGTGCAATATTAGACTGTACATGTACTACTGTAAAACCATCTTATTTGTGGCTTTTACTCGAATCAATAGCGCAGATAACTAAATTATGAATTCCAATATTCTTGATTTATTTAGGCCAGAACAAATTTTAGAGAAATTGTTTATTGTTTTGTAAACCGCAAAATGGGGAGCAAAATTTATATCATTGTAATGACCAAGAAAAGTAGAAATTAATTATAGCAATTGAAGAAAAGTTACAGAATATTCATACCAAGCAAAATTTATTTTCTTATTATTCCACAGAGGAAAGCAGTGCTTTTACAGTATTTTTTAAAGTACTTGTAACAATTTAAGCGAATTTAAGATTTAGCTGTAAAAATTCATTGTGCAATTAATTACATGTACAAGAAACCTGAATATATACAGAATACAAATAGTTACTATAATTGTCTATCAGGTGAACTTTATTCTATATATTAACATGACTGTGAGCGTCAACATGGGCAGTACAAATATAACCTTGTTATATGTGTATTAGAAATGAAACAATACCATTTTCATAGAAATATGACAATTGTGAAAATAAGATGCATAAATTTCTACCTTTGTGCACTAAGTCCTTTATCAATGAATGAAGAAAACTAGATGCAAGTGTATTGTAAGCACTTATAAGGTGTATAAACACATTGACACTTGTGTGAATTTTAATCACAAGCTAATTAAACCTATGAATGGACATTTTTGGACAGTTAACTTATAATCCCTTTGGTAAATTATAGGCCAAGCACATTTTTACATTAGAACTATATTTTCTATGCTGCGAATGATGCTCTGTTCATGGATTGTGCAAGGATCTTTTGGATAACCATGGTCTCTCTGGGGATCATT
Organism: Spisula subtruncata; assembly: GCA_963678985.1. NCBI lineage: Eukaryota > Metazoa > Mollusca > Bivalvia > Venerida > Mactridae > Spisula > Spisula subtruncata. The sequence continues at coordinate 27,673,870 of OY787672.1, forward strand.
TTGCTTTTTGTCGGAGTATAAGTCAGATACAGAACTTGTTATCGCTCAAAAAAGTCTTCTTGCAAGTGTTATTGTACAGTTTCGGAAGGACGAACAACAAATTATCCTCGGCTTCGCCTCGGACAATTATGTTGTTTGTCCTTCCGAAACTGTACAATAACGCTTGTAAGAAGACACTTTTGAACGAAAACTAGTACTGTATCTAATACTTATAAGAAATCAAAAATCTTTGGAATGTAAAAATATCCAAAATCTTCTGTATTTTTGATAAAAAAGGTTTTACCAAATCTTCCAGATAATTGTAATTAAAACAATCCAAAATCTTTAGAATTTTTTATAAAAAATCCGAAATCTTCTCGATCTTCTTATAAAAAAGTTTAACCATATCTTCCAGATTTCTGTAATTTAAAAAAAATTCTGTATTCTTTATAACAAAAAATTACCAAATCTTCCGGATTTTTGTTCTCCATCCTGATGGCAACGAGAGCATCTATCATCTCCCTCAACTCATCCTCGCCGAGTTTACCATCGTGATTTGTATCAAATATCTTAAAACAAACTGTAAACAAAAACATTATTTGTAAAAAACTATCAGTTCTCAGATTGTGTCTCAAATTATTTAGAAAACTGTATTGTCATCAACTTCTGTCATCAAATATGGCACTGACTGGTCCCAACAAATTATGGACTAGAAGAGACTCATCCGAAAGACTATTAGTTAATTTTAGTTGGTAAGCCTGGGGCTTCGAACCCACAACCCCTAGATCAAAGTCTCTAGTTCTACCGACTGAGCTAAGCGGGCTGACTGATCATGGAATAAAATATATCAACATATAAATAACATAGTTGCACATATTGATCCTCATCACTTGTTGAAACTTGCTGTACATGTCTTATACACAGGCATTTACTATCTCAAATTATCTAAGAATTGTAAATTTTCCAGTAAATGCGGGAAATTAGACCTAAACTAGTAGATAGTATTGTAACTTAATCTTACAATAAGCAGTTAGGCCATGCCAATTGGTTTGTATGTTTAGTGTCTTTGTGTCGTTGTGTGCATAGGTTTTGAAGTCAATTTTCGAAATAAAAAAAAACAGTGGAAAAACAATACTTTTTCACAATGTTCATGTTCTACTGGAGAGGTATTTTGCTGTGGTAAAGTTGTATTTCATTTGAATTTTCAAAATAATGCCAATAATAATGTAACTAAGAATGCATTTACTGATTGGTTCCATGTCTAAACACCCTTTTTGGTAGGTATTGCCACTTGCGTGTGTAAATGCAACTGTATTGATCCCAGTGAGGCAATGTTTTTTTGAGTCTGCTTCGTTTGTTTTTTTTATGAATAGGTATAGCTTGGCTAATTTGACATGAGCCTGACCTTTCGATTAGCATAATTTAACAGTCGATATATTGCCTACGTTTACAACACTGATTGTATGTTTTCATAATCGGAGAGTATCACGAAGACGCTCGAGATGTTATACAAACACAAATATAAAATACCGATAGTGCACAATTTACTTGCGGAAATTGATATATTCAAAGCAAGAACCTTGTAATATATTTTTGCATAAAGGTCAGACTCAAGTCAAAATAGCCAAGCTATAGCTAGGTTTCAAAAAGCCAGACCTGACACTAAACATAAAATAATTTTTTTATGGCCTTACCATGCCACATAACAAAATACACTGATATGTTCCTCTTAACTTGGTAAAGTACAGAAAAGATCAGTTTCCTTAATTTCTCACAGAATTGAAATTGTACTCTAGTTTCAAGGGAGTATTTTGTTACAGTCTTTTAGGAGGGTAATAAAATGTCATTCAGCATAAAATTAAACCACGAAGATGTAATATAATTCCAGACAAATTCTAAGACAACGGCAACATGTTGGTATCAACAACAATTCAGTGAACATCTAACAAATACCATATGATCAGTAGTATTTGCAAGGGAATTTTTTTTTTTAAAGGTCATGAAAAATTAATGACTGATTTAGTCTTCTTTAATTTAGCTTGACACAGGTGAATTACATTTCACAGTAATAATTTTAAGTAGATAAACTTGGTGACAGCCATCGAGACAGACATCCAGCCCACTATAAGTGGCTGACATGATTTCCACTTTAATTAAGTACATCCACAGGTAACTGTATCATTGATAACGAAAGAAAAATGAAAAACATGTTTTTGTAAAATATATATTTTTGTAAAATTTATGTTTTTGTAAAATTTATATTTTTGTAAAAAATTATATTTTTGTAAAATTGATATTTTCTAAACTATAAATTTTACAATGTTTTTTTTCACTTTAGTCTTTATCAATGATACAGTTACCTGTGAGTGCAACATGTTCATCAATCATATAATTTAACTTCAATACAATATCTTACATTTCTGTCTTTCTGTGGTAGGACCTCTACAACATGCTGACACACCACAAGCAATCTCCTTGAAATCTATGTGATTATCTCTATTCTCATCAAATGCCATAAACAGTGCTGAAAATATACACACAGATAATACAGGAATGCTTCAAGATGAAATAACTATTATACATTGTGCATTTCTAATTATAATTGAACTGTTTTAAGTGTCAAAAAAAATATAAGAATATAAAAAATCCGAAAAAAAAAGCATTCAACATATAGCTTGGCCACATTGACATGAGCCTGACCTATTGATTAGCATAATTTAACAGTCAGTGTATTGTCTACGTTTATAACACTGATTGTATTTGTACATAATCAGGGAGTATCATGAAGACACGCGAAATGAAATACAAACACAAATATGGAATACCGATTGTGTACAATTTGCTGGCGGAAATTGATATATTCAAAGCAAGAACCTTGTAATATATTCTTGCATAAAGGTCAGGCTCAGGTCAAAATAGCCAAGTTATACCTCTATAAAATGAATATAGGGTCTATTCATCATAGTTAAGTCTCCATTTTGCAACAGGAACTTAGAGAACTAGGTCGAGTCTTACTAAAATTGTTATTGAAATCAGTCTTCATTAAGAAATTCCTTCATAACAGATTAAAATTACAATAACTTTGCAATTTCTCAAGATATTTTCATTAAATAACTTTTTATTTTATTTTTACTTTTTTTGGTCAGAAATCATGGTTCTTTCAGGATATGTAAATTCCAGCATTTCCAGATTTATCTTGAAAACTGACACCCCTGATGCCTTCCCCGTCCGATTTCCTCATTTCTTTTTTTATCTAATCTACAATGCTATTCAGATCAGATTGACTTCCTTGTTCACAGGGAAATTAAAATGAAAACACTTTAAAAATATCTCATGTTACTTCCTCTATCACACACATCAAAATGTATTGGTATTACAGATTGACAACATGTTTTACTCTCGACAATGGACGGACGTACAGGCAGACAGATGTACAGACGGATTGACAGCACTATTGCTATATGCCCATCTCTTATAAATAAGAGTGGGGGGGCACAAAAATGCAGGTGGTACATTATGTGAGTAAATCATCAATTCTTACCTTCACACAAAGATTCAGGTACTGTAGGGTTAACAAAAGATTTGAATGTATCCTGATCAAATTTGCCCGACTTTGACTGAGCTTTTAATATCCAGTATTTCTTCTCCAGTTCACTGATGTCAGTCTCTTCCACTGTAAATATAATATAGTACATCATACATACAGTGTGTAAGACGGCAAGATTTTGTTAAGCTGAGCATTTTTTTGCCTCTGCAGTGTACTTCCAATTTGAATAAATGAGCTTCATCTGATGCTCATTTATTAAATCAGGAGGCAAAACAATCAATAGGGGTCATCCAACTACTGATGGTAACCTACCTTCCTATAAAATTCTGGGCCCAACCATTCATAAATAACGTCAAACTGATGTCATAGACAAACTAAGCTATTTTTAGAAAATTGACATTTTAAAAAAAAATCATGATTATAATTTTCAAAGTGGTACCAGAAAAAACATGTCTTACCATGTGCTTATTTTCTTTGCGATAGCACAACATAGAGATTTGATAAAAAAACTGTATCATTACTTTTTGGACACCCTGTACAACCTCTGAAGAGCAACTTCCAACAAATATAGGCTGTCGTTCAAGAGTGTGAATACATGGCAGACATCAGATTAGGAAAATTTTGGAGCTTTTTATAGAAAGGTTGTTGCTCTATAGAAAGCTACAGAGGTTGTTCCATACTTACGATGTGTGACTCCAGCTAATGTTTGATAGAAGGTTGGTGTTTCTGTATCACTAGATAGCGAAAATGCTATAGGTTCAGTCAGCAGCCATTTTGTCATGATCGTTGCATCCGGATTCTGGTAGACCCAAGCATGGAAACTCTCGTAATCTACTTGATCAGCCTGAAAATACAAAAATTTAATATAACAATACTATAAAATCATCTAATTTCAATGCGACAAATTTTCGTGGTTTTGGTAAAAATTACCATTTCGTGGGGACGTAATTTCAAGGATAACTTATCCACTAAGCTTAGTCTGTACACTGTAACAGTACTATAACAAGAGGCCCCTGAGGGGCCAGTAACGCTCACCTGAGTCATGTGGGGAAATTTCAGTTTTATGCCAAGTACTTGATATGACTTTACTCATAGATCATTCCGTTAAAGTTTTATCAAAATCTGTCAAACAGCTAAGGAGAAGAAGCCATTTAAAGGATATTTCTATTTTTAGCTCTGGCGGCCATCTTGTTTAGCGAAGTGGAACGATTTTAGCTAGTTTGGTTAAGGGTCACCTAAAGATCATTCCATTTTAGCTATTTTGGTTAAGGGTCACCCATAGATCATTACTGTGAAGTTTGGTTGAAATTGGCCAAGTGGTTTGGGAGGAGATGCCGTTTGAAGAAATTGTTGACGTCGGACGATGACGACGGACAACTCGGTATGACAAAAGCTCACCTTGAGCTAAAAATCATATAATCAGTCGTGAATTCCATATCAAGGGCTCAGTGCAAAAACTATTGCTGCACCAATTTCTATATATAATGATGAAGTTTCCATAGTTTTGCACCCAGTCATCAATATAGAGTACACGAACATTTCGATGGCTTAGAATGAGAAGGTCGTAATTACTACTTACGACCTTATAAGACTCATGCATATTTGGAATATGCTTTACAATGCGCTTCTTATAAGCCTATTTTCATGTAAATCGGAAATTGTCATGTTGACCAAACTGAAGTTTTCAAAACTTGTTTTTTCCATAGGTAAAGACTAAATTACAATCAGTTTTCACTTGTTTTCTCAATATAGTATCGATTTTGTAGTTACGACCTTCTCATTCTAAGCCATCAATTTATACTTGTTAACTTAAGCAATGGCAGGAACATATTTCTTTCTGAAGTTGAAAATTAACAAACATTGGAATATTTGTAAATTTTATTTTAATACTTAATATACTTATATTCAGACAGAGATTTTAGATTTCCAACATCCTACTTTCTATCTAAATACCTGATTGCCAAAAGCAATTATTCTTTTAATGAGAAATGTTTTTTCCCAGAAGCAACATGACTTTTGCATTTAACATTGGAAAAAAAGAGGCATAATTGCTTTTATATCTTTACACTCACTAATTGGTACCCATTATATACATGCAAACATCCAATTAAGGAAAAGACACGGCACTGTCGTGAAACCTGGTTTTCTGGGCAGTGTCCACTTGCCGACCTCGTGACAGCAAATACAGATTAATGATACACTGTTACTTGTAAATTTAGTTGTTGAATTAACACTTTTAGACAGGATTTACAATCTTTTTTACCTTTTTTAGAGTTTGCGGATACTGAATTTACTATTTGATAATCAGACTTTCAAACAAGTTCTGTAGTTTTTAGAAATGGTGACCTTGACCCCGCTGATATTTACGCATGGTTTTTCATGTTATAACATCTGCAGACTTCATAGACTGCCAGAACAAAACATGATATTCTACTTTATATGTGATGAAGATAATACCACCAGAACAAAAACACTTAAAATAAGAATTGATAAAAATGTTTGATATATAATAGCCCCTTTGTTGTGTATAATTTGTAATTCAATACACACATCACATCGGATGGTCTGCATCATCAATTGTCTATGAACAACTGGTTATATCAATACATCTAACTAGACTTCTAAACATGGGAATCATTATATAACTGGCTTGTATGCACGCCCCTATTGACTCTCAGCCAAAGGTACTGCATGGTGCAAGAAAAAAAACCGGATATAAAACAAGACAATTATTACAAAAGCTGTTCCTGAGTTAACAGAAATGCGATCACTATTTAACTGGTTTGTCTTAATTGACTCATTCAGAATAGTCCTGCCTGATGGAAGGAAAAACTGGTACAAAAACATTGCAATCATTACAATAATTGTGCTTTGAGTTAATAGTCAAGTGTAACTTTGATGACATTTTTTACTGCCTCAGATGAAGCTGATCTTTGATTGGTTTTACATAGTATGTATAATGTGGCTGGAATGTAACAGGTTTCCTGGAATTTATCATCAAGTATTGACTGATTCTTCCACCAGTGGACTGTCAACTTCTCCACATGTGGAGGAAGTATTGATTGATTCTTCAGCAAGTGGACAGTCAACTTCTCCATATGTGGAGTAAGTATTGACTACTTCTTCCACATGTGAACCGTCAACTTCTCCACATGAGGAGTAAGAATTGATTATGGACTGTGTGGACAAGTGGACTGTGAACTTCTCCACATGTGGAGTAAGTACTGACTGATTCTCCAACAAGCAGACTGTCAAATTTTCCGAATGTGGAGTAAGCATTGACTGATTCTCCAACAAGCGGACTGTCAATGTCTCCACATTCAGAGGACATACGACCACACTTCTGCGACTAATGTCACAATAGACCAAATTACCAGGAACCTGTTGCATAGCCAAGGCGCTATCAAGCTCCTGGTTTACCCAATATTGTCCAAGGTTTGAATCTGACTTATTATAAACCAGAACACACCTGTGCAAAGAGCTGTGTAAGTGAAGGAGGCACTTGATCTTCTGTCATCACAATCTTTCTGTCCATGTCATCTTTCTGGATGTACGAAAATGAGTCGTCCGCATACATACCAAATATCACTGTAAATATACCAAAAACATAAAATTATAGACAAAACCAAATGGCCCCACATTTAAGACTGGGTGAGTTAAATATTGCTTAGTAAAACACAAACAAACAAACAAACAAACAAACAAACGCTCTGATCTTGCCTTAAAGGAGTGATATATTTCACCACAATTCATGACGGATCTCTTCAACAATAATCAGCTATGCTATCAAACAATGACAAGTGCAAATAGGTTATAAATGAATAAAATATGAAGTGAAAGCAGCAGCAATCAATTAATGTTTATCTTCTTTTATTTACGGGTAATGCAGCATGTCATTTTTATGTGACCTGACAGAAGACAGACAACTGAGTATACAGCACTGACAGTTGGGTCTAAAGTAAACAAGTAATTAGGAATTGCAAGCAAACATAAGTCCACTACCTGGTTTACTGATTTTCTATGTTTCTGTTGCCATGACAACCACAATTTTTGTCAGGATCAAAACAATTACAAATGCAAAATCTCCTTATGAGTCCTTACATACATACCAAGTTTCATAAACCTAGATTGAAAAATTAAATGGCAGGATCGAGATTTCTTGACGGACAGACTGACGGATGAAGGGCAAACCGATAGTCCCCTCCAGTCGAAAACCGGACGGGGACTTATAAATGTTGTTTGTTTCTTATTCCGCAACCAATGTCATTTAGGGTAGGGAGTACTTTTGATGCATACTTTTGAGAAGGAAAACTCAACTTCACTAAAAAAAATTAAATAATTATCCATAAAAGTAGGGGAGATTTTTGCAGGTATGGTTAGCATTTCATTTTACGCCTTATTATTAATATATCCTGATTAAACACTGCATGGTCCCTGTGACAGCCTTTATTCTTAGGTCAAACATAGAGTATGAAACTGACCAAAAACTTGGACTCGGTATGTCTGGTATTGATCCAAAACTAGGGGTTACATCCAGTCACGTTATCCCTTTCACCCAGCAAACATTCAGATGCATAGTGAATGGGTAATGCTCATTATCTGCTTGAGTGTCAGACATATCTCAGGGAAAATCGGTCAAAGAATATACTTATCAATATGGTTATTTTTAACTGTCTGTTTACATATTTTTACAAGTAGACTGAGGCAAAAAGTCAGGTGGTATGTGCACCCTGGTCATGTAGAAATTATTTAGAAGTATTTGGTGCATTTAAAGTTTCAGTTTTATATAGAGCTTGTATTTCAGAGGCATTGGGTCTTGTTTTATTGATTGTAACTGATTAAAACCAAGCAACAAGTACAAATTCCACCATTCTCTCATCTCGCAACGATTGAAATTGGAAAAAAAGAATTAATTTAACGAAATCGATTTTATTTTCTACTGATATGAAATGGGAGAAAATTGCAATATAAAGCTCACTCCATTAGAACAAAAGCAGGAATATAATCTGTGCATTTTGTACAGCATTTTGGAGTCTGAATACAATATCGAATGTCTGATACCTATCGGGGTATAGACCTCCAGGACAATATTCAGATATTTGTTGATAATCATTCAATTAATTAATGTTTATCTGATAATAAAAAGTTTATATTCATGAATATGGATTAATAAAAATAAACCACCAAACACATTGATTGAATTTAAAATTAATTAATTAATACTGTTTATTTAATTTCCCACAACATTTCGCCAATATGGTTTTATCAAGTGGTAAAAAGAAACCTTTTTTTATGCATAACTGGATCAACATTCGTGAGTCAATGTATAGATAAACCATGTTTTTTGAGCCGTGACAGAACATCACATTTTGGAGTCATGGTATGTGAATATACCTGGTTAAACACCATGTATGGAACGCCTTAACTGTCATATATTAGCAAACAGTTCGATATAATGTCAATATCGCTGAACATAAATGCGTGCGACCGAAAAGTGATATTAATATTTGCCCGCCTATAAAGCAATCTGATTGGCTTATAGACATGCCAAAAAGTTAAATAGATTTTCAGCTGAAATTATGGAGAATCGATTTTTACTCACTAAAATGTATATATTATAACGTTTTTATTACTGAACGGAAACATGCCATATGGGTATTCATTTTCTTAGTTAGATCATTTGCTACAATTCGGTCTTTATTTGGATGCAAAAATCTGAAATTTTTAGCAGTTACATACGAAGAAAATTTTTAAATAATTGATACTTATTTAATTAAATTGTCAATGGGTTATTTTATATGAACCCTGTTATTTGTCCTCGGGACGGACGTTGAACAAATATCAGGGCTAATATCAAATCGCCCATTTATTAACATACAATATTAATGTTTTGTCATTATATATTCATCTTTTATATTTATATACATATATAAATTTTGCCATTATATAATGGTCGCATGCATTTATGTTCTGCGATATTGACATACTATCGAACTGTTTGCTAATATAAGACAGTTAAGGCGTTCCATAGCCATGGATTGGTTACTCTCATTGATCACAAATTAATTATAATGCTTAAGGTGTTTCACCGCTTTTGAGTTTGGTGGAAGTTAAAAAATCACAGGAACTTAGGTGTATTGTGAACGCCTTACAACCGAGATCAAATAATACAAAATGCTTAAAATTGATTTTTCAGCATCTTCCCTTGTCTTAAAATCGCAATTGTACTGAATAGTTATTACGATTATATACTTTCAATGAAAATACAGAATCACACTTATAGTCCAGACGAGAATCACCTAAACCTTGCTATATAGTATTAAGTTTTTTTTATTGTTGTTCTGAGTTGTCCAGATATTGAAGGTCTCAAAACCGTTTGATGACACTCTGTCATCATTGGGGAACTTTTTTTATTTGGGGTTAAAGATGGCCTCCGAAATGGCGATTTTAACGATTAAATACGGACAATAATTTCATATAACATTTGTACTACAGTCAAAATATCAGCACATGCGTGTTTATATTGGAAGGGTTTAAACATGAATAATAAAGGAACTGTATAAATTAGCTGGGTTTCAATAAAATACACATTTTCAGCTGTTTATGTGTAATTTACGTGACCAAAATAATAAAATACAAGAACAATCGGTACAAATAACTGTTTAATGTGATATCACACATGAACCTTACAATGAAGTAGGTTTTATGGAATTTTAAGTTATATTCAACCTAAAACAATGTCCAAGACATCATTGCATGTAGAACAGTATGTGTAATATACGTTACCATTAAATTATTTTATGCGAAGTATGAACTATTATGTTTCCTGCTTGTTCTTGGTTATCAACATGATATGATTGATGTTTTCTCTTGGAACACATCTTTTATATTGGGCAGGTTATTTAACTTCTTAATCAAACTGTGATTTACGTGACCATATGTTACCAAATAGAAAAATGCATACTATTATGTAATATATTATGCCGTTAAAGTGTTTAAGCAATTTAAGTCTGGAATTTTATACTTTTACTCATTCTGTGTATTAAGTTTTCTTTCGCTAAATCTGTTTTAAACTATCACAAAGCTTTATGGTAAATTGATTTCTGATTGAAATAGTGATTTACGTGACATAATGCAAAACTTCACAGTTAACTGTGTAATCAAGATGTATCCATCCAGTTTGTCAATATTTTAAAATTTACAATGACATCATGATAATGACAAACTAGATGTACTCGTATGTCTGAACTTATTATAACAGTAAGTAATATTTGTAATCAATTACCACATGTTTCTATTCCCCATACCGGTACATGTTTACATATAGACTTGACACAAATCACCACGGTTTGACGAGCTAGTAAAATCAATATCTGCCAAGATTGATTAAAATTATAATTATGCTTTCAAGAAATAATCACATAAACATCTCCACAGTTTGACTAGTACTAGTAATTTTCAAGCATGTAGCCGTTTACATACATCTTCGTATCAGGATTATAATTTGCAATAGAATACTAGTACATGCATGTACGAACAAAGGTACACTAAATTCGAGTAAAATATTAATGTCACAATCACATTTTGTGTAAAAAGTTTTCTAACATACATCAATCATCCTCAACACCTAAATACTGGTATTATTTATCGCCACGAGGGTATGAGAGAATATAAGCCAGATTTCCTTTAATGCTCTGCGTCAAACAAGGGAATTACAGTAGGCACCATTTTTGTTTCATCTTTGGTATATATGCGAACGCCCTACGACATGGCTATCGAGGAGGCAGTTCAAGTGTTTTATATTGATGCCATAGTAACATTGTCAGCTATCATGACTAGACAGAAGGACAATGCTGATTCTACCTTTACCCATTGCTAGATCCTTTCGGACTTGTTCTAATGAGCTTTTCCACATAACTGTATGTATGTATACCCGCTTTACATTCTATTAAAAAACTCATATGTGGGGTTATTTTGAAACTCTTGGCGTGATAGCAGAAGACTCCCCTACCTTTGTTCCCAAATACGCTGGTGGACGGTTGAAGTATCACCACCATTTCCATATCTCTTGTCATGGTATCAAAATCGACACACAGTACGGTTGTCAAACATGGTTTCAAAATGTAACGGAGCAGACCCGGACCGTAATACTTTTAGAGTAGTAGCTTTACCTACCCATAAATAGGAAGAGACGATGTCCCAACTTAACAAAGCATGTGACGCTAGAATATCTGGAGTTTAAAATATGACTTCATTTTGTAATGATGTTTCTCTTATGTCGACTGAAGCACTACATTTGACTTGGAAGCGACGCGTGGTAATAGGGCGAAACAAAAACATAGGTAAATTCATCTGCTGTCGGTAACCATGCTACTACTAAACAAAAAGCAACCATAACTGTAGATGGCATCAAGAAACAATTGTTGAACAGTAAGAAGTACAAACACTGCCAAATGAAGTACTACATCATGATTTTGTGTAACTGCACCAAACCATAGACCCATTAAATTGGACAAGAACATCAGGATCTATACCAAGATCTCAAAATCTCTGACGACGAGGTACGCGTTTTTAACAATATATGGTTTCTTACGCACATGAGGGTAAAACGGACTAAAATATTGCCTCTAAAGTATTATATACACAAATAACTCCCTAGTCAGAAATCGCGCTTCAGTTGACATTAGAGAAACTGCATTACAGAACGCAGTCATAATTAGAGAACTTCTAGCGCCAATTCAGAGATAGGTAAATGTATGTAAGAATTACTGCTCTCAATGTATTACATTCTAGTCAGGTCAACCACATTAGGCTACCCTACTGTCAATGTTGATGCAATGCTGAAGGAAACCACTTATGATGACAACAGACTATGTGACTATGTTACTACCAGACTCGAGCTGATCAAGTGTACAGTCATGTCTAACTGGTCATTGTAGATGTTACCGTGCTCGAATGTACTGCACATTATTTTGTGCATGTATGGGTCTATCAATTGTAATAATCCCGAACCTATTGTGTTGTTAAACAGCTAGATGCTTGAAAATTATCTTGCCAAGCTGTAGTAATGTTCCTGTGAGTTCGCTCGAAACTATGATTATAAAAAACGTTTAGTTCAGATATATATTGATTCAAATAACTAGTCAAACTATGGTGATTTGTGTCAAGTATATATAGTCAAACATGTATGTGGAAATGAAACATGTGGTTACATTTTACAAATATTACTTACCTTAGTTATAAGAATCCCCGATATACATCAAGTTTGATATTGATATGATGTCGTTGACAATCTTGATCGATTCTTCTTGATTTTACAGTGAACATTGGAGTTTTGCATAATATCGCGTAAATCACTATATTTTTATTTCAAAAAGAAATCAAGTTACAGTATTGCTATGCGATAGTTTAAAACAGATCTATCGTAATAAAGCATCGATCATCTCACTCAAATTCAGAATGAGTAAGAGTATAATATTCAAGACTTAAATTACTTAAACACTTTGGTGGAAACATATATTACATTATACTATGTATTTTCAGTGTATTTTCTATGTGGTAATTAACGTATGGTCACGTAAATCACATTTTGTGTAAGAAGTTCAATTACATGTCAAATATTTTTAAAAGATGTCTACCAAGAGAAAACATTGATCATATCAGTTTGATAACACAGAATGAATAGAAAAACATTGTGGAACATACTTTGCATATAAATAATTTAATGGTAACGTATATTACACATACTGTTCTACATGCAACGTTGTTGTGTACATTGTTTATCACTAACCATGCAATCATTTAAACCTTCTTTATTTTAATGTTCATGTTTGATATAACATTAAACAGCTATTAGTACCGATTATTCTCGTATGTTATTATTTTGGTCACGTAAATTACACATAAACTGTTGAAAATGTGAATTTTTTGAAACCCAGCTAATGTATACAGTTCCTTTAATAATCATGTCTATTCCATTTCAACTAAAACATAGATGTGCTGATATTTTGACGGTAGTACAAATGTTATATGGAATTATAGTCCGGATTTAATTGTAAAAATCGCCATTTTGGAGGCCATCTTTAACCCCAAATAAAAAAAGTTCCCCAATGATGACAGAGTGTCATCAAACGGTTTTGAGACCTTCAATATCTTGACAACATAGAACACCAATAAAAAAAACTTAATACTATATAGCAAGGTTAAGCGAAAAATCACCAATCCTCGTCCGGACTATTAGCTCAATCCCTACGGATGATTTATTCCAAATGATATAAAACACATAATCTAGCGAATTGGTTACAACGTAGTTAAACGTAGTTCTATGCGCCCATATCAAAATTATTCAATAGTTTTAAACAACAATATCCCGAGCATTTTAGTAGACGGTTCTTTTGCATTTATTCCTGAATAATATAAACTAATACACGCAGAAGTACCCGAATTAAACTATCAGCACGTTGAATTGTGCACTAATTTTGAAAATAGAATAATCGCAAAATACGAATACAACGGATGCAAAACGTTGATTAATGTTGTAACCAACCCTGTTTTCAGCGTTTCTGAAATCATTTAAAATGCAATTCAAATAAACTAGCCAATCAATCGTCATGAAAGTTTGCATGAAACTTCAATATTTGTCACCCTACTTGTTGCATGCATTTTTCATGTTAAACTCAAAAACAAAAGTTTACATATTTTAAAATATCATTTTAACAATAATATAACTTGCACAGTATAACATAAACTTTAATGTTTGATTCCTTATATACGAAATTTTATGTATACCAAATTTTATGAGGATTGAATCAAAACTTTTTCGGTAAATTACAATTTTCATTTTTTAGGAGTTGTCCCCAAAATTCAAGAATACCTTAAAAACTAGTCGAGCAAAACTGTTGGGATTTTCCAGAATGATTGTTGTAAATGTTTTTTTTATAAATATAACAGGTTTATAAAGCTTGTACAGAAAAATTCAACACAGGTGAATCACCTTAAGTCTTAATGCATACCCTATACCTATACGTCCATTTGAGGGCAAATAAACATCCCTGCATGAATTAGTCACGGCTCAAAAAACATGGTTCATCTATAACTGCAAAATCGTCAACAGACTGAGATTTCATTTGATTACAAATAGCTTAAAGACTGCAAATGTTGTTAAAACTGCAAATTGTAATTACATGGATTACCATGTAGTCCTACTGTAATGTAATTGACATTACAACAGAGCAGAGATCGCTCCGCCTGTTTGTTTGCTTGGAGAAGTTTTTCAAGTTTATCCATTGGACCATGTACTTATAACTTAATGTTTAAATTGATTTAAAGGGTATGGATTGACAACTGGCGTATTGTCAATTGGTTTGCACTGTCAGAATTCTGAGGGTCACAATGTGAGCTTTTGAACATTTCAGTAACGGAAGTCAAATTAGGATGAAATTTAAGGGTCAAGTGGTACCCCAGATTTGAATAGATGACCTTCTGTACAAATCAATATAAGTATGACATTTTTTTGCATGCAATGGTCATATAATGTATATACATGTAAAACTATAAGCTTAGTAATGTATGCTTTGTCTTAAATAAACTTTCTGTTCTGTTCTGACATTAATTGTTCCATACCGATTAATGGCATCTATCAGTATCAATAGAGACATTGGCACCTCTCTATCTGGAATTGCACGCACCACCACTTGGAATTTAAGAACTCTTTCAAACAGTTCTCCATGGCAGCTGCCCCATACTGAACAATATTAGCTTCGATCAAGAGGTCCCGGGCTCAATCCTTGTCTGGACTACTGTCTCTGAGTAAGAATAACCCATATACTCCATTCCATATAGGTGAAAATAGGTCAGGGTATTGTCTATTCCTGGGCGCCACAGATTGATATTGGCTGCCACACCCACAAGAGAACAATAACACATAGGGGAGAAATAGCCTCCCCAGGGAGACTCATATGTAGGTTTAATTAGGCAGCCCAATGGCCAGAAGAAGTTAAAATGTCAAAGGGTGGTTAAGCAGCTAAACAGCTGAAAACAGCCTTTGAAAATTGGCAACTTTAACTTAACTTTTTTTTAACAACCAATAACCGACAACAGACACAATGCACAAACTGGAGAAATGGTATACCCTATATCAATATAAACCTATAATCAATTGTAGAAGCACATTTTGTTGACAATGAAGTTTTGTTATTTGTGTAGTGAGAAACTCAGAGATAATCAAACCATGAGACTTGGAAATGCTTGAGCAACATTACGAGACATAGAAACATTTGAACAACATTCGCTGATGTTCCCGGCTAATAAAATGAGAAACAGGAACTGAACAGTTTATTTCACGTTTAATCAATAAGCCCTACAACATGTACATGAGAACCAAGTCTCGCAATAAATAAAGCTTTTAATCTGTCGTAGAAAATGTCAAGGTCACGGAAACGGTTAAACATATTTTTTTTAACCTGCGTCAGTGACACAGTTGTTATTGATGTAATGAGACAAATGACGCTCAAATTGGATAATACTTAACTATTTGCATAATTTAGGAAATACTACCAGAGCAAGTATGCATGCTCATGAGTACTTCATTCTTTCTACTCTAGAAAAACCATAATAGTATTAAACAAGACTGCGTTCAGTAAACATTTACCGTATGACCGGTGGAAGCATTGTCCATAACAAATAGCTAAGTCAATCAGGGCCCATAATTCTGTTGAAATGTTTGATAGTTTTATATCGCTTTGATAATGTAATGTGTTTATGGCATATTATGGTGGTAAACAAGTATGCAAGTTTGAAAGCACTGCATTGATGGACTTAAAAAATATTTGAATTTCAACATCTTCCAACGGACAAACGAACGGACGGACGAACAATCAAACATACGGATAAGACAATCACTATCTGCCTTCTTCATCAGTAGATGCTGGGGCATAAAAATTTTGAAAGGTTTAAAATGGTTATTTGGATTTTTAAAGATCAAGCACGGACCATTTAATTAAGCAAATACCACTACAGCAGTACCGTTATTGTAAGACTTAAGCAATCCCCCATGTTGCAGCTGCCAGCAATGGTTAAACGGGCAACCCCTTGATCTTACGGCGTACACACTAAAAACACTTGGCCTCTAAGGATGGAAAGTCATATTACATCATGAATAAAAATGTCATCTGAATGATTTGACCCAATATTACCAAAGCACAAATACCACAGGGAATACTAAACCAAACTTTGAGAAAAATATCCAAGAAATAATCGACATACAGTTAATCCTAGCAGCTTTACTATATTGCCAAGGGAAATCACTCAGAAAATGCAATACTAATATCTTGGTCCCACTGAGCTTTTTTGCCTTTTCGGTATACACCCGATAGAAGACTTTCAGGAGGAATTGGAAACAGGAATTTCCAAAAAAATTATTGTTTTCCCCGAGGCTTTCCCTTAGACACAGATTACCCTTTTCCCGATACCTTCCGAAATTTATTTATTAAATAGGGGGTTCATTGCTGAGGCAAAAAATGCTCTGCGGGACCAAGGCATGTGGGACCAAGGCATAAATACCACTGTATAATGTATTAATCTAGTTAAGTGGTACAGACAAATGGTACCGTCCCTTGCTTCGTTCATTGACATGTAGAGATGGTGGGTATGTAAATCTGAGAGTATAATAGACACATGGGACAATCGGAGACAAACATAGATAGACAGAAATAGAAGAATTAGGACAAACAAACCATAGCAGCTCTACCTCCCACACAGTCAATGTATGTCAATCATCAGCGATTTATTCTAAATATGAAACCCGAGGCAGCAAGAAAAGATGTGTGCTTACTGAATGTAAGAAATATTGGATCACATATAGGGCAATTACGTGATTTTAACAAACATTTATATAGGTACTTGGTTCCACGTTATTGATGGTAATTAACCTAGCTATATATGTTTTAGTCACAACAAAATTACATCACTAGTATGAGTGGTATCCATGTTTGCTGAGAACTATAGAACTAGAAATGTGTGCCCGCTGGCAAACTATGTCAAGCCTCAGGGCCCATTAGTGGGAAGCGGTGGCCTAGAGGTAGGACACGCGCTTCGGGATCGAGAGGTCCAGGGTTCGATCCCCCTCTGTTTCACTGGTTAATTTCTCTGAGCTAGGTCCACATGCTCCACTCCACCATGGTGTAAAATGGTACCTGCGAGGGCAGTGTCTATTCCTGGGCGCCGCAGATCGATGTTGGCTGTCACACCCACAGGAGAGAAAAAGTCTCCCCTGTGGGACACGAGTGTAGGTTTCCATATGCAGCCCAATGACCAGGGGAAGAACCCTAGAAAATTGGTAACTTTTCTTTTTTAACTTAACATTGAAAAAATGCACTTGTGTAAACTTAAATGTGCCAAGCTAATCAAATCCCACCATTAAGAAGAAATGATCCGTTCAAACTTCAATTTGACCTTTCACCTCCAACTGTGATCTTTACCTTTGAGAATGAAACCAGGGGTTGCTCATGATGCTCTGATTTCAAGCTAAGTCTAAGCAAGACTGGTCAATGCATGACAAAAGATTTAGTCTGGACATGCATGAATTTGACCTCCAAATGTGACCTTGACCTTTGAGATAGGAACCTGTGTCTTGGGCATGACACTCTGCCTCATGAAGGTGAATATTGCATGCCAAATATATAAGAAATATTTGTCAATGCATGATAAAGTAATGGTCTGCCAGTTCTGGACAAGTATCAATTTGACCTCTGACCTCCAATTATGATCTTGACATTCAACCTCCGGGATACGAACATTTATGCCAACTAAAAGGACAAGATAAGGACAATCAGAAATAAAACAACATTATTTCATTCATAAATCAAGAAAACTATGTACAAGATATCTCACGAGGTTAACAGGGGGATAATACAAAACTCTCAGAACGAAAATAATTAGAGAATGTATGTCCAGAAATAGACATTAGCCATATTGTCTTCTCTACTAGCAGAACATTAGAGACAATATTAGATATGGAGAATATCAATGCAGGACATTGGGTGAATTAGGACAACTAGCTATGTCTGTATATGCTAATATACAGTGCCCACCAAAAATATGAATACAGAGAGTTTTCCCCCATTTACTTGCCTGTATAACACTACTTGCAGAACAGAGAAGCAACAATATTTTTGAAGACCAGGAATATTTTTTTTATTAAGTGTAAAGACAATACATTAATTGGTACCCTAGATGGAAAATATTAAGTTTCTTTGCCAGCTTTAAACGACAACACGATCATATAATATGGCAAATTCAGCCCCTTGAACCCCATAGTTTATTTTTAAATCAGAAAATGTTCATCTTTCTATCTGTCACATTTTTTACTCCTTCATTAACTGTTTTTTTCCAGAAATTGCAAACATTGTTACCGTCTGACCAAAAGATATGGAATAATTAAACCAATTATAATTCTGCATCTGTCAAAAAGTGTATCCATATTTTTGGTGGGCACTGTATGCTAATACATACTAGACAGGATAAATGCTAGGACAGAAATGAGTTGGAAATTGAACTCATATTGACCAGTCTGACACAGCATATCTAGTAGCCATTATAAATAACCAGCTCGGGTTACAATAATACAAAGCTATAGTAATAACAGGGCATTCATTATCATTATTATCATGATCTCTCAAAAGTTAAATAAACAAGAGGGCCCATTGGGCCCTAGGTCGCTCACCTATTGCACATTGGTCTTGGTATCAGTACAACGTACATTCTGACCATATTTCATGAAGACTAGATCAAAACAGTGACCCCTGGAGTGAACACTAGGTTTTTCTAAGATTTAACCTAGTTACCTAGTTTTTGACCCCACATGACCCAGTTTTGAACTTGGCCTAGAATTCATAGAGAACAACATTCTGACCAAGTTTCATAATGATTGGATCAGAATTGTGACCTCTGGTGTGAACACTAGTTTTTTCTAAGATTTGACCTAGTGACCTAGTTTTTGACCCCACATGACCCAGTTTCAAACTTGGCCTAGATTTTATATAGAACTACATTCTGATCAAGTTTCATGATGATTGGATCAAAACCACGACCTCTGAAGTGAATACACGGTTTTTCTGAGGTTTGACCTAGTGACCTAGTTTTTGAGCTCACATGACCCAGTTTTGAACTTGGCCTAGATTCCATATAGAACAACATTCTGACCAAGTTTCATGAAGATTGGATCAAAACGGTGACCTCTGGAGTGAACACAAGGTTTTTCTAAGATTTGACCTAGTTTTTGACCCCACATGACCCAGTTTCGAACTTGGTCTAGATTTTATTGCTAACAACAGTCTGAACAAGTTTCATGAAGATTGGATCAAAATAGTGACCTCTGGAGTGAACACAAGTTTTTTCTATGATTTGACCAAGTGACCTAGTTTTTGACTCTGCATGACCCAGTTTCGAACTTAGCCTAAATATTATAGAGAACAACATTCTGACAAAGTTTCATGAAGATTGGATCAAAACTGTTGCCTCTGGAGTGAACACAAGGTTTTTCTAAGATTTGACCTAGTGACCTAGTTTTTGACCCCACATGACCCAGTTTCAAACTTGGTCTAGATTTTATAGAGAACTACATTGTAATCAAGTTTCATGAAGATTGGATCAAAACTGTTGCCTCTAGAGTGAACACAAGCAAATTGTTGACGGACGATGGACGGACGGAGACGACGGACAAAGAGTGATCACAAAAGCTCACCTTGTCACTATGTGACAGGTGAGCGAATAAAAATAAAAGCATTAGGAAAGCGGCATCATTATATCAAGACAGAGTTTTGAAGGTAAAATCAGAAATTCAGATATTTTAGACCATGAATTGGAGAAACTCGGATAAAATCAGAGTATTTGGCATGTATGTCTGGTGACCTATTTTTTGACCTCTTATCACCCAATTTCCAATGACCTAGATTTTTCAGAGAGGATCATTGTGACCAAGTTTCATAACAATGAATTCAAAAATATGACCTCTAGAGTGTAACAATTTTTTATTGTGATTTGACCTAGTGATCTAGTTTTTTACCCCTAGTGACCCAGTTAAAAACAAACTTGTTTTAGATTTCATAAGAGACAAAATGGTGACCAATTAAGTTCCAAACCAGATACAGATTACATCTTCAATACATACTGTATATGAGGTTCATTTTGTGTGCTTCTAACCAGGCCCTGGCTGATGCATTCACAAAATTTGAAACAATAAAAAAATGAATAATCCTTTAGGTCCACATGATGTGGTACAAACATTTTTTGTAAAATACAGAATCAACATATTTAAAACACAAGAGATACCTACAGAAATTCAACTGTAGAAAATAGCATGCTCTACGGTATTAAAATACAGTAATTACAGTAAGTGCAAGTAGCAATGTAAACAAGAAACAATAAAATTTCTCAGCAGATTCATCATAATCAGAAATTAATCAAATAATTATGCCATGAATTTATAAAATTTATAAAACAATTACACTAACAGATTGGGTATAATTTGATTTGAAATTCTCTGAGGTTACGATAGACTGCATGAAAGCACTGTATTCAAAGCATACATGATAGAAGTACCGAAGCACAAACAGAAATGCCCGAGGAAATGCCGGACTAGATTAATGCCCCTCAGTCATGCAACACAGCAATAAATTCACATGTACAGTCAGTGAGTACGAGAGGTGTTCAACTTATTTATGAACAGAAAATGAACATCAATATTGTGTTACTCTAACAATGAAATTGGATAAAAACTTTTATATTGTATAAAGTAGTGTATCAAGAAGTATATATGATAATTGTAAATTGCCAATACGTTACGGTTAAATTATAATCAACATTAGGGTAGAGGGTGTTGTTATTTGCGTTTTGAAGGTCCGAAACTCGTAATAATTACGTTTACATTTTCCTCCTTTAATCGTTGTTTTAGTATTAACCAGATGGAAAATTATATTGTTGAAGCATGAGAAGACTTCGACATCCATTGTATGGTTATAATACATATCAAAGTTATATTCTTAAGTTTTTTTATTTGGTGTTGTATATGGTGACTTGAAGCTGAATCTGGACGAAACACTATGTTCTTGGAACAGTCACTAGGAACGATAAGCAAGACTTTTTTGTTGAAAACCTTATTTGAAACGGTTCGTACCTAGACCACAGCCTTTAATTTCGTCAATTTGATATTGATTTTGATGTGCATATTCCCATAACAACAAACCCAATGCCTTTCCATGAAAACGGCCGCGAACACACAATGCTGGACAAACATGAACTTCTCCCTATACCCGTGACCTTTTCTAAAATAGCATACCATAATCTATCATAACATTCTTTAAGATTCAGCATTGCTTCCCCATAATTAAGCAATTTTTCCACGTAATGTTGTTTATTTCGCATTTCTAGATTCCAGGACTTTGGCTGCGAGGCATGTTTTTCTTGATTTTCAGCGTAGGAACTTCGCATTTTCCCAGAACTATGCATTAAACTGTTTCGAAATAATGTCACTGATAGTTTCTAGTGACACTCCCATCTGGGGTACTATTCCACGTTTTGCTAATAGATTCATCACAGATAGCATAAAACTAATTTCACTTTATAGTGTAGGTTTTGGTAATGTTGGGCAATTTTCAAATTTTGGTGCCATTTCACAATTACTGAAAACAGAACTTTAACAACGCGTTTGTTACGACAAATATTACTGATGTTCTCATTAAAAAATGCAAAATAAAAATTTACCAACACTTTCTTGATGCTTATAAAAGGGCCATTTTGCCTTAAAACAGGAAAAACAACATCATCTACTAAATTGTTGTTTTAAGCTTTAACCAAATGAAATGTACAATGTATGATGATCATATGTTCGACTTCAAACATTTTCTCGCACAGTTTAAAAAAGATATTTCAATTATTTTCATTCAATATTGCACAATCGGTGTTCATGTTTTGTTCATAAATAAGTTGAACACCTCTCGTATAACCTCAATAGACCCAATTTTACAGGATTTTTCCATTTTTATAGCATTTACAGTTTGCTTTTACTGTTTACAGAAAACCTCTGAAAAATACTGATGGTAAATTTTGACGCTATTTAGAATTTTCAGTGGTCAATTTAAGTTTCTACTTTTCTTGTTTATGTTCATGTTTTTTCCATGTGATTTTGTAGTTTATGTTCTTTTTTGTACCTTATTATGACTGTGCCTTACTGTTACTGTTGAGGAATGCCCTTCCCTATATGGACCTTTTTTCCCCTTTTTAAGAAGGCCTTTGCTTTGGCATTACATGTATATTTAAGTTAATGTGTACATGCTCTGCCTTGGACGGGCTTACTCAAATAATGCCCCTCATGCTTTACTCCTACTTGGAGGAAGGGCCATTTTCATGCACCCATTATAAGTCAAGTAGCAAGACCCTGCAGTAATCAGACAGGCATAATTATTGTGCAATAATTTATACATCCTGAAATCAGTCAGAATTTTTATTGTCTGACCAAGGACAGTCTTCGGATATATACTTGTTCAAATAAACTCATTGATTCTCCATCCTATCGAAATGTGACAATGTTTCTGTCTAATATTGTCTTGTACTGTCGAATCATTAATTTTTGTGGGGGATTAAATTTGGTGAATTTCTTGGTTCGCCGTTAACCACAAATCTAAACTTATTGAACAATAATTTTTATCTTGTATTCATTAACGGAAATGCAATATCCACAAATTAAGGTCCCATGGAAATGGTCTTTTTTACCAAAACTACGAAATTTCATCCCATTGAAATTAAATGATTTTACAGTATATCTATACTGATGTTTATACCTTATACTAGGTACATGTACCGTAATCAGAGACAATAATGTTTCAATGTTATTCTGGTGGTGTAGTTTTGACTGTATAATCATCACATTTAGTGTGGCTAGACAGCCAACAATCACAGACTTGTAGCAATCATACACATACAGTAAAATCATTTAATTTCCATGAGACAAAATTTTGTGGTTTTGGTAAAAACCCATTTCAATGGGACCTTAATAAGGAACAAAATATTAAATTGTCAATGGTTTTTGATTTTGTGGTTAAAGGTGAACCAGGAAATCTACAAAAGTGTTCAAAACATTCATATGGACATCGAGGGAGACTTAAAATTTGTAGTCGCAAACATGTCAACGATTACCGTACTAAAACACGAAAGTTAGTACTTGCGAAAATAAATTTGTTTACAGTAAAGAAAAGCAACATTTTTTATAAGACAAAAGACAACTATATTTTATCAGAACATTCTTGGAATGATATCAACGTTGTTTTTTTCCATTACGCTACATGATAACAGTAGCAGTGTAAGAGTCAATATACTGAAGAGACATGAAGACTGGTACTTCCAGTCCATTCAAAGTTAATTGATAATGGTTATAAACATAAGCTTGGCTGCAGGTAAACTATATTTATTTAAGTTTAACTACTGTAAATACTCAGCCATAAGTCGTACAAAAACAGTCCCGAATTTTTTTTAAAAGTCACCCCACGACTTATGGAAGAGTTTACTACACTCCTCCCGATTTTGTTGAAAAATCACTTCATTCCTCCCGACTTTATCTGAAAATGACCACATCCCCCTGACTTTGTCTGAAAATTACTACCCTCCTCCCAATTTTGTCTGAAAATGACCACATTTCCACCAACTTTGACACTTGGCACATGATTTCAGCTTTCACAAAAATTAAAAACTATACATGCGACCTATGAAAGGGTTTAGCCAAAAACCTTGATTTTTCATTCAAAAGTCCCCCTGCGACTTATGGCAGCATACTCACAGTGTCTACGCCCCAACACATACATTCAGGTTAACGAAGCATCCAGCGAGTAACTAAATACCCCTAGTGTTTTTTATTTATTATATTATATTTTTACATTCAACAACTTTTGTCAACAATTGTTTAGTTATATTTATCTATGTTGACCTATTCACCTAATTAGTTTTCCTGCAGTAACTTTTCCACATGTGAAAGAAAATTAATAATATTTGTGGAGTATTTAATTTTGTAGATTTTGTGGATTACAAAATGTACCTCAACCACGAAACTACATCCCCATGAACAATAAAGCTTCTATGGTATTTGACTTAGTGGATAATGTATCATTGAAATTAAATTTTTTACAAATCTACGAAATTTTGTTCCATTCATGATTGAATTAAGTTATTTTACAGTACTATTAATTATCTATAGTCAAATTTTCACAGTATGACCTGCCTTGACCAAATTAGTTTTTAAAGAACCAACTCTTATGTCAATGAATCTAGATGACCCTAGTTTTAATCAAGGGGCCGTTTATTTTAAACAGACACACAGGTCTAGACAAAATAATAACACATTGCATCAATCTAATATAAAAGCAGGCTTGAATGGTTCACAAGAAAACTAATTGAATAGAAATAAGCAGAGAAATGTCCCAAAGATCAATAATCAGCAAAAAGTGGCAACTATAGTGCAACCAAGTGGTAGAAATGGGGGAAAAGGAAGCACAATAAGAGTACAAAGCTAACAGCTAATCTAGTCGAAACCTTGTAACAATATTAGACATCAGAATACTAGATGTCAAGCTATTAGAACATTAAGATGTCCACAAGAACTCACAGCTGTCCATCATAACGCTTGTAACGGGGGAGGATAATTGATCCAAGAAAATCACAAATCTCTCTAAGACTTCCACAGGGATCTCTGAGAGTTTGTACACACAGCAAACACAGGAACATCCCTGAGAGTTTGTACACACAGTAAACACAGGAACCTGAACTGTCTCTTATTGTATATAAAACCTGTCACCCATCAAGCTATCCTCTTCGGCTACTTAACAAAACAAAGCCAATCCAAGTTAAAACTGAGGTTATGTACACGGACATTTTGGGCCTTAATAAAAATCATTAATAAAATAGTCAAAAGTTCTGCTTTGTTCGGGAAAATTTCTGCATTGTATAATTAAACCAATTCATACAACTTGTGTGATATTGACGCTTTTTTACAGCCCTGATATTTTTGCGTTTCTATGGAGTATAACTGTATATGATATTCATAGTATACGTGATATTCTACAGGGCTACGATTTTTTGCATCATAGAAGAGTACAGAACCACTTATTAATAAGCAATTATAAAGTAGAAAATTTGTGATTTTAGAAACTCACTTTTGATTTTTTCTTCCTTTGTGCCCTTAGTGAGTACCACCATACCAGCAAGTAACTCCTTAAATGATAATCCTTTAGGACCGCCCCCAAATGCCTTGAACAGCAGCTGAAATAGACAATACATGGTCTACATTATTCAAAACAGTGGTAAGTTAATATGATCCCATTACATGAACATTAAACAATAAAGGCAAATTACTAGAGGTGTAACAGTACACTGACCTCTCAATATGATACGTACCGTCAACTTTTTAAACGATTCGGTATATTTTGGAATAAATATTCTCTAACTTACTTAGTCTACAGTGTTTCAAGTGCCCTACAAATTACCTCTTACAAAACTATTTTAGCCCAAAAATATTGAATTGGACTGAATTATCGTAGACTTTGTGGTTCACCTTCTACCATCGAACAATAATTTTGACCCTTGTATTTATTACATGAAATGCAAATTCCACGAATTTAGGTCCCATCAAAATGGTCCTTTTTGCCAAAACCCCAAAAATATCGAAAATAAATGACAGTAACGTAACCACTGTGAACAATAACATGAAAATACACATCATTCTGTTGAAAAACAGACTCTGATACATAAACAACACCAAAAATATTAAAAGTCAATTACTGGATATAATGACATCATTTATAAAATAAAGTGATCGTCATTTCCCTAGTGCAGTACATTCATTGCATATATGAAAACAGATATTGCCATTAATATTGGAGTCATGTGTCACACAGTGATAAAACCATAAATGAGCAAGTGAAATAAATAGTGTTTGAACCAGGAAGGTATTTTAAAAAGGTAAAGTTTGTTTATTATAGTGTCACCCCTATTTTAAAGGCCAGTCAATTTTGACTTATGAGACACAAGTTTATCTTGCATGCGAGGGTACCTCCTAAATCCCTTCTCATAACACCAGGCACCTGGCATGAATGGGCTTACAGTAACCATTTATTTAACTAGCTTTTACGGCTAACCAACCGGTCTCATCAGTTCCTACCCTGTTTGGAACCTTGATTCTAACCTTCAACCTCCTGCTTCCTATGCGGACACCCAAACCATTCGGCCACGATCCCCGTATTAAGGTACTGAAGGTACACGTATAAATGGGGAGAATATTGCTTCTGAATCAGTTGTTAGACAAACTATGTAACTGGTTATTCACACTTTCATTACGTTCACAATAAACAAGGAAACTATCATCTATTTCACACCTTGTTATGTTTTCAATGAATGAGAATATAATATATGTAGTTTTAGGTTTATTAAAGAAAATAAGTAGAAGGGAATCCTCCAGAGCCGCCCATACTAGAGAACTCACTTGAATTAACAACATACATAATCAATAAGTTAAAACCATTTAATTTCAATGGGACAAAGTTTTGTGGTTTGGTAGAACAAGACCATTTCGATGGCTTAGAATTAGAAGGTCGTAAGTGCCGTAGTTTTTCCGTGTATTCTCAAATATCGATTTGGTAGTTACGACCTTCTAATTCTAAGCCATCGATTTCATGGGGACGTAATTACAAGGATATGTTTTCCACGAAGCCATATGACTATAGAAATTATGAATATTCACGAAATCCATGAAATTAAATGCCCCTTGAATATTAATGATTTTACAGTAGTGGTGACATACACGGAGTATTATTAATAAGAAAAAAAAATACAAACAGGAATCTAGAAGCGACTCTGATACAGAGTTATAAGAGATGAATTGTATCACAAATGTGGTAAATGAGTGAATCTTACTAATGAATATAACACCTCTCATAGATAAAAAAAGTCATAATATTACCAGTATTATTGTTACTGAGAAAATAGTGACACAGATAACTATATACTTCGAACAGTATTACAACTATTCATGATGAACAATGACTACAATTACAGGAAATTAAAAGTTAAAGATTCATAAACAAGCGTTCAATGACTGGTAATATATATTGTTACAGCAAGAAGTTGTCTGCTAGTATTGTAGCAGTAGCACATACACTTATGCAAAAGATAGCTTGTTTACGCAACACACTTTGAAAAAAATAATTTGTAATTGCCCTTTAAATCGTCCACTTTAACAGACATCTTCATTGATATTAAAATAAAATGTACAAAGAACCAAAATTCAAAAAATTTTATCTCAATTTTGTCAAAAAATTTACAAAGGTAGGGGGCAAAAAAGGGTCAGTAGGGGTAGAAAAAACGAGCAATTTTCTGGCCTTACATGTACTGGTACATGTACTGGTGTTGTATTATGTATGATGTATCATATAGCCACAATGGTACTATTCTAACACATTTGTACTTTACATTGCTAAGCAATTAAACTTTTCAGTTTAAGTTTGAACCTAACTATAAATGCAAAATATACCGAGACCGTGGCTGAGTGGTTAGATTCTTGGTGGAAGCCGGTTTGGAACAGAAGAGACCGGTGGGTCAGCCGCCAGCTAGTTAAAAAAATGGTAGGCCCATCTATGCTAGGAGCCAGGCATTACGAGAAGGGATTCGGGAGGTACCTGTCCTTTCAATAGAGGTGACACTATAAATAAAGACTACAAAATATAGGGAGATAATATTTCAAAGCTGGCTACAAACCTGGGCAATTTTAGGTGGTACTCCATCCCAGAGAACTTCACGCATGAAAACATTCTCTGTCATAAATCCACTGATTGTGGATACTCTCTTGAATGCATCTTTCAAACGTTTTAACTCAGCATCAGAAACTGAAAGTATAATACACATATTTAGGACAGGAAAAATAAAAGAGGGACCAAATGGTTCTATGTCGCTCATGTAATATGCACCAATGGTGACAGAAGAATATATTTACATCTTCTAGGCATTAAGAAAATGCAGCCTCTGTGACTATACAAGGTTTTTCTTTGGTTTTACCTAGTTTTTTTTACCCCAAATGACCCAACTTCAAACTTGGCCTAGGTTTTGATGAGATGCTAATTGAGACCAAGTTTCATAATTAAAAATAATGCTAAAATTATGAACTCCAGTAACTTAGTATTGGGTGAAAGTTAGAAATTTTGAAAAACCTGAAATTCTCAAAAATTGACAATTTATATAGGGAAAACAAAGAAAAACAGACATCTTGATTCACTCAAAAACGTGAAAACTTTCACCCGAGTTAGTATACAAGGGTTTTCCATGATTTGACCTTAAGTGACCTAGTTTTTTACCCCAAGTGAAAACCCTGAAGTTCAATAAAAACAAGAAGTCTGTCAATAGTTGACTTGACTTATGCTTACAAACAATAGTTGACTTATGCTACCGGTAATAAAGTTTAACAGGATCATGTTAATATCTCTGGAATATACACCTACATGACTTTTGTATGTGCACAGACTCAGTCCAATATTAGGATGATATTATAGCCAACTAGTGTATTATGAGAGGCCCGCTTGTGTGTCATGTTATAAATAATTGTAATAATTAGTCTCACTATCAGTCTCGTGCTTTGACATCAATAAATTAATGTCTTTGTAATAACAGCTCTCTGTAATGTGCAATATTCCCGGAAAACCAATACAAACAGATTTATATATCCACGGCATAATAGACATAGCAGAAAAGCAAGATTCTATCAAGGTTTCAACTTTCAAAACCCAAAAGGCATGACATTGACTTAACAATGGACTTAACCCCTAATTTCCAAGAGTCAAAATAACTCCTGACCATGAATTTCTACACTAGACCAAGAGTGTCCATATCATGGCCAGTATCTTGGACGTATGGGTTATTCAATGTTTGTCTTTTCAGAAATTGTTGCATACCAGGAGAAAGGAGAAAACTTTTGACATATTAAAATGTAAGTTTTAAAATCTAGAATTAAGTGGATTATCAGTGAAATTATTATATAGTCATTTAATATGAAATGTGATATATCATAAAAGTTGAAGTCACTAGTTTCCTGAAAGTAATTAATGCAAAGTTATTAATCTGACAATGGTTGGCCAGGCATCCTAATCAATACACTATACAGAGATTTCCCCAGAATTTTTCTAAGCGCAATAGGGGTGGGAACGGGAGGGGTGTCCCATCCCGTATTTGGAAAAAAAATCAATAGGGGATGAAATGGTGTAAATTTGGGAGGTTTTAGGGGCCATATTACAGATGCAATAAAATGAATAAGATACCAACTTTTCCTCATGAAATTAAAGCCAATTAACACATTCTTGAATGTGATGCATTGTTTGTAAGACATATTTTATTTCTCGGGTATGACTTTTTAAGCACAATTTCAAGCACAATTCAAATTGTAACTACTAAGCGAACTGGCTAATTGGATTTTGGAATCCAAGCGCACTCGGCCCAGACATTAAAGTGCCCTGGGGTAATCTCCGCTACATATGTGCAAGACGCATCAACAGTGTCCAGGAGCCGCCTATCCTCTTGGCATCTGTGTTGAGGTTGCTGCACCAACTGTTTTCAAGCGTGGTCTTGACGTCTCCTTCTCTTTCCTTGGGAGTTGACAGTCTGATGGTGTTTAAAGCTACTGGATTTCACTTAACTACTCCTTGGTTGACTCAGTCTTGGTTACCAAGTTGGTTGCCAGAGGTCCTCATTTCTGATTGTAAATGTAATCAGGTCAGCGGAAATGGAGAATGGGCTGCATGCATAATATGTTGGTAAATGTCAGAATATTTTGGTGGTGGTGACTGAGGTCTTCCTTGTTTCAATGCTGTAGAGCAGGACAGACTGTACATGTTACGTATATACATAATTATATGACATGTATACATCTTTCCAGTAAGGCATCTTTCATTTAAATGAAAGATTCCCTGCTTTCACATTGGTGTTGGTTACAAATTGCTTGACCAACATTGACAATGCTGCTAGTGTTGGGAAAATTGTCTACCTCTTCTAGAACTTATTTAAACTAATTAACGTGATAAGCAATATATGTCAGCGGAGTTGACCTAATAAGAAGTCTACTCTTTCCATTGCGCATCTTGAATCCAATTACAAATTGAATTGTCTGCCCTGCATGATGTTGGTCTTTTTCTGCATCTGCTGCTGGTCCGGGTGTAGGATGGCAGAGCCAGGTCATCAGCAAAGTTGATGCGGTCTAGTTGTGACCATAGTGTTCACTGGATTCCACTTCAATTCCTTGTTGTGTATCTCTTCATGACCCAATCAATTCATGCAATGACCAGTATGAATACTAGGATTAGAATAGAAACGGCGACAACAAACATCCTTTTCTAACAGAACGCTCAGGATTAATGTCCATAGTTTTCTGTCAGTGAAATTGTTGTTATTATAAATGCAAAAGAGACATCTCAACATGTGTGTATGAAGGCAGATTTGGCATCAAGAAATAAAAAATTGAGTAAGTTAACGTTAAGTGTGGATTGTGGAATTATGACAATTACTTGACTGTTTTGTATTTTGACAAATTTAGTCCCAAAAATGACTTTCAGACATCGAGACATTGCTGCACTAAACTATGTTTGTATGATTGAAGTCCTGCTCTTAATTGATACTGCACAGGAAAAACCAGTTTACCACAAAAAATGTCTACATGTCGAAAAGTTGGTGTGTGCGATGTTGCACTTTTCTTGCGGTACAAAAATTTCATAATGGCAATCAAAGGATTATCTGATAGCTGTCACACGAAACACTAGAGATTTCGCTAAAACTTAACTCAAACTGTCAAAATTGAATCAAATGGGGGCTGTCAATTTACACAGTGTCAATTTGGCTATCGCAAGACTGGATGCTTCAATCACTTCTGAAATATTTACTGTCAAAAGACTAAGTCGAAAAAAGAATGTCTATATTCAGACATAAAATGAGGGCACTATATTGTGATCAGAAATGACAGATTGACACCATCTAAGGAAGTGGGCCAAGTTTCAATCCCACATATTTTTATTATTTTTTTCTCTTCAGCACTGATTTTAAGTAGAATTAGGCGTTACCTCTTTTCAATGCTTCCTCTTGAGTTATATATGACAATTTAGAGTCTTTTCCACCCATTTTAAAAGTTCACATTGCTTGCTATATCAATTCATTCAGAAAACACTAAAATAAACATTGCAAAATTATTCCTGAGGTCACCATATTGGATCACGCGACTGTGACATTTTCACGCGATAATTTACGCGATTTTTATTTTCACGTTAATATTTTTAACACGACACCGTCTGAAAATACGGGAAAGTTTGACATATCTGCACGTGAATATTTATTATTAATGTGCTGTAGTGATTTTGTTTATTCCTCTTACATTTTGCATAAAATTATGTAGGAATATTTGTCATCAAATGAAATCCATACACAATGTCGAGATGGATACGTTTGTTAAGTGGTATCTTTTCGACCAGTAGTCGGACAGTATAATAATTCGGACAATATTAAATAACCATGTGTCAATTCCTATTTCTGCGTCTCTAGGCTGTTCTTAGTTATATATAATTATTGTACCAGAAAAATGTTATATCGTTCTTTTATAATTGCCAACCAATAAACAGTCAGTGATGCACAGAATGTATAGAAGTGATAACCTTAGAAACTTTATTCAACTACAAAACGTGCTGAAGAACTTCAAGAAGCTGCGAATTAGTCCTTATCAACATTGTCACACTGCTAGTGCATCAAACTATGATGTTGTTATTGTTGGTGGTGGCCATGCTGGGACAGAGGCAGCAGGAGCAGCAGCAAGGATGGGCAAAAACACACTGCTTGTCACTCACAAAATAGCCACTATTGGTAAGACCAAAATTATTTCGTTTTGCCATTTGACTAGAGTAAGTAAGACTAGGGGCTGTCTTCTAAGAGCTATTTTAAAAATTATATTGTCATTCAGTTCTAAGTTGAGATTGTTTGACTAGCCACTTGGCATGTTCTATTTTTATTTAATACTGTCTCTAAACATTTATAACCATACAGGAGATTATTCTTACATGATTCGGCTAGCTATACCTAACAAAGATATATCCAAGCTGTGCTGGAAGTGGTGTTAGTGTCAAAGTAAAGCTTGAAACAAGCAATATATCTCAGCGCCAACATTGAGCATGTTCAAGAAGATTTTGAGATTCACACCTAAAAGTACTGATTCAGATAAGTCTGATTGAATAATTCTTGGTCCAAATCAGATCTTTTAAAACTTTACAAAAAAATGGATAAGTTGTCAGTATTCTAAGCTCTTTGAAGATGAAAGACCATTTAGTTATGGCATCCAGAACTAAGTTAACAGTTTCTTTAGCTAGTACTTGTTCATTTAATCCATCTGTAAATATTTAGTTCTGCTGCTGACGTTTGATTACAAAATGCTGTTTGAGGTAAAGAACTAAAACACTGAAGTTGTGTTCCTCATGTTTTGACCTTATGAGGGTTTTGTTACAGGTGAGATGTCATGTAATCCATCATTTGGTGGTGTAGGTAAGGGACATCTTATGAGGGAAGTTGATGCATTAGATGGACTGTGTGCTAGCATATGTGGTAAGCTATACATGAATTATAACTTTGTGATACTGTAAGTAAATTAATATTGTGTGATATATACTTGACAACACACTTACTTTGCAGATTATTAGTTGAAAATAACAACATAATATAAATCAGCAATTGCATGATATGACTAGGCCATTATAAAAGCAACATGAAACATTAATATATGTAAAACAACATGACATAAAGGCATTGTGTGAATATTGAATATTATGCTTTCATATAATTTATTATATAAGTGCAGTAAATATATGCACCTGTTTTTAAATCATTGACACAATCCTTAAAGAGGTGTTCCCTATTACTTTGATCGTTTAAATCGATTCAGCAATATTACACATTAAATGAAAATCATCATTGCTTAAACTCCTTAAATTTTCAACAAAAAGCGCCCACTTATTACCGAGAAAAAAATGAAAATATATTTCCGTAACAAGCCAAAATAGTCACAAGTTGTTTCCTTTGACCACATAATAATGGAAGCGATAAATTATTATTGGTGATTTGAATATATTTTTGACATTATAGAGACATATTTGCGCGCACTTTCTTCTGACAAATAATGATAATTGATAGTGCTTTGTACATTTAGCTCATTTTATGTGATAGAAGAGAAAACTATGCTAGTTATAGGGAATGCCTCTTTAATAAAACTTGCATGTTATTAGCATGAATGTAAGATTCTATTTATCATATAACCTTAGAGAACGCTGGTTAACGTTAAAAACTCTGATGTACACTACATTCATTTCATTCAAAATTTAGCGTTACAATGCGCGCGATGTCATGCGGACGTTTGTATTATACTGACGTCGTAACGGCTCGATTCAATGCGCGGATTGGCTTACTTTACGTCATCCTGAACCAACCAACCTATCAATGTCAAGCTACCGGTAATTTAAATGTTAAATGAATGGGCTGGGAGTGCATGACGATATTTCCAGCACGGCTTTAATGCACTCCTAGACCGCAGGTTATGTGATAAATGAAATTCTTTTACAAGATTACTCTCTGTTTCCTCAATTCCAAAGCATAATATTCATATTTTGCGTGATTGTTGAGAAGTGATTCTGACTAAGAATATTAAACAGGTGCATTATAGGTTGTACATGCTATTATGCTACAGTGTATTAAAATTAAACAACATCAACGGCTAAAGTATTATAATATTGTTCATCTGAGACCTTGATCAATTACTGGATTGGTGCAGACTAATATGCAACAAAACTTAACTGGGCCCTATTGTTCTCTGCCTGTTGTGCTATAAGTGTGGTTTGATTTACTAAAATAACAAACGTGATAGGACAATGGAAAAGCATGGAATATTCCATCCATTATCCTCATGAATCAGTGGTTAGTCAAGTCCACAGACTATACAGTGCACATGGAAAATAAGCTAGTTGAACAAGAATGGGAATATTCACGAAACCCTGGGCTAAATGGTTACACACTTCATATAATACTTTAGCATATATTTTTGTAATTGACGAATGAATATTCTGAATTATGATTGGTAACTCATAGTTTGTTTGTTATTTTAGATAAATCAGGAGTACATTACAAGGTGTTAAACAAAAGTAGAGGTCCTGCTGTTTGGGTATGTAACTTTTTCACTGATTACTACACTGTAATTCTTTCCCTAATAAGTCATAAATGTATTATAAAGTTAATAATCTGCCAGTGAACCTTTAGTTTGTGCCATCCCTTTGGATCAGGGGCCAGATGTTTTACTTGTCTAATTTATAGTCATATCTCTCTATAAAGACATCTAATTATGGGGACAGGAAAAGAGTCTTTGTTGAGTCTTAGTTGAATGCTTAGTATCATTGAAAATGGGATTATGGGATATAGAATTGATGGTCTTTGCATGCAGCTGCTAATGGTCTTGGTTTGAAGGTGGTCAGTGCTTTTTTTCAAAGGCAGGGAAAGGCCATTTTCTTTGAATGTGGGAAAAATTACAGATAATTTTTGCATAAGGGAAGCAAAAAATTGATGTTAATTAAACTTTCGGGGAAAACTGCATGATTTTAAAGAATTTTCATGAGGGGAAGGGCCCTGTGAACGGCCCCTGCTATGGAAGAAAAAAAGCCCTGGTGGTCATTATCAATGGTTTGACTGGAATGTTATGGTTGGAGTTTAATCAAATAATTTCTGATATTGATATGTGGTTGTCTATGTATTGTGTACTGCATTCATTCCACAGTTATGACCCTTTGATGAAGTCTTTCTAAGTTACAAATGATCTAAGTTATGGGGGATCTGAGAGCTATGTTTGGTTGAGGTGTACTTTAAAATCATTAATTTTTGTAGGAGATTAAATTTCGTGGATTTTGTGGTTCATCTTTTAAAAGAAATTTAATCCCATCAAACAATAATTTTGAGACCCTTGTATTTTTTACCTGAAATGCAAAATCTATGAATTAACGTCCCATCAAAATGGTCTTTTTGACCAATACCACAAAATTTCGTCCCATCGAAATTAAATGATTTTTACAGTATTGAGTAATGTTGATATGTATGTATTGTATATTTGACAGGGACCGAGAGCTCAGATAGATCGTGGATTGTACAAGAAACACATGCAGGATGTCATATTGAACATGAACAATCTGACAGTGTTAGAATCTCCTGTAGAAGATCTTATCTTACACGATCCACAACACAATGATAATCCATTCAAGAAAAAAATCTGTAAAGGAGTAATTCTAGGTACGTACACAGCAGGGCACTGTTTTATCAACAGACTTACGGAAATCCTAAACTTACGTTCAAATTTAAATTATGTATATTTCTTTAACAATTACAAATTGGTGACATATATTGTTTGTAGGAGTTCGTTAACTGAATATTTATTAATATTGCAGCTCCATTTATCACTCTATGTATAGTTGTAAAAGTATTATAAAACATTAAAATTTGATCGTAAGTTTAAGATTTGCGTACATGCTTTGATAAAACAGTGCCCAGGTGCCTAGCACATTGATTACTGGTAGTCCCAAAGTCACAATGTTTTGAAAAATAATTTAGTTTACTGTAAAATCATTAATATTCGTGGGAATTTAGTTTTGTGTATTTTGTGGATGATCTCAACTATGAAATCTACGAAATTAAATCCCACACAAATATGATTCTATAGCATCTGATTTGGCGGATAATGTTTCGTTGAAATTACGTACCCATGAAATGGTCTTTTTGACAAAAACCAAGAAATTTATCGCATTGAAATTAAATGAGTTTACAGTATTATTCAAGTTTTGTTAAGTAACCAGTACTGTATTATCCTTCAACAAAGAACCAGCAGTTTCTCCACATGCGAATGAAAATCGTCTTTGATATTAAAGTATAAATAAAAACCTGTTGTGTAGTGTTATAACTACCACCTCAGGAATGAGGGGTGGATTGTTGTAGACATCTGCGTTTGTCATTCCTGCCAAGCTAGTTAATTCCAAAATAGGAGTGATAATGTGAATCATGTCACAAGAAGCACTGAAATGTTATCTAAAAGGGATTTAGATGTATAAACTAGGAATGTATGAATTCTAGTGGTTATAAATATGGGACAGAATATCATAAAATGAATCAAATGTACCTTTGTTCCAAGTTATGTGAACTTGGAAAACCAGATATTAACAACGAAAATAGGAGTAACTCCACTTTAAAAGGAGACAGGCATGGTTTTTGTCAACCTTGCTTGCTTGGGGTTCAATATATGTGGTCTGGTTAGCTAAGTTTCAAGGGAAAATGAGCCAAATATTGTTTAATTGACAGTATAATAATTTTGCCACTTGGTTATAATTGTTGTTTATTTCATGTATTTTTAGCTACTGGTGAAATGGTGTACAGTAATTGTGTTGTTTTGACGACGGGGACATTTTTACGTGGTTGTATAAATATAGGACTGTCTGTAACACCAGCAGGTCGTATCGACGATGAACCAGCTATAGGACTGGCTATAAGTCTCGAAGATGCCGGCTTTAAAATGGGACGTCTTAAAACAGGTTCTAATTAACTTCTTTGATTATAGCAGAGCTACAGATAAGCTGCCTATATGGGGGTAATTACCCAATAAATTTTCTTAAAAACCCAAAAGATTTTGAGAAGAGGAAGTAAGCAAAAGCAATGACAATCTGAAAAACACAAAATGAAAAGTGTGATATAGTGAAAAACAGTATATAATAGATCATTTACCCTATAAGTTTGATTCAATACCCCAATAAAATTGGTCAAATCCAATAAAAAATGAAACAGGGGGTGGGGGTAAATACCCAATGCACAATGGACTAAAACCTTTTCTGTAGCTTTGTTAAACTAACTTTTATGGTAATGTTTTGTGTATTGTACTCAGTCTGTACTGGAAACCTGAAACGAGAGCACACAATGTACAAAGTATGAGAAAAATAAGTATAGAAATTGTAATACAAATGTATGGTTTTCCAAGACTCCATCACATCCAGTGCTAACTTACCCTTCCACAAGGAATCATACATCAACTTCTCCGTATGTGGAGAAAAAGTGACATTGTTGTCAAATTTTCATGGAAGGATATAGAGGATCTATCACAAATTGTCATTAATCAATTGACAACGAGTGATGTATTCTTTATATCATATGGCACTAAAAACGCAAAATACACATTAATTTATATTGCCAAATGTTCTA
Organism: Spisula subtruncata; assembly: GCA_963678985.1. Lineage (NCBI taxonomy): Eukaryota > Metazoa > Mollusca > Bivalvia > Venerida > Mactridae > Spisula > Spisula subtruncata. The sequence goes on from OY787672.1 coordinate 27,711,716, forward strand.
TTCGCTCAGTCCCTCATGTTTTTATAAATGTACAAATTTTGATATAAATAAGTGTACCGGTATGTGTTCAGTAGGTAACAACAACTGATCCGATGAAATTTCATATGGTTACAACTAATTGCATAGATATGGCAGTGATTACAAATGTTGTTGATTTTAAGTCTGAGTTTCAGTCTTAAATGTTGGTGAATAAGGCCCCTGCTGCACCTGAGATGCAAACTTGAATAACTGGGTTACATATCCAGCACACTTACTACTGCAACATGACTGTGTTATCCTCTTTTTCCCTACATGTCAATGCAGTACACACCTTTCTTTTACTGTCGTTAATATGTTTCTTGGTCCGATCTCACTGAACATCTCTGCGGGAGCTTAATCTCATCTCTAGTTTTATTATGTGTCATTTATATATTCAGAATTTCAGACTCTCGATTTGAGAAAAATCTCAATTTGAGAGAGATTTCTACTTGAAATGCTTCAGGAGATTCAGGTCAGGTCTTGAAATGAAATATTGTTACTGATTATACCATGCTTTTTCACCATGCAGGTACCCCACCTAGACTTGACAAGAATACAATAAATTTCTCACAGCTTCAGTTGATGAAGGGAGACAATCCACCAGAACCTTTCTCATTCATGAATAACACAGTATGGATCAAGGTTAGCTCCCTTTGTTCATTATCGTAGCAATTCATATACAAGTATCACATACACTTACGGACTTTGAAAACGCACCACTTATTCAAACCACGAAATTTAATAGTAAACATTGTTTAATTGTATTAAAATTTTGTTTATAGATAGCTCAATTTATGTTTTAACATCTGTCAAACTTTCAAAACGACAGTTAACAATGTTACTTAGTCACGTGACATCCACGTGCTTAAGTCTCAAAACCAAATTCACATTTGTGGAAAGTGCGTGTAAAGTTATGTTTTGGTGCGTTCACAACAGCGGGTACTCATTGCAATTTCAATTCGCTTCTGGAGAATGTTCCTCTATTCACCAACACAGGTTCGGACAATCGTGTGGGCAGATCGGGTCATTGAACTTATCCATGGACTCAGGTGTGAAAGAACATGTCAAATGTTTTCGGTGGAATCCAAATCTGGGACATTCCATCACGCAGATATTGCTTTCTTGAAGAAAATTGACTGTTATTCGTTATTTATACGCATGGTTATATTCATACTGTCCAAGGTTAACACCCGTGTCATCCGGAAATAGTAATACAAGAAGGAAGTGACTGCATGTTGAAGCACGTGTTCAATGTTAGATGAAAATAAAATTGGCAGGGTACTAAGTGAAAATGTTATATTTCATAAATAAACGTGTTTGATATTTTTATTTGATGATTTAGCAAATCTATCGACACCAAGCATTCTTTTGACAGGCACGTTTGTTGACCGGAAGTCCTTTTTATGGCGGAGCATGCGCATTAATTTATCCGAATTCGGTGGCTTTTTATGCCTTTAATCCCTATTTGAAGATCAACGGTGGTTTCAGTCGGCATAAAACGCTATTGTAGACGAATATTTATTGTATCACGACAATTTAATCGTGCAAAAACCATGCGGTGGCTACTTCCGGTTTGTAACATGTTTTTACCTCCAGGCACATCAGTTTGAGATTGACATTAAATGTAACCTTTGGTTTTGAAAACTTAAAATGTGTTGATTTTTTGGTATGCTAATGAATCGTTTACACATCGTCATTTACACAGGTCGGATATTGTCATTCGCACGAGACTCACGCGCTAAAAATGGGATTTGGCCACGTGGTCACTATTAGTAATTCGGTTAGTAAAAATAAATTAAAATATACTTTACCGACAACGTTCTAACCCAGTAACATTATTCCATTGGTATAAAATAATCCTAAATAGTTCATACAAAAAATACCGACCCCTGAAAAATGGTGCGTTTTCAAAGTCCGTAAGTGTATAATCAGGGCTCTGTTTTATAGATATATTGTAGCTAAGGTCGGACCGTAGATTATATAGGGTATACAAAGTGAACACAAACATTTTCCCTGTTTGTTAAAAATTAAAATAATTATTTATGATACAGTAAACTGTAGAACTTATTTCTTAAATCCGCTGGATATGCCAAATCTTCAATTCAATTAATTGTATATTTAATACCACACTGTGCCTTCTCCTCTGTTAAAACTGAATACTAACTGTTTACGGGAAACTGCTGCATCTTTATAGATTATCGCAGAAAGCAATCAGGCTCTGATCTTGTGAAAAATCTCAATCTGAGCAAAATCTCATCTCAAATGTTGTTATGTGTGATAATGTAAATTTTCATAGGAAACTTATATCAAAATTGGCATAGAAAAATGGAAACAGTTTTCTGAGAGCATCACTGTAAAGGTTAAATAGCCCCAACTTCAGATTTGTCTTAAATTCAGACTCTGATTTGAGCAAAATCTCAATTTGAGTCGATATTTCTGTTAGAGATGCTTTCTGCGATCGGAGCCAGGCCAACTCCACGACTACCTAGTCCTTTTCTGAAGTTAATCCTGTCCCCAATAAAAGACAAATTTTCTATCATTACCGGTATAATAATTGAACCTCTTCAGGACGACAATTAATCACTTACTGCTAACCGTTTTTATGACCTTGAAATGGTACTTCTGAAGTATAGTCACACTTCATATTACCATGGTAAGCCTGATTGCTTTGCATACCTCTGTTCAAAGTGACTGCCTAGAGCTGATGTCAGTTTTTGCATGAATTGTTTTTTCATACTGTTTCATTTTGGTGCAAGAAGGTTGTATCTTTCTATAGATTATATTGTGTGATACGAACTTGTTGCACTAAAGGAAAACTTGCATCTCCATGAAGTACTATCACAATATATACCGATCCTTTGTACTTGTAGCACACTTTTGTTTTGTTTCTTAGCTTAGGTGTCATTTAACTGTGATATTCACATACTTTCAGTTCTTAGCCAAAGTGTCCTTCTTATATTATTAATATGATTGTCATACACTTGCATCATATTTTGTAGCCTTGACAAAATAAATTAAGCTTTCGACTGTAGCTTTTCTTCGTGACAATGTGAGCTTTTTGGAGAACTTTTTGGTCATCATCTTAATACCGTATTCCCCCCCATAAACTTGGTTAAAAATTATAATAAATGTCTATGTTATTAACAAAATATTGATATTATTAACCATTATGTCAAACATCTATAAGTATAGGATTTTTCAAAAAACGTAAAACAAATTTGCTCCAAAAAGTTTTGGGAGGGGCTATTATTCGGGGAATACGGTAATATAGATGCATGTATCTTTACATGTGTCAATGATTCCTGCAAACCATTTCTCCTCCCATAAATATGCATGTACTGAAATAGTATACTGAGTTGAGTGATATAAGGCCATGTTGCCCCCAACCAATGCCCCACCACTATCTTGGCTCCATCTTGTTTATTCCCTTTAGTGTCATTTAAAGAGGCACTACTATAATTATTGTTCGTTGATCGTCCTTTTCTTAGGAAAATTTACGTTTTGTGTTTTAGTCATTCCATTCTGCTGCTTTTCGTGTGTTGTAGTTGACTAAAAGGCTGGCAGCAATTTATTATTATAAAAAATTTGAAGTCATATTTTGGTCATTATGCAGACATATTTCGGCACACATTTTTCTTACATATTAGAATGATTTATTCATTTCTGTACATTTAATTCATTAAATGCGCTAGGGGTTAAAAAATTGCTGGATATGGGGAGTGCATCTTTAAGTGCGATCTTCAAACATCTTTCTTCTATTTCTTACTCTTGATAGGGTTATTTAAGTGTGTCCTTGATACACCTTTCTTGTATTGTATGTTTAGTGTCATTTAACTATGGTATCGTGATAGTACTTCGAATACTTGTACCTATATTCAATTATAGCTGAGCATAAACAAATCATTTTCACATTATATATATGTACAAGTGCCATAATATGTATATAACTCTGATAATATAATTATAACTATATATTATTCTACACACAGGTGGCAGTATCAGTGTTTGGAAAATAATATATAAAAAAATATAAAAAATGTTCCGTCACTAATTTTTTCTGACACTGAGCTAAAAGTACTATCAATAGTACTATATAGCTCAGTGACGGGATTTTTTAATTTTTTTTATTTTTTCTGTCGTTTGCGGACCAAACACTGATACTGCCACCTGTGATTCTACCCGCCTAACGCAATGAGGTAAATAGGTGGGGCCATAATATGGTAATAAGATTTCCTTGTCACGGCCCTAATACCTTCCTATCTGTATGAAAATGAACTCTACTCTAGCATAGTTATTACTCAGATTTTGCTGCATATTAGCTGATTACATCATGTTAATTATTAATTGAGAATGATAATTACCTATGCACTTTATGGACCATAATGAAAATTGTTTTGCTAATTATCAAATCATCAATTTTTTAGTAATGTTGTGTTTCAATGGGATTTTCAAACTAACACCAATAATAATGTTACTAAGAATGCATGTTCCACGTTGAAAGCCTTTTGGGCTGGTATTGTCACCTAAGAGTGTTTAAGTGCAACTGTACTGATCCAAGTGAGGCAATGTTTTTTTGAATCTGCTTCGTTTGTTTTTGTGAATTATAAGGTAGCTAAGTTTCAGAAAGCCAGACCTGATGCTTTACATAAAAGTGATTTAGTATTGCCTATGGGTGCTTGCATTCAGTGCATAACAGGTGTTCATAAGGAATCCTGGATTGATCAACCTTTCTGCACTACCTCAGAAAGTGCGGAACTTTTGAATTATGAAACTTTTATTGTTCTGTTGACTTATATTGTACAGGAAACCAATCAGACAAATTGAAAGCAATAAATCTTATATCACTTTCTATCGTGATGCTGCAAAGAAAATACACTTCAAGATACTGTAACATCAGTCATTTTTGTGGGCATTCAATTCCATCAATTTTGATAAAATGGCTTTATTTCGGGGTGCAAATTCATATTAGGATGACTGCACTCAGCGTTTTGTGACTGCACTGAGTGTTTTGTGACATGGGCGTTTTGTGACTGCACTCAGCAATTTGTGACTGCACTCAGCGTTTTGTGACTGCACTCAGCATTTTGTGACTACACTCAGCACTTTGTGGCTGCACTCAGCGTTTTGTGACGTCAGTGTTTTGTGACTGCACTTAGCATTTTGTGACTACACTCAGCACTTTGTGGCTGCACTCAGCGTTTTGTGACGTCAGCGTTTTGTGACTGCACTCGGCACTTTGTGGCTGCACTCAGCACTTTGTGGCTGCACTCAGCGTTTTGTGACGTCAGTGTTTTGTGACTGCACTTAGCATTTTGTGACTACACTCAGCTCTTTGTGGCTGCACTCAGCGTTTTGTGACTGCACTCAGCATTTTGTGACTACACTCAGCACTTTGTGGCTGCACTCAGCGTTTTGTGACGTCAGTGTTTTGTGACTGCACTTAGCATTTTAGGACTGCACTCAGCAATTTGTGACTGTACTCAGTGTTTTGTGACTGCACTTAGCATTTTAGGACTGCACTCAGCAATTTGTGACTGTACTCAGGGTTTTGTGACTGCACTCAGTGTTTTAAAATGGCTCCACTGCAGATGTACTCAGTGTAATGTTTTTTTCACTGAACCAATCTTGAACCAGTATTCTCTCTGTTCCTAAGGTGTTATAGTATCCAGTTTCCTGTATTCTTTTATTATCCTTTATCATTTGATGTGCTTTATCTCTTGTAGGAAGGTCAGGTTGATCTATATCATAGAGACTGATTTCAAACTGATATTTCTTCTTGTTTCTCTCAGACTAATGCCCTATAATACCAGATAAATAATCTCCTTGGTGAGATGGTGTGTTGGAACATTGATCACATGCTTATTGTTTCTGGGGTGTTATTCACAAAGCATCTTAAGTGAAAACTTAAATATTTTGACTAATGTTAAAATATTGAACAGTGCATATTTTGCAAGAATCTAAGAGTATCTCATAGTATCTTTGTTATTATTGTATCACTTTATATAATGCTTCAAAACAATGTTAAAGGTTGCTAATTTGTTTATCTGACACTCTTAAGCAAATTGTAAGATTTTTAGAAAATTCTAAGTTTTCACTTAAGATACTTTGTGAATACCACTCCTGGTTAGATAATATTATGGTAACTTCAACTATCTAGATGGGAATTTCCAAAAAAATGTGAAATTTTAGCGGATTTTGTATTTTCCCTTCTTCCGCATATGGAGAAGTTGCTGGTTCCCTTGTGGTAAGGGTTAAAGTGTACGCTGGTTGCACAGTCTGGGAATGCTGTTTACGTGAAAACTTGTTGAAAAATGGTGCTAAATCTGAATAAAAACAACAAGCATAACGCAGACAATTTCCTGCATGAATGAAATTTTATAACCGTTTATATCATAAATGATGTCACATGCGTGTAATAATTCCACATTTATATTTAGTCCAGTCATTGAAGCTAAAAAATATGGTCAACCTCAAACAAATTGCAAAACAGAGTTTCTTTGCATTTTCATCATCTACAGACTATTATCAACTACAGACAAAACGTCAAATATGCGAGTTCAGTGGGGAAAATACAAAAAAATCGACATGTTTAAGGTCACTTTTGGTAGCAATTTCAGCATTTTCCTTATTTCATACTACATGGGGAATTTTAAGTTCTAATAATTCCCATGTAAGTCGATAAATTTTTACTTATTGCACCTTAAAGCTTATATTTTCTGAAAGATACAACCTTCTTCTATCGAATACAAATATTGATTTTATCATCAGACAATTTACTTTTCATATATATGCCAGTCTACGTGTTGGTATACTACCCATTCAAATGTCGACAAAATGACTCAAAATAGGACTTGGAAGGGGAAACAAAAGTTTTACTCATTTCTTTAATATTAATCCAATTTGTTTAAAATTTACACATATCATGTGTTGTATACATGTATGTCAAATGGAAAAAGGATATTTGTGTTTGGACAGTATACAATAATGTCAATATACAAAATGTACACGAATTTATCGATTCGGGAGAAATAGTGATTGTTGTCTTTGTCTGTTCGTCCACAATTGCATTTGTATTCACAATTTTGACTTTATGATTATGAAACTTGGTCAGAGTGATCATCTGAACAAAATTTAGGCCAAGGTAGAAAATGGGTGATCAAGGATAAAAAACTAGGTCACTAGGTCAAATTGTAGCAAAACCTTGTGCAGTCGCTAGAGGTCATAATGTAGACCTTATATTTATGAAACTTGGTCACAATAATAATATCAACAAAATGTAGGTCAAAGTTATAACTTGGGTCATCCGGGGTCAAAAAGTAGGTCGCTAGTTAAAATCAAAGGAAAACGTTGTGTAGGTACAAAATTCACAATTTTGGTCTAATATTTATGCAACTTGGTCACAATGCTCATCTCAAAACATCTAAGACAAGTATGTTATTGAATAATTTGGGTCAAAATTAGGTCAATAGGTAAAAATAATTGATGCGACTTTTTGGTGCATGAAGGTTTGTCTATTTTTTGACCTAGTGACCTAGTTTTAACTCATGATAAGTAAATATTGAATTTGACCTACATTTTGTCTTCATTATCCATGTGACATGGTTTCATAAAGATTAGGTAAAAAGGGCGCCTTCTCAAAATTTGTTATATAATTTGGCCTAGTGACCTAGTTTTTAACTCAGGTTAATCCAATTTCATACATGACCTTGAGTTTTGTAAGGTGATCATTGTGACTAAACTTCACAAGTGTAAGGTCGAAATTGCGACCCCTGGTGACTATATCTTGTTTTTTCTTTATTTTGACCTAGTGACCTAGATTTTGGCTCCGGTTAACTCAAACTTTTATTTTACCTAGATTAGCTTTCGATGATCATTGCTGCCAAGTTTCATAAAAATCTAACAAAAATTGCGACCTCTAAGCACGATGTAAATATAAGTTACTGGTACAAGTCAAGATTTATTTACATCAAACGTGACAAATATCGCGAAAACATGTGACAATTCAATATATTTGTAAATATCTCAAAAAGTCCCGAGAATATTCAATTAGGACATTTTGTACATTGCTAAGGATAGCTTTACGCATCATATAAACACAAAACTGTTTGTTTTGCAATTAGTTTGAGGTTAAAAGTTAAAATGACTGGACTAATTATGTTTCCCGGTGCTTAATCATCATATATCTGTGAATTATTATCCGATAAACTTTCTTGTGAAATATTGACGTCAATCTTGCAGGAAACATTCTTCCAAGAACTGCACATGTAACGGAATAACCTTCACACACACACATGTGCATCAGTTTTATTGCTTGGAGAATTTGACCTGATCTTGACCTTTATTTTTTTTTATTTCTCATTTTTGCCAATTGATGTAACTATTGTTGTTGTATGAGATTATGTAAATGTGTTTAATTTCAGAGGCTCGTATGGAAGATTGGGCAAATGCCTAACTATGTTGCCTCTATAAATAAAGTCTTTATTATTATTATTATTATTATTATTATTATTATTATTATTACGCATAAATGTATACATTTTTATTTTTCAGGCCCACGGGTAACCCCATTTATTTTCCATGTCTATTGGTTTGATTTACCTAACATGAAACTGACTAAATTAAACATCGTATATGACTTTCAGGCCTGTGAACAGTTAGATTGTCATATAACATATACAACTACAGCCATTGAGAAACTTGTTCATGATAGTATGCATCTCAATAAACATGTGAAAGAAGAGCTGAATGGTCCAAGGTAAGTGGTTTAATATTGTGTTAGTGTGATGTTACTGCATGCTCCCTTGTCTATTGTCGATTCAAAGATGTCTGTCAAAACCGCTAGAATGCTCCATTCCTAAAAAGCTAAAAGCATAAGTATAACCACTACGCTATAGGACCACTAGAGTTTTAATCATATAAGTGTATTAATGATGGTACAATTTAATCCTGAGGAACCTTTAATAATTGACCGGGTTGAATGTTTGTTTACGCAGTTGTGACAGAGATCTTTGAATCAACTATAGTACACTGCATATCAGCAAGGGAAATCACTGCATATGAATAAATATATTGAGTAGAGTTGTCGTTACTGTGTGGTATAATTAAATGGTAATTAACTTATGTGTACTCTCCGAAAAGTAAAAAAATGAGTGTTTCAACATGCAATATCAAACTTCCTTAATAATCATCCTATTTTCGTTCTGTTTGCACAAATATGTTTCAAACGAATAATCTGATTATCATAGTTGAAGGAATATATTCATAAGTATATGATAATTAAGAATATAGCAAGGTAAGAAATGAGGTTTGTGAAAAACTCCACTGAATGGACTTCACAACATGGCCTAAATTATTAGTTGGTATTTGTATTTGGGATGGTCTTTAAAAGCAAGGTTTTACCGTAGATAGTTCATTTTTGTTCATTTTTTGTCACATATGTTTTATTGAAGATGTCTGTCTATGTTACGTTGTACCTGAAAGATTATAGTCACATACTGAAATCACATTATCTCCTATACAAGTATGTAAAATCATTAATTTTCGTGAGGGATTAAATTTCGTTGATTTCGTGATTCACCTTAAACCACAAAATCAAATCCCACCGAACACTAATTTTGTCCCTAGTATTTATTACATGAAATGCAAAAATCCTGGAATTAGCGTCCCATCGAAATGGTATTTTTTACCAAAACCACAAAATTTCGTCCCGTAGAAATTAAATTATTTTACAGTACATGTAGGTACTTGTTAATGTGCTCATTGTCGCAGCCTATATGACAAACAAAGTGTCTAGGGTATACCGGGTATATGTTGATTTTTTGCCGTCTTTGCTTAGTTGCTTTGTCTGCCAAAATTCACTAGATGTTGATGAAACTTTACCTGAGGCTACCAGCATGTATTGATAATTTGAGAGTTGCCTGCCAGACTGTGGTAAATGCTTATTATTTTAAAGAAGGACACACAACAGTCTTGCGGGCAACCCTATGATATGTACTAGTAGTTGTGTGATGTGTTGCTGTTATCATGTTGGACATGTTTTATACAGTCTCAGATTTATGGTCGCTAGGGGACTGTTAGTGCAATATGATTTGTACACGTTATGTGTTGTGAGTCTTCTGGCTCTTTCAATTTGCCATTTTATTAATGATAAGCAATAAAATATGATTACCATTAAACGACGACATATATATACAGCCCGGCGGCAAATATTTATAATTAATAGAATTTGTTGAAATTTTGTATATGAACGTAGCTGCCAAGCAAAAGCCTTTATTTGTCCGTCAACATTTTGCTGATATATGGCAGGCATATAAGTGCCTTCAACCGGATTTGAACCTTGGTCACAGGATTAAGCAACAAGTGCGCTAAGCACTAAGCTATGAAGACACAAATATTTGTACAATAAACGTTAAGCTGATTATCATGCTATTTTAGGTGTACGGTAATTCTCCAAATTTACAATATTTTATACACGGGCTGGTATCTCCTGAATAAGCAAGGTAACCTCTCCTTTTTGCATCACTCTACCATCATTTTGTGTCCATATACAAATTTTGAACAAATTTTTTTTATGGGAAATGTTTGTCCGTGTAACTATATACACTGTGTATGAACGAGTCGATTTCCGGCAATTACAATAAGGCATACACATTGAATTATATAGTATGGCAATTAGTCATACAGTGATCAGATATTACATGTACTTTCAATAGCAATAAATGATACAGGTTAAATTTTATAATAATCCGATAAGTCATTCAGTGATTTTATTTATACGATGTGATATCTTATGAGAACAAGTGTAGGATTTATCTTTAAATCTTTTCAAAATTATCTCCCTGTATAGTACTGACATAAGAAGGAGAAGGTCGTAAGTACAATATCGATATGATGAGAAAACAAGAAAAAAATTTCAGAAAATTACTCTTACTTATGGTAAAACAAGCTTTTTCTACTTTAACTTGGTCAACATGTCAAGTTCCAATGTTCATGAAAATAGGCTCATAAAAACACCTTGTGATGCTGATTTTAAATATGTATCAGTCTTATAAGGTCGTAGGAACTGCTTAATACGACCTTCTCATTCTAAGCCAGCTCTCACAGGAAGCTTGAGTGTGGGTGTGTGAATTACATTTATTGATAGCTTTTGTTCTACTTATTGAGGAAAGAAAATAAGAATGTCAGGAATATTCTAACAAGATGACTATCTATGTGATCGCTTGTCTATATTGTTTGAAGCTATGATTAACAATGGTTTGATAAAACTTTTGTTTCTTTATCTGGCATTTCATCAGATTGCCTGTATATTTAGTTACAATTTCAATTTCTTATATTTTCTCTTTATCTCTGCAGTCCCCCTCATAACTTGAAATGCAATATATTTGAATTCATGTATACTGTAAAATCATTAAATTTCTATGGGACAAAATTTTGTGGTTTTGTTAAAAAAGACCATTTCGAAGTGACCTTAATTTGTGGATTTTGACTTTCAGGTAATAAACATGAGGTTCGAAATTATTGTTAGATCGGATTAAATTTTGTGGTTTAGATGAACCGCAAAATCCATACAAATTTAGTCCTCATGAAAACTAAATTATTTTACAATATACTGAGTTCCACTAGTTCTTGAAATAGAAAAGATATTTTGACAATGGTTAAGTGTTTTAATATTTCACTAAAAAGATAATAACAATAAACCAAACATGATAAGAAGGATCAACAGAAATATAGTTAACATGCCTTTAAAAAAAAGACTTGCAAACACAAAATTAACTCAGTTTAACAAAAAGAGGCTGCACAAAATCTTAATGTAATTTTGTGTGTTACTATTTTCGCTTGTTACTATAATTTTAACTATATTTATTGTTGACAATGCTAATCAAAATCATAGTTACTGTAATGCCTCCTCTTTGGTTTGGACAGTGACAAAACGTTTTAACGTTTGTATGTTACATTCACATTCACAAACTGTGCTTCACTTATAGAACTGAGTGTACATTATTTCCACTTGTTATATATTGTGCTTTTATTGTATAAGCTACTTTGTACTGTCTGGTATGTTGAGAGAAATATTGTGTATGTGGTTCATGGATGGTGCCAATTTGTTTTGTATAGAATTTATTGTAAATGTATATGTTCCTTTTCCAAGTTGTACGTGCTTCATTGATTGTATCTGATTTTCAAATTTTTCATACAAATTTGTTTATGCCCTGGCATAGAGCGGGGTCTGCAATTTCTGAACACTTAAGCAAGAATTTTCCTCCATCGATTTATATCGGGTAATTCCGATCACTTTCGATTTGGAGTTGACAAAAAAAGCCCGCTCTTTCCGTACAATACTTCACAAAACTTTGTCCTTATTGTTGATAGAAAGAATTAATTTTTGCACGAGGTTGTTAACACGTATCACAATGTGCTCAGTTACAAAAACATTTGACACAGAGCAGATTGTAAAAATCATGTTTGGACACAGCAAACAAAGTGTTCCTGTTTGTCAAGTACCAAAAAGTGGCCTAACCCAAAAAAATAGTACGCACAAAATGTTTTTGCATGAAATGGTTCTTTAACATGTCCTTTTATAGAAACCGAATGATGCAACCTTGTCATCATTGAGCATTTTGATATATTCAAGATGGCCACCAAGATGGCCGCCAAAAATAGAAAATGAACATATTTATACAATTTTCTAGGTTTGCAACAGTATAAGATGCGTATGTTTAGTATTTTATTGTTAAGTAAGTATTTGAAATATATTTGGACAAAATATTGATTTGAAATATCCAAAATGGCCGACAAAATGGCCGCCAAATCAGAAAAGTCGATATTTGTGTTGTTTTTATCACTTTTATAACCCAAAAATTATTGTAATAGTTACATAACATATTAGTTAAAGTAAGCATCATCCAAATAAACTGTAAGTCAGGATAATTGGGGATGTTTAACAGTTATCATACTTACCCCCCTCATCTTTGATGAGGGAGTATACTATTATTGCTATGTACGTAGTATATGTTGGTGAGCTTTGTCAACTTATCAGTCGGTAGGCTTAAAGGTGTTCGTTCAATAAGTCAACGAAATCTTGGCCTAAGAATCCTTAATATGCAAGCAAAGATTGTGAGCAGACGACCCCTTTTGGTGTTGGGGTGAGCATGTCAAAGGTCAGGGTAGCAGTGACCTTTAACATGCATGAATAGACCAAATGACTGACGATCAATAAGAACAGTTGAAAACCAAGATAATCAAAATCATCAGGGAGGTTGGCCATGGCACCATCAGTAGATTTTACAATACTAGTTCGTATTTTGTGTCCAGTACAGTTTGCAGATCAATGTTCACTGTTGAATACATGGCTGAACATGAGGCATACAAGTTTCACAAGCATAATTATATTGCAATCTTTAAGAATATTCAAGTCATGCTGCAGATTCTATTTTGTAAGTGGGGTTTTTTTTCATCATTTTCTGAACCACTGCAAGGACCATTGTCATCTTTTAATTATTGAATGCAGTGCTTACTTGGGAATGATGACTTAGAACTACTCTTTCCCGATTGACATACAGCTGGCTTTTCATTTACAGACCAGAGTATTTTGTATGCCATATGGAATGTGATAGTTTGATTTTGGTTGGTGAGTGGATATGCCTTAACTTGTTTATGATATGATGTAAGAGGTTAGGGTTATATTTCCTCGTTTTCATACAGATTTGAAGCCAATTGTTCGAGTTGATGCTAGTCACATAACCCTTGCCTCTACTAACTTATGATTCTGTCTGATTGCATGACCGCCTTGTTAGATGAAGGTTCCTAATACTGTGCATATATAAATTATAACTATTAATTGTATCATGTCGTATTGTTCTTGTCATAATATTCAGGACAACTTCATTTTGCTCCTAGCCTACATTTTTTAGAGGATTGGTGCCAGTATTCAATAAATCATATTTGTGCCTGAATATGTTTAGTTTCTTTTCTGGCAGTGTGTGTGCCTTGTAATGAAAGAGGCACCGGGATCACAGTCTACGCTACTGTTGAATTTCTCTGAGCAAAAATAACACACAATGCTCCTCTTCACCCAGGTATGAATTGGTACCTTCGTAGGCGTTGTGTGTACATGTTCTATATTCCTTGGAACATTTACTAAGATAGAAAAAGCCTCATCAGGGAGATAGTATTCTTGACCTTCGTGAACAGCATTCCATCAGTCCTGTATATGATGCTTACTCCAGGGTCTTCCTGAAAGCATCATTAAACATGGAAGAGGACATCCGACTGAACAGAGTTGACACAAGGACACAACCATGCTTAACACCGTTTGTGACTGGTAACTCGGTAGACGTCTCTCCATCATCCAGGACCATAATGACAAAGTGGTCTGGGCATCCAAAAATGGCCATTATCTTACAAAGTCCCTCCTGGCCAACGGTGTCAAGGGCCTTGGACAGGACAACAAATGTTGTGTATAGGTCTTGATCACTGTTTTACCGGTAGCTGGCGAGCTGCAATGACCATGTCTACGGTTTCGCTGTTGGCACTGACTTTCTGACAGAAATCCATTTTCTAGATGGCGTATCAGGTTGTTGGGTATTTATATTCTGGCAAGAAGCTTTCCTGCAATTCTGAGGAGTGATGTGCCCCTGTGGTTGCCACAGCAATCTCTGTTGTTCTTCTGCCTGTAAACATGAACTATGGTTGCATCTTTGAATTACTGTGGTAATGCTCCTCGATTCCAGCATGAAGTTAACAGTTCCAGCGGTTTCTGTGTCATAGGCAGTCCATCGGTTTTGTATATTTCAGCTGGAATGTCATCTGTGCCTTTCCACAGGATAGTTTCACCACTTCCTGAATTATTGGTGCTCTGTCCATGGTAAAGTTCATTTACACGTGGGGTTGGTGGACAATAACATCATCGTTAATGAAAGAGGGTCAGTCCAGTACGGCATCTAAGTGTTGACGAGTCCCAGCTCAGGATGGGTAAGGTGTCTGAGGATGTGGGTCCATAGACTGCTTTAAGTGAGTCATAGAATCATTTTGGGTCATGGGTATCAGCAAATATCTGAGCCATTGATCTTGCATGCCTGGTAGCTTTAATTGGGCCTTCCGAAAGCAGCTTAAATTTTTAACACAGAAATATGGTCCTGCTGGTGGGCCAAATGGAGGTGATGGTTTTCTTGCAGTAACTTAGATATTTCAGTATCGTTTTCCTAGAACCAACCCTGGTGGTTTTTTATTGTGGGGTCGCGGATCTCCCGTGAATATAAGTTGACTGTCTCTTGTTGTCCTCAACATTGCTTTGACTGAAGTGAAAATCAGAGAATTTGCTGCTGAGATATGTACGCCTGAGATTCTTCTTCCCCTGTGGCCTTCGCTTTGGTGTGAGATGAATGTATAGCTTAGAGACGACAAGCATATGCTCTGTCCAGCATTCAGCACCACACATGGTGTTGGTGTGGTTAGCATATTTCCTGTCCACCTTCCTGGTGAAGACATAGTCAATCAGGTGCCAATTTCAGTGTTTATGAAAACATGGACATATTGCCTTATTTTCGAAATAAATTATATACCATTTTCCCGATTTGGTGGTCGTTTTGTCGGCCATATTGATTATTTTTAAAGTTTTTGTTCAAAATACATTTGGAATACTTGTCCAGAACTTATAACAATAAAATACTACATATATTGTGAGAATTAGTTTGCTAACATACAATATAGGAGCGATACGTACATTATTTATTTTTTAGGGGCCATCTTGGCAGCCATTTTGATTTTTTCTCTATGCTCTGTGATGCCTAAGTTGCTCATTGCCTTGGTATGAACATGCTTTAGAACCAATATCTACATATTTTTAACATAATGTGGTGGTTTATAATGATAACAACAATATATCTCATTTTCCCTATACGGTAGCCATTTTGTCGGCCATTTTGAATATTTTCGACCCTCTTTTTTGTTTTGAGTACTTGTCGAGAATGTCTTCCAATAATATACAAACTATTTGTTCAGAAATTTGCTTTTTACCAACAAAATAATATATATACATTTTTTTATTTTTTGGTGGCCATCTTGGCGGCCATCTTGAATATTTCAAAATGCTCAATGATGACAAAGTTGCATCATTCAGTTTCTTTGTAGGTACATGTCAAAGGACCTTTTTATGCGAAAACATTTTGTGCGTACTATTTTTTTGGGTTTAGTCACTGGCATACCGACTATAATCTGTTCTCTGGGTGCAAGCATTTAGTCATGATTCAGCACAGCAGGAGATGCTAATACATAAATCTACCCAGTATCAAGTCCAAGCCTTATTTCCGCTACCCGTAATCATTTAGCATGTCAAATTCCTACCTGGCCGGGTACCCGTAATCATTTAACGTGTCAAATTCCTTCCTGCTGGGTATCGGCTTCCGTCTATAAAGTCTCATGTGCTGTAACACCAACCACCCACCCTCCCCCCTGCAGACAAATCATTGCTACATGCATTTATGTGTTTTATTCTGTTTGATTCACAAATCTGGATCACTTCCTGTAATGCTATGAATTCTTAATCAGCCAAGTTTAGCAAACGTACATTTTAGTATTATGGCAAAAGCTGACAGCCAATCAAAGTACTAGGTGAGTCGTGGAGCAGTGAAATTCCGTCGTTGAGCGGTGAATCAGGTGATAAAGTCATGAGTGCAGAGACTCTGCGCACTGTCAGGGTATAAATACACATGTATATACATACACCTTTGTACGAGGGCCATTCAAAAAATACCTAGACAACCTCGATTGTTTAACTATTTATCATCCGATTTTCATCAAAATTGGTAGAAATCAGGTTCTACCGGTTATGAATTCAGTGCATATATTTATCATGAAAAATATACGTTATGTTCGAAAGTATGGTAGTTATAGCAACGGAAAATTGAACACACGGGGCATCCCATCGATTTATCCCGTAGAAAATTGGTGTTGATTTCTTCACCCCGTCATTATCTTTAACGGTTGCGAAACCTTTATAGAATTGATGTGTGTATCGTTTGAGACTATATAGTTCTGTGTTTCAAATTATGATGTCATAATTGACAGGGTTACAGAGATATTGGTTATCATACAAAGTCACTCTTAAAAGCGGAAAGAAAACGTGACGTCGCGTTAAACCACGGGGAAAGCGTAATCCTGCAATTATGTGTTGCGCTTGGTATAAACAGTTCTTAAACACACATAGTTACTTGAATCGTGGCCGAAAATTGGAAATTTCACCTAGAGGAAGTACTGTAAAATCGTGTAAAACATACAGTGCATGGGTTGTATATATATCTTGATTTTGTCAGTTTAAACATGTCCCATGGAGTCCAAATTTTGCTTTTCCGGACGTCAAGACTTTGATATTGGCGCGATTTGGGCACGTGAGTGTAAAACTCGAAACAACAAATGAAATAGTAAATTATATATATTTTTTTTGTAAGTTTAATCCGTCATTGTAAATTGGTCATTTTACAAAATGGTTGGAGTTGTACAATAAGTATTATTGTGAGAATTTAGAAGATTTTGTGAGGTTACCGAAACATAATGACGTCAACAACGACGTCTTGACTTGCCCCGTGGTCACTATAGGTACATTCCATAAAACAAGATACTCACTTAACCGTTGGTCCGATTTCTATGAAACTTTTGGATTTTGGCGCCTGAAGGTGGTGCTACACCATAATAAAAAATTATCGATTTATCTGAAAAAATAAGCTAGCAAATTCATTTGTCTACGTAATTTTTGAATGCCCCTCGTACAACATTACACTATATACAATACTGTAAAATCATTAATTTTCGTGGGGGTTAAATTTTGTAGATTTCGTGGTTCACCTCAACCAAAAAATTTAATGCGATCGGACAATGATGTTGGCCCTTGTATTTCTTACCTAAATGCAATATCCACAAATATTAGAGTCCCATTGAAATTGTCTGTTTTACCAAACCCACAAAATTTTGTCCCATCAAAATTAAATGATTTTACAGTAATTGTGTCTGTCCTTATGGTGCAACAAGGTTGTATCTCACAATACTGTTCATGAGTGGGATACAATATTTTTACGCCAAAATGAGGTAACAACAATTGAGCAGTTATTACTGTAAAGTCATTAATATTTGAAGGGGATTTAATTTTGTGGATTTTGTGGCTTTACACACACAGATCTCAACCATGACACTATATCCCCTGAATATGAATCATTTCTATAGTTAAGTATATGACTTATTAAATAAGAAATCTTTGAAATTACATACAGTACTAGTGAAATGGTCTTAGTCAACAAAACTATGAAATTTTGTCCCGCTAAAATGAAATGATTTTACAATACTACTAGAAGAAGGTGATATTACTTCATCAACATATGTTGGCATGCATACAGAACTACCTAACACATCAAGTCACTGTTCAGATGTACCTATCCATTAATGATATTGCCTGGAAACGATACTGACATCTCCGACTAACGAGTGAAATATGTAATTAAGAGCCAATTAAACAAGCACATGTTTTTCCTTTGATGCTTCTAATGAGAGGATACAAGCATGATTAGAAATGTTATGTAACAATAAAAGTTTTGTGTGCGTTTTTGCAGGTTTTGTGGCTTCTTGAATGAGTTTGTCCCGAAAATTTGGAAATTACATAAAATGGGAATAATGACATAGTTTATTATCAGATAATATAATTTTATCACAGATAATTGAAACACCTTAATCATGATGGGATATTCTAAGCAGGGGCCTTATTCACCAATGTTGTAAGACTGAAACTCAGACTTAGACTTAAAATTGACAAATGTTCTATTTGCTCTCATGTTGTTATAAATGTACCAATTTTGATATAAATGGGTATACATGTTCAGTGGGTAACAACAAACAATCATATTAAATTTCATGGCAGCGACTATAAATATTGTCAATTTTAAGTCTAAGTCTGAGTTTCAGTCTTACAACGTTGGTGAATAAGGCCCGTGGGTAACACGATTATGGATTGTATCATTCTGGCTAATATTGGTGCATGCCGATGCCCAGCCTAGCCTTTATTTGCCTGTGAGCTTGATGAAATATGGCAGGCATATGATACCTGTGCCCTTACCGGGTTCACCAGATAAGACATCAAGCACCCTAACCACAGAACTAAGGGGGCATTTTTTGTTTCACTAG
This sequence comes from Spisula subtruncata, assembly GCA_963678985.1. Taxonomy (NCBI): domain Eukaryota; kingdom Metazoa; phylum Mollusca; class Bivalvia; order Venerida; family Mactridae; genus Spisula; species Spisula subtruncata. Next base: position 27,730,898 of record OY787672.1, read on the forward strand.
TACATACTGATCAGGTATGTGGCAAGCAATATCCCTTTGCAATTCTGTATTTTTCTGCAGACCGTCAACTACCTGAATCTATTCATCACAGAATATTCTACAACCTTTATTCTATCCTCCTGATCCATTTTGAAGATGGAGGAACCTAACATTAACATAACATAACATTTGTGACACTAACAAATGGCAGCTGAGGTTTGTGACACTAACAAATGGAAGATGGGGTGTGTGACACTAACAAATGGAAGCTGGGGTTTGTGACACTAACAAATGGAAGATGGGGTGTGTGACACTAACAAATGGAAGATGGGGTTTGTGACACTAACAAATGGAAGCTGAGGTTTGTGACACTAACAAATGGAAGATGGGGTGTGTGACACTAACAAATGGAAGCTGGGGTTTGTGACACTAACAAATGGAAGATGGGGTGTGTGACACTAACAAATGGAAGCTGAGGTTTGTGACACTAACAAATGGAAGATGGGGTGTGTGACACTAACAAATGGAAGATGGGGTTTGTGACACTAACAAATGGAAGCTGGGGTTTGTGACACTAACAAATGGAAGATGGGGTGTGTGACACTAACAAATGGAAGCTGAGGTTTGTGACACTAACAAATGGAAGATGGGGTGTGTGACACTAACAAATGGAAGATGGGGTTTGTGACACTAACAAATGGAAGCTGGGGTTTGTGACACTAACAAATGGAAGATGGGGTTTTTGACACTAAGAAATGGAAGCTGGGGTTTGTGACACTAACAAATGGGAGCTGGGGTTTGTGACACTAACAAATGGAAGCTGAGGTTTGTGACACTAACAAATGGAAGATGGGGTTTGTGACACTAACAAATGGAAGCTGGGGTGAAGACAGGAATTGTATTGATAAAACTCCTTGGAATAGTTTATAATTGTGAGATATTTAGACAACTGATGATGATAAATACACAGAGAGGTAACAGAATTAGGCATTTCTATGTCAAGATAACTGTGATGGCTCAGGCTTCACAGTAACCATGCTTGCACTGACACAGTTTCTCAATTATAATTTGGTATTGTACATGTGTACTGGCATTTCAATACAATACAATACAAAAGTTGACAGAATATGGGAACCGGTATATTATCAGTGTGCTACCAGCCTGTTGCCAGATATATTAAAGTGCATTACTATTTAATTTGCAGCTTCCAAAGTGTAACACTTGGAGGAAAACAAAGCTAGGTACTGTAAATCATTTAATTTCGATGGGATGAAATTTGGGGATTTAATTTCGTGGTTGCCATCATCCATGAAATTAAATTTCCCTAGAAAAGTTTGTTGTTTTCGGTAAAAAGACCATTTAGTGGGGACGTAATTTTAAGATTATCTGATCCACTTGGTCATGTACTATAGAAAATATTAATATTTGAGGGATCCACGAAATTCACAAAAATGAGTCTCCCTGGAATATTAATGATTTTACAGTAACCAGTAAGAGTACAGAAATTGCCACAGAAACTGCCTAACAGTAACTGCCACAGATATATTTGTTACCGGATCAATCAGCAGTAGTTATCTTACACCAGCAGTCATAGTTTTCTGCACATTCAACGTATGATAATTACAACAACAAACCCGAACCACACTACAGCTCATCTACCATCAATTTTTTTGTCTCGCTAAAATCATTTTTTATTACAACCGTCTCTGCCAAAATCATCAAGTTTGTCCAAAAACGAATATGAAAACTGGTAAGTATGTTGGCTCTAGACGCCAATAAAATGAAGCGGATAGTCATTTCATAGCAATTATATCATAGATAGTATTAGAAATAAAGCAAAGTAAATGTATCATCATTTCGTAAAATGGTACATTTTATTAATCTTCCATGAAAGTGGGTACTCTACTCAATGATATAAACACTGTTTTCAGCAATCTGGGACAAATAACCTTAGAGAATTGAGAGCATCAAGATATTTGCATGAATGCCAGAGATTTAAGATGAACGTTACATTGTCGACAGTTCTATAGGATGTAGCAACAGGAGCTCTGTCTCAATGACAGCTCTATAAGATTTTGCAACAGTAGCTGCATCTCAATGACAGCTCTATAGAATGCTGCAACAGGAGATGTGTATCAACAATAACTCTATAGAATGATGCAACAGGGGCTCCATCTCAATGATAGATCTAAAGGAAGTTGCAACTGTAGCTGTATCTCAATGACAGCTCTATGGAATGTTGCAACAGGTTTACAGCTCTATAGAATGTTGCAACAGAAGCTGGGTCTCAACAACAGATCAGTAGAATGTTGCAACAGAAGCTGGGTCTCAACAACAGATCAGTAGAATGTTGCAACAGAAGCTGGGTCTCCATGACAGCTCTATAGAATGTTGCAATCGGAGCTGGGTCTCAACAACAGTTCTATAATAAGAATGTTGCAACAGGTTTACAGCTCTATAGAATATTGCAACATAAGCTGGGTCTCAACAGCAGATCAATAGAATGTTGCAACAGAAGCTGGGTCTCAATGACAGCTCTATAGAATATTTCAACAGAAGCTGGGTCTCAACAACAGATCAATCGAATGTTGCAACAGAAGCTGGGTCTCCATGACAGCTGTATAGAATGTTGCAACCGGAGCTTGGTCTCAATGACAGCTCTATAGGATGTTCCAATAGGTTTACATCTCTATAGAATGTTGCAACTGGAGCTGGGTCTCCATGACAGCTCTATAGAATGTTGCGACCAGAGCTTGGTATCCATGACAGCTCTATAGGATGTTGCAACAGGATTACAGCTCTATGGAATGTTGCAACAGGTTTACAGCTCTATAGAATGTTGCAGCAGGAGCTGGGTCTCCACAACAGATCAATATAATGTTGCAACCGGAGCTGGGTCTCCATGACAGCTCTATAGAATGTTGCAACCGAAGCTTGGTCTCAATGACAGCTCTATAGGATGTTGCAACAGGATTACAGCTGCTCTATGGAATGTTGCAACAGGTTTACAGCTCTATAGAATGTTGCAGCAGGAGCTGGGTCTCAACAACAGATCACTAGAATGTTGCAACCGGAGCTGGGTCTCAATGACAGCTCTATAGGATGTTGCAACAGGAACTGGGTCTCAACGACAGTTGTATAGGAGGTTGCAACAGGAACTGGGTCTCAATGACAGCTCTATAGATTGTTGCAACTGGAGCTGGGTCTAAACGACAGCTCTATAGAATGTTGCAACAGGAGTTGCGTCTCACAACAGTTCTATAGGAGGTTGCAACAGGAACTTGGTCTCAACGACAGTTCTATAGGATGTTGGAACAGAAGCTGGGTCTCAACGATAGTTGTATAGGAGGTTGCAACAGGAACTGGGTCTCAACTACATCTCTATAGAATGTTGCAACAGGAGCTGGGTCTCGACAACAGCTCTATAGAATGTTGCAACAGGAGTTGGGTCTCAACGACAGTTCTATAGGAGGTTGCAACAGGCTATGCTTTTCAACAAAAGCTCTAAAGAATGTTGAAACTGGATGACAGCTCTATAGAATGTTGCAGCAGGAGTTGTGTCTCAATGACAGCTTTATAGAATGTTGCAACAGTAGCTGAACATCCTATAGAGCTGTCATTAAGAAGCACTTCCTCTTGCAGCAATCCAATAGAGATGCAATAAGCTGTTGGAGGTTGTTACAGGGTGATTATAACAATGATGTTAGCATTTTCATCAATCAAACTGGCACATAATATACATTATCAATTTACTTTTTCTTTTCTATCCACTAAGACTATATATTGCCACCCATGGAAACACTGTTGAAATGGGAAGACAGTTATAATGAGGAGGCAAATACCAGATTCTGCATACAGGAAAGCATGTGTGAATGCAATTTGTGGAGATGCATAGCCTGTTGCAACATTCTATAGAGCTGTGATCCTATTGCAACATTCTTTAGAGCTGTCATCCTGTTGCAACATTCTTTAGAGCTTTTGCGGAGATGCATAGCCTGTTGCAGCATTCTATAGAGCTGTGATCCTGTTGCAACATTCTATAGAGCTGTCATCCTGTTGCAACATTCTTTAGAACTTTTGCGGAGATGCATAGCCTGTTGCAACATTCTATAGAGCTGGGATCCTGTTGCGTTATTCTTTAGAGCTTTTGTTGAGATGCAGCTACTGTTGTAACTTTCTATAGTGCTGTCGTTGAAACACAGCTCCTGTTGCAACATTCTAGATAGATGTCATTTAGATGCAGCTCCTGTTGCAGTATTCTATAGAGCTGTTGTTGAGACACAGCTCCTGTTGCAACATTCTATAGAGCTGTTGTTGAGCAAAGCTACTGTTGCAACATTCTATAGAGCTATTGTTGAGCATAGCTACTGTTGCAACATTCTATAGAGCTGTTGTTGAGCATAGCTACTGTTGCAACATTTGATAGAGCTGTCATTGAGACATAGCTACTGTTGCAACATTCTATAGAGCTGTTGTTGAGCATAGCTACTGTTACAACATTTTATAGAGCTGTCATTGAGACAGAGCCACTGTTGCAGCATTCTATAGAGCTGTTGTTGAGACAGAGCTCCTGTTGTAGCATTCTATAGAGCTGTCGTTGAGACTCAGCTACTGTTGGAACATTCTATTGAGCTGTCGTTGAGACGTAGCTCCTGTTGCAACATTCTATAGAGCTGTCTTTGAGACGGAGCTCCTGTTGCACTATTCTATAGAGCTGTTGTTGAGACAGAGCTCCTGTTGCAACATTCTATAGAGCTGTTTTTGAGACATAGCTCCTGTTGCAATATTCTATTAGAGCTGTTGAAGAGACATAGCTCCTGTTGCAACATTCTATAGAGCTGTTGAAGAGACATAGCTCCTGTTGCAACATTCTATAGAGCTGTTTTTGAGACATAGCTCCTGTTGCAATATTCTATTAGAGCTGTTGAAGAGACATAGCTCCTGTTGCAACATTCTAAAGAGCTGTTGTTGAGACAGAGCTCCTGTTGCAATATTCTATAGAGCTGTTGTTAAGACGGAGCTCCTGTTGCAACATTCTAAAGAGCTGTCATTGAGACAGAGCTCCTGTTCCAACATTCTTTAGAGCTGTCGTACAATGTATTGCTCATCTTAAATCTCTGGCATTCCTGCAAATATCTTGATGCTCTCAATTCTCTAAGGTTATTTGTCCTAGATTGCTAAAAACAGTGTTTATATCATTGAGTAGAGTACCCACTTTCATGGAAGATTAATAAAATGTACCATTTTACGAAATGATGATACATTTACATTGCTTTATTTCTAATACTATCTATGATATAATTGCTACGAAATGACTATCCGCTTCATTTTATTGGCGTCTAGAGCCAACATACTTACCAGTTTTCATATTCCTTTTTGGACAAACTTGATGATTTTGGCAGAGACTGTTGTACCGATAATAAAAAATGATTTTAGCAAGACAAAAAAATTGATGGTAGATAAGCTATAGTGTGGTTCAGGTTTGTTGTTGTAATTATCATACGTTGAATGTGCAGAAAACTATGACTGCTGGTGTAAGATAACTACTGCTGATTGATCCGGTAACAAATATATCTGTGGCAGCTTATGTTAGGCAGTTTCTGTGGCAATTTACGACTCTTACTGGTTACTGTAAAATCATTAATATTCCAGGGGGACTAAATTTTGTGGATTTCATGGTACATTTTCTATCACGAAACTGAATCCAATCAAACAATAAGTTTGAACCTCCTTTTATTGAAATGGCTGTTTTTACCAAAACCACAAAATTTTATCCAATCGAAATTAAATGATTTTACAGTATAACAAATTATAATTGAGAACCAGTGTCAGTGCAAGAATGGTTACAATGAAGACTGAGCCATTACAGTTATCTTGACATAGAAATGCCTTATTCTGTTACCTCTCTGTGTATTAATCATCATCAGTTGTCTTATATATCTCACAATTATAACTATTCCAAGGAGTTTTATCAATACAATTCCTGTCTTCACCGCAGCTTCCATTTGTTAGTGTCACAAAAGTTATACTGTAAAATCATTAATTTTGCGGGGGATTTAATTTCGTGGATTTCGTGGTTCACTTCAACCGCAAACTTTAATCCCAACGAACATTGATTTCGACCCTTGTTTTGTTACCTGAAATGCAAAATCCACGAATTCAAGTGCCAACGAAATTGTCTTTTTTACCCAAACCACGTAATTTCGTCCCAAGGAAATTAAATGATTTTACAGTATGTTATGTTAATGTTAGGTTCCTCCATCTTCAAAATTGATCACAGGAAAGAATAAAGGTTGTAGAGCATTCTGTGATGAATAGATTTGATTCAGGGGCTTGAGGTTCTGCAGAAAAAATAGAAATGCAAAGGGGAATTGCTTGCCACATATTTGATCAGTATGTATAGCTTGGCTATTTTGACCGGACCCTGACCTTTATGCAAGAATATATTACAAGGTTCTTGCTTTGAATATATCAATTTCCGCAAGCAAATTGTGCAATATCGGTATTTCAAATTTGTGTTTGTATTATTTCTCGAGGGTCTTCGTGATACTTCCTGATTATGAAAACATACAATCGGTGTTGTATCGTAGGTAATATATCGACTGTTAAATTATGCTAATAAAAAGGTCAGGCACTCGTCAAATTGGCCAAGCTATACCGGATCAGTATGTACTAGGGAAACAAAAACTGCCCCCTTAGTTCTGTGGTTAGGGTGCTTGACATCTCATCTGGTGAACCCGGTTAAGGCACGGATATCATATGTCTGCCATATTTCATCAAGCTCACTGGCAAATAAAGGCTAGACTGGGCATCAGCATGCACCAATATTAGCCAGAATGACACAATCCATAATCGTGTTACCCAGGCGCCTTATTCACCAACGTTGTAAGACTGAAACTCAGACTTAGACTTAAAATTGACAAAAATTATAGTCGCTGCCATGAAATTTTATATGATCTTTAGTTGTTACCCACTAAACATGTATACCCATTTATATCGAAATCGGTAAATTTATAACAACATGAGAGCAAATAGAACATTTGTCAATTTTAAGTCTAAGTCTGAGTTTCAGTCTTAAACTTTGGTGAATAAGGCCCTTGCCTAGAATATCCCATCATGATTAAGGTGTTTCAATTATCTGTGATAAAATTATATTATCTGATAATAAACTATGTGATTATTCCCATTTTATGTAATTTCCGAATTTCGGGACAAACTCATTCAAGAAGCCACGAAACCTGCAAAAACTCACACAAAACTTTTATTGTTACATAACATTTCTAATCATGCTTGCATCCTCTCATTAGCTGCATCAAAGGAAGAACATGTGCTTGTTTAATTGGCTCTTAATTACATATTTCACTCGTTAGTCGGAGATGTCAGTATCATTTCCAGGCAATATCATTAATGGATAGGTACATCTGAACAGTGACTGGATGTGTTAGGTAGTTCTGTATGCATGCCAACATATGTTTATGAAGTAATATCACCTTCTTCTAGTAGTACTGTAAAATCATTTTATTTCAGCAGGACAAAATTTCGTGGTTTTGTTGACAAATTTAAAGACCATTTCAGTAGTACTGTATGTAATTTCAAGGATTTCTTATTTAATAAGTCATATACTTAACTATAGAAATGATTCATATTCACGTGTTTTAGTGTCATGGTTGAGATCTGTGTGTGTTAAGCCACAAAATCCACAAAATTAAGTCCCTTTCAAATATTAACGACTTTACAGTAATAACTGCTCAATCGTTGATACCTCATTTTGGCGTAAAAATATTGTATCTTACTCATGAACAGTATTGTGAGATACAACCTTGTTGCACCCAAGGGATGAAACGCAACTACTGTAAAATTATTTAATTTCGATGGGACAAAATTTTGTGGTTTTGGTAAAAAAGACAATTTCAATGGGACTTTAATATTCGTGGATTTTGCATTCAGGTAATAAATACAAGGGGCAAAATCATTGTCTGATCGCATTAAATTTTGTGGTTGAGGTGAACCACGAAATCTACCAAATTTAACCCCCACAAAAATTAATGATTTTATTTTACAGTATTGGGTAATGTTGTACAAAGGTGTATGTATATACATGTGTATTTATACCCTGACAGTATGCAGAGTCTCTGCACGTGTGACTTTATCATGGATTCACCGCTCCACGACTCGTCTAGTACTTTGATTGGCTGTCGGCTTTTGCCATAATACTAAAATGTAGGTTTGCTAAACTTGGGTGATTAAGAATTAATTTCAAAGGCATTACAGGAAGTGATCCAGATTTCTGCATCAAACAGAATAAAACACATAAATGCATGTAGCAATGATTTGTCTTCAGGGGGGTGGGGTGGATGGTTGGTGTTACAGTGCATGAGGCTTTAAAGATGGAAGCCGACACCCGACAGGTAGGAATTTGACACGCTTAATGATTACGGGTAGCGGAAATAAGGCTTGGACTTGATACTGGGTAAATCTATGTATTAGCATCTTCCACTGAGCTTAATTAATATGACTAAATCAAGGACTCGATGCAAAACTATGGTAACTTCATCAATTTATAGAGGCATGTACCACATTTTTGCGCTAAATCCTCGGAATATGATTCTTGCGCCTAGAGAACAGATTACGTCAGACAAACAGGAAAATAGTTTGTGTTGTGTGATGTATAATATACATATGGCTGTATGTTGACTAAAATTAGTATCAACGGTACTGTTGATTCAATTATTTATTCTAATCAGGGAGCTATCGCATTCAAATGAATAGCGGGAATTACACTTAACTTATACCCAGTTAAACCGAGTTATACCCAGTTAAACCTGAATAAACATGGATTTCATGATGGATGAGCTTATGTTTATAACCATTCTCATTTAACTTTGAACAAACTGTATGGCATATATACTATCCGCACGCAGACCCTCCTGGAAACAATGTTGATAGATGCATGAGTTAAAGCATATCCCAGGCTAAACGTCCATATGACAGGTCATTTGAGTTTCGAGTTGCAAAAGTTGAGTTTCAAGTTGCAAAAGTTGAGTTTCAAGTTGAAAAACTCAAGGTTCAAACCCATTCCAAATCGTGATTTTTAAGTACATTTTGTATTATTTAAATCTTTGATAACCATTTACTGGTAGGCGGAAGCAAAGAGTAATATAAGTGATTAGGCCCACAATATGGCTGGGCTCCCTTTGCTTAATTTTAATTAGAGGTCAGTGAATACATTTGTATATGAGCATTTTCCTGGCCCTTAATAGGGCAAAATACCTATTTTTGCTGAAAAGGGCACTTAATTTATCTGATTTCATCTTTCAAATTACAAATATGAAATGTTGCCAATTTTTTATTACCCCTTAGTTATACAATTGTTCAAGTGTAAAATTCTTCAGAAATATTTTTATAGCTTGTGAATTTGAAGAATTTGACTGGAATGATGGTGATGTAGTGGAATGTATTGGTTCAGTAATCCGGTGATGTTGAGGCACCATATGTACTGTAAAATCATGACATTCCAATGGGATGAAATTTAGATGTTATGGTAAAAAATCCATTTCGATGGGACCTTAATTCTTGAATCTTGCATTTCAGGTAATAATTTAACGTACAAGGGTCAAAATTATTGTTTGATGGTATTTGATTTCATGGTTAAAGGTGACCCATGAAATGCAAGAAATTTAATCCCCCACAAAAATTAATTATTTTACAGTATGTCAATGTGACAGTGTAACAATGTTGATTGAATAGCTTCCACCCACTCAGGTATAATAGTGAATCATGGTACAATTATGTACTACTTACTGTACATTGCTAAATGTTATTATTTATTGTATTTCTAACCAAAGTTCTTAATATGATCATAACAACACCTGGAGTTAGCTGGTAATTGCAAGGATAATCCATTGAATTATGACAGTTTTGGCTCCTTCTATTAAAATATGCATTGTTGAATCATAATTAGTGAGTAAGACACTAATTGCTATTACTAAAAGCAAGGTTATTTAAATTAAGCACTGTATGTGTTTTGCACATCAAAATATTCCATGAAAATAACAGAAAACCCTTCCTATTGGACAATAGTGTTGAATTGTTTAGTACATAGTTTCCCTGTTGGCTAAAGCGTGGTTATCATACTGTAAATATGATCTAGATTCACTTTGTTTACAATTCCTGGAATAATTTTGGGACTATGAATCAAGTGCAGATTTGAATTTATATACTGTTATGGTATTGGGAACAATGTTCTCCTGGGAGAACACCATGCGATTGTTCCCAATTGTTATTTCTGTGTAATGTTGTTACCATTAGTAACATAATTAGAGCGGAATTATGTCTGCTAAATCCATCGTTTTTGCACTTTTTATCAAGATTTCCTTACTGATAGTAGATTGGTATGGTAGAGATTTTATTGTGCCAAATGTTTGTGATCTTGTTATAGTGTGTATACATATAATTAGCATTGTGCTGTTAAAAAATATACTGTAAAATCATTAATTTCGTGGGGATCAAATTTTGTGTATTTTGTGGTTCACTTACAACCACGAAATCAAATCCCCTCAAACAATAATTTTGACCCTTGTTTTTATTATCCCCGAATTAACGTCCAATCGAAATGGGCTTTTTTTACCAAAACCATGAAAATTTCATCCCATCGAAATTAAATGATTCTATAGTATTTGGATGTTAAATAAAACAAGTTTCTGCTGTCCCAGGTTGACATTATTACATCTCCCAACTGCAATATACGAGGGTCATTCAATAAATTCGTGGACTGTACGCGTCAATTTAATACACATTGACACAGAGAGTAACTAATTACATCACACTAAACTTCAGCCTTTCTGACACAAGTGCAGAAAATTTTGCACGAAACGATGCATTTTTAAAGAAAATATGGCTAAAATAAAAGTATCACCTTACCGCAACCACCACACAACGTAAATATATTCTGACGTCAGTGACGCTATTGGCGTTTTGTTATTTCTCAAATGGTAACCAAGAAATTGAAGTATGTCATTAATATCGAATTAAACACAAATATTAAGTTGTTTATTATTAAATAGATGTACCACAACATTTTATGTATGCAGAGTTAAGAATTAAGCTGGACTTAATGGCCGTATGATAAATTGAAACGCATTGCACATTTTGACTGGCGTTCCCTCAAACGTCCTTATGTCTTTAAATTTCGTTCGATCCCTGTATCAATTTTAATACCATGCTGCTCCTAAGAAATTTGATGTTGTCACTACAACACAGGGACACTGAGTACTGCATGCTTTCCGTTTGCTCTCATTAGCAGCTTATTTGTGTGTGTTGTGTATTTCCAAGACAAGTGCACAATTTAATAGTTGCATGAATTTCCTGGCGTAAATTCATCAGTATTTTGACGTAACTGAAAACGTGATAGGCATAGATCAAATACTTCTCAATTCAAACTCAAACGTCCAAACAACTTAATAATTTCACAAAATATTATGATAATATCTTGCAATAATCTGGCAAACATATGGGAATGTAAATTACATAATTCGGAATTTATAACTAGTTGAACGAGTTAAAAGGGTACGTTACGTCGGTCGGGGGTGGTAGCGCGTTACTATGGTAATACAACGGCTCATGACATGTTACTGTGTTGCATAATCAAAGAAAAAATTGTATCTACGGTAGGTAATAGATACATGTTTATAATGATATGAGAAATTATTATTTAAATATGAATATAATAAAATGAGAACGATTGTCTACGAATATATTGAATGACCCTCGTATATGCAAAACATACAAATACCTACTGACACATTTTCATGCACCTCCAAGATTTTCTTGCAGTGGTGTTTCATGCATGAGATTTTATAACAAAATTGTTTCTTGCATTGTCAGCAAAAATTGTAACGGCAGTTTTAATATTGCAAAGTCAGCAAAAATTGTATTGTGCAGTTTTATTATTGCAAAGTCAGCAAAAATTGTGTAGTCACAGTTTATTTATTGCAAAGTCAGCGAAAAATGTGTTGCAAAATTGTATTATTGCAAAGTTGGCAAATATTGTATTGTGCAGTTTTATTATTGCAAAGTCAGCAAAAATTGTATTGCAAAGTTGTATTATTGCAAAGTCAGCAAAAATTGTGTAGTCACAGTTTATTTATTGCAAAGTCAGCGAAAAATGTGTTGCAAAATGGTATTATTGCAAAGTTGGCAAATATTGTATTGCAAAGTTTTATTATTGCAAAGTCAGCAAAAATTATATTGCAAAGTTGTATTACTGTAAAGTCAGCAAAAACATAAACAACACATGTATCACATTTATTGTTTATTGCCAGGAAATTATAAACATAATTAGCATATAATATAGTAATTAGGTTAATTTATACCCATTATAAAAATTCCATCATAAGATGCAATTTATTTTCTGGAGAAGAACATAGCTGAAGTTTTAAGCAACTCATTAACAATGTATGAATAAATATAAACATAAACATATCTCACAATATAACAACATTAATTTTTAACAAAATAATTAGCACTTAGGTTAATAATAATAATTTGAGGACTCTAGAGCAAAACTATGGTTTATACTTCTATAAATTCATGTAGTTACCATAGTTTTGCTCTCAGAGAGCCCTCATTATACTCTACCCCTTGTATAATGATGCAGCAGAGGTAACTGTATCGTTGAATTTTTTTTTTTGAAGATTTATATCTTGAAAGAAAAAATTTTTTTTCAAAAAAAATTTTTTTTCAACAATACAGTTACCTATGCTTTCAGTCGCCCAAACACCAAATAAATGAACAGTGGCAAACTGGTTGGGTGTTAATTAAATTATTTTTTTTGTAGAACACGTAAATCATGAAAACCAAAGGGGGATCTCAGACCATCCACCATATATTTCGGCTTAAATTTGTCACCGTTTTGGCACATGTTGGTGAAACTAGGTCATCCTGCTCTTTTTCAATGGGGACGCCACAAACCAGAAACATTATTCAGAGTTTATTATTTGTAAAATGTCACTAGCTTGAACTTCAGATTTATCTTAAATTCAAACTCTAATTTGCGTAAAATCTCAATTTGAGTTGAGATGCTTCTGGAGATCGGTATTTTGCTCAATATCATGTATTGTATATTGTATATTGTACAGAACGATAAAGTTACCAGTAATTATCAAATTATCATTGGAAGCAGAAGGCTGAGTAATTTTTTGTTGAGAATAACCAAAAACCTAATGCATTTTAGGTCTTTGGAATAACTATGAATTAAAATATGTGTAAATTACTATCAATTGAAGCATCATAAAAATTAGGAGAAACATAATACGTAATCATACATCACAATTAAATAACAAGACAATTGATTGGGTAATACATGTCTTCAGACTTTTTTCTGTTACTTAAAGTTAAAAAAATAATTGGCATATACTAATATAAAATAGGATTTCAAAACCAAGACACTGAACTAAGGGAAGTTACTCTTGACATTTGCCACAAAAAGCTGCACATGAGTAGCATACCAAATCTAGAGCGATCTCTTTTAAAAATAGTGGTGTTTGTTGGAAGTTAAGTATACGATTTACAACATACTGTAAATCATTCAATTTCAATAGGACAAAATTTTGTGTGTTTTTTTTTAATGTAAAAAGACTATTTTGCGTGGACGTCATTTCAAGGATATCGTTATCCTCTTAATTCAGATACTGTAGAATCACAAAATCCACAAAATTAAATCCCAACAATATTAATGCTTTTACATTATACTAAAGTTTCTTCTAAGTAACAGAAAATAGTCAAATACTAAATAACAAACACAAAAATTAATGTATAGCACAACATAATGCATAAAATAATAAATTAAAATAATAATACAAATACAAATTGGTTTCTACAAAAATAGAATGTATCTATAATGAGAGATTTTCTCCTTGTATGAATCTATTTACATTCTTACAAATAATGATAACAACATGAGTGAACAATAATGGGCCGAAATAGGTAATTATAACATCTGATCAAATGAATAAATATCAAATTATTTATTTAAAATATCATCATACATGATGGCCAGGAGCCGAAATCACTAACCATCTCAATTTGAGATAAATCTCATCTCAGATTTTGCCATATGTAATTTAGATAATTTACTTCGGAGGCTGGACTCAAACTACTGTAACATTTAAAATTACAGTAAAATTTAGAGAGCTTAAACTTCAGAGCTATCTCAAATTCAGACTCTAATTTGTAAATGCAAAATCTCAATTTGAGATGAGATGATTTCTGCTTGAGATGCTTTAGGAGATCGGGGCTAGATTGGATTGCTATTGGGCATCGTTTTACAATATTTGTTACCCAATTTGGTAATAAAAACCATTATGTATCACTGCATTAAAAAAACTTGCTATCCCTTTAAAACTTTGTAGGGGTTGTGTCTGAACAGTTTAGCTGTATGGGATGTCAACACAAGAGTTGATGTCGTGGAGACACCTTAACTCCTGTTGCAGCATACACGCTTTGCCTAATCAAAGCACTACATAGCGCTATCCACGGGAGGTTTTACATGCCTTCTATATTTAATTGAAAGGGTGGTAACTGAATGAGGACGCTTGATAGCTCTTTGTTTAGGCAATGTACACCTGTACTATTGGTGAGCATGGTGATATCGTTAAGACAAAACTTGCTTGTATAAGCAAGCCCAAGCCTTACAGTTCATGAACAAATGAATTATTAATAATTTGTTCATGTACCAAGTTCATGAATTGTTCATGAATAGACACAACTTGCATAATTTTATAAAGAGTTTGAATGGAGGAGCATGCATCATCAGGTCACAACATCAATAGAAAAACCTCTGTGTAAGAATGTTGTCTTGAAATTACACAGTCCACTGATTGAGGATCCTTGTATGGTCCTCATACCTAACAGAAAGTCAAAACTTGTAAACTTTTGAGATGAATAGAAGCCTTACAGTATCTTCCCTAAATCTGAGTGATTATATTTCAACATTTGAATGCTAACGTCAAAGGCAGTGCATAACATTTTAATGCTTATACATTGAGGCAGGTCTGTGCTGACCTACATGCTTTATATGTCAGTGACTTAAATTACATGACAGTGATATTTAACCACTAAGGATAGTTTGAATGCTAAAAATGTTATCCAAGCGCAAAACATGATTGGAACTGCCTACACCAACGGACCTGCCTTCCACGCATCGGGTTGTAGGTATAGTCTGAGTGATTATATTTCTACAACACTGAAAGCATGTTTGACTGTGTCTCAAACTTTGTCATATAATCAATGCCAATACATGCTAGAATCTTTGGAAGCAGTCTACATTATAACAAAATGTTCGTATTCAATGATTGGAACCCTGGGAGGAATCTATCACATAGACAAGTATTTATGTTTCTTCTTTTCTCCTTCAGCCAATCCTTGGAATCAGTTAAATTTTTTATCCAAACTTTGTCTACAGGATTCATAACATAAAAGTAAATTGCTAGACTGTGTCTCCGTTTCTTCTGATCAATCAAGCTTGGTCTCCATACAAATTCACGGAAGCAGTCTGTACAAAATATTATTCAAATTTGAATGTGTGAAACAAGGCTGATATAATCTCTGTACCTACTAAGGTCAATTATTTAAGGAATCATTCAAAAGCTAATCTACTGTGAGGGCTTGATGAATTAGTTTTAAGAAGCAATCTGAAATTTGCTGAATTGATTTTTCAACTGATGCTGAAAATACTGCCGGCAAGGTAAACTGTGGTATGCTAATGTAACCCATTTGATATGAATGATTGCTGATATATATATTACCAGAGTGTGTGTGTTATTATATAATGTATCTAATTTGATAACATAGTTTTCTGTTAAAAAAGACAGGTTTCTGATTTAAGAACCTTAGTTTCCATTAAGAAATTATGTATCTGATTGAAGAACAATTTTCCATTAAGAAAATAACTTCAATCAATATCAGATGGTGTTATTTATTGTGTATATCATGTGTGAAACTTCAAAATGGTAATAAAAGTACTAAATGCAATACTTATGGATCGCCATCTGGTTGATCTAGAGAAATAAACTTCATTTTTACCCACAATTTCTTGTATTTACCTGGAAATGGTTTGAAACAAGCTGTAATAATTTCAGCCAATGGTATTGTGTTTTATAATACATTGAAACAAACATTGAGGAGATAAGCCAATGAAAACATGTTTTATAAAACATTGAAACAAATATTGAGGAGATCAGCCAATGAAAACATGTTTTATAAAATATTGAAACAAATATTGAGGAGATCAGCCAATGAAAACATGTTTTATAAAACATTGAAAGAAACATTGAGGAGATAAGCCAATGAAAACAGGTTTTATAAAACATTGAAACAAATATTGAAGAGATCAGCCAATGAAAACATGTTTTTATAAAACAAATATTGAGGAGATCAGCCAGTGAAAACAGGTTTTATAAAACATTGAAAGAAACATTGAGGGGATCAGCCAATGGAAACAGGTTTTATAAGATATTGAAACAAGTAAACACTCACAATGTTCTGGTCATCCAAGGAATCATTAAATAGTTTGTGCCTATTTTGGGATTCAAACATATACTGTATCATGTACCATTTCCAAACAAGGCAGATTATTTAAGCATTTTAAGACCACTAAGTTCAGTGGCAACACCACCCCCTCCACACCAAAACAAGTTTGCACACCACAAATAACAAATTACAATATACATATACATTTATGCTCTCACATAAAACAGTTTGGCTTCTAGCTGTTGTTGTTCTGTATCAATGATTTATATAGTTTTTATGGTTCATTTATGAAAGTAATGGTGAATAGATCAACATAACCTCACAATGTATTTCACAGAAAGCATCCGTAGAATAGAAGACTTAGAATGACAGAGTAGAATTTAATGCAAACAAAAATGCTTCCCGCTGTCTTGATGTTAAATGTCAATGTGTGTTAGACAAAAGCTAGCTATTATGAACGACAAATGTCAGATATAACTGCACTGTCTCAGCAATATGTTGCCATTTTCTCTAGTATGGGTTATGTAATGGTTGCTTATGATTTGTTTTTCTATTAGATGTATCATCTAATGTGTTAAGATCAGCAACACTCGGCACATTTCTTATATCTGGAGTAATTAGCTATTCACATCTGAGTTCACCCTATGTATGCCTCTAAGAACTAAAAAGCACACTCTTTTTTATGTTGTGTGACAACAAAGTATCACAAGTCCCATAAAATAAGTGTTTGGACATTGTCATGCATACTTACAGTTTGGGTAAAAAGTTGACATTAAGTCTCATAAATTGTTTGGGCAATGCAGTTAACCAAATCAAAATAATTGTATAGAGTACCCCTGAAGTCTCAAAAGTATGAAGTATTTGACAAGAAAGCACCCATGTAACAATAAAGCTGACCAAGTCTCATAAGGTGTTTGTGCAAGAAAGCAACCTTTGGCTCATATTAAAGTGTTTGTGCAAGATAGCTCTCATTGGGTCATAAAGTGTTTGTGCGAGAAAACACCCATTGTCTCATAAAGTGTTAATGTGCAAGGAACTGCCCATTTCCCATATGGTGTTTGTGCAAGATAGCACTCATTGGGTCATAAAGTGTTTGTGCGAGAAAACACCCATTGTCTCATAAAGTGTTAATGTGCAAGGAACTGCCCATTGGCTTATATGGTGTTTGTGCAAGATAGCACTCGTTGGGTCATAAAGTGTTTGTGCAAGATAGCACCCATTGTCTCATAAAGTGTTAATGTGCAAGGAACTGCCCATTGGCTCATATGGTGTTTGTGCAAGATAGCACTCGTTGGCTCATAAAGCGTTAATGAGAAAGATAGCACCCATTGGCTCATAAAGTGTTAATGTGCAAGGAACCGCCCATTGGCTCATATTAAAGTGTTTGTGCAAGATAGCACCCATTGGCTCATAAAGTGTTTGTGCAAGATAGCACCCATTTACTCTTGAAGTGTTTTGGCAATAGAGGTAACCAAGTCTCATAAAGTGTTTGGGCAACAAAACACCAATTGAGTCATAAAGTATTTGGGTATAGCTTTGCTATTTTGACCTGAGCCTGACCTTTATGCATGAATATATTACAAGGTTCTTGCGTTGAATATATCAATTTCTGCAAGCAAATCGTGCAATATCGGTATTTCAGATTTGAGTTTGTATTACAAGTCGAGTGTCTTCGTGATACTCCCTGAAACATACAATCGGTGTTATGAACGTAGATAACATATCGACTGTTAAATTATGCTAATCAATAGGTCAGGCTCATGTCAATGTGGGAAAGCTATAATAAAGCACCAAAGTCTCACAGGGGTGCTAGGGAAATAAAGCAACCTAGGTCACACTCAGTATTTCACCCACAAAGCACACTTGCATTTTTGGCAATCTAAAGGGTATAAATACATATATACTATGATGTACTTCAACACTTTGGCATGGTTTAGATTCACTTAGGTATGAATACCTGCTGCCATAGAGAGGTTACTAGTATATAGACCCGCTCACATTCCAGAAATGTAGTAGTGTATACAATATATAGGACTTTAAATATTCGACAAAAAATGTTCCCTCCCACTCAATCGTAATTACAGCTGTTACAATAGCCTCCCTGTGGTTAAAGCTGTTCCTATGACCTCCCTGTGGAAAATTATTCAAATGGTATTATAATATGAGGTAATTAGAAGCTGTAACTGTCAATCTATGATAGGTGCTTTGCACACTTGGTCATTAATTAGGCCAAAACAAAGTGTCAGCAAAAAAGGTGATGCCAATGTTTTGTATCGCAAAAATATTTGTGACATTACTAACATGAAACAACAGGTGGAAATCACTTTAAGAATCGGCATGCACGTTTGCAGCCTGTTGTTTATGCGTGGGAAGTCATGGTTTTGTACAGAACACAGAAAACGATGCAGAATCAGTTTTGCATCATTTTTCTCTCTCCTCTCATCTTGCAAAGTTACTTTCAGACAAATATATACATATAATTTGGCAGCATAGTTAACACAACTGCGGCTTGCACTCTATAGAACAGCTGGTAAATCTATTTGTAATGGTATATCTATCAATCATAAACACTCAAATTATTGGAATAACAAAGTCCGTGTGCCACATGCTCTATTTGAGATTCATCAATCTATATTCCACTGAGTGTTATGTTTTTCAGATCTGTTATTTCTTCTATCTGTATTTCAGTATTTTTGAAAGTGTCACTTGCCAGTAAGGGAGTGACCTGCTCTG
This sequence comes from Spisula subtruncata, assembly GCA_963678985.1. Classification (NCBI taxonomy): domain Eukaryota; kingdom Metazoa; phylum Mollusca; class Bivalvia; order Venerida; family Mactridae; genus Spisula; species Spisula subtruncata. The sequence goes on from OY787672.1 coordinate 27,750,137, forward strand.
TCTGTGAATTTCAACTCTGTGTGTTTTTTTCCGACATGGTATTTTACCCCTTACCGACTTTCTTCAGACTGTCACTTGCCAGGTAAGGGGGGTACCAGCTTAAGTCGGCAAATTTAAACAGATTTATTTTTTGGCGAATGTAAAACAAGTTCTTACAAATAATTAACATGGTTTATTTGGACTGATTTTAGCCTGTATTTTGCAGTTATGAAAAGCGTGCATATAGCTACAATCATTTAGCTATTGTTGTGATGGGATCCCACGGATCGCCTACTGTCCATACCCTAATCCTCCAGTGCATGATTGTATAATATATATTGTCTATTATTCATTGTTTAATTCCAGCTACTTTATTGTCAAATCATGCAGGAAAATGCATGATTTATGCAGAAATGATTTAAATGATGTAGGTTGCTGCACAATTTGCTTTGTTTGTACAGTATTTCGCATTTAATGGCTAAAAAATAAGCCAATTTTGGCAGAAATGTTGATAAAAACTGCATGAAGCAGCTTTATTGATTTTGATTTCATTATTTAATTCAAAATTTAACAACCTAATTATGAAATATCTGAGGAAAGTTTGGGGTGAAGCTCCTGTTTACACGAAATGTGACGTATCCAGCAGTGTGACTTGGCAAATGTTAGCATTTCAAAACATACCCTGAACATTTTCATGGTAGACACAAATCCTAAAGAGAAGATCTGACTGATGAAAAAAAACCAGTGTGTCTCTTGACTTGTTATGCAGTTATTGGCAGTCCCTTGACTTGTTACCCAGCTATTGGCAGTCTCTTGGCTTGCTATGCAGCTATTGGCAATCTCTTGACTTGTTAGGCAGCTATTGGCAGTCTCTTGACTTGTTACGCAGCTATTTGCAGTCTCTTGACTTGTTATGCAGCTATTGGCAGTCTCTTGACTTGTTACGCAGCTATTGGCAGTCTCTTGACTTGTTACGCAGCTATTGGCAGTCTCTTGATATATAATTTTCTCCTCAGCTGATCTCATAACTGTCTCCATAATTTTTGGTGTCAGAAGTCAATCCTTAAGGCAGGGAGCATTATTATCCTAAATTTATAGCATGTTTAAGGGAGAAGTTATTATATCATTATACAAATTTAAGGGAGAAGTCAATATGTTATTATATAAATAAGTGCATAATAGAAAAAGATAGCATAAATAATATTATAGTAGAAATTAAAAATCAGAAATATTTAATGGCATTATGGCTTGTATGGGAATGACCTTTCAACTTATGATGGCTAATATTTTCTAAAAAAAATTTTTATGGGCTGAGCAGAAAATGGTGTTAATCTCTGGCTAATATTTTCGAAAACAAATTTTCATGGGCTGAGCAGAAAGTGGTGTTAAAATCTGGCTAATATTTTCTAAAACAAATTTTCATTGGCTGAACAGAAAGAGGTGTTGAACTCTGGCTAATATTTTCTAGAACAAGTGCCATTGACAAAACAGTTAGTGCTGTTTATTGGCTTATATGTAGCTTCTAAAACAAATTTTCTTTGGCTAAACAGTAAGTGCTGTTCTTTGGCCTATAAATTGTATGCTTTCTGAAACAAATTTTCATTGGCTGAACAGTAAGACTTCATAGTGCTGTTCATTGGCCTATATATGTTTTGGAAAACAAATTTTCAATTGCTGAATACCTTACTTCTGGAAATCTATTGCCTCTGGTACAAAATACAGGAATAGACACATTGCTGTTTTCAATTCATTCATGAAATGTTTTTATCAATAACAGAGAACAAGTTCATCATGTGCAATGATTGGAAAGATAAGATTTATAGTTTGTTAAACATGTTTAAACATGTTTTCTGACACAACAGGAGCAGCTTATCTCCTCATTTCAGACCATTAACAGAAAAAAGTGATGAGTATTCAAAAAGTTTGTATTATATAAAAAGTCTGTAAAATTTAATGTGAAAAATTTGAAGAAATTTGTGTTTTTATGTGGCCAATTTTACCTTTCGATTCTAAATATAGATTATATTTTATCCTGGTATTAACGTACTTAACAGTTAGAATTTCTCCGTGAAAATTTGATCATCGAATGATTGAGAAGGTGTTCGCAGATCATGGTTTTCTTCTCTGCATTTTCCTGATATATTGAATACAAAGTGGATTATTATACAACAGTTACTGTTTCTGTGTTTTATTAGATAACTGAATACTGATGTTTTCTACCACCAGCTGTGTTTGTGGTCCATTGTATGCTGCTGTAAACTAACACAAGTCATGTTTGGTAGATATTTTTGGACAACTACAATCAGGGCTGTATCTAATGGCCAGAAAGAACCGAGGCAAACCCTTCCTAGGACCTAGTTGAAGCATATTTTTCTTCAAAACATGAATTTTTCGGTAATTCCTCAAGATTTCACTGAGGCAAGCACCTCAGGGTGTCTACTGGCCTGACAATTAAGGCTTTAGTTCCCCGTTATTCAGCAAATTCTAATCTTATTATTGTCCTAAAATTCAACACTGTTACAGATCAAAAAAGAATATTTTAAAGCCCGAACTTAGTAACAGGTTTAGCCGTAGACTCGATATAGTGTATACCCAAAGAACTAAAATTTGTGTATACCAAAATGTTACAGCTCAGTGCAGATTCTATCATAAATTGTCATTGTCTGTAGAAAAATATATTCCCGAATCATTAGAATAAAATGAGTGTTACAACTGCTTAAATTGAGTCTGCAAATGGATTATTACGTTAAATAAAATCACCAAAAGCATTTCCTGCCAAATGTATCTGTTCTAAAGTATTTATGAAAAAAAAACAGTAAAAAAAACTACAGGTGTAGTAATTTGTGACATTGTACCTGTACAACAGTAGTGTAGGATAATAAAACAGCAATCAAAGAAGAAATGTTGTTTTCTTTAACCCTGTCTCCTATTATATTTGTTTAATTAGTTCCTAATTACAACATCTCGCTTCTTGTCTTCCAGCGTTATTGGGTTTGGATAATAACGCGATAAATGGCATATTTTCTACCCATCCTCACTGGTTCAATTATATGCCAGAATTATTTACTACACTTTTAGAAATCTGCTTTTCAGAATATCTCTGAATATATTGCAATATTCCAAGTGTAAAACAATTAACATGTTTTTGTCCTCTAAGTCCTGGTATCATCATGAAGACTCAGTGCAAAACTATGGTAACTACATCCATTTATAGAGGCATGTACCATAGTTTTACACTAAGCCGTCAAATCTGTTCTGGTTACTACATGAGAACTACTTAGTGTCATATTGTTAGGCCTTTGAAGATTTAGGGAGTTCCTGTATTAACTTAATGGTTATAGATAAATTAATATTTAGGTGCATTGTCATTGAAACGTGTTACAAGTAATAATTTTGATGAATTTGTGTATAAATATCACTTATGTACGTAAAGCTGGTATGCAAGAAAGATGGAATAGGTGTGGTACTGGTAGGCTTCTGAAGTCATAAATAATCAGTCATGTATAGTATTATAGTGTGACACACACCAATCAGAACTCTGTGGTGTTTATCTAAGGAAAGTGCCTCAGACATAATAGGGAAGCCACCATTGTCATGGACAACTTTACAACATGGCATGAGAATTAAACAATTGAGTCAAAGAGAACTCAAAGGTTACTTACTCCTGAGGAGGTATCAACTCCTAAAAGGGGACCAGTAATTGAAGGGTTTCTGAATAGCATTGAAAAACTGATGATTGGCCGTTACTGGAAACTGCATAACCAAAATGTGTAACCCTACACTTATGTACTAGGCATATTTCTCAGTTACCGAAATGCCAGAGTAGTTACGATTGGTGTGACACATGTAGGCTTCTGAAGACATAAATAATCAGTATAAAGTGTGACAAATGTAGACTTCTGAACCCATAGATAATTAACACAAAGTGTGACTAGTAGACTATTTTAATTGCACTTATTTGAACTTTTGAATCCAATATATCGATGGCTTAGAATGAGAAGGTCGAAAGTGCCACTTACGACCTTTTAAGATTCATACCTATTTAGAATAGCATCATAGGGCGCTTCTAATGAGCCCAATTTCATAAAAATCTGAACTTGTCATGTTGACCAAAATGAAGTTTGTTTTACCATAAGTAAAGAGTAAATGTCAGACAGTTTTTCCGTGTTTTTCAAAATATCCATTTGGTAGTTACGACCTTCTAATTCTAAGCCATCAATATATATTCCAGCAAATTTGATTTTCTTTAGAATAAAATTCTGAAAGCTACCAGTATTATGTCTGAATGCAGATTAAATGGAGCTGTGAAATTTTCAACATTTTTTACTTTTTTTCTTTTTATCATTAACAGGCAAAACTGAAGTCCAATACCACTGTTAATGCCTGTTACATAAAATCATTTATTGTTGGTTAAACTGATTACCTGTGGCGGGACTTGGCAACCCACACCACAGAATGACAACAGTAATTCAACTAAATAATTCTGTCAGGGTTTTTTTTATTGTGGAAAAACTAGTTCTAAGTTGGTGTAGATATCTCAAAGGTATCACTAATTATTGGATAACTTTTTTTGTATTTCAGAAATAGAAATATGTGCTGTAATAATTAGATTTTGTAGCAAAGACCTCAATTTATTCCAGCCTTATGGACAGACAGGGTGCTTTTGGCTTATGTGACAAAAGTGTTCGGAAGATAATATTGAAATAGAGCATTCTGATGCCCCCTCTAGCATTGGCATATTAATGTTAAAGGCGCTTGAGCCCTGGGTAAGATCTGGGTGCCCCTTCTAGCATATTACAGGCGTTTGAGCCCCTGGGTAAGACGTGGATGCCCCTTCTAGCATATTACAGGGGTTTAAGCCCCTGGGTAAGACTCTGATGCCCCTTCAAATTTTTACCATCTTTAAATCAAATAATTTCATTGGTTAACTTAATTCTCAGTATACAGTCTGCCTTAAGGTCATTCAGGTCAACTTTCATCTTAACTGTACATGTACCATGTCATCTGTGCTTGTCAAATTTAGGTCAAACTTTAGAAGGTCATCAGGTCAAGGTCACTGAACAATGTGTTGAACAATAGGTCATCAGGTCAAGGTCACTGAACAATGTGTTACAGAGTAGGTCATCAGGTTACTGAACAATCATAAATGTGTTACAGAGTAGGTCATCAGGTCAAGGTTACTGAATAATGTGTTACAGAGAAGGTCACCATGTCAAGGTCTCTGAACAGTGTGTTACAGAGAAGGCCAATCAGGTCAAGGTCACTGAACAATGTGTTACAGATAATTTTGATATCATTTGCTACATTAACATTAGACAAGGTTTTGTATTTTTATTGAGATGAATGTTTTGTTATCTCCCAATGAATGCCGAGTAGTGATTATGTGAACAGTTGTTACTTTGGTAATGGTGTAAACTACTTATCATAGAATAAAGGAATGAAAGTAGTTCTCCCTGCAAATTACTCTATAACACAAGGTTTCTAATCTCTTGAACCAAGTGCTTATACTAGTATCAAAGTGTTTGTACTGAATGGAATTGTTTGGTAACTCTTAGCAACTAGTAAGTACTCTCTCTTTGCTGAAGAGTCTAACATTTGTTAAGAAACACGTTACAGTCAAAACAACAATACTCAGTTGTGTGCACTAGAAATTGGTCGTTTCATATTAATAAGGTACAGATCACGTGTATCTGTATCGATGCTTTACACTGGGCATGTAAAAGAACCAAGGAATCTATTCAAAACGAGCTAGGGTAAAGCACCTAAATTCCTCTTAATATTTTGATAATGCTCAAGAGCAGGTCCTGCAAATTATTTTGAACAAGAAGAAGATCAAGAAGAAGAAGGACACCACATGATGGTAAGAAAGAAAGATAATAATAAATAGGACAATTGATGCTTAGTCTATTTCAGGTAGGGTGAATTAATTGAAAATGTAAATCATGTACCCAAAATGTTGTTGAAAACGAATACCACTTCATCATGTTTAAGATGTATATCAAGTATATATCGAACAAGCTTTACAGGGACATCATACTGTGGCTCGGAATTAACCGACATCAATCATGCATGCCAACCTAGAACAAGTAACTTAATTTATAGATATGCTGTAGTATGTTAACAGTGAAGTAATCAATTTTAAATTACAACATTCATGTTTGAAATACCATCTGTACTTAGTACAGTGTTTGAATAGTTTTGATATATCCTGCCGATATTGTTATAATTACTTTAAAGTAAATACTAGCATAGCCCATTGTACATAGAACATTCATTTTAGTACATTTCGAATATTGATGAAACTGGCCTGGCTTAAACCCTTTATGTGTAAATTTCATTATTACGACTTTTTTTTAAGTAATTATTTTAACTTATTTTATTGTTTTATTTTTCAAACATTGAATGTTTTTTCTGATTATTCTGATCCTATGAAGTTACATTTATATACGAGCAGCATTTGCAGTAATATGTTGAATTTCTTACAAAAAAATTGGTCTTTGACAAAAACAACTAGTCTCTAGACACAACTGTATGCTTTGATTGGTGCTAGAGGTATTCATGTGAAGTTTCATTGAAATCCGATCAATTGTTAAGGAGAACTGAGCACAGTGAAAGCACAGTGAAATTTTGGGACGTCCAGATGTCCGGCACAAAACCAATAAGTCTTCCACTCTAAATGTGGGAACACATAACACTTAATTAAAAAGATACTGTAAGACTCATAACACATCTAATTAAGGCCTGGTATTATATCATTCAATTAAAGGACTAAATTGCTTATTCTAATCCATATCAAATGCTGTTAAATTAGTGCTGATAAAGCCAGAATAGATTGATCATTAGGTTTAAAGGTTTCATTTGATCCTTAAGCTAAAAAAATTTAAAAATGGACACTTACATTTTTTTTTGAAAAATAAAAAAGTCCCCCTTCTCCCTTTCAAAAAATGTTGAATAATCATCTTATTATCATGGATTTTATCATAATAAAAAATTTAAAATGGGCAATACAATTATTTAAGTTTAGAAATGTGAGTTCTTTACTTTTCAATCAAAACCAACTTCTTGTAAAATGTAACTTATGTGGGAGCTTAAGTCTTTGCATTAGTGAATATGAGGCCCCTTGGCAAGGAATAACTCAAGCAATACAATTGAAATTGTCTGGTTTCTGTTTCCGGGTAACCCAAACAAGGATGTTACAAAGTAAGGCTAGCTATAGATTATATAAAATCCTAAACTATCGTCCACTTCCTTCTATTTTGCATGTTAATTCTTTTCATTACATGATTTCTTCTAATAATGTTTCAAAACTATGAAAAAAATTAGAAAAACATTTTTTCGAAAAAATCCACCACACTCCTCCCATTTTTAAGAAAATTAAATTGGACGATAATTTAGGAATAAATTTATGATGACCTTTTATATTCCACAACATAATAAGTGATGAATGTTTAGTTTCCTTTTTAGAGCCCAATTCCTTCGTACTGCTGTAACAGTTTAAAGAAATTGGACTTTAACTTTTTTCGATTAAAAAAAACGAGGGAGATTGTAAACAGGGGTAGGAATGAGGAGTAATACTGGTATGTACTTTGTATTATTGCCGGGAACAATGATTTAACAGAAATGGCGTACCAATGTACTGTGCTTAAATCCATAACCTTACCCACAATCTGAAAACCTATCAGAATTGAACTTCCGTCATTTCACTGAGTTCTGGATTGTCTGAGTAATCCTCGTTAGTGTATATCACATTTTGAAAGTCTGAACCCGGTGCACTGTCTGTTCCTGATATCGGAGTGAAGCCCTCGCTCCCACTAGTATCCACACGATTGATATATGTTGGATTTTCTACCACATTCGCAGGAAACCCTCGACTGGTTGCCATTCGTTGATGATATGATGAATGCATGTTTGGAGAGTTAGGGGCAAGCTGACTCGTTAAATCCAAGATCTCGATATTTTGAACGTTAGGATTAGTAACGCGGTTATGAACGTCTTGATTAGAAGAATTTTGCACAACACAGATGTCTTGATGTTGACGAATAATGTCCACTAGATTTCTACGCCGATTATCCGAATTATCATGAATCGTAAAACTAGGGACCGCTATGTCAGAATCAGAATTACTGCGCCGATGGCGTGGATTGGTCTGGTCAGGGCTTCGTTGACGATTCATCATATGTTGAAGTATGTGGTCAATGTCGTATTTATCACAATAGACGCGTCTAGCTAGAATGTTTAGGTTGCGATCAAAGAGAATGTACAATATAGGCTGAATTGCACCATGGGACCAGGCGATAAAAGCGAATCCTTGATATGCTTTAGGGGATGCCTTAAATGATTTGTCTATGATTGTTAGAAGAAAGAATGGGTACCAACAAAGAACGAAAACTACGATATTTAGAATAAAAATTTTGGCACGGTGTGTTGCATCTCTGATAATTTTACGCAATCTACAAGTTGAGCTTGATGCAGTGTCCAATACGGTGATTGAAGTACGCACAAGGAAGGAAACTCGATTTGGTCGGTTGATTTGAATTTCCAAATAGAGTCTTCGAATGAAATGGATTACGGCAATAACGGCCACTGTTATTATAACTGCCCACATGACGTGTGCCACATATCCTGTCTGCTTTCCGAATGTAAATGAACAACTTCCAATATCGGGTTGAAATTCAAAATGGCCGCCTATTAATGTTGGACCCAGATGCAAAATGATACTACCAATATACACTAAAACTATTCCAAATACGATGCAAATTACTGTCCCTCTAGAATTACCGCCAATATTTTTCTCACCGAAGGTATAAGCTTCTGTACAAACCATTGCGACCATGTTGAACACAGCTATGGTTATCAGTATCACATAAGTGGATCCGAACAATCCACAATCAGCTGGACCATTCTGAGACTGTAGGTTTGTTGCAAGGGGAATGCAATAAGCTGACTTGATAAAGTCGAGAAAACAAGCATGTATGAGAAAACCACTTGTCATTTTCCGCATCGGTTTTCTGACAAACACCGTCATGACGACGACTATGTTTAAAATCATCCCCGTAATGGCGATGAAGTACAGGTAATACGCTTCAGGATGTTCATTGGTCTCTGGTAGCATCACATCGTGTGAATGATCATTAGACTTGTCGTTATTATTGAGTGGTTGCGCCACTTGTAGATTGTATAAGTAGTCATACGAGCTTGTTTCGTCCTGTATATCACTGACTATCACTCGGGAGAGTCTAGAGCTGTTGTATGAGATGTGGGACATTTTGTGCCATCATACCATAGGTCAAGGTCACGGTACCCACTTGTTTCATACTTGATCTGATCGTTCTCTCATAGGTCAAGGTTTTAGGTCAAGGTTATAGTATATCCAGGTTCAGGTCACAATATCCAATTCAAGGTCACAATATCCAATTCACTATCTGAATCAAGGTCACACTATCCAATTGAAGGTCACAATATCCAATTGAAGGTCACAATATCCAGGTTAAGGTCACAATATCAACTTGTTTTATGTTTTACTGTGCTCTCACTGTAGTTCGTCTTTCAGACCTGAAATAAAAATTAGGAATAATTATTATTACTATTTACACTTAAAGATGCTCTGTGACTGCAAAGAGATTGTGTAACATTTTAACAATTGAAATACAGTTGAATTATACATTGACTCTGGCAGTTTTGAAAACCAGAAATTTAATCCAATACCGATTGCTTCTATGGTGCAACATTTTTACTTGGCGCTTATGAATATTCCATACTTATCAGTCATTATATCTGGCGCCTACATTCAGTTACCTCCCGTTCAATTGAAAATAGAGGGCATGGATTACCTCCCATGGAAAGCGCTATGTAGCGCTTCGCTTAATCAATGGGCACCCGGTTTGTTGTATATATATTTATTGCAGAAACAAAGCACTAAACAATCCACATGCTCTTCAAAAGGAGGTAGAGCATTTGTCCTATTAAATAATTTGATTAGATAGCAGTAATTATTTCTGTAATTACTAATTAGACATAATTATAATATAAACAGCACTTCTCCCTGAACACTATAAAATTGATGTCTGGGTTTGGGGCTTGGAATTGTGTTGTTTACATTTTAGATTGACTTTCAAATTTCGGTAAGTTCCATTGATAATTTGAAAACCATAAAAGATATAAGATTTGCATGTAACTGAAGCATTTTTGTTCCAATGTACGCTTATAATGGCTTTACTGTGATTGATATTAATTGATATTTAATTGAAGAATTTCTAACTGCATAGATAATGATAAACAAATTAACTTGTACTTCTTAATAGCACACTGTAATTATGATGTCTGATAAATATATTTTGAGGGAATTATTTGAAGGAATTTCTAATGTACTTGACTGTTTATCTCAGACTAATTTGTTCAAATTTAAATAGGTACTTTACCACAAATTAGTTGCATTCAAAAGCATCAAGTTGGTTATCCGTTTGTTAGCATTGTATCCTATTATATTTATCTTTAAACATTTTAAAATGCATTGATGCATGAAAGCAACATAAAAAAAAGAATAAAAATTATAATTAAAAAAAATGAAAAAAGTAACGCATTATAATGGGACTTTGAATTTATTTAGGGCAGGTTAAATTATTGTTGAATTATCATCCCTGACACCCTCACTGAATGGCAGCCACAGGATTTTGAATTCTGACCCTTTTTTATGCCCGGGCATCTACTGATGAGGAGGCATGATAGCGATGCACCTGTCCCTTTGTCCGTCTGTTTGTACATTATAAAATGTTGAAACTGTTGATATTTTTCAAGTCTTTCAAGGCATTGCTTTCAAACTTGGTATATACCTATTTACCATTATAAACACACTACATTATCAAAACCACGTAACACTATATGCAACATTCCAACAAAATTAAGGTCCCTGAATGACTTTGCTATTTGTTATGGACAAGGCTTCCACCAGGGCAAAAGTGTTTACTGAACACAGTCGGGATGAAGTAGAGCATTGTGGGTTATTCTTTGCCCGTTGAAATTGAAAGAAGCTTTGACGGACACAAACCCTAGGACTCTTCATCTGGAAGCATGCGCGTACCTCTAGGCCTCCATTAGTTTGCATTAAATTATGCGTAACCTTTTATGAAAAATCCAGAATATTTTGAGCAATATGGTTGTGTTTTAGTTATTTAGCGCGGATATATTGACAAGCATTTCACTGGTCAATTAAGTAGGTCAATATAAAATTTAAAAAGATTTTTTTTATCAGCTATGCCAAAATTATTTCTACTGTCAATTCGATAAGTAATACTAATGAGGGAACTATCCAATTTGAAAGAACTAACTCAGGTATACCCGGTTAAACCTAGGTAAACTGTTGACAGGCATGCTTATATTTAAAACCGTTATCATTTAACTTTTAACAGACTATATCATATCATATTGGGCTATAGAGAATTAAGTGCTTTGTCATGTCGATGGTAAAAAGTAAATTTTTGAGGCCTTAAAAAAAGCAATACTGCAAAATCATTTAATTTTGGGGGGACAAAATTTCGTGGTTTTGGTAAAAAAGACAATTTCGTTGGGACTTGAATTCGTGGATTTTGCATTTCAGGTAAGAAAATAAGGGTCAAAATTAATGTTCGTTGGGATTAAAGTTTGTGGTTTAGGTGAACCACGAAATCCACACAATTTAATCCCCCACAAAATTAATTATTTTACAGTAGTCAATGTTTTTATCTTAATGATTTTGCAGGGATTGAGTTTCATCTTAAGTGTTCCATATTAGTTGATTTCTATTATAAACAGCTATTTGTTTAAAAAGTGTAAAACCAATTGATTTTCTTCTTTTGTTTACAATGTATTTTAGTGTATTATAATCCAATTAATGCATTTGTACAACTGTGTTTTACCTTTGGGTGTAGTTTATGATTAAGGTAGTACCTGGTATATATTTCATTGTTTCAATGTTTCACTCTTAAACCTACTTCCATACCTATGGAGGCCGTTGTGTATAAATGATTCAATTGCTGGCAATAGTAATGAGGCATACACATTGGATTAAATAATAGGGCAATAAGTCATACAGTGAAAATATTTTACATGTTTTCAATAGCAATAAGTGATACAAGTTGAATTTTAAACTACTTTGATAAGTTATACAGTGATTTGGTTTTTACGCTGTGAAAGTGACTGCTACAGGAGGACTTTAGTTTAACTTTTGCTAACCAGTAGCTTAGAATAAAATGCTGACATTTTAGGAGCTTCAATATACTATAACTGTACTGTTAATTCAACAAGTCATACCAATGAGGGAACTATCTCATTTGAAAGAATAGCAGTTTCTTAAGTTAACTCCGGTATATGGTATACCTAGTTAAACCTAGATAAACACAGTTTACCTGATTAATGAGCTGATGTTTACAACCGTTATCATTTAAATTTTAACAGACTGTAACAATATTTCAATAAACATTCTGCTGTGGTTAACCAATGTACACAAGAATCACAAAACGTTTAGCTGTTTCTGAGTTAATTGAACTTAACTACCGTGTTGAACTACTACAGTGTATAACTAACTAAGTAATTGGCAGTCATAAAAGATGGGAGGCATAAATTCCTGCAGTTCAAGAAACGGGACAGAAATGGACACATTAGATTCTACCACAAAATACATGGAAATTGAATCACTCGTTGTTTGTTCATTATGCTTAGAAAAGTTCAAAGACCCCCCGAATGCTAAAATGTCAGCATACATTTTGCTATGATTGTTTGAAAAACCATGTGCATAATATAACGGAAAGTAAATCAAATGACATCATATGCCCCGCTCCACATTGTCGAAAGTGGCTGCTACCAGCTAGCACACTTTGTGCTATTACTGAGGATAAGTGGGATACGTATTTCCCGAAAAACATCACGATTTCCAAAATTCTGGAAAACTTGCCAAGTAATGAGGAATATTGTGATATGCACCCGGATAAATTGTACGAATATTTCTGTGAACAGGAGAGGAAACTATGCTGTAGTACCTGTGTGATAAATCATCATAAGCAATGTGACAATATTCATCCAATCAGGGAATTCACTGAAGAGCCAAGTAAATTTGCCACAGTTTCTAGAACTCTGTTTGCGGAACTCAAGAAATGCTTGGGTCAGTCACACACGATTATCAATCAATTAAAATACAATGTAGGGAAATTGGAACTACAGCGAGATGTTATCTTTAACGAGCTGGAAAAATTCCGACTAGAGATTGTTGATGAATTAGAAAAGAATGAAAAAACTATTAAAGAAAAGGTCAATGAACTTATTGCGAAATACGAACAAGTCGAAGTCATGGAAAATTTGAAACAGAAGTTTATAGACTATAATGAGAAAATGTCGAATCAGAACAAGGTTGAAGCCAAAGAGAAATTAAGAACACTACAAATTGTGGATAAATTTAGTGTACAAGATGCAGCCTCATTGCGAATGTTACAGAATAAGTTTAAGACTGTTTGTATAGAGTTTGTTTTAGATAGATATAAAGAGGCACAAGTAAAGAGACAACTTGGTAATATTGTGGGACATTTTCTTGTCACAGGGCGACCAGTATACTGACTGATGCCTCAAGTTAACTAAATATGAGTAATATATTAATTACGGAACTTATAATCCCATTCGAAAGAATAGCAGGGATTACAGTTACTCAGTTAAACCCTGTTAAACTTAATGAACTTAACCTGACAAACTAGCTTAAGTTTATAACCATTCTCATTTGCCTTTGAAATGACTGTAGAACACTCTTTTATTCTTGAAGGTAATTTCACATATTACAAAGTTAACATTACTGAAATAATTAAGAGACTTTTCAAAATTTTGTCATCAGATTGTCACATATTTGACACTAGGTTACAAACCTGTTCAGTTGACCTATGCCATGAGTACCGTTGGTATATATTTGACCATTGAAGTATTTACTTCCATGAATTAAAAAATATGAAAAAATTGTACTTACTTTACTTATTTCTGTTGAATTAACAATAGTTTTATTTTAACCAGCAGATATTTTTCTATATCTTTCTTTAATATTCCACTAAATCCTGTATTTTTATTCCTTGTAATTATGATGATGCAAGTGCATTCTTTATTATAAACTCCTCTATGATTATTTTATTCCTTCTTTTTTAAACAATCACAAATTTATAAAAACATTTTTTACATAAAAAATACACAATCATCTACCTTCATCTAAATTCCAAACATTTGTGTAACTCAGACTAGTTCTAGAAAATCCAAGCATCTAAATGACACAGATTTCGAATATATTAAGAGCTCCAGAATTATCACATATTTTGTAAGGCACTACTGCTACCTCTCTCATTCTCACCTCTAGATTAAATTAGTTTTCTTGGATTCTGTTTTTCATGAGCAATATATAGAACTTACCTGTAATTTACAGTTAGTTTCTCAGATCGGTAAGCACATTAGCCAATACCTGCAATAGCTCATTAAATGCTGGCGTGTTAGTTTGGAACCTAACTGTAACAATGAGAATTTACAGACTAGTTCAGTAGTTGTTAGTGAATATCTGCACCCGTTTATCATATCTGACAATGGGTTGGTTTTAACAGACTAATTTGTCTTGGAGGAAGATGGATGGTTCTATTATTATTTTATACAAGTTCATGAAAATAAAGGCTTTAGTTTTTTGCTGCATTCCATGGTATTGTTTGGCTATCTAATGAGTGTTACCAGTTGTTGTTTTTTCAATAAGACGCTGCTAGCTGAAGTCAAACACCTGATTACCGGCAATGATTGGATTGAAATGGTTATTTATTGAACTTAAGTGTGAAAATCAATGGTGAAAGCAGTCGTTGGCCTGAAACTTCAAGTCACAGCGACCAAACTTGTTGAAAGTTTTTAAATCAGTATTTGTTCCGCTCATTTTTGGTACAATAGTTATTAGTTGTAAACGGACAAAATTGTCACGTCAAACCATGTTGTCACATTTTGAGGATTAATGATTATGTATTAGATTATTATTAAGAAGAAACTGACTTTGAGACAAGTTGGTATTTTAAGTCGGACATGATTTCCTAATCTGACCTGTCTCTCATTCCAAAGGTTAAGGGCACCATCTGAAGACCTTAGTTTCGGACAGGCATAATGACTGCATCAAATTGAGCATTTCATGTCATGGTCACCAGTTATACATAGATTTATATAAAGAAAACATAGAAATCGTCTGGTCTTAAATTACAATGCCTAGAGCTTTTACAGTTGGTATGTTGCATCATCTAGTGGTCCTCTACCAAGATTTCTCAAATTATGCTCCTGAGGTCAAAACTGTCCCCACCTCAGGGGTCAACAGTTTGTTATAGACAATTATGTAGGAAAAACACATAAGAATCTTCTAGTCTAAAACTACAATGCCAAGAGATTTGATATGTAGCATCATCTACAGATCCTCTAGAAAGAGTGTCCAAATTATGCCCCTGTCATCAAAATTGGCCTGCCCAGGGGGTCACCAGTTTTACATAGCCATTATTATAAGAGAAATCACACAAAAATCTTCTTGTCTAAAACCACAATGCCTTGAGCTTTGATATTTGGTATGTAGCATCATTAAGCAGTCTTTATTCTTAAAAAGTGTAGAAATATCCCGCTTTACTGCATGTCTTATGCATTTTATTGCAGCCAATAACTTGCCTGCTATTGCAAAACAACTGCTTAAATATTACAAATTGAATGTTCCTTATGTTTTATTTGTCCAAAATATTTACAGCTGAGTTTGGCATACTGAGTTATTTGTTTCCATTTGTTTACCATTCAAAGCGTGAAGGAATTGTTGATGAGAATTGTGATTACGTCTGCTGAATAAATTCTGCGTTAGACATTCTCCTCATTTCTCCTGACAGCTTGCTTTTTGCTCACCTAACTAAACACAAATTTCTCAAAGGTGAGCTATTGTAATCTCCATTTGTCTGTTGTTTGTTTAAATTTAGCTTCTGGTTCTTTAGACAGCCAGAATTTATAGGCGCATGTTCTTCAGCTAGATTAATTGTCAAAGAAGAAATTTTCTGTCATATTGCATTTACTAAGTTTAATTTTGAACCTTTGTGAAGAGAGCAACTCCTCCTTTTGAAGAGCACTTTTTAAATCGCTCCTTTTTAGAGAGTACAACTCCTCCGATTTGAAGAGCACAACTCCTCCTTTTGAAGAGCACTTTTTGAACTCCTCCTTTCTAGAGAGTACAACTCCTCTAATTTGAAGAGCACAATTCCTCTTTAAAGAGCACTTTTTTCAAGTACAACTCCACCACTATTTTGAAGAGTGCATACTCCTGATTAAAGAGTCTGATGCTTCTGGAACTGGGGCATCTTCTGTATCAACACTTATATAATCCCCTAAAAACTAAAATGACTAAACTCTTCTGGGGGCCTTGCCCATATGGATAAATGAAAGCTTAAAAATAAAACTGCAAGCTTTCTGTCGATTCAATAAGTAATACTAATGAGGGATCTACTCCATTTGAAAGAATAGCAAAGACTAAAGTTAACTCAGGTATACCCAGTTATACCTAGATAAACAAACATAGTTTACATGACAGAGGAGCTGATGTTTACAACCGTTATTGTTTAACTTTGAACAGACTGTAGCTGAACATGTCCTGAAGTTTCCTGGTAACTATAATTTGAGGAATGAAGTAGGTAGGCGTTAACGATCTTATGTCGAGAAGACTTAAACCAGTTCATTAATGTGTTATTAATGTAAACCTCTAAAACTGGCTTCATTAAACTGTTAGGTGATTATTTTATGTCTTTTTAACTGCGATATAATTATCATTGTATTGGTTTGCCCAATATTAATACTGATAATCATTAGATTTTACCATAGAGTATATTAGCACTTACTGGTACTTGAGTTTGACTTCTAAGGAGGGTGCTCTGAATTATGATGATTATGTGTGGAAGGTAATTGCATAGTGGGTGGGGAGTACCTAGGATTGAGTTGATTACATTTGGTATGTGACTCCCTGTGTTGAAGGTTTTTATACCATAGGCTTGGTGAATAAGCCAATATTGGTTGTTTGTAATGCCGATGTGCCATTTGCAATATAACATAATTATGTAAGCAAAATTTGTCTTGAAATTATACTCATGACTTTGTAATTTGGTTTTCTCTCAGTTAATATAATCTTTATATTCATGATTTTTTTGCAACCTAAGTGACCAAACGAGGCCCCGCTGTGACTTGACCTAGTTTACAAACACCAGAAGGAAGGCCAAAAGGATGACCCCACACTACAAGGACAACTCACTAACAACATTGTATAGACATTTGAAAGAAACAAAGCAGCCTTATGTCGCACCACAAAATTACAGTGGGGCAAATACCAAAATGAACACAGTTTTATAAAAAGGCCAGTGGTCAACATGTTTTTTTTATTTTCCAAAGGAAGGTTGACAAGCAGACTTTTACCTTTGTACAGACAGACTTACTAATGTCACTGGGGTTGATGGACTATATTTTACCCTTCAGCCAACCTAATATGGAACAGCCAGACAGGGTAAATAAAAGTTTTCCCTCCTATAATAATTAAGTCATTCAAATATGCAATTAGGGGAGGCAATTAGAACATAGAGGGGTTCCTACAAGACTGTAGTAAGTCCTTCTTTAATTATATGTAGTTACTCCAGTCTTGCGGCCATCCCTCGACATGGTGATCAAAATCTGCCAATGAATGTAAAGTGTTACACTGTTTGATACGCTTAAACATCTTCAGAGCATTGACATGATCAATGTTTAGCAACAAACATCATTACAGTTCAGGAATAATTATATGAATATTATAACTCTCTGCTTCATCTCGAAGTCTGAATCGTAATCAAGCAGACATGATTCCCATCATTAGCTCTCTTTGCCGCTTTATTTCTCCCATAATACTTTATGAATCGTTTGTGTTTTGCTTGTTAATGGACAGTTGTTTTTCTCCATGTTAAGTTTTTTGGTTTTCTCAGAAATCATGTCCCAAATATTCTGATTGATGTGAAGATCTGTTTGCTCAGCTTTTTGATAGTCTAAAGAGTATTTAAATCTGGTTAAAGGTGCTGCCTTACTAATGGTGTGTTGCAAAACTGAAATAAAATAGGGTATTTAAATCTGGTTAAAGGTGCTGCCTAACTATTGGTGTGTTGCAAAACTGAAATAAAATAGAGTATTTAAATCTGGTTAAAGGTGCTGCCTAACTATTGGTGTATGCAAAACTGAAATAAAATAGGGTATTTAAATCTGGTTAAAGGTGCTGCCTAACTATTGGTGTGTTGCAAAACTGGAATAAAATAGAGTATTTAAATCTGGTTAAAGGTGCTGCCTAACTATTGGTGTGTTGCAAAACTGAAATAAAATAGAGTATTTAAATCTGGTTAAAGGTGCTGCCTAACTATTGGTGTGTTGCAAAACTGAAATAAAATAGAGTATTTAAATCTGGTTAAAGGTGCTGCCTAACTATTGGTGTGTTGCAAAACTGAAATAAAATAGTCATATAATTTTGCTGAATTTTGGTAAAGTTATAGCTTGGCTAACTTGACTCTGACCTTTTAATTAGCATAATTTAACAGTCGATATATTGCCTACGTTTACAACACTGAGTGTATGCTTTCATAATCGGGGAGTATCACAAAGACGCTAGAGATGTAATACAAACACAAATTTGAAATACCGATATCGCACGTTTTGCTTATGGAAATTGATATATTCAAAGCAAGAACCTTTTAATATATTCTTGCATAAAGGTCAGACTCAAGTCAAAATAGCCATATGTATCAATATCCTATAAAAAAGCAAGCTGTTTTAAAAACATCAGCATTCTGTAGTCATTTAGTATTTTACCTCCAAAATACTATATAGAATCAATACCAAATAGAAGTAAAGTATCGATCTATCATTAAAAAATTCCCAGAAATTTGTTTGCATTTAATGCAAAAGAAATTGCAAAACAAACTCAATACCTCATTGATGATTATGCTGTAGTAGATGCAAACATGTGAATTACATATCACATTACTTACAAAGCATACTTGAAGGAAACTCATTGCTATTTTTAAAAAGAAAATAACTGAGTGTTTAATATCTATGGTTTATAATTTGCTTTTAATTACAGGTAACAGATCATTGATAGCGGAAACGAAATTGGTTGTAAATTATATTTTTTTAAGAAAAAATATTTTTTTCATTTTAGTCTTTATCAATGATACAGTTACCTGTGGTTTTAATTGCTTATTTCCAAGAAATTTTTCAAAAGCAACCACCAGTGACTTGAAATTACATGAAACAAAAAAATTCTCAATTTATGGATCAGCACCTTTAAGTGTGTCAGAGAGAAGTGGCATAAGGATCATTCACACAATTAGATAGAGCATTTCTACCATTGTCTGTTGTTGTAAATTGATGCTGACTTATAGAAATATTTCTATGGGTCAACAAACTCGGTGAATATATGGCCTAATTCTGTTCCCATCAACTTTATTGTATCTTGCTAATAACATTGTATGTTTTTATGTTATGTTCCATCATGTAAAAGCTTCTTATATATAAATTCATGGCTACAAGTCACACCAAACAATTGTTTGTTTGTGGTACCTCAGACTTGTTATGCAACAAGCGCTCACTGGTAACATATACATTTTTCACTCTGTAGCCCTGTTTTGAAACAAGTCGTTTCCTAGTGTAGCACTTCAGAGTGCTCGAAAGTGGTTTTGTTAGGCAATGTGCTCCAGTCTACACCATTTAAGTTACATCGCAGAGAAATCAGTCTACAACAATTGAAATTAATTATTCAATAACTCTGAGATTCCACCATTTAAAACAAGTTACATTTAAATGTCTAGAAACCAGTCTACAACCAGGAATTTAGTCACTTTGACCTTGCACAAAAACAAATGCCAAATTCTACCTTCAGAATGTTGGCATTGAAGAGTTCCTGCCAAGTTTCCTACCTCCTATTTGATGTGTACTTTACAATGTAATGAAAATGGATTTCCCAGTGTGTAATAGACAAACTGTTTGTATTTTGTCTGGCTTGCCATGGTTTTACTAAGGGTTTAATTTTATAAGTGCTTGTTACAATAGCTTGAAGATAAATATATCTTTAATTCATTGTTACAAAATACTGTAAGAAAGCATCCAGATTCTCCGAGTTAGTGAAGCTGTATCAATGAAGGATGAAAGGTGCCACATTAACATGATGTTTTATTCAACTGTGTCTTATGAAATATAAGATTAAACTTTATGGAGCCGTAAATATGACAAACTCCTTTGGTTTTATTGCTGCATAAAACACATTGGGGCTGCTTTACAATGGGTGGAGTCAGGGACTCCATGGGCTGCTCAGACAGTCTTTAGAAAATAAATGTAGGTAAGATTATTGCAAGTAATTTAGTAATGAGTCAATTTATTACTCAGAAAATGAAAATTTGCTACGGAATGGAACTGAAAAGGTTAGTTGCATAAGAAAGCGCTCAGTAGCCCACACCCAGTAAAGTGTTTAGAAACAGTATGTTAGCAGCGAACATTACATGTTCCCTAGTAGCATGTTGTTGCATCATAAGAAATAGTTCAGCACTACCAAAAAGCACTCGATACCACCTTGGCTACTGCAACAGGCTCAAGACCTCAGGTACAAACAAAATGTAATGCACTTTATAACATCTACTCTAAAAGTTAAATCATAACTCAATAGTCTGTTTTGATTTATCATGAATCCAATGGATAAGCTTCACATGCAGCCTTCTCCCAAACAACTTTCAAAAACAATAACATATTGAAGAGCATGGTTTGCACAGGTCTTGAAAAATACTTGAATTTATTGTATAGTACTTGGAAAGTATACTTGAATTAAAAACTGCTTAATAGTCCTTGAAAAGTACTTGAATTTTTAAAATATTGCTAAATCTTTAGTTAATAAGTGTACGTAGAATGAGTATGGTGCTATTAGAAAACTGACAAAGAGAACATATCAGATATAAGATGACAAAAAAGGACCAGAGGATCGAGAAAAATCTACGCACAACCGTATTTACTAATCTTTTTTCTGAAATGATACAACTGGATATGACCATTGTGACAATTGGCATCTGATTTCTCAACCTTCTACCGTTGTTATGTCATTGAATTTGATGGCAATTATTGTATGTATGAAAATTAATTCTTTGTCCTTGGGGGAAAATGTACTTGAAAAGTACTTGAAGTTTATTTGCCAATGGGAAATTTTGTATGAACCATGCATGGCCAGTGAAAAGTATCACAAGAAATGAAACAGTGATAGGATTTATATGCTGTGAATCCATAAGGCAGAGAAATCTCTGCTTTTGGATAAAGGCAATTACCAATAATAGCAAAATTAACCCCATTAGTAAATTATGATAGCTAATAAAAGTTTGTTATGATTAATATTATATGCACTTTTATGATGATAGAGTAATGTCTAAGTAGGTATTTTGTTACACCATCCATGGCAGGTTGGGATGATCCCGCCCCTTTTCATAGGAAGGATCGTTTGAAGATGTGATATCAAAAGTTAGGATGGTTAGAGGATAAGCTTCAGCAACATTGTAGTATGTCTCATTCACATATTCATTCATATACTCATGGCTGTAAAAAAGAAAATTATCTTTTTATGTTAAGTTAATTAAGTTGTTAATTTGCTTATTAATAATGTCATTAACTTTTATAAGAAGAATTATAGATGGTATGCTTTTTTTATTAAGTTCAAAGATGCTATGACCCATTTATTGGCAAACTTTTGTGCACTTTTGAACTTGTGAAAGCTTTCTTACATTTTTTGTGTACCGTATGTTTTGTTACGCACCCTAGATTTTGCAGATACAGTACAAAGGAAGTCCAACTGTAACTCCCAGTGGACCCAATGCGTTTTGTGCAATGTTGACTATAATATGCATTGATGTGGTTAATCTGTCGAAAGTGTCAAATATTTTATGTTTCCAATTGGTTGAACAAAGGACCATGGACTATTTTCCTGCCATTACTAGGTGATATTGTTTCTACATTATAAGGACAGCATACTGAGTTGCTATAATAATTATGTGGATACTGTACTTGTTGCTATTTTATGAGCAGATCATCGAAGAAAAACTGAACTGGTTACTGGATAATAGACTTCAGAAAGTGTAATAAACCATTGGCTATATATTCTCTTGCTCCAGTAGACAAACATAAAACTGTAAAATCATTAATTTTCGTGGGAGATTAAATTTTGTGAATTGCGTTTCACTTTCAACCACGAAATCAAATCCCATTGAAAACTAATTTTGGCTCATGCATTCATTACCTGAGGTGCAAAATCCATAAATTTACAACCCATTGAAATGGTTTTTTTTACCAAAACCACAAAAGTTCGTCCCCTCAAAGTTAAATAATTTTACAGTACATCATTTTTCTAGTTAACCAATCATCTGTCTTGTCTGAAGACTTGTTTGACAACACAATTGATACAGAAACCATTATAGTGCTGAACTAAGGAGATAATTGACAAGTTCAGTTAGGCAGTTATGATACACATTGTTAGGCGAGTTATGATACACATTGTTTGGGCAAGATTTTAGCACATGTACAAAGAGTTGATGGAGGGGAGAGGTTACTTTTCTACAAGGTAATTGATTATATGGGTTTGGCGCAAACTAAGAACTTGGATATAGTAATGTAACACAATGAAATTTTAGCATTACCTGATGTAGTTCTTGCAACTTGTATCGATTTTATACAAGGGCATGTGTACCCCATGCTATAAGACACACATTTGCAAATTGAAATTGTTTAAGGCATGTTAGAACCGTCTGCATGTGTTTAATACCCCAATACAGAGACAATTGACATTACGCCAGAGCATAAATCGCTCCTCCTGGTTGTTTGTCGAGGCTGCTTGGCGAAGATTTTCAACTTAATCCATCGGACCACATGATAATAATTTACCATTTTAATTTATTTAAAGGGTATTGATTGATTACTGGCGTAATGTCAATTCAGTGAATATACTGTACAGCCAGGGAGCTTATTGCGGCTGGGTACCACTTTTTGCGGTTGGGTGCCACATTATTGCAGTTTGGTACCACTTTTTGCGGTTGGGTGCCACATATTATGGCTGAGTACCCTTATTGCAGCTGGGTCCCACTTATTCCGGCTGGTTGCCACTTATTGAGACTGGGTACTTCTTATTGTGGCTGGGTGCCACTAATTGCTGCTGGATGCCACTTATTGCAGCTGGATGCCAGTAATTGCAGCTGGATACCACTAATTGCAACTGGGTGCTTCTTATTGCGACTGGGTGCTTCTTAGTAAGGCTGGGTGCCATTTATTGCAACTGGGTACCACGTGTTGCAGCTGGATACCACATATCAGGGGCGTAGCTATGACCTTAGCAATGTGCAGGCCCGTAGGCAAAGATGAAAGAAGTAGGGGGTCCGGGGGCATGCTACCCCTGATTTTTTTATTCCTTGAAAGGTACTGGTGCATTTTGACTTATACTAAGTATTTATCGTATATTTAGGAGATCAAATTTCAAGTTAAACTTAAAAAAAATATATTTTTTCTCGAAATGATGTGTAGGCCCAGGCCTAATGGCCTAGCGGCAGCTACGCTACTGCATATTGAGACTGTTTGCCACTTATTGCGACTGGGTGTTTCTTATTTCAGCTGGGTGCCATTAATTGCAGCTGCACTATACTGTTGCTGAATGGGGCGAGCTTTTAGACTTGTATGTTGGAGTCAAAGTGCACAAAAGAAGAATCCTTGTCTACCATGTGATTGTGTCTTCTATAACATATGAATCTGATTATGATGACAAGTATCAGACTCTGCTGTAACCTAATTCTATCAACCAATTCTTCTTGCCACCCAACAAATCATATTAACAATGATCCTTGGTATTCATTTATAGTGTAACTTATCTTCTGTTTAACCTTATATTTTTGTGACCTTCATTTTTGGTAGGCACCACATTACACCAGGTATTATTTGTGGTGATTTTAGCTCACCTGTCACATAGTGACAAGGTGAGCTTTTGTGATGACTTTTCGTCTGTTGTCCGTCTACAATTTGCTTGTGAGGGAACATTTTTGAGCCAATCATCATGAAACTTGGTAAGAATGTTGTTCTCCATGACATCCAGGCTAAGTTTGAAACTTGGTCATGTGGGGTCAAAAACAAGGTCACTAGGTCAAATCGTAGAAAAATTGTGGGTACACTCTAGATGTCATCAATTTTATCCAATCTTCATGAAACTTGTTCAGGATGTTGTTCTCCATGAAATCTAGGCCAGGTTTGAAACTAGGTCATGTAGGGTCAAAAACTAGGTCACTAGGTCAAATATTAGAAAAACCTTGGGTTCACTCTAGATGTCACCAATTTGATCCAATATTCATGAAACTTGGTCAGGATATTGTTCTCCATGAAATCTAGGCAAAGTTCCAAACTAGGTCATGTAGGGTCAAAAACTAGGTCACTAGGTCAAATCTTAGAAAAACATTGTGTACACTCCAGAGGTCATGGTTTTGATCCAATCTTAATGAAATATGGTCAGAATGTAAGTTGTATTGATACCTAGACCAATGTGCAACAGGTGAGGGACCTAGGGCCCTTTGGGACCTCTTGTTATTTTCCTAATGTTTTTTCATAAAAAGAGTTCCTCAGACTTTAACCAAATGTCATGTGGTATGTCCACCCTGCTGAATGATGTATTTACACTTGTTTGATGTTATATCAAACATGTCATCCCTGAGATAACTGACTCGAGTCTTTCCTAGACAAATCAGTAATGATAATTGATTGTAGAATACATATTGATGATGATATTGTAATGTCTGTCATTGAGTGATGTAGCGTGGACACATTTATCTGGTATATCTTGTCTCGTGTATCTTGTCTCGGAGAATTTGTCTGAGTTACAAGTGTACTACAGACATTATTCACTGGACTTTATTCCCCTCTGTCTTTCTGTGTATTGCTGTATGATGAGGCATTAGGTGTAACATCTACTGCAGATCTGGACATATGTTTTTATTTGTCTGTTTGCAGAAAGTCTGTCAACATACCCTTTATATCGCTGGCTTAGAATGAGAAGGTCGTAACTACAAAATTGATGATTTGAGAAAACAAGAAAAAACTGTCTGAAATTTCATCTTTACTTATGGTAAAACAAGCTTTTACAACTTCATTTTGATTGATTTTCATGAAAATTGGCTCATAAGAAGCGCCTTGTGATGCATATTTCAAATATGTATCAGTCTTATAAGGTTATAAGTAGTAGTTAAGACCTTCTCATTCTAAGCCAGAGATATATTCATTAAGGACAACTCCTCAAGCTTCTATTTTCTCATCAAATTATTTCCCTTTACAACCTCAAACATAGGTATAATCGGTTCAATTGAAAAAGTTATGTTTTTTTATTGATTAAATTAATTATCTAGTCGGGTTGCCTGACATGTTTGCCGACTGCAATGGTGTATCAACTATAACAAAGTTAGACTACTCATGTTAAATCTCAGTGAAATTTATACACTAAAACAAACTTAGACAACTCAGGTTAACTCTCAGTGAAATTTATCAACTAAAAAAAGTTAGACAACTCATGCTAACTCTCAGTGAAATTCATCAAATAAAACCAAGTTAGATAACTAACGCATGTTGACTCTCAGTTAAATTTATCAACTAAAACAAAGTTAGACAACTCATGTTAACTCTCAGTGAAATTTATCAACTAAAACAAAGTTAGACAACACATGTTAACTCTCAGTAAAATTTATCAACTAAAACAAAGTTAGACAACTCATGTTAACTCTCAGTAAAATTTATCAACTAAAACAAAGTTAGACAACTCATGTTAACTCCCCGTGCAATTTATCAACTAAAACAAAGTTAGACAACTCATTACATTTAAAACCCTTAAAATCTATTGTGTGACTTACGCATTAAAATATATATTCACCTTTGTTCTATAGCGTAGGAGTGTTTGAATGCCGAGAAAAGCCATCATCTAATTAACGGAGGGTAAAACATGTTCGTGAGTTTACATCAATAGCGCCTTTGATTGTAATATAAGTGGTAAGAATAGGTTAAAACGTCTACAAAACGGAGCGGAGTTTAGTCCCTTTAAATCAGGATTATTAGAGAACTTGGTTTAGTTCAATGACTTGCAGCAATGTCACCTCCAGCACTAACAGTTCCACACGACTAATGTTAGTCTAATGGCGGGAATCTTACCTAGAAATAGATTCTAAATTGACAAATTACAGCAATAACTACCAGTAATATTGTCTAGTCTCCAGTTATTATTATATTTATTTCATTGTTAGAAACACAGATTATACTTCAATCACAATCTAACTTGTGACTGAGATATTTTTAGCTCGACTATTCGAAGAATATGAGAGCTATTACAGTCACTTGTTCGTCGGCGTCGGCGTCGGCGTTGCATATGGTTAAAGTTTTACATGCAAAACTTTAACCTTGGTTATATTTCAATAACCAGTGCATATATTGGATTGAAACTTTGCACTGGCTTTCCCTGTCATGTAATCAACCATGTTAGATAACTCTTGCATGAATTTAATGCAAATTATGGCCCTTTTTTACTTAGAAAATTTGGTTAAAGTTTTGCATGCAAGTTACTAATAAGGCCATATCTCAAATAGTATCTGTGCTATGGCATTGAAACTAACAACACTAACTAACCATCATAAGGCAATGGTACCGGTCATGGGTAATAGCTCTATTATGATTATTATTTGAGTTATGCCCCTTTTTAACAAAGAATTTTCTTGGTTAAAGTTTTGCATGCAAGTTTCATTCAGACCATATCTCAGCTACTATCCATGATACTGCATTGAAACTTACAACACTTGTTTACCATCATCAGTCAATGGTATCAGTCAAGGGCAATAACTCTATTATTTTTTTATTTCAGTTATGCCCCTTTTTAACATAGGAGTTTATTGGTTCAAGTTTTACATGCAAGTTCTATTCACGCCATATCTTAGTTACTATTTATGATATTGCATTGAAACTTATAACACTTGTTTATCATCATTAGTCAATGGTACTGGTCAATTGTAATAACTCCATTTTTAGTTTAATTCGAGTTATGCCCCTTTTAACTTAGACTTTCCTTGGTTAAAGTTTCGCATGCAAGTTGTAACATTCAAACCATATCTCACCTACTATCAATGATATTGCATTGAAAAGTTTAACTTTTGTACATTAGCTTTCATTGCCATGTAGTCAACTAAGTAGCGTAACTCAATTTCAATATAATACAAATTTTAAATGGCCTGTTTTGAACTTATATTTTT
The DNA here is from genome assembly GCA_963678985.1 of Spisula subtruncata. NCBI lineage: Eukaryota > Metazoa > Mollusca > Bivalvia > Venerida > Mactridae > Spisula > Spisula subtruncata. Next base: position 27,777,442 of record OY787672.1, read on the forward strand.
TCTGACAAGTGGCTGCGAATAGTCGAGCGCGCTGTCTAGTGACAGCTCTTGTTTATTTCAGTTATGCCCCTTTTTAACATAGGAGTTTATTGGTTCAAGTTTTACATGCAAGTTCTATTCACACCATATCTTAGTTACTATTTATGATATTGCATTGAAACTTATAACACTTGTTTATCATCATTAGTCAATGGTACTGGTCAATTGTAATAACTCCATTTTTAGTTTAATTCGAGTTATGCCCCTTTTAACTTAGACTTTCCTTGGTTAAAGTTTTGCATGCAAGTTACATTCAAACCATATCTCACCTACTATCAATGATATTGCATTGAAAAGTTTAACTTTTACCAAAAATAAATGGGTGCGAGGTTTTGAATGTGTCATATGACGTATATCTAAGAAAATGATTGGTGCAGAGCTACGATATTTTGACATAAGGAGCAAAATGGTCTCCTGTTTCCCCGCTCATACAAACCTGAGATACGAGGTTTTGACGATCCAGCGAGGATATCAAACTTGTGTTGTTTGGCATGGTATTGTATTCAATACTAAAAATAATTACTAAACTACTTTAAACTCATCACTGATTTATTACATGACTGTATCCTCTACATTATTATTTTAATTTGTCACCATTGTTTTAAAATTGACTCCTTTAACAAATCATATCTTACTCATATGATTATTTTGTAGAAACTTTGTTATGTCAGTGGATGTATACAATTCCCTTTAAAAACACACATTTCTTGAATAGAGTACAGTGCCGCTTGAAGTCTTAAAATCATTTTCACTGACAAATATTTGTTAATAGTCCAGTGTTGAGATAATTGCCATGCCTCAACAACCATTGTACATTAGCTTTCATTGCCATGTAGTCAACTAAGTAGCGTAACTCACGTTTCAATATAATACAAATTTTAAATGGCCTGTTTTGAACTTATATTTTTTCTGACAAATGGCTGCGAATAGTCGAGCGCGCTGTCTAGTGACAGCTCTTGTTATAATATATTCCTAAAAGACAAAAGTGGTATCAAAGTGGTTATGTGTATATTGTTGACTTAGAGTAAGAAGGTTGTAAGTACAAAATTGATGTTTTGAGAAAACATTTGCTTAAAAAATGTCCAAAAATTTCATGGCAGTCACCAGGCCACAGCACAGAAAGATGACTATGCAGCGAAGTCTCAGAAACGCTCTGGCTATAAGGTTGCAATGGCTCAATGTCCCTTGCTGCAATCTGGTTCAAATCACACTTTTAAATGCAGAGGAAAGAAATGAATGTTTTTTTTTAAAAAAGTTTGCAACAGTTGTATATTTATTGTTAAAACCTGCCAAAATCTGTTCAGTACAAGTGTTAATCATCATAACATGTTCAATGTCATTATGTACCTTGTGCAATAACGCAATAATGATAAAAACATGTGCTTTATTTACAAAGTCGGCCATGTTGTTTATCTAGATTTACATAGACAGTTGTTTTCATCATTAACACGGTGTTACACTGTATCATTTATGCCAGAGAAAGTCTGATATATCTGACTGTGTGAATAGTTTGTCTTACTTTTGATACAGTCTTATAGCTTGGCCACATTGACATGAGCCTGAGCTTTGATTAGCATAATTTAACAGTTGATATATTGTCTACGTTTACAACACTGATTAATGTTTTCACAATCAGGGAGTTTCACAATTATGCTCGAGATGTAATACAAACACAAATCTTAAATGCCGATATTGCACGGTTCAAATACAAGAACCTTGTAATATATTCTTGCATAAAGGTCAGACTCAGGTCAAAATAGCCAAGCTATACTAAAAGTCATGTGACTGATCATGTAACCATAAGCCTAGGTCCCACTGAGCAATTTTTGCCTCGGGGATGTACTCCCGATTTAAATAAATCAGCTTCTGGAAGCCTCGTGAATAGAGATTTAATAATTTTTCTAACTACTTCCCTGATGCTTCCCGTAGATCAAGATGGCCCTTTTCTGGCCCTTTTTCACCCCTTGCAAATAGGCTGTGACTGTAACCCTCATGATTTGTCAAAGAGATGAACACAACTTTCATAAAAGTAAGTTTCTCTTTTCTCTACTCTACTATTAGAAAAGACGAAAGTCTAATTCAAATTATTGGAGTTCACTCAGGTGAGAGAATAATAACCAAAGTGACGCTCTTGTTTGCATATTGCATATATATGGCCCAATAATATATAATCACAGACACACTGATGTTCTTAACTTAGTTGAATATTCCCAATTGTTTTCACGAGTTGCACAAAAAATCACTTGATATCATTGTCTCTAACTTTGTTGGCGATGGAGATACATTAATTTCACATTTGCACATACATTTAGCATGCAAATCTAAGGAAAATATTATAACATAAAATGAAAATAAAACACAAACAACTGTTGCTATGCCTTGATGCCCTATAAATACTTCAGGGTCGTTAATCCCTCGTCATTGTTAAGGAATGTCTCCATGCACATATTGACATGGATTGTTGGTAGACTTTATGTGATTATTAATGACGGTTTCCGTGCCAACTGTGCTCTGTTATAATGTGCATAACTAGGATGCCATCTAGTCTATTCATTATTGCCTCAATTTGTTCTCTACTTTTCATTTCAAATATATAGTTAATTGATTTCCTGAAGTTGGTGCCCTATGAACATTATATTCACCAGACTTGGTGCAACATTAAACTGTTAAATCATTTCATTTTAATGGGGCGAAATTTCATGGTTTTGATAAAAAAGACCATTTCGATGAGACGTTAATTCATTGATTTTGCATTTCAGGTAATAAATACAAGAGTAAAAATCTATTGTTCAATGGGACTAAATTTCATGGTAGAATATGAACCACGAAATCCACGAACTTTAATCCCCACGAGAATTAATGATTTTACAGTGCTTGCTTAGTCTCATATATCCACTGAACTTACTTCCTAAATGTTTGTGTTGTTCATAATTACCAGATGTGCTTTAATTCGGTAGATTTGTTAGTGAGGATACTTTAGTCATAATGTAACAATGGCCCATACTTGTTAATAATAGGGTTTGAAAATGCCATATAATCAAAATACCGTTTTTTTTATCTCTTTAATTATTCCTGTTTATCGTTTTCCCCGCACTTTATTATCACATACTTGCTCATCTAGGGTTAATAAACCAAGGGGACATTATCAAAACGAAAATGCGAAATTTCTATTTGTTTTCATTTGGGCTGAAGAAAAATCGAATATAATCAATTCCATCATATGTATTATTAATTATTCCATTCCTATTCAAGAAGATGTTTTGCGTATGAAATATATTATTTTGATGGTTCTATATTCAATGATTTCTAAAAGAATTTTAGTTTCATAAAAAAACTGCTTTTCACATTTCCTGAAAAGTGGTGTATCATCTTACAGCATTTTCAAATGATGCTGTCGATGTGTGGGTAGCGGTGGCTTAGAGGTAGGGATCAAGAGGTCCCGGGTTCAACCTCCCTCTGGACCACTGTTTAATTTCTCTGAGCAAGACACACAGCTCCACTCCACCATAGTGTCAAATGGTACCTGTGAGGGCAGTGTCTATTCCTGGGCGCCGCAGATAGATGTTGGCTGCCACACCACAGGAGAGAAATAGTCTCCCCAGGGAGACAATAGTGTATGTTTCCTTATGTAGCCCAATGACCAGTGGAAGTTGAAATGTCAAAGGGTGCTTGAGCCGCTTAACAGCTGAAAAGAGCCCTAGAAAATTGGTAGCTAATAAAAAAAATTATGTACTATCTTACGAAGTTGCAAGGTGGCTGTTATATTAAAATTGTTTCGCTTGAAATTTCTCCAATCTACGGTACATTTCTGTGGAGGAGTCAGGAAAATTGTAATTATTTAGATTCACTTATCACAGTGTGACTGTCTGACACCACATTAATTCTCAGAAGTGTATAATATACATACCAACATTATTCAAGCCTCATTACACTTATTGGAATCCTCCTGACCCACATGCCGACTTCCGAGAAAAATGATAAATATAAGAATATTACTTCACACTCACACTTCACACTCACAGACATTTCAGGCTGACAATATATTGTGTGTTGCAATATTATCATGCCTAATACAATCATGTTGAAATATTAAAATAAAACCGAAATGTAAGAGTGCAGGAAATTTAAAAGTCATTCACCATTTGACACCCACTATAGTCTGAGAGTACAAAATAACTTTCCTTTAAAAACTGTAAGTTTGCTGGTTTCAATTCGTAAAAACAGATGTTGTCTAAAGGATGGAATAGTAGATGAATGTGTACATCAATTTTGGATATCTAAGAACCAAATAACCGACCATATGGTGCTATTGATACCTTAGACATGCATTACCATATGTTTAGCTGAATTCACTAAATGTTGCTGTAGTCGTTGTTTTGTAGACAGAATTTGAATTCCTACCTTTTCATGTAATTGTGGCCGTCGCTTAAGCAAAGCACTTCTTGCAATGGCGCATTCCAAGGGAGATAATCCATGCCTTCTATACATTTATTACATATCATGAATTTGAATCACTGAATTGGTTGTATAGCTTCTTGCAAATAATTTAATCTGTGATCATAATATATGAGAATTAACCTGCCAAATAAGGTTCCAATGCCAAATTTCTTTGGTATAGACTTAGATATGCCTGATAAATTCAAGTATAAAACATTAAATTGTGATTTTGAGATGTATAAATTGACGAAATACAGTCTTATGTGTAAACATCTGCATACTTACTGCATTTTAGGATGAAATAATTTCTTTGATTTGCAATACTAATGGTACAAATTATTGATACAAATTAGACAGTCTCATGGTCAAAGTCATATAGACATATCACTGGTTATGAGTTTGCATCTATATCTGACATAACCAGGGCTTCTCATTCAGTCAATCAGAAATGCAAATACTTCAATCCCTTATGATATTGTGTACACATTTCCACGTTGGTGAAATAATTTCTTGGTTTACAGTATTTGTCTATAGTGCCAGTGAGGCAAATTGCTTAGAAGAAAAATTTGACCCATAATTGGCTAGTATGTGTGCAGCTTTTTAAAAAAGCTTCACACATACATGTATATTGATACAGTAAGCTATGCTAATATACAGCAATGTTACAGCATTCCTTGGATGTTTGAACATTGCTTGATGATGATGCAAACTATCAGCACTTTACACATGTATAGATGTCATGCTCATGTTAGAAAATTGTCCCACTCAACTGCATGGTGATTGGTGAAATAATTGTTGCTCTTGACTGCTTGACATGTTGCGGGGTCTTGCTCATGTTGGAAAAATGTTCCACTAAAATGCAAGGTGAAATAATTGTTGCTCTTGACTGCTTGACATGTTGGGATGTTGCTCATGTTAGAAAAATGTTCCCACTCAACTGCAAGGTGAAATAATTGTTGCTCTCGACTGCATGACATGTTAGGGGTGTGTGTAATGTTCCAGGAATTGTACAATGATTAGATGTTTACACTAACAATCAAATTGAGAATCAATGTTTGTACATATGTTTATACTTCTCTATGCTACATCAAAGACACTGATTGGCACTTATCAAACGTAATGCACTTCAATGATTTATACCTACTAATCCAACACTAACTTCTGATGCTGGCTTCTTCTGAGATATCCAGTTCAAATTCTTGTTTGTTTGATCCATGATCAAAGGAAGCTATTTTATGTCATGCTTGGCACCTTGCTGTTGTTCCAACAAATGATAAATACCTTATTGAACATGCTTTGCTGCCATATCGCTTGTTTTTCTGCTTCAGAAACTCTTGATTAATCTGTCAATTTTAACATGTTATACAACATTTTTAAAACAATAAGTTCTCAAGGAACACACAATATCTCTTGATCTGTCCCTATAACAGGTTTCCATATTGGTCCTCATGTCTAAATTACAAAATACTTTGGTCAATAATATGTAAAAGACATTTCCATTAGATTTTATGTAAGTATTATGAAGCTGTTTGCGGCGTGTTCTGGTTGACTATGGGGTGGCGCTTAAAGTAAGCCACACTCACCGGATGCTGATGCAGACGTTTATATTTCATGTTTCAATACGTTGACGTAATTGTCTAAATTCCAACAGTAGAAGTAAAACTGACTTCGTAGAGTTTTGACGTTTTAATATAGTTGATCAACAAATGCATGATTCACAAAGTAGATGTATGTTTCACAAAGTTAATGAAGATTGTCACAAAGTTAATGAGTAATAAAGATTATCACAAAGTTAGTATTTAATTGGTAATCCAATAAGTCATATTTTGTAACACAAAATATATAGTTTAAACTTGAACTCAAGTTAATGTTCATATATGGTAATCCATATTTAGTCCTATTTATATGCTAGTTAGGAACTCCTAACTAACATAACCTAACACCTAAAGTTTCATGATGGTTACTAGTTATCCTGAATAGGATGTGCTTGACTTATATACAAGTCTACAGACATTGACACCTAGAGCAATAATTATCAAAGGAAGTGGCTTTCAACACTTAATGATAAAACAGTCAAACATAATTATATTAAGGCTTCAATCAGTGACAACTGAACCATAGGTGTAAAATTAATAAAAGAAAGTTTGCAACATTGTTTGAAAGATATGGCTTGATAGGAAATTGATAACATCTCAGTCACCAAGGTATTATACTTAAGATCTCAGATTGACATGTGCTCAAAGATGTAGCAATATTATATGAGACTTGATTATTAAACAATAAAAACCATGATTGGTTATGTAACAAAAATTATGGTAATAAATGAAAAATGTTACGTCATAACATAAGCACTATGTCAATTGGTCAATGTAACATAAAGTGTTTCTTTGGTGTTCCAATAAGCACAATACTGAGTGGTCAATGTCACATAAAGAAGTTTTCATTGGTCCTCAAGTAAGCAGAATATTGATTGGTCAATGTATCATAAAGTAGGTTTTCATTGGTTGTCAAGTAAGCACAATATTGATTGGTCAATTTTACATAAAGTAGGTTTTCATTGGTCCTCAAGTAAGAACAATATTGATTGGTCAGTGTTACATAAAGTAGATTTTCATTAGTCCTCAAGTAAGCACAATATTGATTGGTCAATGTCACATAAAGTAGATTTTCATTAGTCCTCAAGTAAGCACAATATTGATTGGTCAATGTCACATAAAGTAGGTTTTCATTGGTCCTCAAGTAAGCACGCTATTGATTGGTCAATAAGATATTATGTATTGCCCAGTATGAAAAGTAGGATTTCATTGGTTGTTGAGCAAGATGAGCAAGGCTCACAGAACAGACTATATAGTATGTAATATCACTTAATTTGTTCTTGGCACTGCTTAACAAACATGTCAAGTTAATTATTGGTATAATAGTTTTGTCTGTACAGTGATAATGCTGATTAATGTTACTTGTATTATTGTGGCTTGTGCTTATAGTTTACATAACTCTTCTGTTACAACAAGCTTGCCAAGATGCCTTAGTTTGACAATGATTGTCACCTGTGTAGTAATGTACCCTCTCTAGTATGTTTATTTATTTGTAAGGTTTCACACTTAGTCTTGTATCTCAATAGTTTATATTGCTGGCTTAGAATGAGAATGTTGTAACTACAAAATCGATATATTGAGAAAACAAGAGAAAACTGTTTGTAAGTTACTCTTTACCTATGGAAAAACATGTTTTTAAAACTTCATTTTGGTCAACATGACAATTTCCGATTTTCATGAAAATAGGCTCTTAAGAAGCGCATTATGATGCAAATGTCTAATATGTATAAGACTTATAAGGTCGTAAGTGGTAGTTATGACCTTCTCATTCTAAGCCATCGATATAGTGGTCAAATAGTTGCCCTCATCGCTCCTGTATTATCAACCATTATTCTGTGAACTGTAGATTCAACCTATTAGCATCAGGCAATAGTTGAAATTCGGAATTTTGTGCTAGGTGGTTTTCCCCTTAATTTACATGTAGGTACAAACAAATCAGGCCTTCGTTGGATTGGTTTTGTATTCATAAGCAAAAACAACTGACCCCAACTATATTGTCCAGATATGAATATTCAAGTAACACAAGGATTATAAGAGTAAAGCCTATTTGTACTGTAACAGATTAGTGGAGATCGGGGGAAAAGGTCTATTTCTTATCAGGCAGATGGATATTCAACATGCAAAATGATTAAGGGTCACGCCTTACACAGTATAGCATTTGGTCTAGTTACTGAAATAACATATTGTTTCCACAACTTATGAAATAAAGCCTTTGGGAAATGTGTAACAAAACCCAGCCTTTGGGCCATTTGTTATAAAGCACAGCATTTGGGCATTTAATGAAACACAGCCTTTGGGTATGTATAGACAAATAATAATAAACACTATCTTATGGTATGTAATGAAACACTTGTAATAAAACACAGCCATTGGGAATGTAATGGAACCCAGCCATTGGGCATGTAATGGAACCAAGTCTTTGGGCATGTGATAAACCCAGCCTTTGGGCATGTGATAAACCCAGTCTTTGGGCATGTGATAAACCCAGCCATTGGGCATGCGATAAACCCAGCCATTGGGCATGTGATAAACCCAGCCATTGGGCATGTGATAAACCTAGTCTTTGGGCATGTGATAAACCCAGCCATTGGGCATGTGATAAACCCAGCCATTGGGCATGTGATAAACCCAGTCTTTGGGCATGTGATAAACCCAGCCTTTGGGCATGTGATAAAGCCAGTCTTTGGGCATGTGATAAACCCAGCCATTGGACATGTGATAAACCCAGCCATTGGGCATGTGATAAAGCCAGTCTTTGGGCATGTGATAAAGCCAGTCTTTGGGCATGTGATAAACCCAGCCATTGGGCATGTGATAAAGCCAGTCTTTGGGCATGTGATAAAGCCAGTCTTTGGGCATTGATAAACCCAGCCATTGGGCATGTGATAAACCCAGTCTTTGGGCATGTGATAAACCCAGCCTTTGGGCATGTGATAAAGCCAGTCTTTGGGCATGTGATAAAGCCAGCCATTGGACATGTGATAAACCCAGCCATTGGGCATGTGATAAAGCCAGTCTTTGGGCATGTGATAAAGCCAGTCTTTGGGCATGTGATAAAGCCAGTCTTTGGGCATGTGATAAACCCAGCCATTGGGCATGTGATAAAGCCAGTCTTTGGGCATGTGATAAAGCCAGTCTTTGGGCATGTGATAAACCCAGCCATTGGGCATGTAATGGAACTCAGCCTTTGGGCATGTGATAAACCCAGCCATTGGGCATGTAATGGAACCCAGCCTTTGGGCATGTGATAAACCCAGCCATTGGGCATTTAATGGAACTCAGCCTTTGGGCATGTGATAAACCCAGCCATTGGGCATTTAATGGAACCCAGCCTTTGGGCATGTGATAAACACAGCCTTTGGGCATGTGATAAACCCGGCCATTGGGCATGTAATGGAACCCAGCCTTTGGGCATGTGATAAACCCAGCCATTGGGCATTTAATGGAACTCAGCCTTCGGGCATGTGATAAACCAGCCATTGGGCATTTAATGGAACCCAGCCTTTGGGCATGTAATAAACACAGCCATTGGGCATGTAATTAACCCGGCCATTGGGCATGTAATGGAAAACAGCCTTTGGGCATGTGATAAACCCAGCCATTGGGCATTTAATGGAACTCAGCCTTTGGGCATGTGATGAACCCAGCCATTGGGCATTTAATGGAACCGTGCCATTGGGCATGTAATAAACCCGGCCTTTGGGCATGAAATGAAACCAGCCTCTGGGCATGTATTGAAACCAGCGGTTGGGCATGTAAAGAAACACATTTTTTTGGACAATTTGTATTAAAACATAGCCATTGGGCATGTAATAAACCCTGCCTTTGGGCATGTAATGAAACCCAGCCTTTGGACAATTTGTATTAAAACACAACCGTTGGGCATATAATGAAACCCAGCCTTTGGGCATGAAAATAAACACAGCCTTTGGACAATTTGTATTAAAACATATCCTTTGGGCATATAATGAAACCCAGCCTTTTGGCCGATTAATGAAACCCAGCCTTTGGGCATGTGATAAACCCAGCCTTTGGGCATGTAATGAAACCCAGCCTTTGGACAATTTGTAATAAAACATAGCCTTTGGTTAATTTGTAAAAGGACATAACCTTCATTGTATTTAATCAAACACAGTTCTATGGAATGTAATGATACCCAGCCTATGGAATACAGCCTTTGACAGTTAATGAAACCAATAAAAACTTGGTATGTAGTCTTCTATAGTCATTTTGTTTATACAGTAGCCATAGTTTCAAAGTGCAACTGGTTAATTTACAAATATTCTATTGGAATACCTTTCATTGGTAAGAACTAATTGCAATATTCCATAAGAACTCCAAGCATGCTTGTATCTGGCTTGGCTGGTCTTTGGCAAGGTCCTAGAAAATGCGGCAATATGCTATGAAGTGATTTTTAGGTTTGAGAAGTATCTCCCGTGCTCTGAGGTGTACATACGCCTACACAATTCTTGGTGATGAACATTCCAGATTTTATCATCACTTTCACATTGCTTGATGTTGTTTTGATTGACAATCCATGCATAATGTTTTCTTTTGAAAGAAATACTATGTTTTTTCTTTCTTTTTATTTCATTAGCGATATCATGTTTTTAAGTTTGTCATGGTATGCTTGAAATACCAGTAAGAGGCTGATTGAATTTGAATATTTTTTACCTGCCATTTCAAGGTCATGTTCGTAGTAGATTATATATGATAACCTAAAATCTGTTAGTAGACCTGTTTATGAATTTGACAGGTATTTGACAGGTACAATGTATAATGATAAGTCTGGCATTTTATCAAGTGCTGATAGTAAGTTTGCAAGTATGTCTTGAAAAATGATTAATTGCGCAATGATAACAGAAAGGTTTTGCCTTTTGCCATCACTTAAAGATGCATGACCTTTACATACATGAACAAAGGAGTTATAAAGAGATTTAGGGGTCATTGGTAAAGATTGATAAAATACATTATCTAGTCGGGTAGCCCGACTAGCATCTGCTTACACAGCTGTGTTCACAAATTGCTGGTTTTAATCATAAGCAACTAACTAACATTGTCTTTATAGGTCAAGGTTGTTCGTCAAAATGTGTACATGTATGTCATTATGACAAGAGTTTAAACTCCCAATAAAATTAATAAGATCATAATGGTAATTGTATTTTTGTCAAAATATATTTCAGTATGTCAGAACAGTACATTCTGGTTTTTTTTCAATATGAAAACTTAAATTTGTGTACATGTTTTGTGCCATGAAATTATAATAGTTGATATCCGGAACTCCATGCAAGATGGTTTTACCCTTAATTTACATGTAGGTACAAACAACTCTGGCCTAGATAGACAGGTTTTTGTATTCATATGCAAACACAACTGACCCCAACTTTATTGTCCAGATATGAATATTCAAGTGGCACAAGGATTATAATGGTAAAAATCTATTTGTACCTACAGATTAGTGGAGATCCGCAGTAGGACTATTGTAAAGTTTCATATAAATATAGAGGAGCATTACTTTCTTGTCTTGTTGGCTTTGCCTAGCTAGTTATTACTCATGCAGTTTAGTTTATGTTTCTAATTATCACTGAAAGGTACACTTAAATCAGTGACGTCTGATCACTGTAATTTATGTCAAGTGACAGTGACATGTGCCACCTTCCTTTACCCCCTATGAATTTTAACGCTTACCAATGTAAGAGGAATCTAGTGCCAATGAGACATGCTTTACTTATCCAATAACACTTCCTGTAAATACTGACACATTTTCTTTTTGTGTAAGTCACCTGTTTTTGCAAGTTCTGTAATTAACAATCATGCACCTTAAGTGTAGTACTTTATGGATATGAAATATTCGGATTACAGACTGGATTAGTGATTTTATATGAAATATTCAGATTACAGACTGGATTAGTTTTCGGATATGGCAATCTTCGGATAAGAAAATGTATCAGTTTTCAAATTTGACAATATTGGGACAAAATCTTGAACTGATGACACCAATGGTGCCAGTGATTCTATAGATGTGTACATTAACAATGAAATTGACAAACTAGATGTAATCAGCATGTCTGGCCTCCATATCTCTGTGGTTAGTGTGCTTGCCGCCTAAACCAGCGACCTTGGTTCAAATCTGGTTGGAGGCACACATATGTCTGCCATATTCAGCAGAAAACTGACTGGCAAATAAAGGCTATACTCGGCATTAAAACAATCCCTATAGAATCACAATAAATCCACAAGATATAGTCCTGTCCTATTGCCATGAGCATTATTGTACATGTAGCATGCTGTACTACTTTCTGGATTGTAAAGGTCATGGTCTCAATATGTGTTAGTTCTTTATGCTAATAACTTGTAGGTTTTTCTTATTGTTCCTATCTTTATTGAAACAACAGATGTCATAATGTGATATTACATAACATTTTGCATGTCAAATAACTCACAGAGAAAGTTCCTACGCCAATCTGCAACCAGTTTTTGTTTTGTAAATGTGACAGTCAGGGAAAAGATTTATCAGTGTAATATGAATGCACCTAGAAAGCGGACCTGTTCCAAGTATTAGTACGAGTTCATAATCAATGCATCCAGAATCCTGTTTCAAGTAGTAAAGAATGAAAAAGTTACCAATTTTCGAGGGCTGTTTTAAACTGTTTAGTGGTTCAACCACATTTTAACATTTTAACTTCCCTTGGTCATTCGGCTACCTATGAAAATATCCATTCCTGAGCCTTCCTGGGGGGAATTTTTCTCTCCTGTGGGTGTGACAGCCAACATTGATCTGTGGCGCCAAGGAATAGACACTGCCCTCCCAGGTACCAATTTACTCCTTGGTGGAGTTGAACAAGTTGGGTATTCTTGCCCAGAGAAATTAACCAGTGGTCCAGACAGACTAGGGTTGAAAACGGGATCGAGAGGTTCTGCCTTTATGACACCGCTACCCACTAAGTTGCATGTCTATTCTCAAATTCTCGTATTCAAGTTTTGATGCTTGTGTCTACTTTTAATGTAGGTGACATAGGTTACTTGATCTCCCTCTAAAAGCCAAGTCCCATGATAAGCATGCATGAATGGCCACAGCAGTTTTGGAAAAGGGCCCTTAACTATTGATCAGTGTTTATAATTGCTGAGAAAATTATTGAGATTTATTGTTTGACTCTGTCATGTTTGTTGTTAACAAAGATTCCATTTAGACATTTAATTCTAAGCTAGTGGTTAAAAGCACCCGTATAAATGTTTTAATTCCTGCTTTAATTTCTGTGTTTTACACCATTTTTACTGAGGTTAGTACCATTTTTAGCTCACCTGACCACATTGTGGTCAGGGTGAGGTTTTGTCATACCGAGATGTCCGTCGTCCGTCGTCCGTCGTGCGTCGTGCGTCGTGCGGCGTGCGTCGTGCGTTGTGCGTCGTGCGTCCGTCAACAATTTCTTCAAACGACTTCTCCTCCTAAACCGCTTGGCCAAATTTGATAAAACTTAATAGGAATGTTCCTTGGGTGGACCTCTACCAAAGTTGTTAAAAAAATTCCAGTCCGGTGCATAACTAGGTCACACAGGCTAAAAATAGATTTTCAAAAAGGAAACTTCAAAAATCTTCTTCTCTGAAACCCTAAGACCTAGAGCTTTCATATTTGGTATGTAGCATCACCTTGGGGTCCTCTACAAAGATTGTTAAAATTATGTCCCTTGGGTCAAAATTGGCCCCGCCCCGGGGGTCCTTAGTTTTACATAGAGTTATATAGGGGACACCTTAAAAAATCTTCTTCTCCGAAACCGCTTGGCCCAGGGCTTTCATATTTGGTATGTAGACTCAGCTAGAGGTCCTCTACAAAGATTGTTCAAATTATGTCCCTGGGGTCAAAAATGACCCCACCCCGGGGGCCCTTAGTTTTACATAGAGTTATATAGGGAAAACCTTAAAAAATCTTCTTCTCCGAAACCGCTTGGCCCATGGCTTTCATATTTGGTATGTAGACTCAGCTAGAGGTCCTCTACAAAGGTTGTTCAAATTATGTCCCTGGGGTCAAAATTGGCCCCGCCCCGGGGGCCCTTAGTTTATAGAGTTATATAGGGGAAACCTTAAAAAATCTTCTTCTCCGAAACAGCTTGGCCCAGGGCTTTCATATTTGGTATGTAGACTCAGCTAGAGGTCCTCTACAAAGATTGTTCAAATTATGTCCCTTGGGTCAAAATTGGCCACGCCCCGGGGGTCCTTAGTTTTACATAGAGTTATATAGGGGACACCTTAAAAAATCTTCTTCTCCGAAACCGCTTGGCCCAGGGCTTTCATATTTGGTATGTAGACTCAGCTAGAGGTCCTCTACAAAGATTGTTCAAATTATGTCCCTGGGGTCAAAAATGACCCCACCCCGGGGGCCCTTAGTTTTACATAGAGTTATATAGGGAAAACCTTAAAAAATCTTCTTCTCCGAAACCGCTTGGCCCATGGCTTTCATATTTGGTATGTAGACTCAGCTAGAGGTCCTCTACAAAGGTTGTTCAAATTATGTCCCTGGGGTCAAAATTGGCCCCGCCCCGGGGGCCCTTAGTTTATAGAGTTATATAGGGGAAACCTTAAAAAATCTTCTTCTCCGAAACAGCTTGGCCCAGGGCTTTCATATTTGGTATGTAGACTCAGCTAGAGGTCCTCTACAAAGATTGTTCAAATTATGTCCCTTGGGTCAAAATTGGCCACGCCCCGGGGGCCCTTAGTTTTACAAAGAGTTATATTGGGGAAACTTTAAAAAATCTTCTTCTCCGAAACCGCTTAGCCCAGGGCTTTCATATTTGGTATGTAGACTCAACTAGAGGTCCTCTACGAAGATTTTTCAAATTATGTCCCTGGGGTCAAAATTGGCCCCGCCCCGGGGGCCCTTAGTTTAACATAGAGTTATATAGGGGAAACCTTAAAAAATCTTCTTCTCCGAAACAGCTTGGCCCAGGGCTTTCATATTTGGTATGTAGACTCAGCTAGAGGTCCTCTAGGAAGATTGTTCAAATTATGTCCCTGGGGTCAAAATTGGCCTCGCCCCGGGGGCCCTTAGTTTTACATAGAGTTATATAGGGGAAACCTTAAAAAATCTTCTTCTCCGAAACCGCTTGGCCCAGGGCTTTCATATTTGGTATGTAGACTCAGCTAGAGGTCCTCTACAAAGATTGTTAAAATTATTCCCCTCGGTCAAAATTGGCCCCACCCTGGGGGTCACCATTTTACTTAGACTTATATAGGGAAAACATAAAAAAAATATTTTTGTCTAAAACTACAATGCCTAAGAGCTTTGATATTTGGTATGTAGCATCATCTAGTGGTCCCCTACCAAGATTGTGCAAATTATGCCCCTTGGGTCAAAATTGGCCCAGCCCCGGGGGTCACCATTTTACATAAACTTATATAGGGAACACATATAAAAATCTTCTTGTGTAAAACTACACTGCATAGAGCTTTGATATTTGGTATGTAGCATCATCTAGTGGTCCTCTACCAAGATTGTTCAAATTATGCCCCTGGGGTCAAAATTGGCCCCACTCAGGGGGTCACCGTTTTACATTGACTTATATAGGGAAAACATATTAATATCTTCTTGCCAAAAACCACACTGCCTAGAGTTTTGATAATTGGTATGTAGCATCATCTTGTGGTTTTCTACCAAGATGTTCAAATTATTCCTTTGGGTGAAAATTGTGCAGGGTTTATAATCAGGTGAGCGATATTGGGCCATCATGGCCCTCTTGTTCAACATGTTTTCTCTCATTTAAAGTTACCAGTTGATAGAACTGTTAATTTCAAATTCCTGAAAATTTCAGTGAAAAAGGATTCTGGTACAATCAAAGGCATTCATTTATTTTGCTGGAGCAAAAGGAAAATATTGATAACCATCATATAAAAATCTATAAGTATCTGATTTTTCAAAGGGGTGAGGGGGGGCTTATAAATGGGGGGGGGGCTATTATTCAGTGGAATACGGTACATGCCTACTATAGAAAGGGCAATCAAAGGCAAACAACTTTGTAATGTGCATTTCCGAGTTACTTGCCCTTGATGTTTTACACACTCCTCCCATGCCTATGTTAAATATGTTGTGTATGACACATAGGGTAGTTGTCGTGATTGCCTGGAATCTGTGTGGGAAGACAGAGAGAAAATGTGTGAATGTAGATTTTTTTATCCCTGTATCAATAGTCTGTCTAACATTCCCTATGTTTATAAAGACAACTCGTTCCTCAATCTACTCTTTTCTCATGAAATCATTTCCCTTCGCACCCACCCTCAAACATTGGAAGCCCAGAATAAAATTAAGTTAAAATTGAAAAAAAAAAAATGAAATTATGCTATTTGATTGATAAAATATATTATCTAGTCGGGTAGCCAGACTACTGTTATAACTGCATGAGTATATCTAATAGTACAGGTACAATCTTCAGTAACCACAAGGCTCATAATGTCACACTTCCCCCAGATAACTAGACAGTTGTTAAGTACAAAGCAGCTTCTCTATTAACTAACTAAGCGAAGTGTAATCGGGGTTTTCGCAGCAAAAATCAGAGGAACCTGGGTATTAGCATGTCAATCTGAACAATTCAATCTTAATCTGATCTAAACAAGCCTGTCCCAACAGCCCATCCTAACGATCCAATCTTAAGAAGTTGCTCTCAATGAACTGATTAGACAATAATTGGAAATTGGTGACATGTTTTTGCAAATTGTTTTAATTTTTAGCTCACCTGACCACGAAGTGGTCATGGTGAGCTATTAGGATCGATGGATGTCCGTCGTACGTCGTCCGTCGTCCGTCGTCCGTCGTCCGTTCACAATTAGTTTGTTTACACTCTAGAGGTCACATTTTGGACTCAATCTTCATGAAACTTGGTCAGAATGTTTGTCTCAATGATATCTAGGTCAAGTTCGTATATGGGTCATGTGGGGTCAAAAACTAGGTCACCAGGTCAAATCTTAGAAAATTCTTGTTTACACTCTAGAGGTCACATTTGAAGCTTGATCTTCATGAAACTTGGTCAGAATGTTTGTATCAATGATATCTAGGTCAAGTTCGAATATAGGTCACGTGGGGTCAAAAACTAGGTCATCCGGTCAAATCTTAGAAAATCCTTGTTTACACTCCAGGGGGCACATTTGAAGCTTGATCTTCATGAAACTTGGTCAGAATGTTTGTCTCAGTGATATATAGGTCAAGTTTGAATGTGGGTCACGTGAGGTCAAAAACTAGGTCACCGGGTCAAATCTTAGAAAATCCTTGGTTACACTCTAGAGGTCACATTTGAAGCTTGATCTTCATGAAACTTGGTCAGAATGTTTGTCTCAATGATATCTAGGTCAAGTTCGTATATGGGTCATGTGGGGTCAAAAACTAGGTCACCAGGTCAAATCTTAGAAAATTCTTGTTTACACTCTAGAGGTCACATTTGAAGCTTGATCTTCATGAAACTTGGTCAGAATGTTTGTATCAATGATATCTAGGTCAAGTTCGAATATAGGTCACGTGGGGTCAAAAACTAGGTCATCCGGTCATATCTTAGAAAATCCTTGTTTACACTCCAGGGGGCACATTTGAAGCTTGATCTTCATGAAACTTGGTCAGAATGTTTGTCTCAGTCATATATAGGTCAAGTTTGAATATGGGTCACGTGAGGTCAAAAACTAGGTCACCGGGTCAAATCTTAGAAAATCCTTGTTAACACTCTAGAGGTCACATTTGAAGCTTGATATTCATGAAACTTGGTCAGAATGTTTGTATCAATGATATCTAGGTCAAGTTCGAATATAGGTCACGTGGGGTCAAAAACTAGGTCATCCGGTCAAATCTTAGAAAATCCTTGTTTACACTCCAGGGGGCACATTTGAAGCTTGATCTTCATGAAACTTGGTCAGAATGTTTGTCTCAGTGATATATAGGTCAAGTTTGAATATGGGTCACGTGGGGTCAAACACTAGGTCACAGGGTCAAATCTTAGAAAATCCTTGTTAACACTCTAGAGGGCACATTTGAAGCTTGATCTTCATGAAACTTGGTCAGAATGTTTGTCTCAGTGATATATAGGTCAAGTTTGAATATGGGTCATGTGGGGTCAAACACTAGGTCACAGGGTCAAATCTTAGAAAATCCTTGTTTACACTCTAGAGGTCACATTTGAAGCTTGATCTTCATGAAACTTGGTCAGAATGTTTGTCTTAGTGATATATAGGTCAAGTTTGAATATGGGTCACGTGGGGTCAAACACTAGGTCACAGGGTCAAATCTTAGAAAATCCTTGTTTACACTCTAGAGGGCACATTTGAAGCTTGATCTTCATGAAACTTGGTCAGAATGTTTGTCTCAGTGATATCTAGGTCAAGTTCGAATATAGGTCACGTGGGGTCAAAAACTAGGTCATCCGGTCAAATCTTAGAAAATCCTTGTTCAAATTATGCCCCTGGGGTCAAAATTGGCCCTACTCGGGGGTCACCGTTTTACATAGACTTATATATAGGGAAAACATATTAATATCTTCTTGCCTAAAACTACACTGCCTAGAATTTTGATTATTGGTATGTAGCATCATCTTGTGGTTTTCTACCAAGATGTTCAAATTATTCCTTTGGGTGAAAATTGTGCAGGGTTTATAATCAGGTGAGCGATATAGGGCCATCATGGCCCTCTTGTTTGTGCTTACATTCATGAATCATTTACCATGACAAAGTGTCCGTCATTGTCTGTTAGCATTTGCCAAGTTACTGTTTATGTTCAAGCATTTCATCCAAATTATTACAAAAAATATCTGGATACACAACCACATGTATGGTATACATATTTTGTCATCATTGCAGCAGCTGATATATAGCTTGGCCAATTTGACACGAGCCTGACCTTTTGATTAGCATAATTTAACAGTCGATATATTGCCTACATTTACAACACCGGCTGTATGTTTTCATAGACGGAAGTATCACGAAGATGCTCGAGATGTAATACAAACACAAATCTGAAATACCGATATTGCACGATTCGCTTGCGCAAATTTATATAATCAAAGCAAGAAGCTTGTAATATATTCGTGCATAAAGGTCAGGCTCAGGTCAAAATAGCCAAGCTATACCATAAAACCAAGCTAGCTACCAGTAGTATGGAAATGTTAGGTTTACAATGACTGGGAATGTCATATTGACAACAAAGACTTCTCAAGGAAAAATGGAGGAAGTTCCCTTGTTTCAATCAGAATTAAATATTTAACATTCTTCAAACTGTTATTGAAATATTATTATACATTTTGATGCCAATCTGAAGTTCATTCAAAAGACGTGATCTTTAAAAACAAAAATTGCCAATTTTCTGTAAAGCATATTTGAGCGGACCAATTTATTTTTTCTAGTGAAAATATTTTGAATGAAACATTTCAACACCTGAGAATTAACCAATAAAGATTCCAGACTAAAATACAGTCACGTTTCTGGGATAAATGTAAGCTATGGTGTTTTGGTCTATTGTGAACAGATGGGTATTATGTTGTTTGTAACACACTCTGAAAAACTATCAGCAACAATTAACCATGATTTCTCTGTTGTTATTTTATTACAATGATATCCAGCCAGCCACAACATTCCTGTAGAAGTCAAGGAACTCTACATGATCGCTGGCTTAGAATGAGAAGGTTGTAAGTACAAAATAGATGTATTGAGAAAACAAGAAAAACTGTCTGAAATTTAGTTGTTATTTATGGTAAAACAAGCTTTTTCAACTTCGTTTTGGTCAACATAACAAGTTCCGATTTTCATGAAAATAGACACATAAGAAGCGACTTGTGATTCAGAATTCGAATATATATCAGTCTTATAAGGTCGTAAGCAATAGTTACGACCTTCTCATTCTAAGCCAGCGATATGATGCCGGGAGGTGTTACGGGTATATAAAATTACTGTTGGATTATTTGATGTTTTCAATAATATCTATTCATTTCTAATTGAGCTGCATTCTTATGTGTAATTTTGGGTTCTTTCATGTGGTGAGCACTGGGTGCAATCTGCATGCATATGTGTGCACCAACTGATACCCAATTTGTGTGCTCAGCAGATGAAACAAATATATTTAATTTATCCGTTGGCGCAATAATGTTATTTCTCATTATATACTATACAATGACATAGAACATTGTAGCACCGAAAGTAAAAATCTTAACATTGGAAGTCAGACTATTTCAGTTAATTCTTTGAGCCTACCATGTTTATGTCAGACTCAGTTTAATATTGATTAAATACAATAATATTTGGAAGAAAAGCCTGTTTTATATTTAAGTAAGTCAATGACCCAAAGTTAGGATTATGTTGGTGCAGTTAGGCTGCTGTTTGGTGAATGTGTCTGCTTGTTAGTCCTTTACCGGTTGTCAATCTGAGGGGACTAAAGGTTTGCCCTCTGTCCATCATCTGTCTGTCTAGACGGACAAAAATGAAACCAAACCGCTGAAAGTCCAAAAAAAGTTTCAGGTGTTTAAAACCGAAGTCAAACTGACCCAAGTCAAACCGTTATCTGGTGAAGCAGGGTCATAGTCAAAATGGTCATAGTCAAAATGGACTCGACACAAGCAGGGTCAAAGTCAAATCTAAAATCATAATTATACCAACCCCAAATCAAAGTAAAACCATGGCAGTCTTAAGTCAAACTGCGTCTAAGTCAAACTGGATTCAAGTCAGACTGGGTCAAGATCAAAAGCTATTAAGTCTTAAATATTGTGTTTCAAATCTGAATTTGCTAAACAACATTTTTATTGTTCAAATCCCCAAAATTTCCTCTCATCGAATATAAATAATTTTACAGTTCCTTGGAAAGCTTCTTTAATTTATCTATTGGCCGCATTTTCAGACAGACATTTTATACAGCAACTGTTGCTAATGGAATCTTCTACTCACAAATAGTTTAATGCTAGGTTCTATTCAATTCTTAAATTCTTCAGTGGATTAACTTAAATTCATTTATTGCTTTAGAAAAGATGAATTTCACTGTCTTATTGACTTATTTATGGAACAATAGGTAGGATAGAGGAAGAGTGGTGTTGGCACTCCCTGAAAAGTTACCAATTTGTATTTTGTCTGGAATTTAGGTTTCTCCGTTACATGTTACATGAAATGTTTTGGGAGGATTTCTGTATTGTCATGCAGAAATCTTTAAATGTATAAAAATCAGTTTCAACACCTTTCGTAAACAAAGTCGTCCTGGGGCCTTATTCACCAACTTTGTAAGTCTAAAACTCAGACTTAGACTTAAAATTGGCAACATTTATAATCAGTGCCATTTCTTAAAAGTTAGACTTAACTATGCAAAATTTTATCTAATTATTTGTTGTTACCCTCGGAATATGTATACCGTTTTATAGCAAAATCGGTACATTTATAACAACACGAGAGCGATTTGAACATGTGGCAATATAAAGTCTAAGTCTGAGTTTTAGACTTACAGTGTTGGTGAATAAGGGCCCTTGACTTTTTGCCTTACCAAAATATATCGTCAAATGAGACAGGGATTAACAGCTAGCGCTTGACAAAAAAACCCTGTCATACTAGATCTGTATAAAAGAAGCATAGTAATGGCCTCATGGACACAGTGTTAAAGCCATTCTAAGGTCAAATAAAAAAGTCACTCCGCAAACCATGATTACCCCTTTACTCCATAAATTTCCATCCATTTCACACACATCTATTCTAGTAAAATTGTCCATCAGTGAACATTTTCCAGTAATATACAGTATAAGGGGGGGGGGGGACTATCCAACTATAATTTTCCTGTGAAATAGGCTTCTGAACCCATAAAATATTAATATAAAGTGTGACACAAGTAGGCTTGTGAAGTCAATAAAGTACAAATCTATGCAGCACAATTAGTGGCAACAAGGGATTGGCAAATTATAATGTCTGCACAATCAAATTGAGGGAATTAGTAACTGTTTTGGTCAAGGACCGAATAAACTTAACAATAACGGGGGAGGTCAATCTT
Source organism: Spisula subtruncata (assembly GCA_963678985.1). Classification (NCBI taxonomy): domain Eukaryota; kingdom Metazoa; phylum Mollusca; class Bivalvia; order Venerida; family Mactridae; genus Spisula; species Spisula subtruncata. The sequence continues at coordinate 27,799,489 of OY787672.1, forward strand.
GCAGTTCAAATTTTGTCTCAGAAAGCTGCACTTGTCAGATTTGGATACATTCTAGATGTTTAATCAGGATGCCAAATCTTACATGTAAAGATATCATTGGTCAATGATGTTACCTGATGGAGTAAATATAGTCCTAGTGTTTGTATGACAGCTGGTTCTCCACATAAAGAACATTATACATAGCTCTCCATGATTGTTGTAACATCTGTGTGTAAAATTCTAATCTACCGAAGCAAACAGCTTTAGAATGATTGTCAAGAAGTAAACTGCTTTATTGATTCATCATGGCAATATCAAGTGAGCATCTAGTACAGTTTGTGTTCCTATTCATAATGTGATGATAAATATTTCAGTCAGTAATACTTTTTAGCTCACCTGACCACGAAGTGGTCATGGTGAGCTATTAGGATCGATGGATGTCCGTCGTACGTCGTCCGTCGTCCGTCGTCCGTCGTCCGTTCACAATTAGTTTGTTTACACTCTAGAGGTCACATTTTGGACTCAATCTTCATGAAACTTGGTCAGAATGTTTGTCTCAATGATATCTAGGTCAAGTTCGTATATGGGTCATGTGGGGTCAAAAACTAGGTCACCAGGTCAAATCTTAGAAAATTCTTGTTTACACTCTAGAGGTCACATTTGAAGCTTGATCTTCATGAAACTTGGTCAGAATGTTTGTATCAATGATATCTAGGTCAAGTTCGAATATAGGTCACGTGGGGTCAAAAACTAGGTCATCCGGTCAAATCTTAGAAAATCCTTGTTTACACTCCAGGGGGCACATTTGAAGCTTGATCTTCATGAAACTTGGTCAGAATGTTTGTCTCAGTGATATATAGGTCAAGTTTGAATGTGGGTCACGTGAGGTCAAAAACTAGGTCACCGGGTCAAATCTTAGAAAATCCTTGGTTACACTCTAGAGGTCACATTTGAAGCTTGATCTTCATGAAACTTGGTCAGAATGTTTGTCTCAATGATATCTAGGTCAAGTTCGTATATGGGTCATGTGGGGTCAAAAACTAGGTCACCAGGTCAAATCTTAGAAAATTCTTGTTTACACTCTAGAGGTCACATTTGAAGCTTGATCTTCATGAAACTTGGTCAGAATGTTTGTATCAATGATATCTAGGTCAAGTTCGAATATAGGTCACGTGGGGTCAAAAACTAGGTCATCCGGTCATATCTTAGAAAATCCTTGTTTACACTCCAGGGGGCACATTTGAAGCTTGATCTTCATGAAACTTGGTCAGAATGTTTGTCTCAGTCATATATAGGTCAAGTTTGAATATGGGTCACGTGAGGTCAAAAACTAGGTCACCGGGTCAAATCTTAGAAAATCCTTGTTAACACTCTAGAGGTCACATTTGAAGCTTGATATTCATGAAACTTGGTCAGAATGTTTGTATCAATGATATCTAGGTCAAGTTCGAATATAGGTCACGTGGGGTCAAAAACTAGGTCATCCGGTCAAATCTTAGAAAATCCTTGTTCAAATTATGCCCCTGGGGTCAAAATTGGCCCTACTCGGGGGTCACCGTTTTACATAGACTTATATATAGGGAAAACATATCAATATCTTCTTGCCTAAAACTACACTGCCTAGAATTTTGATTTTTGGTATGTAGCATCATCTTATGGTTTTCTACCAAGATGTTCAAATTATTCCTTTGGGTGAAAATTGTGCAGGGTTTATAATCAGGTGAGCGATATAGGGCCATCATGGCCCTCTTGTTTATTATTTCGACCATATACCAAACCAAAATGGCACGTTTAAATAAGCCTTGGGGTAGGTTGCAATAAGACTGGTCTCAATAAATTTAATCCTTCCGCAACCTTAATCTTTAGGTCATGAGCGCTTGCATTTTTTTTTAGCTAGTAAATATTGTAAGTCTCGGCCCATGACCTGTGTTCCTTCTGTGGTGGGTTGTATCTTATAAACTTGCACACTTGCTCACTTATTTATATGGGGCTTATGCAAGCTCAGAATCAAGGTTGTGATTGAACTGGTCATATGCTCAAAGCGAAACACAGAAGGAACACAGGCTTCTAACAAGCCCTCTGCTTCACATACATCTCAGATGTACATGTACTTCTAATGTACTTCTTATCATATAGACCTGCATCACCTTAAGTCATTGGGACTTCAATTGAACAGTCAAGGGCAGGGCATATTTATTACACTCAGACAGTGTGGCAGGTCACTGTTCATTATTTTACTGTAAGTCATCCTGTCAGTCAGTGCTTAGCAACCGTTATCAGGGACTGTGATTGACGAGGTATCTGAGTGATTTAATATCACAATAATTGTTAAGCGTTACTATGACTTATAAGCATATGCATGTCTGGTAAATATATTAAACATGTATGTAATAGTCATAGAATCATGTCTGCTGCTGCAGTCGCAAAATAGGTTCTGCTTACAGGTTTTTACGAGAACTTCAGCGCGAAATTCTAACAATATTTCTATACTCATCTTGGCAGCAGCAAGTCTGCATCACAAGGCTGTCTCTACGAGGTCATCTCTTGTGTCTTCAGATTACTTATTGGTTGTATATTGCTATCGCATACTAACATTTTGTAGTCTAGAGAATTGTTTTAATTTTTCTATGTTATTATGGAGTATTGCCATCACAGCATAATTTATGTTAATTATTTGTACTGTTATTACTAAGTAAGAGTGTAAGGATTGCTGTTGAGAGTGGGACAGTTTTTGCTGTATTGATTACCATAATTTAATTCAATACTTAATAAATGTCTTAGGTTGTACATCACTAGTTGTGTAATATAGCTTACTTCAAGGCTTTATTAAGTGACCCATAATCAACATTGCCTTTAAAAACAGATTTTAATGACATACTATTTGGAAACATGATATATGAAGAGTTTGTAGAATTTTTACCTCTTGTCACAGCTTAAAAACAGGTTGCTAAGGAGAAGGGAGTTGTTATGGAATGGAAGGTTGGTAAGGAGATGGGAGTTGTTATGAGGAGAGTGCCGATGCAATGGAATGACAGGTTTCCACGGAGAGTGACAATGCAATGGAATGACAGGTTGCCAAGGAGAGTGACGATGCAATGGAACGACAGGTTGCTAAGCGGAAAGATAGGTTGCTAAGGAGAGTGACATTGCAATATAATGACAGGTTGCTTAGAGGAATGATAGGTTGCTTAGGAGAGTAGCATTGTAACGGAATGACAGGTTGCTTAGAGAAATGACAGGTTGCTAAGAGGAATGGCAGGTTGCTTAGTGGAATGACAGGTTGCTAAGAGGAATGACAGGTCGGTAAGGAGAGTGGCGATGCAGTGGAATGATAGGTTTCTTTGGAGAGTGACGATGCAATGGAATGACAGGTTGGTAAGGAGAGTGGTAATGCAATGGAATGGCAGTTCGCTTAGGAGAGTGATGATGCAATGGAATGACAGGTTGCCAAGGAGAGTGACAACGCAACGGAATGACAGGTTGCTAAGAGGAATGCTAGGTTGCTAAGGAGAGTGACACTGCAATGGAATGACAGGTTGCTAAGGAGAGAGACAATGCAATGGAATGAAAGGTTGCTAAGGGGAGTGATGATGCAATGGAATGACAGGTTTCTAAGGAGAGTGATGATGCAATGGAATGACAGGTTGCTAAGAGGAATGCTAGGTTGCTAAGGAGAGTGACACTGCAATGGAATGACAGGTTGCTGAGGAGACAGACAATGCAATGAAATGACAGGTTGCTAAGGGGATTGATGATGCAATGGAATGACAGGTTGCTAAGGAGAGTGATGATGCAATGGAATGACAGGTTTCCACGGAGAGTGATGATGCAATGGAATGACAGGTTGCTAAGGAGAGTGATGATGCAAAAGAATGACAGGTTGCCAAGGAGAGTGACAATGCAATAGAATGACAGGTTGCTAAGGAGAGTGATGATGCAATGGAATGACAGGTTGCCAAGGAGAGTGACAATGCAATGGAATGACAGGTTGCTAAGGAGTGTGGCACCGAATGGAATGACAGCTTGCCAAGGAGAGTGACACTGCAATGGAATGACAGGTTGCTAAGGAATGTGGTGTTGTAATGGAATGACAGGTTGCTAAGGAGAGTGATAATGCAATTGAATGACAGGTTGCTAAGGAGAGTGATGATGCAATGGAATGACAGGTTGCTGAGGAGATTGATGATGCAATGGAATGACATGTTGCTAAGGAGAGTGATGATGCAATGGAATGACAGGTTGCTAAGGAGAGTGACGATGCAATGGAACTTGCATCGACAGGTTGCTAAGGAGAGTGATGATGCAATGGAATGACAGGTTGCTTAGAGAAATGATAGGTTGCTGTGGAGAGTGACGATGCAATGGTATGACAGGTTGCTAAGGGGAGTGGCGATGCAATGGTATGACAGGTTGCTAAGGAGAGTGATGATGCAATGGAATGACAGGTTGCTAAGAGAAATGATAGGTTGCTGTGGAGAGTGACGATGCAATGGTATGACAGGTTGCTAAGGGGAGTGGCGATGCAATGGAATGACAGGTTGTTAAGGAGAGTGGCGATGCAATGGACTGACAGGTTGCTAAGGAGAGTGATGATGCAATGGAATGAAGGGAAGCTTGCTTTGGATGTGGTAAAGTGGCATTTTTCTGTAGTTTTTTTTGATGATTTTATCAAAGAAACTATCTTACTCATTAAATCTAATAAATATACTGAATTTGTGAAATGAAAGCATTCCATTGTGTGAAGTTGTTGCTAATTGAAGCACTGTTTTCTAATCACAGTCATAATGATTCAGCATTACTTGATAAAGTTATCACATATCACACTAGGCTCATTAGCCAGGAAATCATTGGAATAAGGGCCAATTTATCAGTACATATCTGCTATATATTTTGCTAAGTACTGGTACAAACAATAGTTTTTGTCTATCTTGTGATTGCTTACTATCGAGGAACAGATTTAACTTGGGATAAGTGAATGTTTGTTCCTGGATAAGTGAATGTATGCTCCCCTCACCTGAATCTGTAGGTAACAATTGTTTTACCATAAACTGTGTAAATATAACACATTATTTCCCACAAAATATCCAGATTATAATCGTCCTATGATAATGGCAGTATATATAAAATAGAATATTTATTATTATTCTATTTTGAATGTGATAATATATATGTGGTTATCACGGTCTGTATCCGTATAATGACTGCTGGATAGGATAATGGTGGCTGGATGATAATGGTGGCTAGGGCGCTAACAAATCGGCAATAGAAACGCAAGTTTATATTTATACACCTATATAAACCGTGGTTGTGGTGGAGTTAAAGTCTCCTGAAATGCGGCTAATAGCAAGTAAATGCCTATTGGTCAATACTGTAAAATCATTCATTTTCGCGGGGATTAAATTTTGTGGATTTCATGGGTCACCTTTAACCACTAAATCAACTTCTGTTGATCAATAATTTTTACCATTGTATTACCTGAAATGTAAAATCCACAAATTAAGGTTCCATCAAAATGGTATCTTTTACCAAACCACAAATGTTGTCTTATTGAAATTAATTGAATTTACAGAATTCTATGAAACTGTTTCTGTGGGCTCCATGCATTAGTTTGCACCTTTATTTCACACAACCTGTTATTCCCACAGTTCATAAAAAAGGGTAATTAGTTTCCTGACATCTTTCATTACTTGGAAACGATATCAATTACTTCAATTACTGTTACCTTCCCAGATTTGTTTCATTTGAGCAAAATTTTTACTTTCAATGAATGAACAGGACTTCATGAAGTGCTAATAAAAGCTAATAAAATCAACGTTTTTTTTATTTCCCTGTAAAAATTGAAAAAAATCCTGTGTTTGGAACATTTATTATGAGTAATACGGTAACAGAGACATTTTGTAATCAGATTTGATGTGCATTACTTGATTATATCTTGCCTGGAAACTAGTTGTATTGTTAATTTGGTGTTCCAGTGAACTAAAGTTATTGTATGGGGGACAGCTTGTGCCAAAAACACAATCATATACACCTGTTATTCTTCCAAGTAGACTAGTACTGTAACTTGAACAGTAATAATTGTCTGATTGTTGTTCTTCATTATTTGTGGTTTGTTTGTGGTGTGTTTATTGATTGTGGTGTGTTTATTGTTTGTGATGTGTTAATTGTTTGTGATGTGTTAATTGTTTGTGGTGTGTTTATTGTTTGTGTTATTGTTCATGGTGTGTTTATTGTTTGTGGTTTGTTTATGGTGTGTTTGTGGTTTGTTTATTGTTTATGGTGTGTTTATTGTTTGTGGTGTGTTAATTGCATGTGGTGTGTTTATTGTTTGTGGTATGTTGATTGTTTGTGGTTTGTTTATTGTTTGTGATGTGTTTATTGTTTATGGTGTATTTATTGTTTGCTATGTGTTTATTGTTTGCTATGTGTTTATTGTTTGCTATGTGTTTATTGTTTGTGGTGTGTATTGTTTGTGGTGTGTTTATTGTTTATGATGTGTTTATTTTTTGTGGCATGTTTATTGTTTGTGGTGTGTTTATTGTTTGTGGTGTGTTTATTGTTTGTGGTGTGCTTATTGTTTGTGATGTGCTTATTGTTTGTGGTGTGTTTATTGTTTGTGGTGTGTTTATTGTTTGTGGTGTGTTTATTGTTTGTGGTGTGCTTATTGTTTGTGGTGTGTTAATTGTTTGTGGTGTGTTTATTGTTTGTGGTGTGTTTATTGTTTGTGATGTGTTTATTGTTTGTGGTGTTTTTATTGTTTGTGATGTGTTTATTGTTTGTTTGTGTTGTGTTGTGTTTATTGTTTGTGGTGTGTTAAAATATTGTTTGTGGTGTTTTTATTGTTTGTGATGTATTTATTGTTTGTGGTGCGTTTTTTGTTTGTGGTGCGTTTATTGTTTGTGGTGTGTTTTTTGTTTGTGGTGTGTTTATTGTTTGTGGTGTGTTTATTGTTTGTGATGTGTTTATTGTTTGTAGTGTGTTTATTGTTTGTGGTGTATTTATTGTTTGTGGTGCGTTTAATGTTTGTGGTGTGTTTATTGTTTGTGATGTGTTTATTGTTTGTATTTAGCTCACCTGGGTACTGTTTTATCAAAGTACTTACGGAAATCGTAAACTTGTGTTCAAATTTAAATAATGTACTGAATATTTCTTTAACAAATGGAAATTGGGAACAGATATTGTTTGAAGGAGTCCAATGACCGAATCTTGATAAGTATTACAGCTCCATTTACCACGCAATATAGTTGTAAAAGTAGTATCACAGATTTAAATTTGATTGTAAGTTTAAAATTTCCGTAAGTACATTGATAAAACAGTACCAAGATATCATATCTGGTTAGACTGACACTAAAGCATGTAGGCCCAAACAACTAACTTGTGGGCGACGAAGGATGCATGCAGTCACTCAAAGCCAGGGAAAACGTGCATGTGATGGCATTGATCCTCTGTAATGTTATTATAAAAAAATATATGTGCTAAAAGCATGCACATTGGCTTTTTAATCATGCACATTGGCTTTTTAACCATGCACATTGACTTTTTAACTAGGCCTTATAGTGAGATATTTCATGGACAATGGAGAACTAATGCGGCTGTCTGTTCTTCTACATATTATAAGGTGATTGTACTCAACCTAATACCTATATCTATATGCTGGTCACAATTCTAATGTTTTTGCTGCTAAGATGCCGCACTTCTGTATGTGACAAAGTCTGTATCAGAAAATGAATCATGATGGGATGCATTCTGAGATACGATTGGATTAGTTCTGACATAGGATGGGGTTTAGTTCCAACATACGATGGGATTAGCTCTGACAATTAATATGGGTTTAGTTCCGCCATTGTCAGAGAAATATATTTTTTTGGAATGGTGAAACAATGATAAATCTAAAAAATCTAGGTCAAATTTGATAATGATTTATTTGTGTCAAAAATTAAACTTAGGTCAAAAGGACGGTCAGATATTATAGTAAACCTTGTGTAAACTCTAGAGGTCACAATTTTTGCCTATTCTTCATGAACTCTTGTCAAGACTGATCTATACAACAAAATGTAGGTCAAGTTCAATATTGGATCATTAAAAGCTAAGTCACTGCTTATGCCTCCCATCATTCTGTGATCATGTCTGTCGGTCAGTCTGTCGGTCAGTCTGTCTGTTGAAAGACCAAATTGTCTCCATTCAATAACCCATGAATGCTTTGCCCAGAGGGTCTTCAAACTTTACATGGAGGTTGATCAGCAACAGTAGATGACCCCTATCGATTTTGAGGTCAGTAAGTCAAAGGTCGAGGTCACTGTGACCTTGACCATTTTTTAAAGACCAAATGGTTTCTGTTCAATAATTCAAGATCGCTTTAACCTAGGATCGTCAAACTGTACATGGTGGTTCGTCTGCAACAGTAGATGGATGATCCCTTTTGATTTTGAAGTCAGTAGGTCAAAGGTCAAGGTCACTGTGACCTTTACAATTTTCGACTATTGGGCTGCCATGGGCACAAAGGTGTTCTACAAACATCTCTTGTGTTTCAGTTGTCCTCTGACTATTGCATGTTTGCCTGTTCTTAGAATTTATTGTTTACATATTTGTAATAAATATAAAAGATATTGCAGTAAATTGTGCAGTGATTAAGTACATAAACATAACATTGTAGAATTTGTTTGAGAATTTGTGTGTGTAATAAACTGAAATAGCAATGTATAAATATGTGTATTAAATACCAAAAAAGCATAAATTATGCTCCAAATTGCAAGTAATATGTACTTGTAAGTACTATAAAAACAAATGCATCTTTGCAGGAATTTATAGCAAATTTATATTTCTGAGTACCACAAGTGTTCATCACTATCATAATTATAATAGGCCACAGTTTTTAGCTCACCTGTCACAAAGTGACAAGGTGAGCTTTTGTGATCGCTCTTCGTCCGTCGTCCGTCCGTCGTCCGTCCGTTCACAATTGCTTGTGAACACACTAGAGGTCACAAATTTAGCCTGATCATTATGAAACTTGATCACAATGATCATCTTCATAAAATCTAGGTCAAGTTCGATATTGGGTCATCTGGGGTCAAAAACTAGGTCACTAGGTCAAACCAAAGGAAAACCTTGTGAACACATTAGAGGTCACAATTTGAGCCTAATCTTTATGAAACTTGATCACAATGATCATCTCTGTAAAATCTAGGTCAAGTTCGATATTGGGTCATCTGGGGTCAAAAACTAGGTCACTAGGTCAAATCATTGAAAAACCTTGTGAACACATTAGAGGTCACAAATTTAGCCTGATCATTATGAAACTTGATCACAATGATCATCTCCATAAAATCTAGGTCAAGTTCGATATTGGGTCATCTGGGGTCAAAAACTAGGTCACTAGGTCAAATCAATGAATAACCTTGTGAACACATTAGAGGTCACAAATTTAGCCTGATCATTATGAAACTTGATCACAATGATCATCTCCATAAAATCTAGGTCAAGTTCGATATTGGGTCATCTGGGGTCAAAAACTAGGTCACTAGGTCAAACCAAAGGAAAACCTTGTGAACACATTAGAGGTCACAATTTGAGCCTAATCTTTATGAAACTTGATCACAATGATCATCTCTGTAAAATCTAGGTCAAGTTCGATATTGGGTCATCTGGGGTCAAAAACTAGGTCACTAGGTCAAATCATTGAAAAACATTGTGAACACATTAGAGGTCACAAATTTAGCCTGATCATTATGAAACTTGATCACAATGATCATCTCCATAAAATCTAGGTCAAGTTCGATATTGGGTCATCTGGGGTCAAAAACTAGGTCACTCGTTCAAATCATTGAAAAACCTTGTGAACACATTAGAGGTCACAAATTTAGCCTGATCATTATGAAACTTGATCACAATGATCATCTCCATAAAATCTAGGTCAAGTTCGATATTGGGTCATCTGGGGTCAAAAACTAGGTCACAAGGCCAAATCATTGAAAAAGCTTGTGAACACACTAGAGGTCACAATTTGAGACTAATCTTTATGAAAATTGATCACAATGATCATCTCTATAAAATCTACGTCAAGTTCGATATTGGGTCATCCGGGGTCAAAAACTAGGTCACAAGCCTATAAAGGCCAAATCATTGAAAAAGCTTGTGAACACACTAGAGGTCACAATTTGAGCCTAATCTTTATGAAACTTGATCACACTGATCATCACTGTAAAATTTTGGTCAAGTTCGATATTGGGTCATCCGGAGTCAAAAACTAGGTCACGAGGCCAAATCATTGAAAAAGCTTGTGAACACACTAGAGGTCACAATTTTGACCTTATCTTTATGAAACTTGATCACAATGATCATCATTATAAAATTTAGGTCAAGTTTGATATTGGGTCATCTGGGGTCAAAAACTAGGTCACGAGGCCAAATCATTGAAAAATCTTGTGAACACACTAGAGGTCACAATTTTGACTCTATCTTTATGAAACTTGGTCACAATGTTTATCTCTATAAAATCTAGGTCAAGTTAGATACTGTGTCATTTAGGCCAAAATCTAGGTCACTAGGCCAAACAGGTGAGCGACCCAGGGCCCTTTGGACCCTCTTGTTAAAAGTTCAGTTTACTGGAAACATGAAAATGTAACTGTCTGAAGAAGGGGATGCTCACCCAATGGCATGTGAGTGACCTAAGTTTTGCTCCATCTGTGAGGCAGTCCCTTTAATCGTTTTAGCTCACCTGTCACAAAGTGACAAGGTGAGTTTTTGTGATCACTCTTCGTCTGTCCTTCGTCCGTCCGTTTGTTAACAATTTGTTTGTGTGCACTCTAGGGGCAACAGTTTTGATCCAATCTGCATGAAACTTGGTCAGAATGTTGTTCTCTATGAAATATAGGCCAAATTCGAAACTACAACATGTGGGGTCAAGAACTAGGTCAAAACCTTGTGTTCACTCCAGAGGTCAACAGTTTTATCTGATCTGCATGAAACTTGGTGAGAATGTTGTTCTCCATAAAATATTGGCCAAGTTCGAAACTGGGTTATGTGGGGTCAAAAACTAGGTCACTAGGTCAAATCTCAGAAAAACCTTGTTCACTCCAGAGGTCACCATTCTGATCCAATCTTCATGAAACTTGATCAGAATGTTGTTTTCCATAACATCTAGGTCAAGTTTGAAACTAGGTTATGTGGGGTCAAAAACTAGGTCACTAGGTCAAATCCTAGATTCCACTCTTAATGAAATATGGTGAGAATGTTAAGTTGTGCCGATACCTAGACCAATGTGCAACAGGTGAGCGACCTAGGGACCAAAGGGCCCTCTTGTTAAAATTTGATAACAATGATCATCTAAAGAATATAGGTGAAGTTTGATAATGATTTATGTGAGTAAAAAACTAGGTCACCCAATGGCATGTGAGTGACCTATAGAACAATCAAAGTTGGGCCTCTTGTCATTTTTATTTGACCATCAAAAGAGTGGTCGTAATATGGGAACAACCTAGACTGTCACCGGCGTCTCTAATTCAAACAGTTCCTATCCAATATTCACCAAACTTGCTCAGAAATTGTATCTAGATGACATCTAGGTCTGGTTAATATGGGGCATGCAAGGTAAAAAAATATGTTATTGGGTCATACATCACCATGGTAAGGCAACCCTGTACTCATGATATGCCAAAAGCACTGGTAACAGTTGGCACTTTTGCCCCATTTGCTGAGCACTCCCAACTACAAAACTTTTAAATAATACCTGTAAACCTACAAATAATACAAACTTTGGCCTACCATGGCCCAGCTGTAAGAATGTTTCAATGAGAGCAAAAACAGAAAATTGCCATACATTATTATTTATTGAATAATAATGGCAAAACTGTACAAAAACTGGGTTATTTCCCCTAAAATATCTAATCTTGAACAAGAATCAGAAATTTTGGAAATCAGAACTAAGTGCCTGTTTTATGTTCAAGCAAGTTGAATGATGTATATTTTCTGCTCCTACCCTCACTGGGATGTAATACAAACAACAATCTTAAATACCGATATCGCACGATTTGCTTGCGGAAATTGATATATTCAAAGCGAGAACCTTGTAATATAAATATATTCTTGCATAAAGGTCAGGCTCAGGTCAAAATAACCAAGCTATTCTGATTTTTAGCTCCACTTTTCGAAGAAAAAGTAAGAGCTATTGTCACAGTCTGGTCATTTGAGCGTCGGTGTTGGCATTGGTTAAGTTTGTTATTAAGGTCAATTTCTGGAAGACTAAAAGAGATACCAACTTTAAGGTCAAGGTCACCTTTTTTCAAAACTTAACCTTCCTCATAAAATGCTAACGCCTGCGTCTACGTTATTGAAAATTCATGTATTCAGAACTTGCATCTCAATGAGATCTATAACATTAATTTTGGAGTTTCTTTGTTTATGTCAATAATTCAAGATGACGCTAATGTAACTTAAGTTTTTAAAATAATTTTTTAATTCTTAAATTTGCTATCAAATCATTGGATTACCTTTTTCACTGCATTTGCTATATGAATAGCACATGCCGAGCTTAGCCTTTATTTGCCAGTCAGCTTTCTGCTGAATATGGCTGGCATATGTGTGCCTCCACCTGGATTTGAATCACCCGATCGACAGATTAGGCAGCAAGCGCACTAACCACTGTGCTACAGAGGCTACATGGTATCCAAGAATTAAGCGGTTAGCAACATATTATGCTACTTGGGTATTTTTCTGGCAAGTCTTGAATCATGCTCCTAGTTGAATTCAATCATCTAGAATTCATTAATATTGTTAAGAAAATAATTATAATACATTTTTACTTAGTTTATTATATCCAATTAATGTCATACATAATTATGAAAATGACTTAAGTTTGTATAGTTGATAATTGAGTTAATTCAACCTTCTTTGATTTAATTTGACCTTATTTGAGTTAAAGTTTACCTCCTTTGAGTTATTTTAATGTCCTTTGAGTTCAATGTCTCCTGCTAGGTCTGAAATTTCATACTATTGATAATCTTAAATTAAAAACCACTTGTTATTATGAAGTAGTAACACTATATGTTTATACAACACTTTTAGCCTGTGATTACATGTTCAAAAGTGCTGCACAACTACTTGTTGTATTAGCTGTCTGCAGAATTGAATGATTGCATTAGCCTCTATTCCTATAAGTTCGTGCACACCTACAAGTTTGTGCATTTCAGTAAAACGTTGATTACTCTGCTAAAACTCTCAAATTCGTGTCCAAATTCATTTTAAATTATTTAGAAGACATTCAGCCAGCCAAATAATGCAAACAAATATTTTAAAAGCAGGGTTTGTAACGTCCATGGCGAGTTTTGTCCGAGCACCGACTTTTTTGTTTACATATTCACCGCTTCCGGTCGCGAAAACCTGAGACTTTGTTTTTCTTATTTTTTTCAATAGATGCGATATATTTACGATCGGAAAAGCTGCTGACCTATTGAAAATAGATCAAACTTAATTTTATGCGATTTTTTATTGGCAAAATATTTCACGTGCTCTTTTGGTGACGTCATCAATTTATGTGGACGAACTCACAGGTCACAATGTTTATTTCACGACTGCAGACTGCATGTAGCATTGACGCTGATTTTGCCATTTTTAGCAGTTTGACATTCAATTTGTGTTTGGATTTTGTTCAAAGATAGATAATTGATGTTGTTGAGCATAAAGATGGTTCCAATTAAATTGTTTTTGTGCAGATGTGCCCATTTGAAATTTTGAGTGCACAAACTTACAGGTGTAGTGGCTACTGCAAAATCATTAATATTCTCGGGGGATTGAATTTCATGGGTTTCATGGTTCTCCTTAAACCACAAAATCAAATCCTATCGAACTCTAATTTCGACCATTTTATTTTTTACCTGAAATGCAAAATCAACAAATTTAGGTCCCGTCAAAATAGTATTTTTTACTTAAACCACAAAATTTTGTTCCATCAAAAATTAATGGTTTTTACAAAGACCTAAATTACAATTTAGGTCTTTGGTTTTACAGTGTCATTGTAACAGTGGCACTTATCCTGACAGTGTTCTTGCTACAAGCTAAGACAAGTAAAATAATATGGTATGAAATGATTTTGTGATATTTATCTTTTGATCAAAGTATACAGATGTTACATTGTAACAGTCATTTGATATGAATCTAGTAATTACTAGCAGTCAATGACAGAGACATCTTGTGAATGGACTTGTATTATAACCACAGTTTGCTGAACAAGGATATTAGCTTATCATTTATGCTGAAAAAGAACAGATTCCATAACATTGAAGCAAGCACAGTCTTGTTCTAAATGAAATTGTTTAAAATTGATAAATATTCCCTTAGTAAAGTACAAAAGAATTCTAGTCTCATATATATCGTTGCCATACACTGAGCACATAAAAGACCCAAGGATTCCTTGTATCTCATCTCTGTCTCTTAATTTGAGATAATGCCCTAGGGTGGGCCTTGCAAATTATTTGGAAAAAGAAGAACATGGTTTGCCAAATAATGCCACTTACCCCTGTGAAAAAATCAAGAACTGTTCATGAAATATTCATAAACAAGTTCATGATCTTGTTCATGAACAAATTCATGAACTGTTCATGAAGGACAAATGGCCGCTTCATGAATCTCCAGTTCATGAACTTATTCATGAAACACCAATCTCTTTCATGAACAAGTTCATGAACTTATTCATGAATAAGTTCATGAACTGGAGATTCCTGAAGCGGCCATTTTTTCTTAAAATGCACTTGAACAGTTCTTGACCTCTTTAAGAGCAGTTCATGTACAATTCATGAACACTGTTCTTGGAGAGTGCAAGAACTTTTCTTGAACTGCTCTTGAAACTTTCGCAGGGGCAATGACACAAATCTTTTTTTATTTCTTTTCCTTTTTTTCCAACACAACTGTTCAATTTTAATAATTCAAGTAGCTTTAACATCCCTTTGATAATCTGCCCAAACTCAAATGTATATAAAGCCATGCTGTGCATTTTGATAATAGTTAAAATATCAATACATTATTAAACAGTAAAACAGAAGTAAATTTAAAGTACAATCAAAGTATTATTCGGTACAAATAAAGTAGATTATCCGAAAAAATTGTCCGAAATATTGAAAGTTTCAAGTACAAACTGGAACATGCATTGCTGTTGATTATATGCATTATAAATTTAAAACAAGTATTAAAGTTGACCACAAATAAATTTTACCTTTTGGGTGTTTTGTTCATTTATTTCACCATCATAAAAACAGGAAAAACAAAAACAAAATTTTTCTAACAGAAGATAAACCATGTGCTGCCATCAGTGGTTGTTTACTGTGAGACACGTTCAGGAAATATGAGGGCCTATAAAAGTAGGCCCAAATTTTAGCCCCATTGACAAAGCCTCTTATTTGTTACCTGATTTTAAAATAATTTCTCAGTAATATTCCTTTGGGTCAAAGTCACAGAGGCAAAGTTCAAAACTGGGTCATTTGGGGTCAAAAACTAGATCAATAGGTCAAATCTTGTTAATAGTTCATGAACTTCAAAGTTCATGAATAATTGTTCATGAACCTGACAGAGACTTCATGAACATGGAGTTCATGAACATGAAAGTTCATGAACACCATTTGTCTGTTCGTGAACACTTCATGAAGTTCATGAAGTGTTCTTGAACTCATGAATTTTTTTTTCACAGGGGTACAGAGTTAATTCCCTTTGTACAAAATCGTGTTATTTCTAATTTTACAGTTACTATATTGATCTCAATATACATAATGATTGTGGTTAAGGCATGTTGTTTAATTTACGAATTGATAATGTTGTGAATTAAACCAATTTATGATTGATGTGAACTATATATTTACCATTCTGACTTATGCAACAATACTAAAAAGTCATAATTTCGCGAAACTATTTAAAAAAGAATTTTACTAAAATAACACCATACAAAAATGAGTTGGTTTTACAGTATACCAATTTAATATAGGTTTTCTTGGCATATATTTATTATATTATCAGAGGTTTTCCTGTTCAACACCCTATCAACAAATCTATCTTAGATGTCAGCATCAATAGTTCAACTTATGTTATTGTGTTTCATTTATATGTACATATATATTGGCCAATTTGTCGTTTATATGTTTATGTAAGACAATGATTCCGCCTGATGCTCCATCAGATATTGTCTTACTGTCTACTGTCAATTCAATAAGTAATACTAATGACGGAACTGTCCCTTTCTAGAGAATAGCGGGTTCAAGTCAATTCGGTTACATCCAGTTTAACCTAGATAAACATAGTTTACCTAAGAGACGAGCCTATGTTTATAACTGTTCTCATTTAACTTTTAACAGACTGTGTATTGGCAAATTTGTCATTTGTATGTTTATGTAAGACAATGATGAGGCCTGTGATGCTCAATCAGAAAACATTCTTTAGTATTAAACAGATATTCCATTTAGTCTAATATGACAAGTCACAAACACACAAAATGTACCTCTGTATATTGGCCAATTGACATTACGCCAGTAAACTATTGTCGCAATCTATATAATACCCTTTAAATCAATTTTAATGTTAAAATATAAGCACATGGTCCAATGGATTAACGTGAAAACCTTTGCCAAGCAGCCTTCGACAAACAATCAGGTGGAGGGATCTCTGCTCTGGCGTAATGTCAATTGGTCAGCTAGACCACATGGGTATTACAATTGCATAGAAAACCATGTAAAAAGGAGCCCGTTGCATAAGCAAGGTGCTATTGAGATCCTGGTAGCACTACGCTAAGAAACAACTTGCTTAAAAAAGCAAAAAATTGATATGCTATCGGTGAGCGCTTGCGCTAGAAGACCAATGCAAAGCAAAGCGCTTCTTCCAAATGGAACCGGAAGAGGTCTGTTGCATAAGAGAGCTCTCACCTAGCACAAAGTGTTAAGCAATTGTATGTCATCGACACTCGCTTGAAGCATGTCGTTGCATATAGATGTAGTATTGCGCTACCAATAAGCGCTCTAAAGCGCCTTGGCTATGCAACAGGCTCCTAAGTGTTTTCAATTGTCTCGGCCCATCATGAACATTGTCAACACATGTACAGGACATCATGTATATGTCGATCCAGGGAAAGCATTACACCAATAGATTTAGAATTTATGTTGTTCTCATGCACTTTAAGAAGGATACTGAAAAATCAGGCGTACATCAAGGCTTAATCATCCCTATTGCAGCCAGAAAAACAATATGACTGACAGTCTTATAGGGTGACCGACAGTCTTATAGGGTGGCTGCCTGTGTTATGAGAGCAGACGCTACTGTCAGACTTGCAGACTTGGCAAATATTATGATAACTGTCTAGCAGGATATAGCTGTATAGAGTTGATTATATCATATTGTTGATTATAGCTCAGATATCTGTTTAGATATGTCCACAGGTAACAGTATCGTTGAAAAAGAAATTGAAAAAAAAAATTGAAAATTTTTTTTTTCTCGAAATTTAGGTATTATATACAAGGTATATTTGCCTTAAAAACACAGATTTTCAAAGTATCAAAAAACAAAAATTAGCTTTCGATACATTCAATAACTAATTATATTCTTACGCAACATTGTTAAAACTACTTGCATGCAAAATTCCATCGAAATTGATCAACTTATTAAAAAGTTATGCCATAAAGTTTAGATCCCTGTGTCCAGCCGGTTCGAAAGGTGCATTCCGATAAAACCAAAAATACAAATTTCGAGGATAAAAACCTTCATATTTTGTATTTATCGTCATGAATAAGCATAATAATGCGGTAGAATTGAAGGACGCAACAGTTTGAACAAATTTACCGTGGTGAAATATGCGAGCTTCCGTATTAGCCGCGAAACAAATCGTCTGCACATTTTATTTAGTCAAAATGTTTTTATTTTCACCATGTTTGTCCGAAAGTTGCGAATGATTTCCATTTTGTGACAACGACTTTCATTGGTTATAAAAATACATTCGGAATATCTCTAGTCGTCGGACACTCTAAAAACCACACCGACCGTCCTTGCAGCGTAATTCGAATTACGCCGTCGAGAGTTAAAATAAAAGTTTAAACGATGCATTTGATCGTTTTGAGGTAAATGTAAAGCATGATTTCAAATGTTTGCAAGGCATTATGCTGTATTTGTCCCCCACACAGCCTTTTTGTACATGATCAACTCACGTAAATGCCGTAGTCTATGAAAACAAATTGCACCCTTTCGATTTTGCTCTCTATTTCCTTGCAAATATACCTTGTATATAATACCTAAATTTCGAGAAAAAAAAATTTTTAAATTTTTTTTTTAAATTTCTTTTTCAACGATACTGTTACCTGTGGATATGTCATGCTTTTATACCAAATATTTATATTTATTTATATTTAGAACAGGGTGTCTTACGCATATAAGTACATAAAAGGTCATGCCTCAGAATGTGTCTTCCCTCGAAGTCAGAGGTCACTGATGTCTTACGCATAAAAGAACATAAAAGGTCATGTCTGTGTCTTCCCATGAAGTCAGAGATCACTCTCAATTAGGCACTAATAAAATGTCTCAGTCCAAAGTAAAACAAAAATATCTGACTGTATCTTGTCTGCTCAAGCACACTGAAGCCGTACAAATATAATTTTTTATACACAAATAAATTAATTATAGTACTTAAGAATGTAAATACACTAATGCATCATCAAACACATTGATACACCAAGATTAACAATTACGGTGGCTTAAAATAAGAAGGTCGTAACTACTTCTTACAACCTTATAAGACTGACACACATTTGAAATTGGCCAAGCTATAATTCTGGGGACATACTATACAGAAAGTACATATGATTCAATAATGGCATCTCACACCAGTGAGGTCACAATGTAATATATCCATTAATTGTCTGGTAGAGTGTTCTTAATCATTTGATTGTTTGTTAAAATTTTCTATTATAGTGTTGATTATAAACCAGATGTATAATCAATGGTGGATATTGCTCCAGATATAACATATGTACAAGTGCAAGGTGCTCCCAAATACTGTCTGGGTACCCCAAAACAGAATACAACAATTGACAAACTTAGCCTGATATGAATTTTCTCCTTAAGTCATTCGTCAAGCACATAATTCTGTGAACCGGACCAGATTGAATCTTAGTTCTCATCCAATTTGGGGAAAAGGACGAGTGTCAACAAAACTCATTAAATTAAAACAAGCAATGCACAAACTTCAATTAGTTACTTACTCAATCCCTGCCCCTATTCCATGTCCATAATAAAAGACCAAATCAACCCAATAATTTAATTTATTTAGTTTATTCTAATTCAAATATTTAAGCTTTTTTGTA
This sequence comes from Spisula subtruncata, assembly GCA_963678985.1. Classification (NCBI taxonomy): domain Eukaryota; kingdom Metazoa; phylum Mollusca; class Bivalvia; order Venerida; family Mactridae; genus Spisula; species Spisula subtruncata. The sequence continues at coordinate 27,818,784 of OY787672.1, forward strand.
AAATTAGTTTTTCAAACATGCATTAATCACTCTCAACACATCATTCCTGATGTTATCCATCACCACGAGGGTATGAGAGAAGAGAAGCTGATAATAAGTATGAAGGAGAGATAATTTAATTAAGGAAATGGACTAAACAAGATCAATTATCAAGGGAGATCACTCTTGTGAACTTAACAAGATCATTTATCAAGGGAGATCACTCTTGTGGACTAAACAAGATCATTTATCAAGGGAGATCACTCTTGTGGACTAAACAAGATCATTTATCAAGGGAGATCACTCATGTGGACTAAACAAGATCATTTATCAAGGGAGATCACTCTTGTGGACTAAACAAGATCATTTATCAAGGGAGATCACTCTTGTGGACTAAACAAGATAATTTATCAAGGGAGGTCACTCTTGATAATTGTCCCTAAAAGCTGCACATGAGATGAGTATTGATTCTAGCTCATGCATCTTCTAACAAACTTTGATGTAAGGCTTTACAGCCATACCTGCCAAGTACTCCTATAAAAATGGAGTTACTCCTATTTTTCTTTGTTAATTTCTGGTTTTCCAAGCTCACCTAACTTTGAACAAAGGTACATTTGATTCATTTTGGAATTAACTAGCTTGGGCTAATAATTATGTGCTTATAGATATTTTCATTGAATATTGTATGGTTTTGGGGGATGATGTTATAGCTTGGCTATATTGACCTGAACCTGACCTTTATGCAAGAATATATTACAAGGTTCTTGCTTTGAATATATCAATTTCCGCAAGCAAATTGTGCGATATCAGTATTTCATATTTGTGTTTATATTACATCTCAAGCATCTTCGTGATACTCCCTGATTATGAAAACATACAATCCGTGAAAAAAACCTTTGATGTACGAGTGTTCGGCATACAAGGAGAGTGGACTGTATATGATTTGTGTAAATAATCTGTTAGGTCACATTGTCTGTCAATGTTATATTTGTTTAATATTAATATCTCATTTCCTACATACTGCATGTTCAGTCAATATATCTCAGCATCTGTTACAAGATTTGTATGAAATATGAGTCTAAGATTGTTGTTGACAATAATACTCACATGCTAGGATCATACACAGCTGATTATAGTGCATGTATGGTCACAGATGTTTGCCATGTGGATATGACCCCCCTATAAGTTCTATAGAGATTGTTCGTTTCTTCAGTTTTACGCTTTTCGTCAACATTTTTTCAGAAAACTTTTATAATATATGACAATCAATTCACCTAACCAGTTTGCCTGGACTGTATCTAACTTGTGTGCTTAAACTTGCCCCTCTCCATGGAACTTAGAAACTTCTCATCACTCTTCATGTGAAGGAAATCACCATACTACTGGGATGAACAAGGCTACATGATCGAACCCCCGCATGTTTAGTTCTGATAAAAAAAGTGCATTTTTTAAGATACCACTATATGTCTCTTGCCTGAAACTATAGAATTTTATGCTCAAGAAAAGGAATGATCTTTCAGTTTCCTATGTATCTGATCTTGAGACACCATGATGCATTGTTAATTATTTTAAAATGTTCTTAAATTGTTCATGAACTTATTGTAAACAGTTAAAGGATCATCTAAGAATAGTCTAGATATTATTGTTCATGAAATGTTTATCAGGTACTTCCTATGGCTAGATCTAGAACAGTTCATGAACTCTTTAAGCGTTGATCATTAATTCATAAACAGTTCATAAACACATTTTTATGACAGCTCATGTTCAAAAGTTCATGCACCAAATTCAAGAACTTATCAAGATCAGTTCATGAACAGTTCCTGATTGGAGTGAAGTGTTCATGATTTAATGAACAACATTTGGTGGGGGATATCTGGAGATTAGGTTTTCTTTCTTCTGTACTTGTCATTATCCAGTGCCTGTACGTGTATGCACAGTACCAGATTTTGTTTATTCATGCACACATCACTTGCTAATTGTCAAACGTTTGGTGAAAATGGTTCATCAGCTACTGCCAATTTGTATTATTGTAAAATCATCCGTATATTGATGCAGATGAATTTTTGTTGCTTATTCATAGATAAACTTGATAATGAATCAACCTCCTCGTTTTTATAATATGAAGGTTTTTTTTTCTTCTCTAAGGTTCACATCCTTGAATTTAATGTCCCAATAAAACAGTTTAATTAACAATTTCAAAATGCTGTTATTGCAATGTGCACATCAACCAGTGTATTTTTCATCTGAAAAAGTCTTGACACTTGACTAACCACTGATTTATAAGGATGACAAAATCTTATTTCCCTCAAATTTGACTGGTTGTACAGTAAGTATTGGGCTTTAATCCAATTATTGCAAGGTGTGAAATATGATTAATGATGGTACCTGATGTAATTCTATATCAGAGAGACTGCCTGTTTTACAAATATCTTCTGCTTCAAGTACATAAAAAATAGTGTCGACATTTTCCTTTTTTGTCACCATTTTCCTGTTTGTCAGAAATTTTAATTAAGATTCCATTCATGTTCTGAAGTGGGAACAATTTTGTAATTACAGAATTTGAATGGGAGATTGATACTTGTTATGTATTTTATCTATTGATACAGTTTGTCAAGATGTTTGGTTACCAGTCTGGCAGTGAAGTGTCATGTTTAGGCTTTTAAGGGAAGTATCATTATATTAGGCTTTTGAAGTGACAGGAGGTGTAATAATAATGGCACATGATGCATTGAATGAAATGATATCAGAATTTTAGAATAATTAGATCATTCAAAAAATAGGTTTTAGGGAATTACACCCCACACTGTAACTTTGATGTTTGATGTTGGCCGACATGATCTTTGAGATAGCGTACAAACAGTTCCATATTATTGGCTTCCTAGAAAAGAAATAGGATTATACGACTCATAAGCCTTGAACAAATAGTCAAATATTTTAAATTATAATTTCTTCCAATAAAATGAATATGCAACACCATGCACTGTTTAAATTCCTTACACCCCCGCACATAATTGTATTTTTGGTATTTTTTACCGACAAAGTATGTTGATTAATACGCTGTATATCCATTTGGTATATTTGTCAGTTATTGATGGCAGCTAATTTCTGCAAGACTGAATACAACTTTGCAGCGTCGTGAATGCAAGTTTTATTATTATAAAAAATGCTAGCTGCACATTTATTGGCATGCATTTCTTGATACTGTTTCAAATATTCCCTCAGCCTGTGGGTGATCGCAATATTTGATTATTTTAGCAACTTGCTAGTTTTCCAAAATCTCAGAATCAGTCTGAAATATCAGAATCATAAATTATTTTATTTTATAATTTTATCAAATAACTGTCTTTATTATTTTTTATTATATATATAAAAATAATATTCCAACAGGTAACGCGCTGATAAAAAATCTACAAAATATTGTAAGCGTTAAATTTAATATCCGGTAAAAATTATGAATTTTATAAATCTTAATTTTTTAGAATAAAATTTACGTCAAACTTAACTTCCGAAATGTTTGTTTTATTGTACCTGTACAATATTTAATTTCAAATTTTCTTTTGCAAATGATAGGAATTTGTGATTCAAATTTATCGTTTTTCAGAAATTATTCATTTTATCGCCATTAAGCTGTTTCCTGTTGATATGTAAATTCATTTTAGTGTTTTATCTCCATTCTGTATTATTTCTATGAGATTACAGAAATATTTACAGCCTTATTAAAATTAATGTGCCTCCGTAGCTCAGTGGTTAGTGCGCTTGCCGTCTAATCTGGCGACCCGGGTTCAAATCCGGGTGGAGGTACATATATATGCCTGCCATGTTTCTGTAGAAATAAAGCAAATAAAGGCTATGCTCGGCATAATTCATTTAAAAAAAAAATTTGATTCATTGCTTTTGATAAGAAAATGCACTAAACATGATAATGCTTTCCGAAGCAATCAAATCTGATATTATTATCAATATTTTGACTTGTTCTCACAAAATTGCCTGACAGTTTGCCACAAGTTTTGTTGCCAAATACAATGTACATCAATTTCTCACTTTTTATGCATATTAATTACAATTTCTTATTGTTTCATGCATATTTATTGCAATTTCTTCCTTTTCATGCATATTATTACAATTTCTTAATATTCAAATATTATGAAGTAAATTAGTTTGACCTACCTGAACTTTACTTGTTGATATACTGCTAAGTATGAAGAAATATTTTTTGAAATAATCTGTCAAATCTTAATTATAAATCATTTTTACATACCTTTATTTTACAGAAATGATATATATTGAATGCTATTACAAACTAAATTCACTTAACCTTCCTATATTGATGTTACAAGCTAAATTCAATTAACCTTCCTATATTGATGTTGCTACGATTTTAAAAAAATAATCTGTTCAATTCAAATAACAAAAATCATTTTTACATACCTTTAGTTCACAGAAATACAGAACACTAGTCCAATAAGATGAATGGTATAATTAACAATTCGTGAACATGAACAATTTGTGAAAATTTTGTGAATTTAAAAATCTGTCAAATTTGAATAAAAAATCATTTTTACATACCTTTAGTTCACAGAAATACAGAACACTAGTCCAAATAAGATATGATATAATTAACAATTCGTGATCATGAACAATTTGTGAATAATTTAAGAAACAATCTGTCAAATTCCAATAAAAAATTCATTTTTACATACCTTTAGTTCACAGAAATACAGAACACTAGTCCAAATAAGATATGATATAATAATTATTGTGAAATTATACAGTTTATATTATAACACAGGTTATGTAGCACTCAGATATTGTAGTGTGTTATATCCCAATAGATGTGCCGTATTATAGAGAATTATAGTACATGTTTACTGCAGGCCAATATACGAGGAGACTGAGTATCTTTAACCACTGACAATAGAACTTTACCAATAATTGTCCCGATATATTTTACCAAGATACTGCTATATATGAGTACAATCTCATGTTTTTACCTCAGCATTTTAGGGAACTGTAGGTTTGCCCTCCATCCGTCTGTCCATCTGTCTGTCCATCTGTCCATAAATAAAATCTTGATCCTGCCATAACTCAAACATTTTTCAAGCAAGGCTTATGAAACATGGTTTGTGGATTATTTAAATGACCCACAAAGAGATTATCGTTGCTGTCGTTCTCAAACCTCGTAGCTCCAAAATTTCCAAAAAAGTTGTTTTGTCTTTTCCGAATGTATGAAGTCTGGCACTTATTTTGGGCTATATCTCGTAGCTCTTCGCCAATCAGAACCCATTACAAAAGCCACGTGACGAAATGTTGTAGCTTGATTGGTCGCTTTTTTTGTCGGACGAAAAGTCGTAGCTACCATTTCTGAATATCGGGAATTGTCGTACCTCATAAAAATGACAAAACTGTGGTGACAAAATATCGTAACTAGCATTTCTGAATATCGGGAATTGTCGTACCTCATAAAAATGACAAAACTATGGTGACGAAATATCGTAGCTACCATTTCTGAATATCATGAATTGTCGTACCTCATTAAAAATGACAAAACTGTGGTGACAAAATATCCTAGCTACCATTTCTGAATATCGGTATGACTAACGCGTCTACGGCCTATACCATATTTTGCAGCTTCATTTGTTTGGTATTTTTATAAAATTTCAATTTCTAGAACATCGTTATAAAAAAATGTGACGGTTTTTTCTCTCTCCTGAAAAGTTGGCATTTTGGAGCTACGAGGTTTGAGAACGACAGTGACGTTATGCATGTATATTGTTTTGATTTAGACAAAGATTGTGGTTGCCATGGCAACAGAAACTCTGAAAACCAGGTAGAAGACTTTCATATTGCTTGCAATTCCTAAATTGCTTCTTCTTAATGCATTACAAGCATCAAGCTCATTTATTTCCATTTGATGACAATTTATTTTTTGACAATATGGTCTCAAATTGTATCACATGAGGAAGCTTACCTGTTGATAATGAAAACATTACTTTTATTACTATTATTGTATTTTTGTATTATAAGCCTATTTTCAAGATCCTTTCCTGAAGCTCTGTTTTTCTTGATTGAGATTAATTAATGCCAGTAGGATGTGTCAGTATTCAATTAGTGTTTATCTACTTGTAACAAGTGGTGTATTAATAAACCCTTAATGTAGAATATTAATTTAATTATGCTTTTTGCATTCATTGCTTGCACCAGATGGTGCATGAAAGCACCCAAATTGTTAAATGTGTTTATTATAAAAGCACAAGATTAGCAAGTGGAGGGTGTGGGGGGAGTGGTCGCCTAGAGGTAGTGCAAAGGTAGCTATTAACTGTCCATTTGTAAAGGTAGCTATTTATTGTTTATTTTCAAAGGAAGCTATTAGTTGTCCATTTGCAAAGTTAGCTAATAATTGTCCATTTGCAAAGGTAGCGATTAATTGTCCATTTGCAAAGTTAGCTTTTTTTATTGTCCATTTGCCTAGGTAGCTATTAATTGTCCATTTGCAAATATAGCTATTAATTGTTCATTACTAATTACTTATTGTTCATTTTTAAAGGTAGCTACTAGTTGTTCATTTGCAAAGGTAGCTAATAATTGTCCATTTGCAAAGGTAGCTATTACTTGTTCATTTGCAAAGATAGCTTTTTATTGTACATTTTCAAGGGTAGCTATTTATTGTCCATTTGCAAAGGTAGCTATTCATTGTTCATTTTCAAAGGTAGCTATTAGTTGTCCATTTGCAAAGGTAGCTAATAATTGTCCATTTGCAAAGATAGCTATTAATTGTTCATTTGCATAGGTAGTGATTAATTGTCCATTTGCAAAGTTAGCTTTTTTTATTGTCCATTTGCCTAGGTAGCTATTAATTGTCCATTTGCAAATATAGCTATTAATTGTTCATTACTAATTACTTATTGTTCATTTTTAAAGGTAGCTACTAGTTGTTCATTTGCAAAGGTAGCTAATAATTGTCCATTTGCAAAGGTAGCTATTACTTGTTCATTTGCAAAGATAGCTTTTTATTGTACATTTTCAAGGGTAGCTATTTATTGTCCATTTGCAAAGGTAGCTATTCATTGTTCATTTTCAAAGGTAGCTATTAGTTGTCCATTTGCAAAGGTAGCTAATAATTGTCCATTTGCAAAGATAGCTATTAATTGTTCATTTGCATAGGTAGTGATTAATTGTCCATTTGCAAAGTTAGCTTTTTTTATTGTCCATTTGCCTAGGTAGCTATTAATTGTCCATTTGCAAATATAGCTATTAATTGTTCATTACCAAAGTTTCTAAGCTAGGTATTAATTGTTCATTTATAAAGGCAGCTTCGTTCATTTGCAAAATTAGCTTTGTTCATTTGCAAAGGTTACTTTGTTTATTTGCAAAGGTAGCTTCATTCATTACCACAGGTAGCTTCGTTTATTGGTGACGATAGCTTTGTTTATATGTGAAGGTAGCTTCGTTCATTTGCAAAGGTAGCTTTGTTCATGCGCTGCATGGACAAATGTTACAGCTTTGTCAATATAAATGATAAGTTCACAGTGCCAAGTTTAGAAGTCTGACCCAGACAGCACCCAATCTTGAAGAACAAAGTCTGCTGTAGCTGCCACCTGGTGCTGATTTATCTAACATAGAGGAAAAGCAACTTTCCTTTGAAAAGTTTTTTAAAATGAAGAAACTGAAAAGAACATTTTGTATTAAGAATAATTACACTCAGGGACAAAAGAAACGCAAAACATATATAATGGTATTTTTCAAAATTATTTGTTTTTCAAGTTCACTGAAATTTTACACAATAATTAGTGCAATATTAATGAGACATACTTCAAAAGTTCCTTCATTTCTGCAATTTAATAATATTTTTACATAGGTTTTAATCTAACAGTCCAACAATGCAAAAGTCACATTTTTGTCATATTCATTATCTGGTGTAAGTACCACGAACACGAATGCACCTTAAAATCCACAATATAATTTTTGTGATGTATAGTTGTGGGATAAAGTTTCATTCACGAATAAAGGCCTCCCACGTGATGTAAAGCCAAGGAAAACATAGAAGAAGTTTCAAATCATTGTTAATATAAATTGATCGTTTATTACCTACCAATTGCGAACTACTAAACTGTACATGCATGTTAATGATTTCGGTTGTTGGAAAAATGAACTAGGAAATACGTACATATGCTAATGATGAATTTAGTCAATGTTTATGATACTGCTGTTAAAATATTTAAGAGGTGTGACGTTGATTGGCTAAATATAAACGACTTTGAAGTGTATCGTTATCGTCTTTAATGTAAATTGCAAAGAAAATGAATCAAAATGAACGTGCGATATTTTTAAAAAGGAACTTTATTTTTTCAAACAAGTTGTCATTTTGCCTACCCGTGGGCTCCTATGTATCCTAGCTGTAATTCTGACTGACCGGTAGCGGTTCCTGCTATTTAGCATGCGTATGGTCGCGTCTTGTCGTTGAGTGGTTATCCTTGGTTGCCCTGTGTGTTTGCGGTCCTCAACCGTTTCAGAGACCTGGTATTGTTCATGTAGCATTGCAATGATTAGAGGTTGGTAATGAAATTGTCCAACAACATCAGACGGATTCGAACCCATTTTGAGCAGTCCGACTGCTTCAGACCGTGTTTGTTGAGGCAAACATGGCATGTTTAAACTTATTTTGTATGTTGTTATTTGATGAGTTTTCATAAGTGTTATGTAAACACTGTCATTCGGCAATATAACTGTTCCACTATGCGATTTCGCACGTGCTCCATGTGCAAAAAATGGGTTTTACCCTAAACTGGTACAAACCGGATAATACACTTTTAATTGTGTAGAAATGTACGGAGATGTTAAGGTTGTAACCCATGTATCATTTACATTGAACGAAAACGATATATCGCACTTATTTAGAAAATTATGACCCCCGAAAAAGTTTTGCGTTTCTTTTGTCCCTGAGTGTAATGTAATGTATTTCATTTGACTGAACACCATCAAAGTATTCAGGTTCATAACAAACTTTTAGAATACGTCAGGGTTTCCAGAAATAGTTCAAAGCCTTTAATAAATCAGCTGAGTTGGAACAAAATTCCAATGCCAACGCAGAGAGAAGTTTTCATTTTATGAAACAATTGATATACATCTTATCTGCTTTTTCTTAAATCTGTGAAGAGATACATTCACATTAAGTCTTTTATTGTGAAAGTTCACATTTTCTTTATCCATGTGAAATTCCCACCTGCTACCTATAAATTAAAGTACACAAAGGTTGTCTGTAAGAGGGCTGTCTTTAAATTAAAGTACACATAGGTTGTCTGTAAGAGGGCTGTCTATAAATTAAAGTACACATAGGTTGTCTGTAAGAGGGCTGTCTTTAAATTAAAGTACACATAGTTTGTGTGTAAGAGGGCTGTCTATAAATTAAAGAACACATATGTTGTCTGTAAGAGGGCTGTCTATAAATTAAAGCACACATAGGTTGTCTGTAAGAGGGCTGTCTTTAAATTAAAGTACACATAGGTTGTCTGTAAGAGGGCTATCTTTAAATTAAAGTACACATAGTTTGTGTGTAAGAGGGCTGTCTATAAATTAAAGAACACATATGTTGTCTGTAAGAGGGCTGTCTATAAATTAAAGTACACATAGGTTGTCTGTAAGAGGGCTGTCTATAAATTAAAGTACACATATGTTGTCTGTAAGAGGGCTGTCTATATATTAAAGTACACATAGTTTGTGTGTAAGAGAGCTGTCTATAAATTAAAGAACACATATGTTGTCTGTAAGAGGGCTGTCTATAAATTAAAGTACACATATGTTGTCTGTAAGAGGGCTGTCTATAAATTAAAGTACTTATAGTTTGTCTGTAAGAGGGCTGTCTATAAATTAAAGAACACATAGTTTGTGTGTAAGAGGGCTGTCTATAAATTAAAGTACACATAGGTTGTCCGTAAGAGGGCTGTCTATAAATTAGTTCAAGTTGAACAAAATATGTGTGATTATTGATGTCAAACATGTCTGCTTTTGATTTTAAAAACTGTAAAAAAAAAGTTTAAGCTCACCAGAGCACGAATAGGAGTGTGGAGTCAAATTTTATTGACTGGTTTACAGTTGGCTACAAGCAAACGCTCCCCAATAGAATTACAGCCCTTTGATAAGAAAAAGGTAACACATTTCTAGATTGGCAAAGGTGGGTCACTCCAGGCCAGGAATTCCATATATCTATGTTCAGCTGAGCGTGAGCTCTGGGTAACTCCTCAAAAATCATCTTTCAAACATTCTATGGGTTTGAATTTTTTTTAAAATACAGAAGAATTTGCCCGTTAGGTTGTATCTCACTTTTAGATATTGCAAAAAAATCACAGGAAATCTTGAAATAGAATATTTCTATTCTTACCTTTGAGATGTGTTTTCATTCGTATAATGTGCATCATGTTTGTTAAATCACCATTACAGTGAATTTTTGGTTTTATTGGTGTAGTTTTTATCTTTCTATTAATGTCATCCAAAAAACAACAAATAACACTTCAATGTTTGAAATGCACCAATTAATAAATGCATTAAGATAAATTATATTCATTCAAAAAGCAACAACATATACTGTAAAATCATTTAATTTCAATGGGACAAAATTTCGTGGTTTTGGTAAAAAAGATCATTTTGATGGAACGTTAATTCGTGGATTTTGCATTTTAGGTAATAAAAACAGGACTCAAAATTATTGTTCGATGGGATTGAATTTAGTTGTAGAAGATGAACCACGAAATCCACGAAATTTATTCCCCCACGAAAATTAATGATTTTACAGTACCAGTAATTGATAATTCGGCTCTTCTGAACTTTCTTCTATGATATGATAGTCAATGATACCTAAAATGAATTACAGTAGCTATGTGCTCTATTTATAGTTTATTCTTATTGTTAGAATGATAACTTATAGAACATTAAGGCTTTGTCAAAAAATTGCTTCATCATTCTTAGTACCAATAATTCTTGATAGCTTTGTTATTTACATTGACAATGACTGAAGTATCTGTTAACTGCATTCTATGTATGTTGTGTAATTAATTGTATAAAGAATATATGTCTAAGTATGTCAGTTTTCAATGTTTCCACAAGTTCCTTTACTGAAGCTTTTTATGATAGGCCGATATTTGTTTTGTATTAACCCTGACCTACAAACAGTGACTTACAGATACAGTCTGTTCAAAGTTAAATGATAATGTTTGTAAACATAAGTTTGTTCACCAGGTAGATTAAATGGATATATACCTTAGTTAATTGTAGTTCTCGTTATTCTTTCAAATAGTTTATACTTATTTATTTAAGGTCGATTGTGAAATAAGTTTTTCTAGCTTATATTTATCACTCTCAAACACCTCATTCCTGATGTTATCCATCACCACGAGGGTATGAGAGAAGAGAAGCCAGTTTTCCTTATATGCTGAGCATCAAGCAAGGGAATTTCTGGTACCATTTTTATTTCGTCTTTGATATGAGGTGACCTAGGATCGAACCTGGGACCTCCCACACTCTGAGCGAACGCTCAACCACTAGGCTATCGAGGAGGGATAGCTCCCTCATTAGTATTACTTATTGAATGGACAGTACAAATCTATACTATGTCTGGTGTATTAGACCATTATTATTTCCTGCCAAACATTATATATTCCTCTCCTGTAATAAAGTCATAGATTTCTGTCAAGTTGTCTATATGATGTCTATATTATGTCATATCTAGCAGTTATTACATTGTCTGACTGTAATGTTTTGTTTTACAGAAATTCATGTACACTTTTGTAGGCTACCTATTGTTGACCTGTTTGGTCACCTAGCTAAGAGCACTCCTTGAGTGTGCCGGGTTTAAGACTGATTGTGGCTACTAACTTTTTTTTCTCCAAGTGAGCTATTGTGACCGCATCATCAAATATTGGACCGTTAACACTCTAGAGGTGACATTTTACACTTGATCCTTTTTAAACTTAGTCACAATGTTTGTCTAAGTCTATGAAAACTAGGCCAAGTTAGTAACTAGATCATCTGGGATGAAAAACTTGGTCACCAGGTCGAATCACGGAAAAATCTTGTGTTCATATTTATGACTTCATACTAGTTTTTTTAACTTGGTTACATTGTTTGTCGTCATGAAATCTAGGTAAATTTGCAACTAGGGCTGTAACTTTTTGACATAATTATAAGAGGTCACAGTAACCTAATCTTTTATGAAACTTTGTCACAATGTGTTTATCTGTAAAATATTGTCAGAGGTAGAAATTTTGTCACCTGGGATAAAAAAATAGGTCACCAGGACATATCCAGAAAAAAGCTATATAGGGTCAAATATTTTGGTCATACCATAACAAAAAATTACTGTGATTCTGCCAAAAACTGCTGCATGTCTTCAGGTGAGCGCTTTAGAGCCAATGGCCCTCTTTTTTTTGAAAACTGATCTTTGTTAACCATGAAAAATGAAAATGCTTCATCATGCCCTGGCACTGCTCTCCAAGCATAGTGTAACATGAAAGATGTTTAAGGTCAAGGTTGTTGTTAATTAATCTATAATAATGGAAAATATTTGAAAATGTTACTGGTATTATAATCTGAGAGAGTGGAAATGTCCAACGCCCCCAAAGGGCCTCTTCTTATCTTTCTATTCCCTTTACCCAACAGCAAAATGTTTATATTCCCTTTATAGCTTGGCCACATTGACACGAGCCTCATGACCTTTTGATTAGCATAATTTAACAGTCGATATATTACATACGATACAACACCGATTGTATGTTTTCATAATCGGTGAGTATCACGAAGACACTCGAGATGTATACAAACACAAATTTGAAATACCGATATCGCACGATTTGCTTGCGGAAATTGATATATTCAAAGCAAGAACCTTGTAATATATTCTTGCATAAAGGTCAGGCTCAGGTCATATTGGCCAAGCTATACCCAACAGCAAAATGTTTCTATTCCCTTCTCTCAACAGCAAAATGTTTCTTTTCCCTTTACCCAACAGCAAAATGTTTCTATATTCCCCTTACCCAACAACAAATTTTTTTCTTTTCATTTTTCCCAACAACAAATTTTTTCTTTTCCCTTTACCCAACAACAAAATTTCACATAAAACATTTTGCCTAATAATGTCATTGTCTTACATTGATAGTTGGAAGTGTACAATTATGCTTTTATATCTCCAATAATTTCCTGTGAGAAGGGTGGTATTAGAGACAATGTATTTATAAACAGCCTGATACCTCACAAATAAGCTGTATGTCTTGGTAAGAGGTCATTGAACCTCATAGAATCGTTAGAAAACCTATAATTTAGTGGGCACTAACCTAAGACAAATAATAATAGGCAGGTTCCATTACTGCTGATGGGTGTAGGATAATAGATGAGCAAGTGTAGACTATCGCTGATTTAAGACTGACTTGTCAGAATTTCAGATGGTCTTTAAGGTCATTTATAAGGAAAAGGAAAGCTGCTTTCTAATAGGCCTACATGGCATTCATAGCTTAGTGTTAGGTTGCTTGCAGCCTTATTTGACAACCCTGGGTTCAAATCCGAATAGAGGCACACATAATGCCTTCCATATTCATCAGAAAGCTGACTGACAAATAAAGGCTTTGCTCAGCAAATGATTGTATTTGTAGTGGCTCTATTGTCTTAAGTGCAAAACATTGTTTGACTATTGCCTATTCAATCAGCATGAGACTGTAGATGGTCATATAATAAATGTGATTCAAGGATTGAATAATATTTCCTGACATATTTTATATTTTCAGGTTTTGTCCATCCTTGGAATCCAAAGTGTTGAAGTTTCCAGGCAGAAAACATCAAATCTGGCTGGAACCTGAAGGTAAGATCGAAGACCCCAACCCTGAATCCTCCCACTACTGTAAAATTATTTAATTTCAATGGGATGAAATTTCATGGTTTTTGGTAAAAAGACCATTTCGGTGGAATGTTAATTTGTGGATTTTGCATTTCAAGTAATAAATATGAGGGTCAAAATTATTGTTTGATGGAATTTGATTTAATGGTTAAAGGTTACTAAATGTTGAAATTCAAATATTCAAGTTCATCAAGGTATTGCTTTCAAACTTGACTTACTTGTTTACCATCATAAACACATTATATTATCAAAGTCATGCAACACTATCAAACATTTCAACATAATTATGGCCACCTGAATGACTTCGGGGCATAAGCGTTTACTGAATCAGTCTTGTTTTAACCTTTAGTACAAGTGCACTGGTATAATTTGTCTGTGCCATATAGACATATTGTCCTAGTCTCTTACAGACATACCGGTACCATTAATAACAAAGTATTCAGATTGTTTGCTTAATTATATCTTACCAATGCCAAATATCACTAAATGAATTGCTGATATAGAGAAATGTGTTTGCTTGGAGCATATAATTTATCAAATGATAAATGTATGTTTTAATCTATCAGTCTGTATTTTGACCTTGAACACCATTGAGGAGAAATCTTTAATTATTTTATTGTCTTCTCTTATTCATTAATTTTTATATGCTTGTCAAAAAGGATGGGTCATATTATAGGCAGCATAAGGTTGCCGTCCATCTAAAGGCGTTTCTTATTATTGGAACACCCTTGACAGTCGGTTGCCGCATCCATGACAGTGTCTATGCTCTAATTCAAGTAGTAATTGTCCGATCTTCATCAAACTTGGTCAGAAGTTGTATCTAGATGTTATCAAGCTAAAGTATGAATATGGATAAAACCAGGTGAATAACTGGGTCACTGGGGCACATAGTGCATTCAACAGAATGTCCACATTATAGTTTTCTTCCGATCTTCACCAAACTTAAAATTGATCAGAAGGTGTATCTTGATGATATCTAGGTCAAGATCAAATATGGGTCTAGTCATAGTTGTGCCTCTTAAGGTCGCATAACGTTAGGTCACTGTCCTTAGTGTTTTAAACTAGGTCAAGCCCCGGGGTTGTTCTGCCTCAATTGTTCACTGTTTTGGCATGGGTTTGTGTGGGCATTGCTCGGGGTAGTTGTGTGGTGGTGTTTCTGATTTCTGTGCTCTGCTGGTTAGGTCGAGTGCTACCTTCCCTGTCGCATTTTCTCATACCTTTCTCACTAAGTGGAGCCTGTGATGAAGATTTCAGACACCTTGTGTAAAGCTTATATTTTTCTGCTTCGAATGGTACATATTAAATGAAAATATGTGCAGAAATAAGATACCTAGTTGTTTTTCAAATCCTTGAGAACCAAAAATTTATAATTTTTTGCTTGGATGTGTAGTTAAATTGATGTCACAGGTCACATGGTATTGACACACTGCACTCAGATGGGCGTATTTGTGACAGTTGGCATTCTTGTTACAAAACTCATACAGCAATGATATTTGACCAGTGTATTTTGTATGATTCAACCTAACTTTGTTTAAATGCTAAATTTAGGAATTTGATTCGGGCAAATGAACTGTTGAACCAGTTTGAAGACTGATCAAAATGAAGGATCTTATTGGTTCAACGTTCTGTTATCTCATGTCTTAGAATGACCTTGTGTTCAGACAAGACATTCACTATAATGCCTCCCACATTAGTAGATATTATGTAACTGGGGTATAAAAATCATTAATTTATAACAACTATCTTGTAGAAATGGAACATCCAGACTGCTATTAGGGCTTTGTGACAATGGCAATGATCTTTGTAATTAATGAATATCTATTAATGTTAATGAATACCTTTTAACCATTTATCTATAAGCACTGCTAGTTTCCTAACAACCCCTTTTACTAAAGGTTTTAGCAATAGCTTATACATAGACTCAGACAGAAATAGAAACCTACAATTCTAGTATTGTTTTACTGCCTTCGATTTAAACTTCTTCTTTAGTGACTAAGGTCTTTCACCCCCCCCCCCCCTTATTTACAGCTGATACCTATAGGCCATTCTGCAGGCAACCATGGGGGAATTAGACATTTTTCAATTTTGATGTCTAAACATGAGACAATGCTTACAGTTTAAATCCCGGGGTCGGGACCGTATTAAGGTGTCAATATGAAAACTATTACTTGTAAATTCAATTATTATACACCTAAAATCTTATTTAGGTGTCAATTTGAAAACTCTTACTTGTAAACTCAATTATTATACACCTAAAATCTTATTTAGGTGTCAATATGAAAACTATTAATTGTAAATTCAATTATGCATTGATGTAAATATTGTTTTTGTGCATATATGTGTTCTTGTACATTTCTGTATATGTTTCATGTTAATGTGGAGCATATTGAAAATTGGTCTAGAACCAAATATGTTATCCACTATAAATAAAGTCGTTATTTTTCATGTATGAATTCCCAAGTCTTAGAACCGGACCAAAGTCTATACACCGGGTCTCAGAGTCGATAAGGATGTCAAATTCCCGTCTATCAGGAAGATTTGTCTTGTCTAATTTCCCCTGTATCCTCACAGCCCTACTAGGCAGGCATAATTTTGACTGGTGCATAAGGGTACTATCAGGTACGAGAAAAACGAGAGTCGTATCAAGCACTCGTAGGTGGTGCTCTTGTTCACTGGATTTTCACGAATGTTTGTCACAATATCGGTCTAGATGGAATGTAGGTAAAGTTTTGGTATTAGTATTCCGCTGTTAATAACAAGTTTGCTGCTTTAGACAATCTGTTGTGTCTATAAACTTGCAAAAAGGGCTGCATTTTCTGTAATCTTTGTCAGAAATTGTAAAATGATTGTTTATGTCACTGTAAGGGCCTGTCTGCTCTACTTTGCATTGTGGTAGAGCATTGATGGTGATATCTACTATGACTGGTGAGCATAAGCATTTATTATAACCACTTTGGCCCTGTTCCTGTTAACTTAATCTTTCTAATACCAGAGAAAGATGGTTTTATGTTTTCAGGGCTAGACAGTGACCTTATCTATCCAAATGGACTTGGTTGTACGATGCCAGAGGAATATCAACAACAGATAGTCAACTGTATACCTGGACTGGAAAACTGTCAAATACTCAAACCAGGTATGTACATATCGATGGCTTAGAATAAGAAGGTCGTAACTACCAAATAAATATTTTGAGAAAACACAGAAAAACTGTCTGACATTTACTCTTTACTTTTGGTAAAACAAACTTTTACAACTTCATTTTGGTCAACATGACAAGTTCAGATTTTTATGAAAATGGGCTCATAAGAAGGGCCTTTTGATGCTTATTCTAAATATGTATGAATCTTAAAAGGTCGTAAGTGGCACTTACGACCTTCTAATTCTAAGCCATCGATATATAATAAGTGCCCGATTGTCCATTACATAGTTCTTTATACAGGGTGGACATACCACCTGACTTTTGGCTAAGTCTGCAAGTTAAAACTTGTCAGCAAAAAATTTAAAACAACCACTAGTATCTTGTTCTTTGACCGATTTTCACGAGATGTGTTTGGCGTTTAAGCCGAGAATGTGCATGTGGTATATGTTCACCCTGTTATAGACATCATTATAAAGTACTGATTTAAACAGTTCCAGCGGTGTTTAGTGTTTTGATCATACATTTTGGTTATGGGAGCCTGGTAGGTTGGAACCCTGTTTGCAACTGAATGTGGTAAAAAAATGTTCATTTATCTTGAGCCTCTGTTTCTGTCTGGTCCTATTTCTCAATTACCATTGGTCAGATTTCAATGAAACTTGACTGATCAGTATCAAGTCTTGTTATGCATTTTGTCAGCAGACTTTGGTCGGATAAATTTTAAGACAGTTATGGCCCTTTTTTTTGCTTAGAAATAACCATTGCTTGGACTTCAATGAAACTTAGTATGACTGATCAGTACCAAATCTAGTTGAGCCTATCTTCAGCAGATATCGGTCAGATTAATTTTAAGGGAGTGACATGGCCCTTTGTTTTTTCCCCTTTAAATTGTGTTGGCACTAATTCTGACCCTTTGTTTGTTACACTTATAAATGTTATCTGCACAATATCTGATGCTATGTCACTGTGTCAAGTAGTGTGTCATCACATTCAGTGATATTTCTTGTTGGCAATGTACTGGGTGGTAGAATAAAACTGATTGTCTTGGACTCTTTGCAGGTTTTGTAATAGTGGTCTGTGTAGGCAGGTGACCTTTATCACATGACTTTGTTTGATCTGTGTTGCTTTATATTCTAGGTTATGGTGTAGAATATGACTTTATTGACCCAAGACAGTTGAAACCATCTCTGGAAACATTACCTGTAGAGAACTTGTTCCTGGCGGGTCAGATCAACGGTACTACAGGATATGAAGAGGCAGCAGCACAGGTATTATATAAGTCTCATACATACACAGTGTGTAGAATCACGTGATCAAATGAATGCCGTTTTACACTCAAAACTATTGCGATTTCGCTCTATCTTTAGCTGTTTTTAATTGATGCTCGACCAAATTATTACACTCGGTTGGAAACTGCATTTGGTCGAGCATCAATTAAAAACAGCTAAAGATAGAGCGAACTCGGTACTTGCCGGGTATTCTTACATATAGGGAATGTACTTTAGGCTATATAATATAACCATATCAAATGCACAATCGTTATAATCAAGAAAAAACTCACCGTTAGCAGACGAAATCGCAATAGTTTTGAGTGTAAAACGGCATTCATTTGATCACGTGATTCTACACTCTGATACATTTATATCCCAAACCTGCCAAGCTAGTTAAAATCTAAAATACTGTAAAATCATTAGTTTTTGTGGGGGATTAAATTTCGTAGATTTCGTGGTTCATCTTCTACCATGAAATTAATCCTATGGAACAATAATTTTGACCCTTATATTTATTACCTGAAATGCCTCATCCACGAATTAACGTCCCATCGAAATGGTCTTTTTTACCAAACCAAGAAATTTTGTCCCATCGAAATTAACTGATTTTACAGTAGTCTCATATATTTATATCCATGCCTGCAAAGTTAGTAACATCTAAAATATGAGTGATAAAGCAAAACATGTCACAAGATGTACTTAAAAGTGATTTAAAAGGGATTTAGATGCATAAACATGGAATGTATCAATTCTAGTGGATATAAATATGAGACAGAATTAAGATCATAAAATGAATCAAATGTAGGTTAACTTGGAAACAAGAAATTTATCAACGAAAATAGGAGTACCTTCACTTTAATAGGAGTACTTGGCAGGTATGTTTATATCCCAGGTACTTGTAAAATGGGCTGCTTTCTCTTGAATCTTTGTCAGAATTTGTAAATGATTACTTAGGTCACTATAGGGGCCTGCTTGGGCCAGTATGCTGGCTAGTGCTAAAGTGGTGCGCTCGCTTTGAGTGCTGGAGGTCCCAGTGTAGGGTTGACAGAGCTAAATGCATGGAATGTTGTTATGACATATTTCAAATTTTTATGTTTTCCTAGAGTTCAACGCCTTTAATACATTTTGTACTTATTCTTTATCTGACATATTATAATGGTTTATAGGCTACTCGTGGACAGGTCTGTATAAAATATCCATTTCATGATGAATTTATGTAGTTTTCACCCTTTGCAAGATAAATCTAGATCCATGCATTAGAGAAATGATATGTTTTAGATAGATAGGGTGTTAAATGTTATATTGTTTATGTCCTTCGAAAACCTGGTAAACTTCAATGTAATGTATTTTATGGGAAAACTTAGACTCTTGAACTCTGTCAGTCAATCCCATGTAGACAAAATGTGTTGATCCTACCAGTTTCTTCTGTAACCAAATAAACTTAAGTATTTAGTACCTGCTCGACGTCTTGTTGTGCTTATCTAAGCTTCACATTATCATGATGGGGTCAAATTTTTCTCATATATGTATTTCTCATACAGGTTCAAAACTACAAATTAAATTTGTTCTTAATTAACTTCCAGAATTAAGTGGCATGTTTCTACACCCCAAACAATGACATTTATTTGTCCATGTGAAGCTCTCAAAATCTATTGACAAGGTTCGGTTCAAGAAAATAAAAAAATCATGATTTACAAAAAATTGGTTTGTTGAACATATTGTCTGATGTTGGAACACATTTTTCTCAGCTATTCTATTTATTTTGAGGGCTTTAATTTGTGTTTTTACGAATCTAATGGTCTACAATTTTAAAGTGTGACCACAGCAACAATTTTAGGGATTGCCCTAATGTGAAAGTGTTGTTTTCTTGTATTGAATATGTATCACTTTAATCAATACTGTAAAATTATTAATTTCGATGGTACAAAATTTTGTGGTTTTGATAAAAAAGACCATTTCGATAGGACTTTAATTCGTGGATTTTACAATTCAGGAAACATATACAAGGGTCAATATTATTGTTTAATGGGATTTGATTTTGTGGTTGAAGATGAACCACAAAATCCACAAAATTTAATCCCCCACGAAAAATAATTATTTTACAGTAGTTCAGCTGGTATAAAGTTCTTGTTCAGCTTTAAGTCTGGGAGTAATCTGATGTAGTATTTTGTAAACTCTATAAATATATTGTATCTGGTATTGTTCCGTAAGTTTCATCTTCTCAAAGTTATATGATAGCATTGATCTTTCATCTATGTCGTGGTGCAGGCCCTAACCACACTGAGGAAATTTGAAATTTGAGAAATTACAATAAAAACATGTTTTTTAAAAAAAAGATGGTTAGACCCTTACAAATATTTACCTTGGTGTAATTTTGTCTCTGGATATTGTTATGTGGTGTAGAAAATGTCTATATTTATCATTTATACTAAAATTATCAGATATATTGCTGATGGCAACAAAATATTTAGTAAATGTTTGTACAGAATAATGTGATTTGTCTGTAAATTGCACTTTTAAATTCACAAAATAATATTTCCTTTGTAGGGTGTTGTGGCAGGAATAAATGCTGGTTTGAAATGCAGCAATGCCGAACCTTTCATAATCGACAGAACGGAGGGCTACATAGGTGTACTGGTGGATGATCTAACGACGCATGGTACCAATGAGCCATATCGTATGTTTCCTAGTAGGGCCGAGTTTAGAGTGTCCTTACGTGCAGATAATGCAGATGTAAGATTAACACGAAAAGGTGAATAGTATGTTAGTATATTTTCTTCATTGTCATCAGTGCCGTACCCAGACACGAATTTTAGCCGAGGCAGTCTAGGGGCTTGACAGGACCGTAACTAGGAATTTTCCAAAGGGGTGCGAAATCGGGTCTTGATTGGGTGACGGGGTATTTACAGGAGGAGACGTCCAAATTCGTTCTGTACATGCTATTTTGAATATTTACAATTGTATTTTGCGAGCGAAAAGCGAGCAAGAAAATGGAACTTTTTGTGGAAGCTGACTCAAATTTCTTCTCTACATGATATTAATAATCGCATAATATATTGCAAATATGCACTATTTGACTGAGCCCACACAAATGTTTTTATGCCCCCGTATCGATAGATCGGGAGGCATATAGTAATTCACCTGTCCGTCCGTCCGTCCGTCTGTCCGTCCGTCCTTCCGTCCGTTCGTCCGTCCGGCCAGGTTAACCCAAATTGACCGTTTCTTCTAGCATTAAAATGGCTAGCTACAAAGTTTTCAAACTTGAATGGATGTTGTATATGACCACTCTCCACGCGCCTGTATCACCTGACTCCATTTTGACCTTCACCTTGACCTAATTTTGGACTTAGACTTATTGAAAGGTAAAATTCTTGGTTAACCCAAATTGACCGTTTCTTCTAGCATTAAAATGGCTTGTTACAAAGCTTTCATACTTGCATGGATGTTGTATATGACCACTCTCCACACGCCTGTATCACCCGACTCCATTTTGACCTTCACTTTGACCTAGTTTTGGACTTAGACTTATCTCCCCTTTAGTATTTTTACAATAAAATTTTGTCTGGAGCGTATCTTCAAAACTATTTAACGTATTGACTTGAAACTTGAAATATAAATAGATGGCAACTTGGAGAAGTGCATTGACAAAGAACCATAACTCTGTCTGTCTTAAATTTTGAATTATCTCCCCTTTAGTGTTTTTTTATAGTCAAATTTTGCTCTGGGTATATCTTCAAAACTATTAAACATATTGACTTGAAACTTGGAATATAAATAGATGGCAACTTGGACAAGTGCAATGACCAAGAACCATAACTCTGTCTGTCTTAAATTTTGAATTATCTCCCCTTAAGTATTTTCAGAATCAAATTTTGACAGGAGCGTATCTTCAAAACTATTTAACGTATTGACTTGAAACTTGAAATATAAATAGATGGCAACTTGGAGAAGTGCATTGACAAAGAACCATAACTCTGTCTGTCTTAAATTTTGAATTATCTCCCCTTTAGTGTTTTTTATAGTCAAATTTTGCTCTGAGTATATCTTCAAAACTATTAAACATATTGACTTGAAACTTGGAATATAAATAGATGGCAACTTGGAGAAGTGCAATGACCAAGAACCATAACTCTGTCTGTCTTAAATTTTGAATTATCTCCCCTTAAGTATTTTCAGAATCAAATTTTGACAGGAGCGTATCTTCAAAACTATTTAACGTATTGACTTTAAACTTGAAATATAAATAGTTGGCAACTTGGAGAAGTGCATTGACAAAGAACCATAACTCTGTCTGTCTTAAATTTTGAATTATCTCCCCTTTAGTGTTTTTTATAGTCAAATTTTGCTCTGAGTATATCTTCAAAACTATTAAACATATTGACTTGAAACTTGGAATATAAATAGATGGCAACTTGGAGAAGTGCAATGACCAAGAACCATAACTCTGTCTGTCTTAAATTTTGAATTATCTCCCCTTTAGTATTTTCAGAATCAAATTTTGACAGAAGTGTATCTTCAAAAGTGTTTAAGATATTGACTTGAAACTTGGTATATGAATAGATGGCAACTTGGAGAAGTGCAGTGACAAAGAACCATAACATCTGTTTCACCAGATCACACATGAAGTCGATCAAGGCACTGCTTTCAAATGTGGCATTATTCGTTTACCATCATAAGCCCCTTATAGTTCAAAGCCATGTAACACTATCAAACATTTTAACTGAATAATGGCCCCTGATTGACTTAGCTTTTTATGGACATGGCTTCCACGGGGGCATAAGCGTTTATTGAACGCAGTCTTGTTTCTACATGATATTATTAATTAATGCTCATAAATTATTTGGCGAGCGAAGCGAGCCACAAAAAATGCACTATTTGTGTCAGCCCACATATTTCGTTATCTACATGATATTGAATAGTGCTAAATTTGGCAAGCGAAACGAGCCAGAAAAAAACTATTTGTACGACCCCCCCCCCACGAAATTCGTCGTCTACATGATAGTATTAATGGGTATAAGGTTTTTGGCGAGCGAAGCGAAGCAGAAAAAATGCAATATTTTTCAGCACAAACTTACTCCTTAAAGATGCATGCTTTGCCCTAGCTCACACAAACTCGTTCTCTAAATGGTATGATCAATCCTCGTATTATTTACCTGAGCTGCATGCCACATAAATTCGTTTTCTACACGAACTTATGAAAGATTGATGTTAGGTGACAAGCAAAGCGAGCCAAAGAAAATGGACTGTTTCCCCAAGTTGCATGTCATGCAAACTAGTTCTCTACATGATATTTCAAACGAGGAGTTATTTGGCAAGCGAAAACATCATGATTTATCTGAGGTTCAGATAGCACAAACTACTCTCTACATGACATTCTTAAATATATGTGTTCAATTCATTTGACGAGCGAAGCGAGCTGAATTTATTTACAAATGTAAAACATTGCACTCCTAACAAGGACCACTTAAATTAATGAAAAAGGGGTACGCTTGCGCCCGATGAAATCCTTAGTTATGACCATGTAGTGGTCCGGTGTATTTGTTAACCTAGAACGTTTCTGAAAGCACACTATTAAACCACCGAATACACTTTCAACATTGACATAATCAGAAAAGTAGAATAGCGAAGCGAGCTAGACAAACATTATTTATATTATTTGAACACCATGTCAAAACATATTCTGTATTTGATAGTATTCACTTATAGATTTATCTATGTAGCTTATAGAAACTAATTTTCTAATTGATAATAGTCACTGATACAGCTGTTGTGAAGGCGATGCCAGCTCGAAAAAGCATTATTTTCTGAAGAGAACCATTGGCGACAGGATCGTTTTTCTATTCGAGACACCTTTCATCAGCACATCCTACGAACTCGTAGGCTGCACATTTGTGTTAAGGGGAAGCTTGAACGATTTGAATGCAAGTAAATTAAGGGATCAATGTCATGCTCCACAGGACTTCTAGAACAACTAATCCATCCGCTACATTCTTTGGTCCCTTGTTTGAGTATTGAAACGGAACATCAAGAAATTCATAGCAAACAAGAGCTCAAAGAAGAAAATACTTATATGCACATGCTTAATACTCTTAAGTGTGTAGCCAACCTCATCATTAAATTGATTGTAAACAGTACCATGTGAGCGTAGCGAGCAAAAATTGGCATATTAACAATTTTTACTCACAAAAACATTGACCTGGATTTTGGCGATATTAAGGGTAGGGTGAGCCGGTGCCACTTTCTTTCTATATTCAAGAAAGGAAAACTGTCCCGTATACTACCATAAAGGTGCAAATCTAGTGCCTCAAGTTGCACTAGGTATACTATCAGTAAGTTGAAAATTTAGTGCCTCAAGTTGCACTATGTATACTACCATTAAGGTGCAAATCTAGTGCCTCAATTTGCACTATGTATTGTACCATTAAGGTGCAAATCTAGTGCCTCAATTTGCACTATGTATTGTACCATTAAGGTGCAAATCTAGTGCCTCAAGTTGCACTATGTATTGTACCATTAAGGTGCAAATCTAGTGCCTCAATTTGCACTATGTATTGTACCATTAAGGTGCAAATCTAGTGCCTCAATTTGCACTATGTATTGTACCATTAAGGTGCAAATCTAGTGACTCAAGTTGCACTATGTATTGTACCATTAAGGTGCAAATCTAGTGCCTCAATTTGCACTATGTATTGTACCATTAAGGTGCAAATATAGTGCCTCAATTTGCACTATGTATTGTACCATTAAGGTGCAAATCTAGTGCCTCAATTTGCACTATGTATTGTACCATTAAGGTGCAAATCCTGTGCATTAAGTTGCACTATGTATTGTACCATTAAGGTGCAAATCTAGTGCATCAAGTTGCACTATGTATTGTACCATTAAGGTGCAAATCTAGTGCCTCAAGTTGCACTATGTATTGTACCATTAAGGTGCAAATCTAGTGCCTCAATTTGCACTATGTATTGTACCATTAAGGTGCAAATCTAGTGCCTCAATTTGCACTATGTATTGTACCATTAAGGTGCAAATCTAGTGCATCAAGTTGCACTATGTATTGTACCATTAAGGTGCAAATCTAGTGCCTCAAGTTGAACTCTTTGATTATAACTTGCGACAGCTTGTTATATTTTTTTGTTATTCAGACATTTTATTTTACATTTAAGTCAAAGACAAATTTTCCACCAAAAGGTTAGGTTTGCAAATTTTAGCCTAGGCAGCTGCAGTGTAGTTACGGAGCTGCATACTAGATAACCGTGATGCCTCAGAATAAATTGCCTCATTGTTTATTACATGCGACAATTTGAGACATTTTATTTTAAATATATTCAGGGATATTTTATTACATTTATATATTAATAACAAAAAAATATGTTTTGTCCGCAAATTTTAGGCGAGGCATCTGCCTCGCCTGGCCTCAGTGTAGTTACGGCGCTGGTCATAGTAATGACAAATAATATCTGGCCACCATGTGATTCTAACGGCTCCATCGCACAGTAGAAACCTGTTGGATCACGGTATCTCAATAACTCAAGAATGCTTTGCCCTATGATTGTCAAACTTTACATGGAGGTTGGTCAACAACAGCAGATGACACCTTCACGTAACCTTTTCCATTTTCGACTATTGGACTGCCATAGGGGCATACATGTTTTGCAAACATCTCTTGTATTAAAATCATCTCAAACAATCTTAAAAAGCACAATAGACTGAAACTAGTTACCAACTTTTCTGGTTTGAGACTTCAGGTGAAACTGTGCATATAAATGAGAAAAAATATCCAGTTTCTCACCCTTCTTGTAAATGTCCTATTCAAGGTCAAATGATTCATATATGCAACACCTTTGCTACTTTCCCTTAATGGAATTTCTTGTTATTCAGTTGTAAGCTGTTGGTTGCAATATTATATTTTCATTGATTATTGTTGATATATGTCAAGCTGTTGTTACAACTTACATACAGTACTGTAAAATCATTTCATTTCGATGGGGAGAAATTTCACGGTTTTGGCAAAAAAGACCATTCAATGGGACCTTTATTTGTGGATTTTGCATTTAAGGTGACAAATACAAGGGACAAAATTAATGTTTGACGGAATTTGATTTCGTGGTTAAAGGTGAGCCACGAAATCCACGAAATTAAATCTCCCTGAAAATTAATGATTTTACAGTATAAATATTGGTACAATCCTTCTTAACATAAGTGCATTCTGTCACTTAATCTTCTTTGGTATGCCTGTAAGCATTATGTCATAGTGATGTCAAACCTTGAACCTGGTAACTTAGGACAAAGTTATTATGACCATAAGGAAATATGCACATAATTTATATAAATGTCCCCCATGGTTTTGGCAAAAAAGACCATTCAATGGGACCTTGAACCTGGTAACTTAGGACAAAGTTATTATGACCATAAGGAAATATGCACATAATTTATATAAATGTCCCCCACGGTTTTGGCAAAAAAGACCATTCAATGGGACCTTTATTTGTGGATTTTGCATTTAAGGTGACAAATACAAGGGACAAAATTAATGTTTGACGGAATTTGATTTCGTGGTTAAAGGTGAGCCACGAAATCCATGAAATTAAATCTCCCTGAAAATTAATGATTTTACAGTATAAATATTGGTACAATCCTTCTTAACATAAGTGCATTCTGTCACTTAATCTTCTTTGGTATGCCTGTAAGCATTATGTCATAGTGATGTCAAACCTTGAACCTGGTAACTTAGGACAAAGTTATTATGACCATAAGGAAATATGCACATAATTTATATAAATGTCCCCCATCTTTGATGAGGGGGTATATTGCTTTTCTCACATCTGTCGGTCGGTTGGTAGACCAAATGGTTTCCATTCAATAAAGTTCTCAAGAACTCTTTGCCCTTGTATCTTCAAACTTTACATTGAGGTAGGTCAGCAAAAGTAGATGACCCCTAATTGATTTTGAGGTCAGTTGGTCAAGGTCACCAGGACCTTACCATTTTCGACTATTAGGTGGCCATGGTGGATACAACTTAGACAACAAGCGCACTAACCACTGCGCCATATAAGCACATGTTACATATGGTATAATGACTAAAGACATGTGATTGATGATATTTTAGGTCATGATGCTGGGTGTGTAAGTGATATTCGTCATCAACAAACAACACAACTAGCTGACAAAATATGTGACAATATGGAGCTACTAGAGTCTATCACCCTACCTGTAGCAGACTGGGACCGTCTCCTATCTAGATCCAGTAAGAAACTAAACCACATCAAGAGGTGAGAATATAGGGACAGTACACCTATGCAACCTTGCAAAGCCAAAAATTAATGTCCTTAATTGGGAATATATTTTAGTTGCTGTCAAAAGAGTGGTTAACTTAAAGCAAAATTTTGTTTTTTCAAATTGGCTATTCAGTTTGAAACCAACATCCTAACATTTGCTCCATTCCTTTACACTGCTATAGATCTGACAACATCTATGAGGTCACTCTCTCTTGGTATAAAGTTTAAGCACCTCTCTCACTGTAAGCAGAGATTCTCTTCACTTTCAGATTTGTGAAAGAAGCGATTTGATTGGATGATGTAAATTTCACATCAACATGACCCCATATGGAGTGTTGTCAGATCCTATATCAGGGTGAAGTTTTGGAGTGTAATAATGCGTCTGATTTAAATGAGATTGGATTGAAACACTTGACTTTTACAAAAGGAGTTTGGACAGGTATCAAAATGGAGCTTGCATTACATTCAGTACATCTGAGTTTAAGGACTGTACTGTTTCACTGTACTAGGTGATAGTGTGTGTTTGCAGGTTATAATTGTGCTTCAACAGCAATATATGCAGACTTTAAAAGTTGAAAAATCTTTCTGGCATTTAGGCTTACAATAGCTGTAAGATGAAAATGAAAAAAACCAAACAATAAAGCACATTTAATTTGAACCGATTTTGGCTGAACAATTTGTCTGTCACAGTCTGATTTTCCAGGCATCTCCTTCGGCCTGACAGCTTTTTGGAAATATTTCTGTAATTTCAACCAAAGGGAGACACAAAAACCTCATCAGTTTAGTTTGATTGTTGAGACAATGAAAGACAATAGCTTTTAAAATTGTTGTCTTGGTTGTAAACAATGTCTGCAGGGAGTACAAGTTAGATAGAAGATTGCTACCGTCAAAGTTTCATGTGGAATTTATGTAAACTGCAGACAATGGCAACAGGGGGATCTACTTTCATTCTGATTTATTGATGTAGTACATTTTCATTTATTGGGTAAATATTTCTAAGATCTAGGAGAATATATGTTGCGGGAAGCAATTGCACTTTATAAATATTTAAGCATTGGTTTTCAGGATTACATGCTAAATCTTTTGATATCAGTGCCATAATTTCTGACAGAAATGTTTTTCTTTTGCTATTGAACTGACAGTATCGTTGTTGAAATATGTTTGTAATTCTGGGAAAGAAGACAGGATTGCTGTCTGTTTTTGCTGCATGACAATAACATGTAGTGACAGATCAACTTTAATCTGTATATATGGTGTGAAAGTTCTAAGAGGTTAAGAACATTACAAAACATTTGTAGTGAAAATATCTGTCTAATATTTGGGAACAGTAACATACCATAAAATCATTTAATTGTGCTGGTAAAAGATTTTGTGGTTTTGTTGAAAAGACCATTATGATGGTGGATTTTGCATTTCAGGTAATAAAATTTATACAAGGGCCAACGTTAGTGTTTGATGATATGTGATTTCAGGGTTACTGGTGGACCATTGCTTCAGGGAAATTTATTCCCCCACAAAAAATGATTTTACTGCATCATGCATGTATTATTTCTACATTTACAGTGCTATTGATGTGTTCTTGTTATCTGATGTTATCATGTATATGTTATTTCTACTGTTACAGTGCTATTGTTGTCTGATGTTAGCATGTATATGTTATTTCTACTGTTACAGTGCTATTGTTATCTGATCTCAGCATGTATACATGTATGTTATTTCTACTGTTACAGTGCTATTGCTGTCTGATGTTAGCATGTATATGTTATTTCTACTGTTACAGTGCTATTGTTATTGATGTGTTATTGTTACCTGATGTTATCATGTAAATGTTATTTCTACTGTTACAGTGCTATTGTTATCTGATGTTAGTATGTATATGTTATTTCTACTGTTACAGTGCTATTGCTGTCTGATGTTAGCATGTAAATGTTATTTCTACTGTTACAGTGCTATTGTTGTCTGATGTTAGCATGTATATGTTATTTCTACTGTAACAGTGCTATTGATAATTTATTGTTATCTGATGTTATCATGTAAATGTTATTTCTACTGTTACAGTATTATTGTTATCTGATGTTATCATGTAAATGTTATTTCTACTGTTACAGTATTATTGATGTGTTATTATATGATGTTATCATGTATGTGTTATTTCTACATTTACAGTGCTATTGATGTGCTATTGTTATCCGATGTAACACTGGAGATGTTGATAGAGGTATTACCAGAAAAGTTAGGACATCTAAAACATGATCAACGTCTTATATCCAGACTTCAAGCTGAAGGTCAGCCACATTTTACTGGTCTTTATTCTTAATAATTCATTTAAGGTGCATTGTGTAACCTTAACAATTTTTTTCAACTTATATCAATCACTCTCAACACCTCATTCCTGATGATATCCATTGCCATGATGGTATGAGAGAAGTGAAGCCTGTTTGTCTCTTATTATGTTGAGTGTCTAGCAAGGGAATCTCTGGTACCAGTTTTATTTGCTCTTTGGTATGCATGACACATGCGGCCTGGGATGAAACCCTGGACCTTCCGCACTCGAAGAGAACGCAACCACTTTGCTATTGAGGAGGCGGTAAATCTTCATGTATGGAATACATATAATACATTTATTATGTAGTCAAAACTTTGTTAGTGCCCCCCCTGAATTTAGCAACCATCTGTTAGTGGTGAATAACATTACATGTGAATGGACCTCTTTGAATGACAGTAAGAATATTTTTTTTCACACTGTATACTTATAGACGTTTTTCAAGATCTCTATAATTTCTTTGTGAAATTGAGTCATCCTGCATTTTTTCGGCAGACTTCGATTTTTTTATTGTTTCTTTGGCTTATGTGTGGGCATTGCTTAGGGTAGTTGTGTCGTGGTGTTTCTGATTTCTGTGCATGGCTAGTTAGATTGAGTGCTACCTTCCCTGTCGGATTTCCTCATACCTTTTTTACATTGGAATTTCATGGATATTAACTACTAGTCTGAGTTTCATCTAAGGGCTAGTCACAAAATGTGCTCTTTATAAGTTTGGTATAGTTTGCTCTGGATAATGTAAAAGGCAGGAAAATATGGTATAGCCCATATAGGTGGTAGCTGGGTGGGAATCAAGCATAATTGCATGTTGTTGATATGGAACTAATTCTGATCTACCATTTGAACAGGTCAATACCGGGCTGTGATTCATCGACATACGGAACATATCAATGAAGTTAGAAAAGATGAACAACTCTTGTTACCTGATGATATAGACTATATGAGGTTAGTTCCCTTTATCGACACATTATGATAACAATCTGGGTATAATTTTAATTTTTCTTGAAAGAGTATAATATATAGGATCCCCCATGAGTTGTTTTTGGAGATCAACATTTCTTAAACTAGTATAAAAGACACGAGTCATTTAGCTAGCCAGTGAATGTTCTAAAATATTAGATACCTTGACCTAATTTTGGACTTATTGAAATGGCTTCCACGGGGGCTTAAGCATTTATTGAACGCAGTCTTGTTTAGGTCAGTAGGTCAAGGTCACTGTGACCTTTACCATTTTCGACTAATGGGCTGCCATGGGGCATACATGTTTTACAAAAATCTCTTGTTTTCTTTGGGAATGAAGACTCGCATACCAACCTATATTATATTATACATATTTCAGTATACCATCAATATCCACAGATGCCAGGGTGAAACTGGCGGAATGCAGACCTCACACAGTAAGTACCCAGTATCATTACAGTACAACTTCTGATGCCTCAAACTTCTTAGAAAACCTTGAATAAGTTGCTCGGTTCCAAAAAATGTTACAATTAACTTTATTGTCAAATTTTCATGGAGGGTCATGATCTGTCATGACCAGAATGGATTGGATTTTAATCATGACCTGTGGCATAATACAATTAATAATAAGAATACAGTATGTCAGTCATAATCTAGTCACATAAAGATGCTTTTAATCGTCATTTTTATTTCAGATTGGAGCTGCCAGTAGAATACCTGGAATGACACCAGCAGCCCTTGTTTTACTGCTTAAATATGTGAAATATAAACACAATAACACTTGAACGATAGTCATGTGATCATGTTAGTGTTATTTATGGAAGAAGTGTCCTAAGATATGTGCTGTAATACTCATGGAGTGTGGTTTGAAATATGAAAATAACAAGAGATGTTTGTAAAACATGTAAGCCTCCAATGACAGCCTGATTGTCAAAAGTGGCAATGGTCACAATGACCTCGACCACTGACCTCAAAATCAATAGGTGTAATGTACTGTTGCTGGCCAACCAACATATAAAGTTTGAAGATAATATTTAATTAGAGGTAGATTGTTGGGTGTTTTTTATTTTAGTTTTTAAATCAAATGAGTTTTGTCTGCCGAGATTTGGTTGATTTATTCTTGGAAAATTGGCCAGCATATTTTATTAATTGTCAATAAGGAAGGTGAAACAAGAAATAAAAACAAGAGCTGTCTCCATAGGACGACACATGCCCCCGTGCATGCTTTGATAGTAACGTAACGTTAAGATATCAGCACCGTCATGTGATATTGACATATTTTTCTTTGTGTAAAGGGCCATAACTCTTAAGCGTGTAGGTCAATTTGAAATCTTGTTATCTAACATGACCTAGATCTTATGGCCGTACACCTTTTTATGTTTCAAAAGGTTTGACAAAGATCCGATGACAAATGCTTGAGTTATTGAGCGGAAACCAAAAAAAAAACGCCATTTTCCTACGTGTCAAGGGCCGTAACTCTAAAGTGGCTACGTCAATTTGACTGGTTATCAAACCTGACCTAGATCTCATAGCCTTTCACATTTTCATGAGGTTTGGTGAAGATCCAATGACAAATGCTTAAGTTATTGAGCGGAAACCAAAAAAAAAACGCCATTTTCCTACGTGTCAAGGGCCGTAACTCTAAAGTGGCTACGTCAATTTGACTGGTTATCAAACCTGACCTAGATCTCGTAGCCTTACACATTTTCATGAGGTTTGGTGAAGATCCGATGACAAATGCTTGAGTTATTGAGCGGAAACCAAAAAAACCGCCATTTTTCTATGTGTCAAGGGCCGTAACTCTAAAGTGGCTACGTCAATTTGACTGGTTATCAAACCTGACCTAGATCTCGTAGCCTTTCACATTTTCATGAGGTTTGGTGAAGATCCAATGACAAATGCTTGAGTTATTGAGCGGAAACCAAAAAAAACGCCATTTTTCTATGTGTCAAGGGCCGTAACTCTGAAGCGGCTACGTCAATTTGACTGTTTATCGAACTTGACCTAGATCTCATGGCCTTACACATTTTCATGAAGTTTGGTGAAGATCCAATGACAAATGCTTGAGTTATTGAGCGGAAACCAAAAAAAACGCCATTTTTCTATGTGTCAAGGGCCGTAACTCTGAAGCGGCTAGGTCAATTTGACTGTTTATCGAACTTGACCTAGATCTCATGGCCTTACACATTTTCATGAAGTTTGGTGAAGATCGGATAAACACTGCTTGAATTATTGAGCGGAAACGAATCCGGACGGACGGTGCGATTTTAATATGCCCCCGAACCATCGGTTCCGGGGGCATAAAAAAGTTTTTAAAATGTACTAGTATCATAACACAGATAATATTCATAACAAAATCTCATGTTATATTTTACAACAAAATCACTTTCACTCAAGGCTTGTTAACGTAGATAGATGGCTGGCTTAGAAAATGAGAAGGTTGTAAGTACTACTCAAGAACTCATAAGACTGATACATATTTCAAATCAGCATTACAAGGTGCTTAATTCTTACGAGCCTACTTTTCTGAAAATCAGAACTTGTCATGTTGACCATACTGAAGTTAAAACAGCTTGTTTTACCATAAGTAAAGACAAATTTTCGCATTTTTTTCTCTTTTTTTTTTCAAAATTATATTGATTTTGTACTTACAACCTTTTAAGCCAGTGAGATAATTCTCATATATTACATTTCTATATCACAGGTGTGACTTGTTTTACAACCTATAAATGAAAGCTTCGGTTGTAGGAAGTGCAAAGATAAAGTTTGTATCTTTACAGGCTATATTTACCTGCTATGTTAAGATTGAGTTCCTTAAACATATACATGATTGTGTGTTTCCATAGAAACCTAATAAAATAAAGAATTTCACAGAAAATAGACTTGTCATTTTTTTCCTGAAATATCAAGTTGACCCTATTTGCTAACAGAATGCATGAGAAGAGAGCGGAGAACAGGCCATCTCCCGAAGCATCTCGATCTGAGATGAATCTCACCTCAAATAGTGTCACGTGTCAATCTTCGGGTTAATTTCCGTTGGAGGCTGGACTCAATTTTCACATCAATCCAGAAACATTATTCTGTGCTGATCAGAAATATTTCATTAACCTCAAACATCCGATTTATTTTAAATCCAGACTCTGATTTAGACAAAATCTCAATTTAAGCTGATATTTCGGCATGAGATGCTTCGGGCTATGGGGCCTAGTTTCTTGGAATTCATTCTCAACTATAACTTACTTGCCTCTTTCGAACACAACATCCAAACATTCAACATTGTGTTCAGGCCCCACGATTATAAAACTTTTTTCATGCTCAACTCACATTTCGTGTTAAATTTCAAATGTTCCAAACAGCAAAAAAAAGTCTGGTGTTTTAGTGAAATTTTTATAAAAGATAGTTCACCCTTATTGGAGAAGAAACCGATTGTGTTAAACTTACATCCTATCTAACATAGAAACCACATAGACAAAAAAAATCAGGTATGTCAAGTATGTCTTCCTTTTTGCTAAATGTTCACTGTCTTCTCAAAATTCCTCTTAAAAATACACCCTCGGAAGTATCGTTCACTTTCTACCATCTTTTTGTAAATTACTTGACGGTTGTTGTGTAGAATTGTCTAATGTTGCGGTATACATTTGTTGTTGTTGGTTGATGGTGTTATAAGTGTACATTCCTGGATCATAACCTTGGTTACTACCATCATTGATGTTAATGTATCCATACTTCTCCGCATAATGTACACATTCAAAACATACCTGTAATAATATAAGAAAACACTCAAACATTCATTAATGTCCCCAACAGCGACAACGCCTTGCAGTCGGTATGGTCGCGGTCACTTCAGTGCTAGGCGCTGTCGCCGTTGGGTTCGAATCCCACCCAACCGGGTGAGGGTTTACATGCGATTTTTAAATATTGAATAGATAGCTTCTGTCCCAGGCATTCTCAAACGCGAAATGCGGTGTCTGTCTGCGAGGCAAATACGTAGTTATAATTATCAGAGATAATACATTCATTAATGATTTAATTAAGAATTGAATTATTCATCACACCATTAGGTACAAATAATGTTATTGTGATTTTAATCAGCATGGCACACAAAAATGGTTCTCATATGAATATTTTAGACGTGGATAACTGTAAAAGTTCTTTGGACCGCAGAACTAGTGTGAAAAAACCAGACTGCATTGAGTAAATCTTATGTAGTGTATGTGTTCCGTGCTCGGCTGTTTAATAAAGTTGAGTGCTGCCTTCCCTGTTAGATATGCTGTTATCTTTTATTTGTTAATTCAAAAGGTCAATTAAAGTTAATGTTACTTGAAACAAATGCAAACAATTTAATCACAATAATTGTCTAAATCCTGGAATTAGATTTGTTACACATTTTGGATGTTTAAATACTAACTAGTATAATTCGCTGGCTTAGTATGAGAAGGTCGTAGGTACCGTACTACTTACAACCTTTTAAGACTGATACATCTTTAAAAACAGCATCACAATGCGCTTCTTATATGAGCCTATTTTCATGAAAATCAAAACTTGTCATGTTACCAAACTGAAGCTGAAAAAGCTTGTTTTTTCACAAGTAAAGAGTAACTTACAGACAGTTTTTTCTTGTTTTCTCAAAATATTGATTTTGTACTGGGGATTTTCTCATTCTAACAGGGTTCCCACGGTCAGGGACAAGTCAGGGAAAAACATAATTTTTTCAAGGTCAGGGAAAGTCAGGGAATTTTGAAATTAGTCAGGGAAATTTGGAAAAATGAGCAAAAGTCGCTAAGCTCGCTCGGAATAATCTTAAATTATTATTACTTTGTGTCAAACAACAGCCCTAAAAGTACTACCTGAAACATTTTGGTTCCTTATTAAGCAAATATAACCTCATTTTTACTGTTTCTATTGTGCTATTTTGCTCTAACAAAAAGGCTTGATCGCTAAAAAAGTCTGGGAAAACTGCTGTCTGGTCAGGGAAAAATCAGGGAAAAGTCAGGGAATTTTGTCATAGAATATTTGTGGGAACCCTGTCTAAGCCAGCAATGTCTTATAATGAACACCAAATATTTTACCTCAATGAGAATAAGGATAATAATGATCCACTCCAGTCTGACATGATGTTGATCATTTACCTGTCCACTAAATAACTGTAATATCTCAGAACAATAGTTGAGTCGCTCATTCAAAACCTGAAAGTCCAATATTGATGTAGAAATGAAACATTTTGTTAATTAATAGATGTCATATTGCATTATTACATGTGGTCACTGATATGTTGAAAATCAGAAACACTAAAAATACCTGACACATAGTGTTCAGCAACTTTGTGCTAATAAATATAACATAATAATAAAATAAATGTAACAGTTCAAGAAAATGAAAAAAATGGTATCCCTCACTAGTATGTATCACAACTAAAACAGCATTCACATACCATTTTATTGTAAGCATCATCTCAGAAATGGACTATTGCACATATACACCTCAGAATGCATTTACGGAACAAAGGGCAGGCTTACCAGCATTCCTAGTTTTCCTCCTGTTTTCCTACTTTTTGTTTAAAACTCAAAATATTCCTAGTTTTTTTTCCAATTAATTTGGCACTTTTTCGATAAGGTAAAATTGTCTTTTGATAAATTTTGAAGACTTTATGGGTGAAAGAGTTAAGAATAACATACCGTGACCCTTTTTGGCATGGAGAGATAAGCAATCATTTCTCTATATAATCCCTCAAGTTCTCCACGTTCCCAGTAAATGTCAGGTATATCCAGAAATCCTGAATCCAGGTTGATTTCATGTCTGAAATAGTCAATGACATGTGTTTGTTGCTGCAATTTGTAGTCAATACCAGGAATCCCATATTGGGAAGGATAATGCATGTAACAACAGATGAGAAGAGTTCGATGGCTTAGTATAAGAAGGCCGTAACTACCAAATCGATATTTTCAGAAAACACGGAAAAACTGTCTGACATTTAGTCTTTACTTATGGTAAAACAAACTTTTACAACTTCATTTTGTTCAACATGACAAGTTCAAATTTTTATGAAAATGGGCTCATAAGAAGCGCCTTGTGATGCTTATTCTAAATATGTATGAATCTTAAAAGGTCGTAAGTGGCACTAACGACCTTCTCATTCTTAGCCATCGAGTTGTAGAATCATACCGGTTCTTCTATTTGCAAATTTTAACAAGATGTGTTCCAGAAACACTTACGCCCCCTGGTGACCTTGACCTTTGACCTAATGACCTCAAAACAGATGGTGATTGTAGGTCTGAATAAGTTGCATGTACACACAAAGTTTGAAGAACCTAGGCCAAAGCGTTTCCATGTTATGTTGAATCAAAATACTGCCACTTTTTAAGCTAAAAACAGAGAACTCAAGAATGAGACTTTTGGAAAGGAAAGAAAAAAAAGTATGAACTTATGAATGGAAATGGAATTACCTGAGCAGGAAGACCTTTCCCATTCTCATGTTGATCTGTTTTTTACTCATTTGTAATTTCACACCTTGTCGAAGTTTCTACAATCATAGTTCAGGTAAAGTATTACAATCAGGGGTAAATAGATATGTATAATGTGTTTGACGATTGCTTTAACATGTCTCAGGATCTAACAGGAGATAGGCAGAACACAAGAGATGTTTAAAATAGTAAAAGTCACAGTGACTTTGGCTATCCACAAACAAATAGGGCCATCTACTGTTGCTGACTAGTCCTCGTGTAAACTTTGAAGATCCTAGGGCAAAGTGTTCATGATTTATTGAAAACCATTAGGTCTTAAAACGGCAAATGGCATTTTACCTACTGACCTCAAAATCAATAGGGGTCATCTACTTTTGCCAACCACCATCCATGTAAAGTTTGTAGACCATATATCTAATGCATCTCCCCTTGGGGGCTTTTTCTCAGGTCACACTGTATCTGTGCTGATAGAGGATGCACCTGAGCCTTTGTAGCTGCAGCACCATTTGTAAAGTGTGTTTGAAAAATGTGTTGCATGAAAGGGGTGCAATATAAAAGGTAAAGCATTTGTTCATTATAGTGTCACCTGTACTGAAAGGGCCAGCCAATTTGGCTTATGAGGAGACACCTATCATTATGACGAACAGTACCTCCCGAATCCCTTCTTGTATTGCTGTGTGCCTGTCAAACACGGGCCTATCGGTAACCATTCTTTAACCAGCTGGCAGATCACCAACAGGCCTCATCAGTTCTAACCCTGTTTCCAACAAGTATCAACGTTCGACCTCCCACTCCGAAGGCAGACGCCCTCACCGTTCAACCATGGTGGCGATATAAATCTGGTTCATTAATTTATTATAATCTATATGTGGGAACCATACATATCTTACCATTGTCTCCGGCTCTAATTGATCAACAAATGTTTGTAAATTGGCTTCACTTATGGCAAGATTCACTGAAAATATAAGTAACACTTCACACTTCATGCTGCAGTGGTTTTTAAATATTACATACTGTAATGGCCGTCTGTGTTAGACATTAACATTATGCTAAGTCTTTATTGAATTTAAAGAAATTAGACAAGAACAATACCAGCGCCGTAACTACACTGAGGCCAGGCGAGGCAGCTGCCTTGCCTAAAATTTGCGGACCAAACATTTTTTTGTTATTAATATATACATGTAATGAAATATCCCTGAATATATTTATAATAAAATGTCTCAAATTGTCGCATGTAATAAACAATGAGGCAATTTATTCTGAGGCACTAGGTTAGCAGCTGTCTCGCCTAAAATTTGCACACCTAACCTTTTGGTGGAAAATTCGTCTTCAACTTATATGTAAAATAAAATGCCTGAACAATAAAAAATTATTACGAGCTGTCGCAAGTTATAAACAGAGAGTGCAACTTGAGGCACTAGATTTGCACCTTAATGGTAGTATACATTGTGCAACTTGAGGCACTAGATTTGCACCTTAATGGTAGTATACATTGTGCAACTTGAGGCACTAGATTTGCACCTTCATGGTAGTATACATTGTGCAACTTGAGGCACTAGATTTGCACCTTAATGGTAGTATACATAGTGCAACTTGAGGCACTAGATTTGCACCTTTATGGTAGTATACATTGTGCAACTTGAGGCACTAGATTTGCACCTTTATGGTAGTATACCGGACACTTTCCCTTTATTATATATAGAAAGCAAGTGGCACCTTCACACCATCCCCTTAATATCGCCGCAATCCAGGTCAATGTTCTGTGAGTAAAAATAGTTAATTTGCCAATCTTCGCTCGCTACGCTCGCATGGTACTGTTTACAATTAATTTAATAGTGAGGTGGGCTACACATTTAAGAGTATAAGCATGTGCATATAGGTTTTTTCTCCTTTGAGCTCTTGTTTAAAAATTGCTATGAATTTTCTTGATGTTCCGTTTTAATACTAAAAAAGGGACCAAAGAATGTAGCAGATGAATTTGTTTTAAAATTCCCATGGAGCATGACATTGATCCCTTAATTTACTTGCATTCAAATCGCTCAAGCTTCCCCTTAACACAAATGTGCAGCCTTCGAGTTTGTAGGATATGCTGATAAAAGGTGTCTCGAATAGAAAAACGATCCTGTCGCTAATGGTGCTCTTCAGAAAATAATGCTTTTTCTAGCTGGCTTCGCCTTCACAACAGCTGTATCAGTGACTATTATCAATTAGAATGCTTCATAGATAAATCTATAAGTGAATACTATCAAATACAGAATATGTTTTGGCATGGTGTTCAAATAATATAAATAATGTTTATCTAGCTCACTTTGCTATTCTACTTTTCTGATTTTGTCAATGTTGAAAGTGTATTCGGTGGTTTAATTGTGTGCTTTCAGAAACGTTCTAGGTTAACAAATACACCGGACCACTACATGGTCATAACTAAGGATTGCATCGGGCGCAAACGTATCCCTTTTACACCAATTTAAGTGGTCCTGGTTCAAGTGCAATGTTTTACATTTGTAAATAAATTTGGCTCGCTTCGCTCGCCAAATGAATTGAACACATATTTAAGAATGTCATGTAGAGAGTAGTTTGTGCTACCTGAACCTCAGAGAAATCATGATATTTTCGCTTGCCAAATAACTACACGTTTAAAATATCATGTAGATAACTGGTTTGCATGATATGCAACTTGGAGAAACAGTGCATTTTCTTTGGCTCGCATTGCTTGTCACATAACATCAATGCTTCATAAGTTCGTGTAGAGAACGAATTTACGTGGCATACAGCTCGGGTAAATAATGTGAGGATTTATCATACCATTTAGAGAACGAGTTTGTGTGAGCTAGGGCAAATCATGCATCTTTAAGGATTAATCACACCACGCGAGTTTGTGCAGACAAATATTGCTTTTTTTCTACCTCGCTTCGCTCGCCAAATGCCCATTAATAATATCATGTAGACTACGAATTTCGTGGTGGCTCGTACAAAAAGTTTTTTCTGGCTCGCTTCGCTTGCCAAATAATTTATCACCATTCAAGTTCATGTAGAGAACGAAATGTGTGGCCTGATACAAATAGTGCATTCTTGTGGCTCGCTTCGCTCGCTAAATAATTTATAATATCATGTGGAAAAAAATGTGTGTGGGCTCGGACAAATAGTGCATATTGCCATAAAGTAAATTTGTGTCAGCTTCAACAAATAGTCCCTTTTGCTGGCTCGCTTCGCTCGCAAAATACATTGTAAATATTCAAAATAGCATGTGCAGAACGAATTTGGACGACCCCCTCCTGTAAATACCCCGTCACCCAATCAAGACCCGGTTTCGCACCACTTTGGAAAAAATCCTAGTTACGGTCATGTCCAGGCCCAAGGCGGCCTCGGCTAAAATTCGTGTCTGGGTACGGCACTGAATACATTTTATTAAACATTAGTAAACAAATCATAACAATTTGCATATGTGTAAAAACAATTTACATTCTTCCTGATATCGGTATAACTTGATCCAAAAGAGTATTCCTTGATCCAAAAGATGTTACCAAGATAATAGCTTGCAAACTAAACATAAGGTTGAAATAGTCACAAGAATAGAAACTTGTGAAAAAGTACAGAAGTGGGGAGCGGTGGCCTAGAGGTATGGCGCACGCTTCGGGATCGGGAGGTCCCGGGTTCGATCCCCCTCTGGACCACTGGTTAATTTCTCTGAGCAAGACCCACAGCTCCACCCCACCATGGTGTAAAATGGTACATGTGAGGGCAGTGTCTATTCCTGGACGCAGCAGATCGATGTTGGCTGCCACACCACAGGAGAGAAATGGTCTCCCCAGGGAGACACTAGTGTAGGTTTCCATATGTAGCCCAATGACCAGGGGAAGTTGAAATGTCAAAGGGTGCTTGAGCAGCCTAACAGCTGAAAAGAGCCCTAGAAAATTGATAACTTAACTTTTTAAGTAAAAACATTGAAGTTATGGTTACATGTACTGACTTATTCATCAGAACAGTTCTTCATTACAAATTGAGAAAACTTACCTGACTGTGATAAAGCATTAGAGATTGTATATTTGTGTAACTTTAATTCTGTGTTGGTGTCCATATCTTCACCACTACCGACACCCTTTAGATGTACAGTGCCTCCCACAAGCTTTGTTACTGTACTGAAATGTCAAGTCAAATACATAATTATACCAATACTTAAAGAGGCATTCC
Source organism: Spisula subtruncata (assembly GCA_963678985.1). Classification (NCBI taxonomy): domain Eukaryota; kingdom Metazoa; phylum Mollusca; class Bivalvia; order Venerida; family Mactridae; genus Spisula; species Spisula subtruncata. The sequence goes on from OY787672.1 coordinate 27,860,256, forward strand.
CTATAACTAGCATATTTTTCTCTACTATCACATTTAATGAGCTAAATGTGCAAAGCACTATCAATTATCGTAATTTGTCAGGAGAAAGTGTGCGCAAATATAACTCTATAATGTTAAAAATATATTTAAATCACCAATAATAATTTATAGCTTCCAGCTATTTATTATTATGTGGTCAAAGGGTAACAACTCGTGACTATTTAGGCTTGTTACGGAAACATGTTTTCATTCTTTTCTCGGTAATTAGTGGGGGGCTTTTTGTTGAAAATTTGAGGAGTTTAAGCAATAATGATTCTCATTTAATGTATAATATTCCTGAATCGATTTAAACGATCAAAGTTATAGGGAACGCCTCTTTAAGCATCCAAACTGTGTGTCACGAATCTACCAATATCCACGAGACCATGAATGGGACAATTTTTGTGATTAAATTTTGCATTTGTTTCAAATAACATAAACAGTAACCTCTTGAATTAACACACAAAAAGATAACGGCAAATCTAAAGGTAAGGCAGCACTCAACTTAACAGCCGAGCACAGAAAACACTTACCAAACATATACAAATTACTAAGAAGTTATGTCTATTCACACTAATTGTAAAATCATTAATTTTCGAGGGGGATTTAATTTCGTTGATTTTCTTTTAACAACAAAATCAAATCCCATCAAATAATCATTTTTACCCTTGCATCACCTGAAATGCAAAATCCACAAATTAATGATGTCCCATCAAAATGGCTGTTTTTAACAAAATCAAAAAAAAATTTCCCATCAAATTTAATGATTTTACACTTATTTAATAGTATGTATGGAGTATCTATGTCTAACATACCTATCATACTGTACTGGCAAACTCTCAGTCTCACCACTTATATGATCTACATCGTGTGGATTGACCGCACACGCTCGTGCTGACTGCCAGATGTTCCTTCTCTATAAAACAATATATACACTGTGACTGAGTTAATAAGGAAATCCAGTAACTATACCCCCACACAAGGAATTGTAATAGGGTCTAAACTAGTCACACAATCTCTACTAAGAACTATCTTACTTTGTGGAGCTTAAAGTCAGAAATTTTAAAGAAGCTCCTAGAATACAGCCCCTCGTCTAGGGGCTATACTGGATTCAACTTGTTTGTTGGTCTGTCTGTCTGTCGGTCAATGCATACATCATTCTTCTGCCTGACTGTCCATAGATTGGTGCATTGATGATTCTTGAACAACCTCACCATGTAGACGTGCATGAAGAAAATAATTCATGCAGTGATTATCATAACCAAAATTATGGTAATTTAATCTTTTATTCACTTTGTAAGGTTTAGTGAAAAATTCTTGTGGACACAACTCCTCAGTTTTTACAAGATTTCCTTTAAACTTTGACACATGAACAACCTCAGTTTGTAGATGTGCGTAAAGAAAATAATTTGTGCTGCAGAATAAATCAATGTTATGAACTTGAATATATGATATTTCTTTATGATGATTTAAGTTGTGAATTGAACCAACCTCGGTATCTGGCATATGCCAACACGCAACACCACCATCACTGCAACAAACAATACATACAATTATATATTCTCATATATGATGGCTATCAACACCAATAATGTAGTCACAGAAGTCTTTTCTCAGTTCTTGCTTTCAATCTACTAAAATTTAATACAACCATTTGGTACTGGTAAAAATTCTCAAATTACTAAAGTTATTCAGTCAATATTTACAAGATTGTACAATTATTTTACATAATGACCACATTTTACTCCACATAACCAATTTATAAGCAAACTATACTAGGATTTACAGTATAGGTAAAGACAATATCTTATGAGTTTCATCACTATCCAAAGAAAATTGTAAGCAAGTAAGTAAGAAAAGACTTAATTATAGGAGGCTAACAAATTTACAATAATGCATTCTTTCATTTGGTGCCTCATTGTAACATCCAGAATGTTGACAGCCACCTTCAGACATAGTTCAGGGAAGTAAAAATTAAAACTTGAACTGAGATTAAAGCAATGCTTTGGAAATCTTTGGCATTTGTTGTCGGTATCTTGTATATATGATTGAGACAGTCCTCAGTGCGTGGTCAATTGTTTCAAAAGTCACGGGTGTTATCCACTCAATTTCAGTTCCACCAAATACCTATAAACCCTTCAAACTTGTTTGGCTGTGGCTCTGACAGCATGCATATATATCATTGTACATGTACATAGCCACTGGATGCATCATAGTATCATGCTTACATCAGGGGTGTCAATGGAACCAAATTTAAAATCAAGGAAATCTATTAGAGTCAACCAATTTTTACAAACAAGAGGCCTTTCACCACTTTGTTTCCATATTTAAATCAGTTCTTTTTAAGAAATTCCTTCAAAACAGAATTAAATTGACCAAAACTTTGCTATGTCTCAAGACATTCATCAAATCACTTTTATTTTGGTCAGAAATCATGGCTCTAACAGGATCTTTAAATCCAGATTAATCCAGAAAATTTACACCCTTATTACACTTTACCTGAAGAATAAAGCTTCCCTAGACTGACCATTCACTTGGTAATTTGCTGTCACCATGAAAGCGTCGGTCACATCTGTAAATACAAAAGTATGACATGATCAGAAGTGATATACAATGTACAAAGGCAGTAAGTTACTGTAAAATCATAAATATTCAAGGGGGATTTAATTTTCTCAACCAAAAAATTAAATCGCCATGAATAATAATAATTGTTATAGAATACAACTAAGTGAATAAGATATCCTTGAAATTATGTCCCCAAAAAATGGTCTTTTTCACCAAAACCTCGAAATTGTGTCCAATTGAAAATAAATGATTTTACGGTACTTACTAAGTAATGATAAATGTAATTATGTCTTGTAACTAGTAAGATTTGAACTGTAAAATCTTCTATGTTCTTGGATGATTAGGTTTTCTGGATGAGCTGGGCCACAAAATCCAAGCCAAACTAATATATGACCCACAATTTATGTAACAAATAATACATGGTTTTGTAATATATTTTCACTCCACAAATTCAAGCCTATTTATATGAATCTACTATAAAGTGAAAAGTAAAATAATCCCAATGACAATAGAATGAGTAGGTAGAAGGTGCCTGTATTCACCTATAGGTAGATTGACAATGCTGTACAAATTCTCTTTCAATATGGAACTTTTCAAGGCATTCAAATCAATTTCAGCACCGACGGCGTAAGCAACAACATTCTTATGTACGTGGGAATCCTGAAATATCAAATAAACATACAGTTTAGACATAACACAATGTATAAGTAGCTTGATATAAATTACTTTCAACATTAAATACTGTAGAGCACAGACAATCCAAAGCCACACAGTTACGGCGGCATCGCCTAGCCAGTGTAGCCACCCACACAGGAGTCAGACATAGAACATACCATCCACATTCCCAAACATGGATGTTTCACACAAACTTACATACTCACTTCGCAATGAATGAAAAGCTACAGACTTTGAATTTCATGCATAATAAACTAGAGGGAGGTAATTATGAATGATAACTACATAGAAGACTTTGCCACAAGTTTGTTATCTCACGATAAACTGTAATAAAACTATACAGTTATAAAGTTGACAAAACCTTTCGTGCAAATGATAAGAACTATGAGCGGTATGTCTTTCGATGGACTAACAATATTTCATTTTAAAATATGATCAGAGTTGTATGCCGAGCTAATGCCGAATTAAGCCTTTATTTGCCAGTCAGCTTTCTGCTGAAATATGACAGGCATACATATGAGCCTCCATCCGGATTTGAACCCGGGTCGCCAGATTAGATGGCAAGCGGACTAACCACTGAAATACAGAGACACAATATAATTTCCATTATAACCCTAAAATATTCAGATTAGGAAAGCTTGTGACTTGAATATACATGTATATCAAAATAACTTACATCGATAGTATCAACATGTTTCTTCTTTGCTCGTTTTGAAGTTGGCGGCTTGGTTAGTGGAACTTTCTTTCCTTTGTCCGTTACCGTGACGATACCACATCTATGCTGTATATTTACTCCATACACATTTAATGGTTTGAACAGACCCGAGGGTATATTCTTATCACTTGTAAATAATGTTTTACTGCTAAGAATCAAAGAACTGTTTGAACGATTCCACGACTTATGACGATGAATTTTACACAAGTTGCATACATGTCTAGTTAGCGTTTGCTGTAATGTAGGGTTTGTAACACTCTGTAAGCCTGGTCGTTGAACACTTGCTTTGAAAATTGAGGAGCTCAATACACTGATGGTCCTAGATGATACATATCGTAAAAGTTCAACTGATTTGTAAAGTGACAATGAAGCCATCCTTATAGTTGGTTAAAATATACTCTGAAAACAGAAGAAAAACAATTATGCCTGAATTAATTACTTGAATATTTGTCTAATCATTTTCTGATTTTTCATGACTTTATTCAGAGAAACCATATTCCAGGATAGCTATAGGCTAAGAAGACGACTCAAAGATATCAAGGACAGGGGCATTTACAGTCAATGGAAAGGCACTAATCTTGATGTGATAAGTATGATTCCAATGACTATAAATTGTAATATACTAGTCAATTACATCCACAGACCCCAACTTCCAGGGATGGGTGTGAATTTTTACTTTTGGGTTGTCAAAACCCCAACACTGTGGGGGCGGCCAACAGCTGATGGTAAAATCTCTGGTATTTCACCTGCACTGACAATTAACTTAATATTGTCCTTTGGGCATTGGTTTGGAGACAACCAGGATCTTGTATAAAGAATCCCTGAGACATCATACCCCCACTTTTCCTCAGCTGAGCGTTGGAAGGTGAAAACACAGCCATTTCCCCAGCTATCAAATGCCCATCACCTGGGGTGGTAGTCAAACGATCTCGACTTAGAGACTACTGATAAAAGTCAGAAAGTAAAAAATCTCCTAGCAGATTGCCCTACATCTACTGGGGTGGGGGATGCAACTGACTGACATTAGGCAGTTTAAAAGATCATTGGCACTGAAGACTTTTAAAGATATGGTTAGGCCATAAGTATGTGCATACCAACAAAAATGATATCAGAGTTGAAAAACTATAGAATTACAAAGTTGACACACGTTAATTAATCAATAAATTGCAAATATATCAACTAACTTTCATTAGGTATGGAGTATTTGTCAGAGGTGAAATCAATAATGACACCGCAGTTCCGTTGTAGAGGTGATTTCGTCAACCACGTCAAGGGTATCATTTCTCGGTATAACAGTATTGTAAATTTAGCTGGAATGTTAAAATGCTGAATGAGATTTGCTCATGTCGTAGCAAAATAAGGTTAGTTTGTTATTTTATAAATTAATTTTGTGATTATCACATTTAACTGATAATCACGCACCGACAACTGTATTTACCCAAAGTTCTTAAATGTACCCCCATGGAACACGCAGGCGTCCAGTGATTATCTCCCTTTCATATAATGTGCTATGGATGACCCATAAATTGTAAAAAGGTGTTTCTTAAAATTTACACAATGGCAACAACCAATGAACAAGTATAACGGCTCTATATATTTTATTTGTTTATAGCATGATTTTTCGTCCAAAGCTAAATCTCTGCTCAAAGTTTGAACCGTGGACCTGTTCTATGAAATCCTGATTGAATGGAATCTATGTATAAACCAATGTTATTACGGAATACTATTTGTCTCATATTTAATACAAGACACAGTCTTCCCTGTCCGATCTCCTCATATCTTTTTACGTGTATAATTTGATTTGTAAGACACAGTCTTCCCTGTCCGATCTCCTCATATCTTTTTACGTGTATAATTTGATTTGTAAGACACAGTCTTCCCTGTCCGATCTCCTCATATCTTTTTACGTGTATAATTTGATTTGGGAGTATTTAGCTTGATAATTTATTACTAAATATCATAATTGATCATGGATTACTTTACTTGTTAAGAAAGCCGGACTCGATTTATGCTAAATCAAAGATACTATATTCAAACCTCTGTGCCCGTGGTATATACAGTATCATACTCATACGACTGTGCTCGTTTTTAAGCCGAGTACTGTATTCATTGTACATTTCCTGTGTATATACTGTATACCTTGGTATTTTAGACATCTTCTTGCTGCTTGAAACATGTCCAAACATTGCTTATAAATTCATATAGAATTAAGTATGCATATCATGTATACGTATGTTCCAATATATGTGTCCTTGATTTTTCTATTTAAAGCAGTATCAATTACATGTTTTATTTTTTCTTGCAGGCTTACTGGACCGTTTCATTTTGACAGCATTTGATGTACAAACCACTGTTGGCATCACTGTATGAGAAAATAAACGGACGTTTTTTCTTATTCATATACCAGTACTCTGGTATAAACATTCTTCCAACTTCACTCGTTTGTACCCAGCAATAAAAATGACATCTCTTATTTCATTCTTATTATCAAAGATTTTCAAACAAAGAACACTCATCCGACGGAACTATCATGATCTGCCGCTACCTATCGTTTGTCATAGAGAGATTACTGCATCAGAGATTGGTAGTCGTCATGTGTTTGTTGTAGGTGATGTCCATGGTTGCTATGAAGAAATGTGTGAACTCATAGACAAGGCCCAAGAAATTGAAAAAGAAGTGATGTTCATTTTTGTGGGAGACCTTGTAAACAAAGGTCCATATAGTGTGGAAGTAGTGCGCAAGATTAGAAATTTAGGTGACTGTGCGTATTCTGTGCGTGGCAATCACGACGAGAGCTCCTTACGGGAGGTGAGAAACCTCAAGAATGACCCTGAACACTATCCACTTCAGCAACGTTATTCATGGATAAAAAATTTGAATAACGATGATATAAACTACCTTAGTGAGTTACCATATACAATATCTCTACCATCTTTAAATTCCATTGTGGTTCATGCTGGTTTAGTACCCGGGAAACCGTTAGAACTGCAACGTTTAAATGACTTGACCACCATGAGGAATGTTATTGAAGAAGGTGACCCTTTTGAAACAAATGGTACGGTCGGATATAATAAAACCGACAAAGGAGTGGCTTGGATTGACACGTGGTCTGGACCTGAGCACGTGTATTTCGGACATGATGCTAAGAGATTGTTGCAAACATCAGAGCATGCTACAGGTCTTGACACGGGCTGTGTTTACGGTGGACATCTAAGTGGGTGTTTTATAAACAAACCAGATAGTCTATTGACAATTAAATCTCGTCAAAAAATCACAGTTGATTAACCATGTGCAGAGTACACAATTTTGAATAAAATAAGTATCACTGACTGTTCTTCATGCCCTACACTTAAGGCTCGGTTTTGGCGCTAACCATTGTTGCTGTCCACACACCCAAACTATGATCGAACCGATGCTATGTAGATTTTTGTGTAATTTAATGTGTTTTATTTTAAAACCACATGAGGGCAATGAGGTTGGTATCTGAAAACTAGTCATGCGAAGCAATACTGGACCAGAGTCAACGCCAAAACCTTGTTTGATTTTTGTTCAAAGTCATTTTACTCCGGACATACCTCGCTTACTAGTATTTGATATCTCCTAGTATTAGCATAATTCGTTGGCTTAGAATGGGAAGGTCGTAACTACAAAATCGATATTTTGAGAAAACGAGAAAATACTGTCCGATAATTACTCTTTTCACGTGGTAAAAAAGTGGTTTAAACTTCGTTTTGGTCAACATGACAAGTTCCGATGTTTATGAAAATTGGCTCATAAGAAGCGCCTTGTGATACTTCATTTAAATATGTATAAATCTTATAAGGTCGTAAATAGAAGTTACGACCTTCTCATTCTTCAAGCGAATTAAATGTACGTATATGGAAATAAAGCACACTCTCACAGGACGAGTGGTGTATATTGTGGATATATTACTGTATCATTTTAAGCAATTTCTAAGTGTTCTTTGGTGCCCGGTTACTTTTTTCCTGTCGTAAAGTTTACGAAATCCCAAATTATTCAGGTTTAGGAACCTTTAGAAAAAATGTACAATGGATCTAATCCCAACAATGAACAAACACACATGGGCGTAGGAGCGTCTTCAACATTGGGGGGGGGGGGGGGGGGGGGGCAAAACATTTGGCAACTAAGGGTAAAAAAATTTTTTTGCTCGCTTCGCTCGCAAAGTAACTGCATTATGTCAAAATATGACAATACCCACTGTTTGTACAATAATACACTCGTACATACAATGTACTCTTAAACATCCACAATCCTCCTATATCTATATAATAACTGAAAATGGTGAGTTTGTGGTTCTGTGGTAATTTGGTTTAGTAATTATAGGTAACTGAAAGTTAATTAGTTGAAGTATAAGGGGGTCGGGGGGGGGGTATTCCCCCGGGAAATTTTTCTAAACAATGGATCAATCTGGACCATTCTAAGCGTTCCGAGATACCTTATTTGGTATTAAAAAAGGACCTAAATACAGGGAATTTTAAAAGTTCTTACATTAAAGTGTTTGCACAAAATTTCAATTCCTCGATTTTCATGATTCTGAGATCGAAGCTTTATGTGAAAACTTTTGTTTCAAAGGCTTTATATGTAATGGACAACCTCTCAAAAGTCGTAAAAGAGGGTTCAGAGTATAATCTATGTCACAAGTGTATTTTTTGCAAACAATGGGTGTTGAAATATTTTTATAAAAGGAAGTTATTTTGCGAGCGAAGCGAGCCAAATTTTTTTATACGTTTTCACCAAGAACTGAAGGCAAATTGCCTATAACGATATTTATTAGGTCGTAAATTTATACTTTTCGTCTGAATTAGTGGGGGGGGGGCCAAAAGATATGTTGGCCCCCCTGACCAGACATTGGGGGGGCCTGCCCCCCCCCCCCTGCTCCTACGCCCATGACGCACCAAATAGTTTTATTAAGCAATTGTAAAATTACACGTGAATATTTACAAATGTACAATTATTATCATGACGCATTGGTGATGCAAGAAATATATGACACTTGTGTAGTACATGTTTACGTGGGTTAGCTATATTGCTGGAACACTTGGTACACCCTCTATTTTTAGAACTGGAAAATCCGTTACTTGGGACGGGTTACTTTCGGTTTGGACGAGGTTAATATCTGATTTTCTATCTAACAACTTATGATCCATAAACCTAAACTAGCGCACCGTATGTCTTAAGAGTTGCCACGTGCAGGTTGTCATCATTTTCTTTGAAACGATTCTCCAATTAAACAAAATAGCCGGTACCGTTTTTTATTAAAAAAATTTTAATTTGTACCGGCTATTTTATTTAATCCGGGAATCTTTTCAAAGAAATCGAGGACATCCTGAACGTAGCAACCATAAAGGCATACGGTGCGCTAGTGAATGTTGACGAATCACAAGTTAGTAGATAGAAAATCAAATATTTACCTGAAAATCACCCGTCCCAAGTAACGGGTTTTCCAGTTTTAAAAATAGACGGTGTACCCAGTGTGGAATAGAATGAGAAGGCCGTAAGAACAAAATTTACATTTTGAGAAAACAAGAACAAAATGTCTGAAAACAAGCTATCACAACTTCATTTTGATCAACATGACAAGTCCCGATTTTCATGGAAATAGGCTTAAGCATGTAAGGAGCGCCTTATGGTGTAGATTTAAAGTATGCATTATAAACTTATAAGGTCGCAAGTAGTAGTTGCGACCTTCTCATTCTAAATCAGCTATATGATGGTTAAATAAATATCAAATGACATGTCCAATAAAGGAATTCATTAATCAGAATCAGATCCTGCACGTGGACCACTAGCATTGTTAACTTGATCACGCCGCTGTCATAGTTTCTATGATTTCCGCAAGTTACATTTAATTATCCTGTCTCAATGTAACGTATACGGTTCGTACTTGTTACGGAACTGCATCAAATAAATCGCCGACAACAGTTGTTAGCACGATAACAGTCTACGGTACTGGCAATCCAAGTGTATAGCAGGTACGAGTTGCAATTCCCTTCCGTATCTAATTCCATGTAAGCACGTTGCGCACATCCCTGACACCATTATACATAAAGTAATGGTTTGCCATACTCATTAGCAGATCAAAGCAAACCCCCTGCATAATAGACTATCGAACGCAAGAAAGATAAGTGCATGTCATGAAATATTTATTACATGCAACTTACAATCACATTTACTATCGCATGTCCGCTAGTTTATATATGGTTGATTTAAACAGTAACGTTATTTATTTTATAAGCATTATAATAATAATTCATTTGTAACACATATGAAGAATTAAGCTGACTTAAAATATTAGTAATTATCACCTTCAAATGTTTATAGGATCAGACAGTCGATATGTTGACCATCAATAGCCAATATAAGTTATTATATAACCAATTCCATGGGATACACTTTCATTTATTCAAATCTATTTTAATTCACACTCGTTGTTTGTTTTATTCCTTCATATTCTCGAAGACCACTTTCTATGCAACACTCGACAAAATTGTCTACAAACTCGTCCACATTTCTGCATTTGTTATTTTCTTCTTCAGTTGCCTTAGTTGTATCCATTTTGTCTATTTCACCGACACTTTCCGACTGCTCCGTTAGTGTGTCACCTTTTGACGCTTCTTGTACACTTTGTGCAATAATCTGTGCCACGTAAGTCTTCACAAACGTTTCCATAATCTTCTACGAAGCAAACCAATTAAAGAAAAAATACGAGTAAAAAGTATAGAACCTTTATGGTACCAGTATTGTTCCAGTTATAAATTCACAATGTTTATATTCAAATTTTTAAATAGACTTTGGTTTCGTTTATTGTCCTCTTTTGACGTTATCTTCAAGTCGACATACTTAAGCTTGTGTCATATAATATTACTCATTAGTTTATAGTACATCAGTTATCTAACTTTACTAATGTAGGGGTATAAACACGTAGTTATCAGTTATTAATTTATTACGGTCACCTTTAATACAAATGCCATTGTCGCGCAGAGTTTTGCCCAATATTTTGGGAACATAGTCCATGACTTTTGAATTGGAAATTTTAGCGTTATTTGTTCAAAATTGGGAAAAGCGGCATGTTTTTATTACCCAAACTTGTTAAAGCCACTTAACTTTTATGTTTAAGTGACTGTAATTTAGTGGGTTTTTCAAACTCAAGTTTAGTTGTGCGTGCTTTTTACAATCAATATTTCATAGGTATTTTTGCTCTGAATTGGGAAACTTTGGTTTGAAATTGAGAAAAAGAGATGTTTTTTTATTAATAGGAAACATAACGCAAATTCGACTGTAAAATCACTCAAAAAGCACGGTCGCGTATACACTACTCAAAAGTTATATTCTGAACCTATCAGTTTTTTTACATAACTTTTATTATATTTAACATGTACCCTTATTACTTTATTTTGGACGTACGCCGTGACAGACGTGCTACGTAATGAGGTATATTTTAAAGAATCAAGAAAATACCCAAACTGCTGATGCAATTGTGCAAATAGCAATGCGTAGTAAGCACGTTTTCATAAGCAATTTCAATGCCACAATTTCACGCACATGTTAAAAATTACATGGGAGTCCATCGATCCCACACCAACAGGACATGGGGTCAGACTCTTGTACCCACCCTGTGCCCCCAACCAGAACATTCTGGATCCGGGCCTGCTTCTGTAGGCAAACGGACAAAGTCTCGATAAGTGGAACGCATGACAATAAACAATGTGTATATACTATATAACATTGTCTGCCAAACCCGGGCATGGGATCAGGAAATACTAGATGACATTGGATTTTGGTCAACAGGCTGTTCGTAAACACTGGGGAATAATTTAATCTAGGATAGAAGACGATGGGATGTAACTCTATAGCAACTATCGATGAGTTATTGACCCTCCACGTGCTACAGTGCTGTTTCCTATTGGGCATGTGTATATTATAAGAGACGAGTCCTGTTCGGACCCTTGGTATTAGAGAGTTTTAGTGTTGTTGAAAGTTTGAAGTTATCTTAATATTGAGGTGGTCTAAATATGTTTTCACTTTCCCGATTAATTGATTATATCCGATGTAATAACTACATAACATAGAACTTGTCATCATCGGATACCCACAGTCGTTGCCTCCGCTCCGCTCCGCTCCGCTCCGCTCCGCTCCGCTCCGTACATCTCGGATGTACGGAGCCATGGAGCGGAGCGGAGGCAACGACTGTGGGTATCCGACGATGAGAACTTGTATGGAATCCCAAATCAGGATTGCCAGCTCTCACACTATAAATAGTTACACTATGAATAACTTGATACCGCGTGCAACTCTAATGCAATAAAATGTTCTTTGATTTAAGGTTTTGAAGAAATAGGAAGTGATGATTCAGGACTATTATATATTTATATAAATCATGTGGTTATTGTTGTAAATAAACGTTAATAAAGAGTAGTATTTAGCTTTTTTCATTGATAAATTAACACAGGTTCAAATTTGAGTTAATCTTGAATATATGACATCATTATTCTATAATTATAAGGTTTGGGAATTTTATGGAAATAAAATAAAGCCATGTAGATGTTTGTGTTTGGTGCGAAAAGGACTTTTAAATTAAAATATATCGAATTGGAGTGAGTTGCGAGTGTTTCTGTACATGTAAGATCTAGCATTGACATGATCGAATGTGTTTACAAGAAATCAAGATTCGACGTTTATTAGTGCTTGAATTTTGAAAATAATTGACTGCTTTTTATTCGATGGATTTGAGTTTTTTTTTATATAAAATACTAACCAGTTCATGTTTTGTGTGAAAATACTTCTACATAATAGTATTACAACTTGCAATATTCCGTGTCGTGGGATTCTTAGAGGAGATTCCCGCCAAAAAATGAACTACATGACTATATGTGCCTGCATTTTCCTGCTTCATCCAACTACATGTATTGTAGGTAGGTGTTTTACCAATTTGAATTCTACCAACGTTAGACCACATATTGTTTGAGAACAATTGATACATACGTATGCAGTCGAATCTATCCTTACGTAGTAGACACAGACGTTGAGCACGTGTTGTGTATGAGAGTCTGGTACATTTATTTAAAAAAATTCCGTATAGCCGATGTACTTTCAATGATTATGCTATGACCGGGCCGTTCTTTATAAAATCATCTCTTCGGAAAACTTATTGTAGCGGTTACGGTTTAATTGATTCACATGCTTAGAGTTGAATGTCTAATAATTATATGCAAACTAGAAACTCTGTAGATTGTCATAAAAGAAATGGTGGCGTATATAAGGCCAATAAATCACCTTTGATGGGTGAGCATGCTTTTCAATTGACGGGGTTTGTTGACCAAGAGGCGGTGTATGTTACATTATGTTTGTTGACTATACTAAGATAAACAATTGTACAGCATACTTTTTACTAACAATTGTAGGGGGGGGGGGGGAGGTTATTGCAGTTAAAGCATTTAATGCACTAATCCTACCGAATACATGTATAATACAGGCATGTGTGTCATTTTCAAATAGTTTGCATAAAATAAAAGATATTATTTACAATTACCTGTATTGTAGATTTAAACATTTATAAGTAAATGATATAGACCGTAAACTATGATGAACTAAAAGTACAAATGTATGCAACATGCGGGTAGGCCTATCTTTGTTATCTCATATCGATCCATGAGTATTCATGTGACTATGTGCACTGGTAACAGTATCATTGATAACAAAAAAACAACGATACATTGTTTTTGTTAAATTTATATTTTTCTTTCACATAGAAAAGTTTAAATTAAAAAAAAACGTGTTAGTCTGTATCAATCATACAGTTACACGTGACTATGGGGTGTGGTGTTCCAATTTACGTCATAGGAGATAAATTGCTTCTTTATTGGTATTCAAGTGTTGTCCTTGAGTGCTTTTATGACGAAAAAACTGCACCTGGCGGATATTTATAACTTTATCCTATGGCGACACACTTTAAACATTACTAGAGTTAGTATTGCGTAATTTGCTGATTTCACATAACTTTATATTATATCGCGAGTACATGTTATATTGCTTGGAGAATTTTGACCTGGTCTTGACCTTTATGCATGAATATATTACAAGGTTCTTGCTTCAAATACAACATGCATATCAATTTCCGCAAACAAATCGTACAATATCGGTATTTCAAATTTACGTTTGTGTTACATCTAGAGCGTATTCTTGATACTCTCCGATCAGCCGATTATGAAAACATACATCCGGTGTTATAAATGTAAAAGATATATCGGCTGTCAAATTGTGCTAATTTAAAGGTCAGGATTGTGTCAAATTCTCCAAACTATACTTAACGACCTCAACATATTCAATGTCTGAAGGTTGAAGCAAGTCAAATTGTATAGCTTGGCCAATTTGACACGAGTCTGACCTTTTGATTAGCATGATTTAACAGTTGATATAATGCCTACGTTTATAACACCGATTGTATGTTTTCATAATCGGGGAGTATCGCGAAGACGCTCGAATTGTAATACAAACACAAATTTGAAATACCGATATTGCACGATTTGCTTGCGGAAAGTGATATATTCAAAGCAAAAACCTTGTAATATATTCTTGCATAAAGGTCAGGCTCAGGTCAATATAGCCAATCTATATTTATTTACATACTGTACACGGGCCTGGATAGTGTGTGTGGCCAATTGTATGAAAATATCAGATTCCTGTGAGAAAAAAAACAATGGAAATATTCATGAGTCAGATTCCTTTGGGATTTTACTCGGATATACCGTAATTAATTAATACATGTACATACATTTTTTTCCCTAGATGTTTACTAGAAATTAAAAAAAATCAAAATGCCCCTTGCTAATTAAGATGAGCGACTGGGCTATCACATTCAATTATTTAAAACGCACATTTCCTAATTTCAATGCTACCTGTTTCACACAATTTAAAATGAATCCCTCAGAATTTTCAACTTATAAGTAGTTTTGAACAGGGAGCGTTAGCGAGTCGTTCAGTGCAGGCGATAAAAGTTCACGGTTAAGACTGCGGGCTAAAAAACAGATGAATATGCGTATTCCACGGGATGACTTCGTACTTTATCGCTCAATCTTTAGCCGAGAAAGTGTGGCTATCGGTGGTGATGGCACTTTATCGCAGGAAGTTTGATAAATATATCGAGATGTCCGATAAGTTAGGGTTGGTTAGGGCAGGTCTAACTTAAATCAGGTATAAATTCACGCGTACGGAAAGGGTCTAGAAATACCATCTTAAGTTAGGGCTGCCCTAACCTGGTTAGTCCTGAAGTTAGGGCTGAAGTTAGGGCTGCCCTAACTTAAATTGACCCTAAATGTTCTGACGACAGGAACAATCCCTGTCCTTTCAGTGCCATCAGCGCTTTGATTACTATATTAACCATTGGGAATGCTAGCAAAAGCATTGGCTATGCTAGTGCTTTAGACTATGCCATTGCTCTGTTTTATGCTTTCTATGATATAAAACATATAAAACGACGAATAGTTACATGTTTAATCATTTGTAGGTTCGCATACATTACTCTGTGGTCTGCCTTCTAAGCCTTACAACGATCTGACACATGAATGTGTACATGGACATATTGAGAAGATTCCGGAGAAGTTGTTGTGTGGTCCTGGGCATGTTGTCTACAACCCACTAAAATATAGATGTTTCCAAAGGAAGTTAGTACCTAGAAGTGCCAATATCTTACCATCAAATAAAGGTATAACCAAACACTTAAAATGCATAGCTTTGTTTGTGATTTCCGTTTCTTTAAAAACGGACTGTTTAATTTTGAAGTTACTTGGTATTGGCAAACATGGCAAATGTTTTCATTGTTTCGAATACCTTAATCAATGGCGTCCAATCATAATTTGTGTGTTCTTAATTACGACCTTCTCATTCTAAGCCAGCGACATATTGAAACATTTCTTCTCCACTCTTCCACAGGAATTTACGTCCATGGGGACACACTTGAGACTAGTGGATCGTGTAAATTATGTGCCGGTAAGTCCAAATCAAGTTACAAGTCTCTGATTTAATTTCAAATCCCAAATTTGAAACAATTAATAAAATAACAGAAACAGTACATTCCCAGTGTAAAGGAAAGCTCGTGTTTACGAACACTGGCACATATTTCAAATCTATCTGAAAATTGGTCCGCCATCTAGTTAGTGGTAGATTTTCAAAAAATAGATACTGTACGTTCAACCTTTATTCTAAGTTTGATAAAGAATCACTGAGTCTTATAAGTACAGTAAATATTGGTTATGACAAGCATTGATATCACGAGCGCCTGGCCTATCTCGAGCAAGTTTTTAAACCAATATCCGTTGGTATCATCAATACGTGCCCTTTGGTTATTTCGAGCACTTGTTTTATCTCGAGCATTTTACCTGTCCCGATCACTCCTTGAGATGACGAAGTTTTACTAAATATGTATGATGAAATGACTATATATAATTGAATACATGTAATTGGTAATATTTGTACGTTTTGTTTATTTTCAGCAATTTCAGCTGTTGCTATGCAAGTATCTTTGTTCGTCCTATCAAACATTTGCTGCTAACCATGGACATACAATCAGTATCTTATACAGTGGTCCCACAACGCGGAGTAGCCGGAGTAACCGATTGCAGTCGGCGATATAAAGTTCCATGCCACTTACACGTCGGTGATATAAATGATGATTTACGAGGGTTAGAAATAATTCTAGCTATCATGATATCAGTAGTCTACTTCATAGTCCCTGTTGAACATTTGTCCCTGTTGAACATTTGTATATATATATGTATGTCTTGTCTTTGCACGTATGTCTTTTTCATGCATGTATACTTGTTTGTTCTTCTTGCATTGAATTTTCGCACTAATTCTGTTATAAATGTATATGTATGGTATGTGAGCTCTTCAATTCCACTTCCATGGTGATATACATTGTATATCGCCGTGAGGGTGGAATTGAAGAGCATATATACCACATCCGTCAAGTTATAATAACATAAGTGAGTGACATAACTAAATGTTATGTTATAATGTTGTGTTATATTTTATAACAAAGATGTCTCTCCCGAACCCGGGCCAAAATTTGTCTGACGTGTTACACACATAAATGATTTCTCTATGTTTGATATAATATAATATGTATACTTTCTCGCCATTCTATCACCATGCTTTTTAATCAGTTGTAATATTGTTGTTTTGTAAAAAGTCCTTTTCAGGACTATATATGCAAATAAAATCTATTCTATTCTATTCTATTCTATAAAATTAATAACTACCATGTATGCTAAAATACCTAAAAAGTGAAATATTCAGTTACGTTTTTGACTCGTTTTATTAAATGTGCATTGATAAACAGAATGGTTGTGCATGTCGCTGGCTTGTAATGAGAAGGTCGTACTAAGTACATGTACAAAGAAAACAAGAAAACTGTCAGCAAATTAGTTTAAACCTATGGTAAAACAAGCTTCAGTTCGATCAACATGATAAGTTCCGATTTTCATGAAAATAGGTTCATAAGAACTAAGCGCCTAGTGACGTTGCTTTTAAATATGTATAAGTCTTAAAATGTCTTAACTTCTTAAGAAGTAGTTACTACCTTCTCATTCTAAGACGCCTATAATTTATGTATACTTATTAAAAATGCGACTATTATTTTTGATGTTACCAGGTTACTTCTCTTGATCACATACACTCGGCGGCACTTCCAACGCTGCGACTTGATTATTCTTGATATCTCAAAAACCGTTTGAGATAACTTTATAAAATTTTCACCAGTTTTAGTTTAAGGCATGTGCCTATTGCTGAACGTGTTAATTCAGAAATTGGTGCGTATGAAAATGCGTGATAAAAGCGTAATTTACGTCACCCGGAATTACAAAGTCGCAAAATTAAACAGCGTATTTATAAGGGGTCAATTGAGTATTTTCAATATTTTATTTTTTCGTAGCTTCAAGCGGTATGTAATGAGTGTACATAATAAAAGTATTCATAAATTTCATCTACGTTACAATTTCCTAGGTAACCAAATAGCAGTTGGTAAGCTTAGACCGCCTCAAAATCAGCTCATAATCTGAATATAAAACAGGTGCGCTTAAAATAAACGTTTAACCTCAAATAGTGCTACTTGAATGGTAAAATTCACATTTCTTCTGAATAACGAATGTTAATAGTACGCTGTAGACTTAAATTTATTCAGTTTGATATAATAATTAGTCACCCTAAATTTAAAGTTGAGCACAACCTGCGTTACTCGCAAGAATCGTATTTTCTCATCAGACACGCTGTAGGTACGGAAAACACTATATTTTGCAGAAAAACAACAACAATTTTCGCTTTCTAGCATTTTGGTAAATATTGTAAATAACTATTAAAAACCATGAACGAATAAGGTGTTGATATGCACAACCATTATAGGAAATAGGGACATCTACACGCATACACAACAATCTGATGGCCGATATTGAGTGATAAAAATGCGAGTTACAATATAAGTATTCAGTGAGTTGAAGACGTATCGTCCAATAGTTTATTGTCGAATCGAGCAGAAAATTCGCCAGAAACTGTGTCAAATATTGATGTTTTAGAATGCCAAATTTCATTACAATACATTCAGGACTTTTAAAGAAACGTGAGATATATAAGTGGCAGCGTTAGAAGTGCCGCTAAGTGTAGTTCAGACTTTTTTGTTTTAGTGTTTTTCTCAAGTCATGTAATTCACTATCATACCATTTGTTCCTTTTCATTCGTTTGCTTTTATGTTTGGTGTTCTTTTTTATCTTAAGTGATTTTTCACAAGCTTTTGTGACAATATCATTGAATGATTCGATAATTCTCTCTATTGGAGCATGTGTCTTATCTTGATTACAAAAAGATGCATTACAGTCATCAATTAAACCAGAAACTTGTGACTGAACTTCATCTGATTCTTAAACTTTCGAGAATAATAAACTGGATTCTTTAACCCAAACACAAGTCGGCTTCATATTTTGAAGATTGCGATGGCTAGCAGTTTGAGAGCTTATTAAAAAATTTGCTCTAATCTTTACAGAAACAACTGCATGATCACTGATTAATGGAAGGTTATCATGAACATGAAAATATAAGATATCTTTATACAAGTTTCCAGATACAATACCGTAGTCGACAACACTATTGCCATTATATTTAAAACATGTAAATTTACCAAACATATCACCAAATGTTTGCCCATTGAGTATATGAAGATTTGAAGACACACACATATCAAGTAAATCATTTCCTCTTGAATTACAAAATTAAAATACTATCCTGACTTTTCTTATGATAAAACGTTCTTTCATTACTTATATAATGTGGTATTGGCCAATTGGGACATATCTATTTTCTCGAATCCATGCGTCAGGTGCTATCATATACATGCACATGACTATTGGAAGCGGTGGCTTAGAGGTAGCTCTACTATAGACTAAGCATGTTACCCATTCCCATTTATTTGGAAATAAAATGCATACTGAATTGAATTAGAAGTAGGGCGCACACTTCAGGATCGAGAGGTCACGGGCTCAACCCCGTCTTAACCACTGTTGATGGCACGGTGGTCTAGTGGTAAGACGCTAGACTCCTGATCGAGAGGTCCCGGGTTCGATTCTCGGCCGGGACACTTGATCATTTCAGAAACGCTATTTAGTGTTTCCCACCCAACTAGAGATGATCCTGGTTGGTAACCCAGGGGTAGTCTCGCGTGTATCGGTGCTTTACACCGGGCACGTTAAAGAAACAAGGAATCTATTTGAAATGAGCTAGGGTATCGCACCCTGATTCCTTGTATCTCACCTCTGTCTCTAATATTTGCGATAATGCCCCAGAGTGGGCCCTGCAAATTAAATGGAAGAAGAAAAAGAAGATGTTATCTGTGTAAGAATAACTAACGTGTGTGAATTGTTGGCTTACTGATGAGGACAGTGTCTGTACATGTATGTTTGATGATATACGTTGTGTATGTCGATGGCTTAGAATGAGAAGGTCGTAACTACCAAATCGATATTTTGAGAAAACACGGAAAAACTGTCTGACATTTACTCTTTACCTATGGTAAAACAAACTTTTACAACTTCATTTTGGTCAACATGACAAGTTCCGATTTTAATGAAAATGGGCTCATACGAAGCGCCTTGTGGTGCTTATTCTAAATATTTATGAATCTTAAAAGTCGTAAGTGGCACTTACGACCTTCTCATTCTTAACCATCGATGTATGCCTGTGTGCCGTGTCTCGATAGTTGCTGCAGACTCACCATGAGAGAATTTCAGAGAAATGCAACAAATGTAGTATCCACAGTATACCTGAAGGCAGGTTTCCTTAGGTAGCCCAATGACCAGAGAAGCGTAAGTTAAAAAACATGACTGTTGCAGCCTTCGAAAAATTGGAAACTTTTAAAAGAAGAGCGCTGCTTTCTATCTTTGTTCCTACACGATATGGTTGAGGCTTTGTTTCACTAGGCCCATGTTCATTATTATGATTTCGTAGTGCAAGGTATGGGTAATTTATTATTTTGCTTGCAATGTGGCTTAATTTCTGTTCACATCTTTTCGCACGCGGCCCTATGATGGTGCTAATTAAGGTTGCCCGAGTACGCCTTTATCTAGGTATTGAAGTACGAGAAGAAATAGAAGAAAATGTATGATATGTTGTGATTTTTTACAAAATTAATGTGATATATTTTTTGATCTAGATATCATTTGTACAACACCTTTGAATACATGTTTGTATAGGCATACGTAGTCAAAATTGAATACAGTAGTCAAAATTGAAAAAAAAGATATATCAAACAAGTCCATTTTGAAGTCATTAATTTCTCATTTTGTTATCATTAGTTAAAGAATATAATTAAACTACCGTTACATTTGTTTAATCCGTATTTTTAAAATAAAAACTCACTCTGGACAACGCGCGAAAGACGTACTGTATGGTACGGTCTTAATTACAGGTACGGGTTGGACGGGTTTTAGCCAAATTTCCAAAATGTCTGCGTTGAGAAGTTTGCCGAGATTTCTTGGATCTAAAAAGTTGCTTTCTGCCAGTAGACGTAAGTATTTGCATAATAATGATATCGCACAAGTAGTATAAATATTTATTATTCATATACCAGTCATATTTCACGGTAATCATTATACGACTTCGCTAAATACAAATGTTACATAAACCCTTTGCCGGCTAGCTTTCAATATCAAAGGTCAAAATCTATAACGATTTTTTAGAAATATGAAACAGGAAACATTCATGCGCATTGTGTTAGCTTGTGTTAAAAATCAATTATTCTACTATATAATATTACTTTTATATGCATAAAAACCAATCATGTGTGCAATTTTATAGCATAATACTCGATGACAGCGGGGATACACGGGAATTACTCACTTAGACAGACAAATCTTCCTGGCCGGCATTATCAACTCCTAGCCCCCGGGCAATGGACTCTGGTCCGTTTCAAGACAAGTCCCTACCCTCAGTATTTAGACAGTAAGCATTGTCTCTAGGGCAGGCAAAATATTAACTGACCAATGCATTAAGTCTCATATCCCAAGTTTGCTTGTATTGTGGATATTTCATTTTGTCAGGATTTTGTGCGTAAGAAGATCTATTAAGTCTCAAAAGGAGACCCAATGCAGTTGCTGTAGCTTTGTCTCCATTATGTGTGGGAAGAGCTCTTTGGGGGTTGCAATAACAATAAGACATGGATTGGAAACACCATCTAAATTCTAATATAAATATTATAGGGGTCTTGGGTATTGTGAAACCCCATGTAGCCGGTGTATCCACGGTACCGGTGTATGTAATTTTCTCATGAAATTGTAGTTCTTTTTCTCGTGACATTGCCTGCAGGATTGTTTACAATAACTGACGAGTAAATTAAATAAATAAATACGAAATGGACCAATTTCTGAATGAAATCACAACAAAAACTTACACCATACCAGGCATACCTTCAATACGAGTAGATCCTTATTTAATCAGCAATGTTTGACATGCATGTATTCAATTCACTCTTGTTTATTTATCAAACATAATTTTGACATCTATAACGTCATCCATTGATAAAAAGGGTCGTGTGCAACTTTTGGCGGGAAAAATCAACTTGTCAACAAACTGGACCAAATTTACTTGGAAAATGTTATTGTTGCACCAGCTACATGAGGTTATTTCCCTTTCCTGAAAATTTGAAATGGTGTTTGTTTACATGTATTTTTTCCCATTCCAAAAGTCATTTGATGTGATTTTGCAGTTTTATTAAAGATTAAAGGTCATTTTAGCAGTTCCCAACAAAATATGTGTCGAGGAGTTAGTGATTTATATTTATTTTGTCAATTTCGTTTGATACACCGGCTACATGAGCTTCAAGGCTATGAGTACCAAGTTGGATGTGCTTTTTGATGGCCTCAAACTTGGTCAAAGACAGAAATAATAAATTAATGTTTCGTTCTTTTGAACAGATGGTAAAGTTGAAACATTACGACACATGTCAGCGGCTGGAATACCAGGGTTGTCAGAAACACATCAGCTGCTGAGAAAAACATGTCGAGATTTCGCTGACAATGAACTTATACCAAATGCTGCAAAGATTGACAAAGATTGCACATACCCTAAAGACCAGGTTTGTTGACACATTCTAACTTGCTTCAGACAAAGACCTAAATTACACAGATTGGAAACATGTACCAAATCTCAAGATATCTTGTGGCAGGTCTTCTGAAATCTTGCGTAATCTTTCCCGTTTTTAATAGCTAACATATATCTCCTGTTTAATATACTTACGTAAAAACTAATAAGTCTATGCAATAGATTTATTAATCAGCTTTAAAATGATACCTCATTTATTGAAATCAGTCAAGGAATAAAACAATAGACCCCGAAGAGCCAGACCTACTCTCATTTTTTTATCAAATTAATGTAAATTCCAAGTTCATCAGAAAATACCTGATTTGCCTCATTCAGATCCTAATTTTCTGTATTTTATAAGAGGTAGACAAAATGAGTTACTCCATGTAGAAGAACAAACTCAGCTCTTCAACATGGTACATTGTCCATTAAAATTGGATGACATACTTGGTCAACTCTAGATAAACTTGTTGAACCCATAGTTGTCTCCCATATAATCACGCTGTTACATGTGGCACATTTTAAAATGTTCAAACAGGTATATTAAGAAAATGCTAGGATGTCTCCCCAGTTTCTTAATGTACCGCTGTCTCCTCCGTCAGAAGTGGAAATTCAGTGGCTATTCTGGCAGGGAAAGACACATTGCTACACTCTTATATCTGCCTCAATATAACACAAATACATCCACTATTCTATTATATTGTAGGTAAAGATGATGGGAGATTTAGGACTACTTTGTGTAGATATATCTGAAGAAGATGGTGGTACAGGGTTAGATTATCTCGCCTACGCTATAGGTATGGAGGAGATCAGTAGAGGCTGTGCCACGGCCGGTGTCATCATGAGTGTCAACAATGTAAGTATGGCTTATTGTAAAATCATACATTTTTGTAGGGGATTAAATTTTGTGGTCCACCTTCAAAAACAAAATTTAGACCCATCTAACAATAGTTTTGACCCTTGTATTTATTACATGAAAAGCAAAAACCATGAATTAACGTCCCATCGAAATGTTCTTTTTTACCAAAACAAAGAAATTTCATCCCATCAAAATGTAATGATTTTACAGTATAGTTTTAACTGCCTCGTATGTAGCCCTTGAAATGGATTTGTAGCAATATCTTGTAGTTATGCACCTGCATGAGGCCTAAAAGTAAATATGTTTGTTTCCTGTAACCCTACCGACCCTAATTTACCCCTACCCAAACCTATTGACGTCCCCATTATCAATTTCGTCAAATTTGTTTTTTTTTTATAGTAGATCACAAAAATATTAATTTGTTTGTGTTTCATCATTTAAATATTAATTATATGATAGAGGTTCGGGCTGCAGAATAAAATCTCTGACAAAATTTGATTGTTGGGACCAAAGGATGTGCTCTTTCCAAAAACAAAATATCCCTACCTACATATCTATCTTTTTTGAAATTTTGAGCATGTTACAGGAAACAAACATATATTTTTTGGCCTGATTTTTATTTTATTTAGATTCAACCATTTTTGTCAGAGTTGTGACCCTTGAAATTATTGAATTCAGTTAATAATTTTTAATAGATTGTGTTAAACTTTAAAATTAGCTGGTAGTTATAAAACCGAATTGTTTCACTTTTGCTGAACAAGTTGATGTTGCGACTTATATACTGACCCTGACTTATATACTGACCTTACTTATCACAAATTATCAGAGAAGGGTTGTTGATTTGATAACAACCTTGGTATGTGTTACCCTGGTATCACGAAGTTTGTTTAAACTTCCTATTTATTTATTTTTAGTCTTTAGCTTAATTGTTCACCTTTAACGCAGCCTGTTTTGTGCTAAATTTTTTGATTTATAAGACCAAACTTATCTGGGTTTTTGTCATCTGTGTTAAGTTTGTCCTCACTTATTATCCTCCACCATACTGGGTACATTGTTGGAAAAGGAATGCAACTAAAACACATACCATATTTCCCCGATTAATAGCCCCCCTCAATAAAGCTACTCCTCCTTTTAGAATAAACTTTGTCTTTTGATTTTTGAAAAATCATATACTTATTGATGTTTTTTATGATGTTTATCCATATTTTGTCATCAGCAATATCAAAGACATTTGATATGATTTTTCACAATTTTTTTGAAAATATATATTTTTTATAAATTATAAGACCCCTACCCAAGTAAATGCCTACCTTTTGAAAAATGTATGGTCCCCGGTCTGACAGTGGCGTTTATTCGATGAAAACGGTACTTACTGATTTCTTTTATAATCATGCCTTACAATTTTTTTTCAGTCATTATACCTTGGACCTATTAAAGCATATGCCACTAAGGAACAGAAGGAACAGTTTATGCGTCCATTCTTACACGGAGATAAAGTCGGATGTTTCGCTCTCAGTGAACCAGGTATAGTGTGGATGCTATAAACATTAATTCGCTGGCTTAGAATGAGAAGGTCGTAACTACAAAATCAATATTTTGAGAAATCAAGAAAACACTGTCTGAAATTTACTCTTTACTTATGGTAAAACAAACTTTAACAACTTCCTTTTGGTCAACATGACAAGTTCCGATATTCGTTGCAATTGGCTCATAAGAAGCGTCTTATCAGATGCAGATTTCAAATATGTATGAGTCTTAAAAGGTTGTAAGTAGTACAACCTTCTCATTCTAAGCCAGAGAATTTTCATCACTTATCTCAGGCCGATAGGGTCATACTATAAATTAATTTAATTTTGATGGGACAAAATTTCGTGGTTTTGGCAAAAAATGCCATTTCGTGGATTTTGAATTTCATGTAACAACTGACACGGTGACAAGACCATTACCACAACTTTTCCGCTCACCGTCGAAATTTCATACTTCTGACAAATGCACCGCATCCTTATGACGAAATCACAAATGGCGCAGGGGCCTAAAGCAAATAAGCGAGTGACAAAATATTTTATTATAAGAGATTGCAAAATGATTGCCACTTATGAAGCACTCCATCAAATTTCTGAGACATTACGCCATCCCTTTGGAAGTTTATCAGTCGTAAAATATTTAACATGACTTAGAAATAGTGTTTACAAAAAGTGGTGTAGCGCTCTACACAATTCGTACTCATAAAGAAAATGTTATATTCTGATGATTATCGATGTGTCATACCTGATATGACCGTCTTAAATCATTGTATATATAGGAGTGCGTGTCACAGGAATCTGCTTGTTTCTATTTCTCATTGAAAGTCTTCTTTTTTGGTGATAACATACAAGTAAACAAAAATTTCGGAGCACCGCACAACACAGTTAATGAACACCGCATTTCTATTCCGTTTCACTGAAATCGGTGGCACCACTTATTTCTGCACTTGGTTTTAAACGATGTGCTCAACACGCTCTAGATAAGCCATCGTTTGCAGCATTTACTTACGATATTCCCCTATTATCTTAGGTACATGTCCAAGATTTTATCTTGAAAATAATGGCATCAAAAGGGTTCCCGATCACGTTATCGCAATGGGATATTTTTCTTGTTTTCCGATAGGCCTACACGGAGGGCATATGAAGTCTTGTGTATCAGTTCATCTATTTTTGAATTATTGAATGAACTAAGCGTGTTGTTGTCAATGCATATCTCTTGTGAAGACTAGTTCCTTAAACTAGTCAGATGAAGCTATTTTCTCTGGACTTGGTGTTTATTTGATGACCATTCACGTTACAGTGATACGTTTCCATAGTTGCATCCATGCCCCCTACCCCCGAGGATAGGTCGGGACTTTTACTTTTCGGTTGTCACAACCACCGCATGTGGGGACAGCTAATGGTAAAAGCACAGGTATTTCCCCGGCCCTTGAAGACTAAATATTGTCCCCAGGGTATTGGTTGGGGGTTTCAACATTTCCCCGGGGAGCTATGAGGCAAAACATGACGTTTTCCCTACTATCCCCCGTTGACCCACGGGTGGGGGAAGTGCCTGCAACTGACTTGTGCGTAATGAGAGAAATATTTTTAAAGTCCATGGATAGATCTTGATTGCTTTGAGGTGCTGGGCGTTAGGTGTCTCTATTACAGAAGTTGAACTGGTCGACGCTGATTTACGTTGACTGTAGACGCACTGATATCATTGTCAGCACCTGTATGAAAAAGTCGCATTTTCTTGCTTTTTGTCCTTTTCAAAGGTTTAAACGTCGCTTTTTACTGAAAGACAAATGATCAAAATTACATGGTGCCAAAAAATCATAAAGATGCGGTGCTTTTACGGACATTTTGAGCGGTGCTTATATTTCTACAATGTCAGTGTTGAGCGGTGCATAACTGCGAACACGTTTTCATGTAAAAATAGCAGTTATATACGATAAAGCATGGCAAAATATGTTGTAATTTGTTTATTCTACCACAAAATACTATTTCGCAAACGGAATATTTCATCGAAAGCGTTTAAACTCTGCAAAAATGCGATTTTTCGCGTCATGAAAGCCACTTCTTTCACAACTTGTTCAAACTGTTTTCACTATATTGAAGTTAATAGCTACTGAATTTTGATGCGGTAAAGGGCAAATAGATCTTAAATATATACTTCATTAGATGGAATATCATTATGTTACCAACATACCTGCTTTTCTCGTTGTTTTCGGTGATTTCGTTACTTGCAAAAAAATGTGCATCCATTATTTTGGCAGAAGGATGCAGTGCATCTGTCAGAAGTATGAAAATTTGACGGTGAACGGAAAAGTTGTGGTAATCGCCTTGTCACCGTGATTGACATTACGCCAGTTGTCAATCATTACCGTTTAGATCAATTATAACAGTAAATTATAATCACATGACCCAATTGATTAACTTGAAAACCTTCGGCAAGCAACCTTAGTCAAACAATCAGGTGGAGCGATCTCTGCTCTGGCGTAATGTCAATTCAAGGGTCAAAACCATTGTTCAATGGGCTTTGATTTTGTGGTTGAAGGTTAATCACAAAATCCTCCAAATTTAATCCCCCATAAAAATTAATGAGTTTACAGTATCCTTCTATAAAAATTTGGCAGCAATCATGATTTACCTCCACACATTGAACAGTTTCTGGTTTCTGATGCCAAGGTTAGCTAGTACTGGTTAGGATATATATGGTCCAGGAAAATTGGTCTGGTGAATCTGCCACAATATACATATAAAAGAAGTGAAGTTGGCAATTTTCTAGGGCTCTTTTCAGCTGATAAGCCGCTCAAGCACCCTATGACATTTAAATTTCCCTGGTCATTGGGCTACCTATGGAAACCTTAGTCTTACCTATGTTCGTGTCTCCCTGGTGTGGCAGCCAACATCGATCTGCGGGGTCCAGCAATAGACACTGTCTCACAGGTACCAATTTACACCATGGTGGAGTGGATCATGTGGGTTATTCTTGATCAGAAAAATTAACCAGTGAATTAGACGGGGTTGAATGAAGCATGCGTCCTACCACTAGGCCACCTATATACTAGTATATAACCAAAAATTGCTGATGGAAAACTGTTAACTAGGGCTGTAACGGTATACTGCGGTATACGAAGTACCGCAGACTTCACTAACACACGGTTCACGATACAAGACTTCTAAATTTCGGTACGGTTCGGTATAAGCTTTTTTAATGAGCAAAATAATATTCAGACAACGAAAACTCCTGACAGCCTTCTGATTATGTATAATTACCGTGTATCACTCGTTTTAATTGTATTGAGATATGCTTCATATTGTCTAAATTCCCTTAAAATAGTTGATAGGCACATAAGAATTTAATCAGCTGTTAGAAAATAATGTATCGAAATATACCAAACCGTTAGAAAAATTGACGGCACGTATCATATCGTGAGGTGAGCGCACTGTTACACCCCTGATGTTAACCCAAAATGAGCAAACCAATTCACCAGACCTAATGTTGCCTGAAATGTACCCATATCTTGTATGTTTTAGTGATAGAATGTTGTTACAGGAAATGGTAGTGATGCTGGTGCGGCCTCAACCACTGCCAGGCTGGAGGGGGATGAGTGGGTACTCAATGGAACAAAAGCATGGATCACAAATGGATACGAATCGGAGGCAACTGTGGTAAGATACTTGTAGTCTTGTATGGTATACCTGCCAAGCCAGTTAAGTCCAAAATAGGAATGATAAAGCAAAACATGACACAGGATGCACTTATATGTGATTTAAAGGGGATTTAGATGCATAAACAAGGAATGTATTAAATCTTGTTGTTATTAATATGGGACAGAAGATCATAAAATGAATCAAATGTACCTTTGTTTAAAGTTAGGTGAACTTGGAAAACCAGAAATAAACAATGAAAATAGGAGTAACTCCGCTTTAATTGGAGTACTTTGCAGGTATGTGTATGGTATAATTTTATCAAGATTTTAGATAGTGTATATCAACATAGGCTTAAACCTGAATAGTATCATCATATTTTGAAATCTGTCAATCCTGTTTTTAAAGACCTCCATTGAACAGAAATCACACGTAAAAAACTGTCTGCAAATATCATCAATTAGAACTTTTATCAGACCCTTTTAAATGACAATTGAAGCTGTTAAGAATGACCACCTATCAATAAAGGCAATTTTCCTTTCCATATGACTTGTGTGGTCTTTAAAGAGAGGTTTAACTATATGTTATATGGTAACATTGGCGAGCCATCTATTGTTAAAAATTGTTAAGATTTCCATCATATTAGTATCATCTATTATTTTTTTATTGCCATTACTTCACTATGACTGCATGATATTATATTTATATATGTAACATGCATTATGTACAGTATACTTATGTGTCGTTATTTTGATTTGGGTTAATAAAAGGAATGTTCTGTTCTGTTCTGTTAACATTCCGCTTGTTTATATAAAGTATAGTTTACAAGATTATATTATTTCATAGCCAAAATATATACTGTTACATTAGTAATGTGAAGAAAAATACACATCTGCCTGAAAATTCTTTTTGGGACAGTAATAATGTCCTTCAAATAACTTGTGTCATATTGTTTGTGTCTAGGGAGTATGTGTCTATGAAAATAATGACTTTGTTATATTGTTTTAAGCTTTGGTTAACATGATGGCCATATTAAGAATTGTACCTAATAAGTTTATATTACCTTTCAGGTTTTTGCTACTACAGATAAAAGTAAAAAGCATAAAGTAAGTATTCTTTATTTCTTAATTTTCACTTTTATTAAAGTAAGTTGGTTCAAGTTATATGCAGGTAAAAACAATGTTTACATAACTCATCAGCACCGGGCTTTAAAATACGTGTCATGTCATCATAAAATCATAATTGTTACGTTGTGTCATGACAATCTAATTTAAATGTGTTTTTTCCAATCAAGCCAATAACGGTACCATTTTAAGCGAAATTGAAGAATATAATAAACAAAAATAGTGTTGATTTTGGGTGCAGTTGCTGTATTTCACCCATGATAACAGCAAATAGAAAAGTTACAAGTGGCCACAAAGGCATTATTCCTGTCCACTTAACCAGGGCTTTTTACTGGCTTTGTTACTGGTTTGGATTGAGCATCAGCATCAGAATGTACCTGTCATGTTCTTCTAACACTCAAATTACTGGAAATGTTTGCTGGGGGTCGACATTTTTCATGTAGCCAGTTAATCTTCAAAAGTAGGCGGTTGATTTGATATCTCACTTAAGTAACTAAAGAAAAAAATGATAAAAAGTAGTCGGCAAGCATTTTCAAATAGCCTGTGAATTTCCGCCTTCTGTCTCACTTTTACCCGCTGTGTTACAGTCAATCAGTCTATTTTGATTTTATCTAAAAAGTTTGACAATTTCAGGGTATCAGTGCATTTCTTGTACCAAAACCTACAGCTGGTCTAACGTTAGGCAAGAAGGAGAGTAAACTTGGTATCCGAGCATCATCTACATGTAACCTTATATTTGAAGATTGTAGAATACCTAAGGAGAATTTACTCGGGGAACCAGGATTTGGCTTCAAAATTGCTATGGTATGTATCATGTCAATAATGAAATATTAAAGTATTAAGTATTTATATCACATGAGTTTCCTTGTATCCTGGATTTCTAGTTAGTATAGCGAGTACCGGGTATGTTTATTCTTATACTACACATGTGACTTATAACGCTATCCTACATGAGTGACTGCGTTTTTATGCCCCCGTATCGATAGATCGGGAGGCATATAGTGATTCACCTGTCCGTCCGTCTGTTCGTCCGTCCGTTCGTTAGTCCGTCCGTCCGGCCTGGTTAACCCAAATTGACCGTTTCTTCTAGCATCAATATGGCTTGCTACAAAGCTTTCAAACTTGCATGGATGTTGTATATGACCACTCTCCACACGCCTGTATCACCTGACTCCATTTTGACCTTCACCTTGACCTAATTTTGGACTTGGACTTATTGAAATGGCTCCCACAGGGGGCATAAGCGTTTATTGAACGCAGTCTTGTTCCAATAGATTCTTGTGTATTTTGTGTATTTAAACTTTACAGTAGTAAGTAAATAGAAAACTTTGCTTGGTGTTATAGCTTGACCACATTGACATGAGTTTGACCTATTGATTACCATAATTTAACAGTCGATATACTGTATACGTTTACAACACCGAGTGTATGTTTTTATAATTGGGGAGTATCACGATGACGCTCGAGATGTAATACAAACACAAATATTGAATGCCGATATTGCACGATATGCTTGCGGAAATTGATATATGCAAAGCAAGAACCTTGTAATATATTCATGCATAAAGGTCAGACTCGGGTCGAAATAGCCAAGCTATACATGGCTGTATATTGTTTTGTTGTTTTACAGCAAACATTAGATGCTGGTAGGATTGGTATAGCTGCACAAGGTCTCGGTATTGCCCAGGTATGTCCATATTAAAATATTGCTGTAATTTATGGCAAATGGGCGATTGGGCAATATTTTGTCCCTGACATTAATTGCTCTCTTAATTGATAAACTCTTATGTGATCCTTAAGATATTTTTCTTCATTTGTTTTAACCATGATGTGGAGGAACCGTTTGACCCAGTAATGCCCTATTATCATTGATGTCTTAACGTATTTAAAGGCAAGTTTTTTTTTCGTTTTTTTTGTAATGTATCCATAAAAGGTATTTTCCCAATCTGGAATAATGACCATTTTTCCCAATTTACAAGTAAAAAAGTCCCCAAAATCAGAGAACATTAACCACAAAACTTATATAATTATTAGAAAAAAACATCTATTATGTCATAAAATAGTTATTAAGACACTTAAAGGTCTATTAAGCAGTTTCCAATGTCACAATTGCACCTTTGAAAATTCCCAATTTTAGGATTTTAGAACCTTAAATTCCCAATTTAACTGGCACCCGATACTTTCCTAAAATAGCCAGATAAAACGCTGTTAAAGGATGCGCAACATTTGGCACTCTTGTTCTGATTTAAAGCACTAGGGTATTTTGTAGAAAGCATTTAAATTGATATGACTTTGTGTAAAATGATGGTATATAAAATTTTTATGTTTCCAGGCAGCCATGGAATGTGCTATAGAATATGCTCAAAAGAGAGAGGCATTTGGACAACCTATATGTAAGACCCAGATTATACAGACCAAGTTATCCGACATGGAAGTTATGATAGAGAGTGCTAGATTGTTAACATGGAAAGCTGCTATGTTGAAAGATGCTGGACAACCTATCACTAAGGTACACGCTCATTATGCCCCCATCTTTGATGAGGGGGTACATTGCTTTGCTCATGTCTGTCGGTCAGTCTGTACATGCTTGTTTGTACAATTTTTATATCACATGGCTTTCCTTGTACCCCCGTTAGTATAGCGTGTATGTATAATCTTATATTGCACTTGTGAAGTATAACGCTATACTACATGGATGTGTTTTTCCAATAATAATTAGTGTCATAATTATACCCCTGCAAACAAAGTTTGAAGGGGGTATACTGGAGTCACCATGTTGGTCTGATGGTCTGTCGGTCTGTTGGTCTGTCGGTATGTTAGCATCGTGTCCGCTCTGTAACTTTGTCATTTCTTACTGGATTTTAAAATTGCTTGGTACAAATGTTCACCACATCAAGACGGTGTGTCATGCGCAAGACCCAGGTCCCTATCTCAAAGGTCAAGGTCACACAGGTCAAAGGTTATATAGTCATGCAAATCATTTCCGCTCTGTAACTTTGTCATTTCTTACTGGATTTTAAAATTGCTTGGTACAAATGTTCACCACATCAAGACAGTGTGTCATGCACAAGACCCAGGTCCCTATCTTAAAGGTCAAGGTCACACTTACAGGTCAAAGGTTATATAGTCATGCAAATCGTGTCCGCTCTGTAACTTTGTCATTTCTTACTGGATTTTAAAATTGCTTTGTACAAATGTTCACCACATCAAGACGGTGTGTCCTGCGCAAGACTCAGGTCCCTATCTCAAAGGTCAAGGTCACACTTAGAGGTCAAAGGTTATATAGTCATGCAAATCGTGTCCGCTCATCAATTTTCACATTAGTCTTCTATCATGGTGTTTTTCAATCTGTATAGCAGCAGATTTCCATCAAATGTGTTGTTTAGACAATAATTTTAAATAATATTCCTGTGTGGGTATGATTCATCACTCCTGTGATAGCTCTAGTTATGATATAAAGAATCTATCACTCATTGTCAATTGATGTATTTACATTAAGAGAATTGTGTATGAACCATGTTTAAATATGAGGGTGTTATGATGTCATGTATATTTTCAGTATGCTGCCATGGCTAAACTAGCTGCATCAGAAGCTGCCACACAAGTAGCACATCAGGTTAGTAAATTCCATGATCATGTGGAACAATGATTCTCATATACCGTATTGTCTTTAATTTGGTTAGGAGATTTACTTGGGGGAGGGGGGGATACGGTACATGCATATATTTAGATACTATAAAGTGCTACAATATAAATGGAAGCTTTTTTGTACACAGGTATTTGTATCCTTGAAAACGAAAAAAAAAAATTGTTGAAAATTTATATTTTTATAGAAAAATATAAACTTTCAAAAAAGATTGTTTCTGTTTTTTTCTCGGTTTTAACGATACAGTTTACCTGTGATTTTGTATGCTAATAAAACAAAATTTTATTATTCCTATGAAATTAACATAATGTTAAGAGTCACTGACCTTTGCCATTTTCGACTATTAAGCTGCCATGGGGAATGTGTGTTTTACAAACATTTCTTGTCTTTATATTTCAGTCTATACTGATAGTAAAAATAACTACCAAACACGGGTTAAACTAAATATATCGTTAACTTTATTACTTTTGTTATTTCAGTCTATACAAGTACTAGGAGGTATGGGTTTTGTGACGGATATGCCAGCAGAGAGACATTACAGGGACGCTAGAATCACGGAAATCTACGAGGGTACAAGTGAGATACAGAAACTGGTTATAGCTGGACAATTGCTCAAAGAATACGCTGCTGTATGAGCACATGTGTATTAGAGGATAGACAGTGGCGTTAAACCGGTGTTATGGTGTTAGTGAATATAGACAATGATGATTGTGTACAAATCTTGGACATAAGCAGAACAATATATCATTTTCGTCACTTCTTATATACATTAAGTATACTGTAAAATCTTTGATTTTTGTGGGGGATTAAATTTTGTGGTTCACCTTCTACCACAAAATCAATTTTGGCCCTTGTATTTATTGCCTGAATTGCAATATCCACTAATTAAGGTCCAGTCTAAATGGTCTTTTTTATCAAAACCACAAAATTTTTGTCCCATCCAAATTAAATGATTTTACAGCAGTTCAGTCATTGATTTGTTCAGTACGTCTGATATTATATCATATTTTCATTTGATCATTTTGCCTTTCAATTGACCCTTTTAGCCCCAGCAAATTGAGTAAGTCTTATTTTGATTTTCAGGATTCTGACTAGGGTCATTCTTCACTAACGGGTCTGTCCTTCTTTAATTTTTTTGTATTTTGGTAAATAAAAGAAAAATTGTGCACAAAATATCATGTTTAAGTCTAAAAGTGCACATAATAACTACTGGTATGTTCTGATATTATATTGAACAACGCACGTCAAATGTACATAATATCATTGAGATCAAATTATGCCATTTCTATTACTGCTAAGCGTTGGAATTACTGAATATTTTGAATAAAATCATTCCAATACCTTTCTTAAGACTTCTTGGGAGATTATATTATTTAATATGCCTTCCTGTAATATTCTATTTACGTAACTGTTGACCCCTGTCATGGAAGTACTTGCATTTCGAATTGGTTACTTTTTATATCGAAAAAGGTTAAAGCACTTGCTCACATAAATGCGAGTTATATAAGAAATCACCAGTAATGTAATTTATAATATTTGCATGGTATCTGTGTGGTAAGAACAAATATTACTGAACAAAGTTTATTTATTATTTATTTTGTAATCAAAAAGCAATTTTATTTCCGGTGTACCTTGTGTATTTTTTCTGGGGTTTGAACAAATATTTAAACTGAAATTTGATGTAAATTTTACGTGAATTTTATGGCTTACAGAGTATTCTATGACATTAATGTGTCGTATATCCAGAGGCCAAATAGCACTGAGGGAAATACTTTCTAGGGTCAATTTGAGGCCTTTTTTTTCTTTAAAAACGTATATATTTTTGTAATTCCTCATAATTTCACCGTGGCTACGGGCCTGCATTACACAAGTTGTTTCTTAAGTTATGTGGAAATATTAGTGATTTTCGCTAATGAATTATGCAATTGTTGCACTTTGGTCATGGCATTTTAAATGGACCAATTAGGTAAATGGTGCATATACACGTACGTTTAAATGGCTTTGTACATGTACATGTAAATGTACATAAAAAGGGTTCAAATGAAATAACCAATGATCTCTTTTGAGTTCCTGTTTATATAACTGTGATATGAAAGTTTGTGTATATTAAATTTGAAACCATTGAAATTGTGTCTGTTTTGTTGTGAATTACATGCATCAGTTGCATGGGATTCATTATGTCTTGAGGGGTATATTGCTTTGCTCATGCCTGTCGGTCTGTCTGTCGGTAGACCGACTGGCTTCAATTCAATAACTCGAGATTCTTTGCCCTAGGATCTTCAAACTTTGCATCAAGGTTGGTCAGCAATAGTAGATTGTCACTATTGATTTTGAGGTCAGTAGGTCAAAGGTCTAGGTCACTCTGACCTTTACCATTAAACACATTATTATCCCCACCAGAAAATTGGTCATTTTTAAAACGATTTTCAGTGTTTCCTACCCTATTAGAGATGTACTTATTGGTTACCCAGAGAAAGTGTCACACGTATTGGTGCTATACACCAGGCACATGAAAGAACCAAGGAGTCTATTAGCACACCTGGATTGGATAGTACTACACTAAAGTAGGAGATCACTAGCCTATTGGACAGGGCAAAAACTGGATGACCATGTTCTAATGACTGTCCAAGTCAAAGCCACGCAAGAAACGGCAACATCACTTAACAGAAGAAATACAAACATCATATTTAAAATCTGATAAAAAATTATTCAATAAACTATATATAGTAATAATACATATGGCAAAAAAACTTCCCTGTCATGTCAGGGAGCATATAAACTATCGTACGATCTACTCTTAGGTTATGTAAAAATCCATGGGCCGGTCCAGAATCTATGTCCATTATATCATATTATGGCAACAGTTTGTGATATTGTTCAGAGCTCACTATGACATCTTTAATACCGCTTTCTCATACTGACGCCACCAATGCCGCCCCCGCCAATTCCACCGCCTCCTATACCCTTGCCTCCAAGTCCACCTGAAATAGAAATACAACTGAGTTAAACCATAATTATTCTGAGGACCTCAATATGTTTTTTAAGTCCCAAGACCCAAGCATCTGTCATATGGTCACTCAAATCGGGTTTTATGCCCTGGCATCCACTGATGCAGTACAGGAGGAATGTTTAGTGATTGTCCTGTCCGTTAGTTACAAAATGTTGAAATTCAAATAAGTCCTCTTGGAGGAATTGCTTTCAAACATGGCATACTGTTTTACCATCATAAACACAATACATTGTCATGACCATGTAAGACTATCAAACATTTTAATTGATTTATGGCCCCTGAATGGCTTAGCTATTTGTTATGGACAGTGAAGGCTTCCACGTATGCATAAGCATTTACAGAACGCAGTCTTGTTTTCCATTTGAATGGTCTTTTTTGTCAAAAATATCTTATTCAGTCTGTGCCTGTCTTTGTATTTTATAACACCTTGTAAATAATGAGAATGGATTTGTTTTTGACTAAAATAAGTTCAGATAACTCATCGGTTGATAATGTTGTTATAGATAAATTCTATTTGACACACCTCCATGTCCATGACTATGGCCAGCCGTACCAAAGCCACTATCTCCATCTAAGTAATGATCATGACCTGAAAGCAGAAAGTCTGATAGCCAAGCAAGCAAACAAGCACGCATATTGAGTAACCACATAAATACAGATGATAGTAACAAAAGACACGATGAAGCGAAAGCAAGGACAGGTGCAAAACTATGGTTTCTGCAATAAAGCACACTTATTTGGTGATGTACTGATAATAACAATAATAATAAATAATATGAACAAGTCGCTTGCTTAGAATGAGAAGGTCGTACACTAAGTACTACTAACAACCTTATTAGGCAAGATACTTAAAATAGATTTTTAAAATCACACAGTGCTTCCCATGAGCCTATTTTCACGACAGTATTTTCTTGTTTTCTCATCGATTTTGTACTTTCTCATTCGAAGCCAGCGAAGTGTGTTGAAGCAAAGCGGAATGACACGTGTTATACTGTAGTTGATGTTTGCAATAATTGATATGTGTTTGTTTCCATCGTGTTTTATGCTGCACTAAACGACACCAAGTTGTCCTCAATAGTTACCACCCTCTTCTACATCTTTTCGACAAATTTTCAATCTCATGATGGGTTTCGTTGCTGATGAGTCGAAACAAAAAAGCAAGGGCAAATGACAGACAACCACTACATTGAAAGCAAAGCAATATAAAGGAAGTGAGTAATCTGGATAATATATTACAAGGAAGGACGTGGTAGTTGTACCATGGGGTCTCGACTTGTAGCAAATTTCAGACTCCATGACTTAGTTATAACATAGTTATATAGCCCGCCTCTTAAATCACGAGGAACTTACCTCCACCAAACATAGCCCCGCCTCCTAAACAACAAGGAACTTACTCCCACCTAACAGTGTCCCGCTCCCAAAACCACTAGGAACTTACCTCTACCTAACATAGCCCCGCCTCCTAAACCACCAGGAACTTACCTCAACCCATTATAGCCCCGCCTCCTAAACCACTAGGAACTTACACCCCACCAAACATAGCCCCGCCTTATAAGCCATTTGGATCTTCCCTCCACCTAACATAGCCCCGCCTCCTAAACCACTAAAAACTTACCTCCACCTAACACAGCCCCGCCTCCTAATCCACTAGAAATTTACCCCCACCAAACATAGCCCCGCCTCCTAAATCACTCGGAACTTACCTCCACCTAGCATAGCCCCGGCTCCTAAACCACCAGATCCGATATTCATACCATTACCAAAGTTTCCATTGTTCATTCCTCCGCCTGCAAACATGTCATTGTGATGCGTTTGATTATATTTTAAGATTGCAGATTAAAATACTTTAAAGCTACTTTCGTCAAGGGTCGATGAATCATATTCTAGGAGTGCAGGGCCCTTATTCACCAACGTTGCAAGTCTAAAACTCAGACTTAGACTTAATATTGCCAAATGTTCTAATTGCTATCATCTTGTTATAAATGTACCAATTTTTAAATAAATAGGTATGTAAGTACAGTGGGTAACAACAAATAATCTGACAAAATTTCATAGGTTTAAATCTTATTTCAAAGAAATGGCAGTGATTATAAAAATTGTCAATTTTAACTCTAAGTCTGATTTTCAGTCTTAGAACGATTGTGAATAAGGCCACAGGTGTCCATTATGACCGCTTTCTACACTATTAGACTACACTTAACAAATCTTATAAGTGCACATGCTTATATTAACGATAGCTCAGTCAATACCTGATGGATTGTGCTGAAATTTTCAACATATGTACCTTGGACAAGATTTGTTAAGTGTAGGCGTTCGCCTAAGGTTAGTTTAAACTTAAAAAAAACACTGAGCACCAATACGATTCTCACGGTATTAATTATGTATAGCATTTCTATTTTACATGTACATGTATATACATTTATACTGTCAGAATGATTACCTAACAACCCGGCTCCTCCCATACCTCCATTAAGTCCTCCCCCAAACCCGCCATTGTTACCTATACCACCAAGTCCACCTACACCTCCAAGTCCGCCATTACCAGAATCTACAATTCAAATTGTTGCAATGAAATGGGCTAAAGTGCATATCATATCGTACAATTTTCATGACTTTTAGTACAACTTTCTAGAGAACACATTGCAATTACTAGTTTATTAAAATCGGATGCGTTTTACAGTTGCCACATGTGGGACCGATTGCATGTATTATGGACATGTATTAGCGATGTTTTATTTGGTTACTAAAGGCTATTTCGAAGTATTTTTTCCTCATAATTAAATTTAATGAGAACTGAACACTAAGTACACTAAAATAGTTTAACATAAACAATGACTTACCGAACATGCCGTTGTTTCCACCACCAAAGCCCCCACCATTCATCATACCGTCGCCGAAACCTCCTCCATTAATTCCACCTCCTAATCCTCCAAGACCACCTCCAAGACCTCCTCCTCCTCCTAACATCTTTCCTCCTCCAAGACCTCCTCCTCCTAACATCTTTCCTCCTCCAAGACCGCCCAGTCCGCCACCAACCATAGATCCTCCGCCTAAACCTCCTCCAAGCATATCTCCACCTCCAAGACCGCCTCCAACTCCACCAAGACCGCCTCCAACTCCACCAAGACCGCCACCAACTCCTCCCAGTCCACTATTTATCATTCCACCACCGCCCATACCCCCACCATGACCTCCTCCGAAATTTCCTCCGCCCATGCCCCCGTTAAAGCCTCCTCCTCCAAGCATGCCACCGCCCCCGAGACCGCCCACTCCCCCGCCTAAACTGTTTCCAAACCCTCCACCTAGTCCGTTACCAAACCCTCCACCTAGTCCGTTACCAAACCCTCCTCCAAGTCTGTTTCCGCCGTTCATACCACCAGCCAGGCCAGCACCTCCAAATACCATCCTGTTACTGCCACCAGGACTGATTCCACCACCAAATAAACTGCTTGTACCCATACCACCTAACAACCCACCGGAACCAGCACCGATACCTCGGCCACCACCAAATCCTCCTGTCAGAATATAAAGTTTTATAGTAGCGTATAGTAAGTTAGTAACACTCGCTGATTTTCGGTGTATTAAAGGCGTTCGCTACAGTTTCCAAAAAAAAACCACATGATAGATTTTGATGAAATTTTGCATAAAACAAGACATTTTTGTGGTACATTGAAAAGGGAAATAAAAATTATAGGTCACCGGGTCACTTAAAAAATAATTGTAGTCAAACATGACATTTTCTTATTTTTCACATTTCGCAAATAAATATAGCTTGGCCACATTGACATGAGCCTGACCTATTGATTAGCATAATTTAACAGCCGATATATTTTCTACGTTTACAACACCGAGTCTATGTTTTCATAATCGGGGAGTATCACGAAGACGCTTGAGATGTATTACAAACCCAAGTCTAAAATACCGATATTGCACGATTTGCTTGCGGAAATTGATATGTTCAAAGCAAGAACCTTGCATAAAGGTCAGACTCAAGTCTTCAAGCTATCAAGGACTCACTGAAGATCATCGTAATCACAAAAGTGATACAGATAATAACATTTCGTGCTGTTAAATCATAAATATTTGTGGGCATTTAATTTCGTGAAATTTGGTAAATGAGAGTAATAGAAGTAGTTAAGTCGTATCTAGACAGACAGTGGAAACAGTCCCTGCTTACATACTTTATTTATTACGTACACGTTAGTGTTCAATAACATAACATGTATGTGAAGATTAAGTGAGAATACATGTCTACTACATCACATGCCTACGAAATTATATTACAAACTACAGTTTTTACTTCCCCAATTTTCCAACCATTCAATATACAAGTTGCCACATCTGTACTAAATTGAATGGGTGAAGTTAATAGAGGATCTATCACTAGTTGTCAATTGATATAAATTATATTAAACGAGATTTAGAAATTTTATTAAGCGAGCCTTTGGCGAGCTTAATAATATTTCCTGAACGAGTTTAATATAAATATATTAATTGACAACGAGTGATAAATTCTTTATATCGTATGACACTAAAAACGCAATATACGCATTGATTTATTAGAAAAACTCAATACCTTATACTACAAGTGGTACGTATAACTTTACACATACTGGCTATACTAACCCGGATACAAGGAAAGTCATGTGATATAAACTATAGTATATGGTATAATTTCGTAGACATGTGATTACATGTACATGTAGTATTTAACAAGGTAAGAAGACATTTTACCAACGAATCTTCTACTCCAACCATTACCACCACCACCATGTCCTCCGCCTGAAATGTGAGAACACAACTATCAAACACACTATAATGGTTAGAATTTTGCATAAAAAGCAACACCAACTTGTAGCAAATAATATAATTAAGAAAATGGACATTATATAATAATATTATGTTTCCATGCACTTATAAAGAAGTTGCAGCAGTTTTTGTAACTAAGAACATGCTCCAAATGTAGTACGGAGAGTGGTGTAGCCCAAGTTCTCCAATGTATATAATCACGGGGCCAGCTCTGCTGAAACCAAAGCAATTACAATTATGAGGTGGTCAGACATTTGTTAAAACATGGTGGTCGCTGCGTCTTCAAAAAGGTGAATTGAATGTTTTCTAGACTTCTCATGATCTAGTGTTCAAGGTCTACTCCAAACGGCTCCACCTTACCGACACTTAAAAGTAACCAATCTTCGAAGGAACATATTTTACCACATACAACATATAATACCATATACAACATATTATACCACATACAACATATGATACTACATACAACATATTATACCACGCACAACATATTTTACCACATACAACATATTATACCACGTACAACATATTTTACCACATACAACATATTATACCACGCACAACATATTTTACCACATACAACATATTATACCACGTACAACATATTATACCACGCACAACATATTATACCGCGCACAACATATTATACCACAAGCAACATATCATACCACGTACAACATATTTTACCACGTACAACATATTATACCACATACAACATATTATACCACGTACAACATTTTTACCACGTACAACATATTTTACCACGAACAACATATTTTACAAACTACTCGTTCAGTACATACCGTAATTTTTTAAAGTTCCAAATGCAGTAGAGGTCAATGACAGCAATGTAACAATTATACACTTCATGGATGCCATTCTGGAAACGATTAAGAAATCATTGCATGAATTGGCTGATCTGCGGGCAACATTTGTTTAGTAGCTCCAAGTTCTAATTACATATCACTGACGTATGAGTCGTTGAATCATGCAGCACTTAATGAAAAAGCTGAATTGTCCCCTCCGGCATTGCTTCACCTCCGGCTTAGAATGAGAAGGTCGTAACTAATACTAACGCCCTTCTAATGAGCCTATTTTCATGAAAATCTGAAGTTGGTTTCACCGTTAGTAAAGAGTAAATTTCAGAATGATTTTTCTTATTTTCTCAAAACTTACGTCCTCCTCATTCTAGTTAAAGCTAGCGGTATCAATTTCACAGGTAACTGTATCGTTGAAAACGAAAAAAAAAACGAATACATTTTTATTTGAAAATTTATATTTTTAATTGTTTCGTGTTTTTTTTTTCGTTTTCAACGATACGGTTACCTGTGATCTATTTCTGCAGATTTGCAAAATATAACCAATATAAATAGTAAAGATTCAACGCCGCATTAAAAGGTGTACAGTGCACATATTCACAAAAACTATAACTAAAACAAACAGATCATATTTTAGACTGTTGATTTTCCAATTGTTTTAGTTGATAGCTCTTGTTTTAATCATTAATAACAATTATATAGTATAATTTGTACCTTTGCGCTTATATTGTCTAGAAAGTGTCGTATATTTCTACAATTATTCCATGAACAAACTTGCAGGTAAGCTATCACAGCGTTTTTCCCTTGTTTGTAAAGTACCTGTAAAATGTGTATTTTCCCATTTAGGAAAAATGACCATTTTCCCCAATTTACGAGTACAAGTAAAATATCCCCAAAACGGAGAAATATAACCCCAATCTCGGAATACACTACAACCATTAGAAAAAAACATGGATACCTTGCCTATTTGTTCCCCTTTTCAACAATATGTCATCTATTATGTAATATAACAATTATTAAGATATTTAAATGTCTATTATAAGCAGTTTATACATCAGACCTTATGTCATGATTTCACCAACAAAAAATCCCAATTTCAGGATTTAACGCGCAAAAATTCCCAATTTGAGTGATATCCGTTACTTCACCAAAGTAGCAAGAAAAACACTGAATCAAGAATTATATTGCTTTATATGGATTTAAAGCAGTACCTACCTGTTTTGATTTGGCAGAATTGAATGGTATCCGAACAGTAACAGCTCACAACTGAGGTAGGTAGAATGGTCCGTCGGGGGATTTTATAAGCCACGTTGTCCCCGGTGTTCCATGGACATCAAGCTAAGTTTGGTAATTACCTTTGTTTGAGTAAAGGCAATTGGTACCGATGTTTGACAGGTTTATTACCGATGTGCTTGTATCTGGACAATTTACGAGTCAAATAGAAATTTTGCTCGTTTTTTGCTCAGTTGTTGCGGGCCGTTACTCCGCGGTCCCTGTCAATACATAGCGCTAACTGTAACACGTTTCGGACATGTCATGTCTCGGATACTACATAATTGCTAAAAATCATGTTTGCTACAACATTTTACAACATCTGATTGCACAACTTCACTTGTCCATTTGTGTACATGACGGAACGTTTTCCCGGCGAGCATGTTAATAGGTTGTTACCAATATGTAACAAGATTGTCAGTAACACGGGCATAACTATTAACAAATCATAAAATCACATCTTGATGGAAGTTAATTGCCAATGTTAAACAAATCTTACAAACGTTTCAATGTTTGAAGTGATTTCCTGTAAATTTGCTTTGTAATGAGCGATTTCTTTTGTCTTAGTATACCTTGTATTTAGAATTATGCGACTTTTTTCAAACAAACGAGTTAACTTATTAAAACATTCATTGAATAGGAAAAAAACGTTACGATGTAGAAATCTATATATCGCTGGATTAGAATGAGAATGTCGTAACTACTACTTACAACCTTATAAGTCTGATACATATTTAAAATCTGCATCATAAGGCGCTTCTTATGAGCATGAGCTTATTTTCATAAAAATTGGAACTTGTCATGTTGACTTAAATGAAGTTTTAAAAGCTTGTTTTTCCATGAATAAAGACTAAATTTCGGACAGCTTTTTCTTGTTTACTAAAAAATATTGATTTTGTACTTACGACCTTCTCATTCTAAGCCAGCGATATGAGGAAAATATTACGGACGATGGTAGGTTCATTGCTCTGGCAAAATATGTTTCTTTGTCTGTGTCTGATGCATTTATTTGTTGGCCATTTCATCTTTTATTAATTTTTAAAGGCAGACTGGGCTCGAACGACCGCCTGCTCTT
Source organism: Spisula subtruncata (assembly GCA_963678985.1). Taxonomy (NCBI): domain Eukaryota; kingdom Metazoa; phylum Mollusca; class Bivalvia; order Venerida; family Mactridae; genus Spisula; species Spisula subtruncata. Next base: position 27,904,637 of record OY787672.1, read on the forward strand.
GCAAAACAAACAAATACACAATGTAGTCATTTAAAAGCATTCTATATACAGGTGAACAAATTCGAAACAGAATCAATAGAACTTTTTCCATATCAGGAAATATCATTTGTTGTGTTATGCCGCAGTGTTAAATTCTGAACATAAATAGAAAAATATAAATGGACAGTGCTCATCTGTTGCGACGAATAAAACACCTCTTGGTTAATTTATTCAATCAAGTCCTTTGAAATAATCAAAATCCGTTTGTCGTCCACGGTACCTATTAAAAACCCATTCCGGTTGAATTTCGTATCCATACAATCGACAATCAAGGGCAACAACTCGTTTTAATTTTACCAGTAATGGCATAGGTACGGATGCATATGCTTGCTTCATGGCTTCAAACTTCTGTAATTTAGTTTCTTCAGCATATGGTTCAGACTTCTCTATTGCTACGTCCAGCGCATGTTCAAAATCTAGGTATCTTATATGAGTATTTTCTGGAAAAGGCATGCTGATATGCTTATTAACACTACCTAACATTTGGTAATATGTCCAAGCCCTGAGATATAGTTTATACCGTGATATTGTCGAGTTCCGGATGAGATCCAGTGTTCTTGGAATGTGCTTTAAGGCCGTAGGGTGATATTTGATAGGTAACATCTCTTGGACTTCTTCTATTTTATTGTGGCTTGACCAGACATCCTTAAGATACGCCCAATCCGATTTCATTGTCTCTAGTTTACCGATAAAGTCGTACTGATAGTCACAAGGATAACAATGCTCATGCATTGGTCGCAGGTGTTCATCTAAGGCGTGACCTGTTTCATACATTTCAACAGTAAACCTTATCATTTCAGTGAAGGTTAGATCATGACCGTATTTTAAGCTATCCTTGGACGGGCTGTTGCGGTACCGTTTTACAACCCTTGGACCGATAGGGGCCCAGTTCTCTTTTGGGAAGTAAAACTTATTACTGTATGTTGAAAATAGTCTCCCGTATGGTTCTCGCACGAAAGTAAATTTAAACGACTTGGAAACTGCTTGTCTCATTTGTGGATATGGTAGACTCGTAATTTCTGCGGCTGAATTTCTTAAACAATCTTCTGAGCATTTAAACAAACTTGTCAACAATTGAAGTGTGTATGTTGATGCTACTTTGTTAACACGACAATAGGCGATATTGTGACTAGGGTCCATGATGACTCTCATCCGAGGCTCATGTGCTCTAGTTTTTACTTTGGCATTGCAAGTTTGTTCGACTATCTGGAGCCTCATTTTATTCCGTTCCTCAACCATCTTTAAATTGTCAGATGGTGATTTAGGAGTCAACATAGCATCACCACCTTCTGAAAGTATAATTTTGTTCCGTTCCTCAATTGTCTTTAAATTGTCACGTGCATTCTGAAAGAAACCAGCACACAATATCAACATAACATACGCCGTACATTGCACTCGTTTTAATACTGTTATAGCTTGGCGAATTTGACACGAACCTGACCTTTTGATTAGCATAATTTAACAGTCGGTATATGGTCTATATTTATTACCTATGTTTTATGTTTTCATAAACGGGGAGAATCACAAAGATGCTCGAGATGTAATACAAACACGAATACAGCACGATTTGCTTTTGGCATAGGTATATTCAAAACAAGAACCTTGTTAAACTATACTACCATACGATACAGTCAAGACTAGGTCCCTGGAGTTTATTATATATTCATACGGGTTTCTTAGATTCTGAACATGACACTCATTTGAGAAAAAATAGCACGCTAGATTGACACGTTTTCCCAAACAATATCTTGAAAAGCATACTGTTAATATCCTTCTTATAATACATTTTTGTAATAATAATGAATAATGATATATATTTGGCCTAACAGTCTGTTTAGTACCCTACCCATCTTCCACACCATGAACGTGTTTTAATATTGTAAATTACCTGTTTTGTGCTGACTATGTTAGAATGTTGCTTTGTAGTTAACACACTATCAGGTAAATCATCACCGCTTCCTGAAAATACGATTAACTTCAAATTAGTGCATGCGCGCGGAGTTTCAATCACCATTCAAAGGCTATGGCTATTGTTAAACTGAAACTAACAGCAACAACAACAACAACAACAACAACAACAACAACGAAACGTACATGGTTTTCATACTTAAATAAAGAAAAAAAGCCTACAGGATGACGTTCTACTGATGTGTACTCGAAAATCATATCAGCATCTATATTACGTTTTGTACGAATAATTAACTTTCTATTCTTGCTTACGAAGTTTACAACCTAACTGTCCGAATTTCGGATATGACAACAAAACGGACAAAATGCATCCATTGCAAAATGATAAGCGAGGCAATTCCATGTGTATTAGGGATATATTTCTTCTGTTAAGTAGACACTGAACGAAGTTTTACCAAATCAGAAATTACACCGGTAATGCCTTAGTCCCACTGATCATTTCTTGGCCTCAGCGATGCTCTCGATTTATTAAATAAGCTTCGGGAAACATCGGGAACAGGGGTATCACAAATTTCTAATGATTTCCCCGAAGATTCTCATTGACTACGACGAGGACCCTTTCCCGATGCTTTCCGATGCCCCTTTATCAAATCGGGAGTTCATCGCCGAGGCAAAAAAATCTCAGTGGGACCAAGGCATAACACCACCCGTAGCGCCGCCAGTTCTCAATAAGCTTTAACACTTAAAAGTTTAAATCTTCCAAAGAAACATGTGTACCTCAAAGTAGAAATTATGTGGAGATTTTTTAGCTAAGAAAGACTAACTTATCTGCTCCAGAATGCATCCAAAGAAGAATATGTACCTCAAAGTAGAAATTATGTGGAGATTTTTGAGCTAAGAAAGACTAACATACCTGTTCCAGAATGCATCCAGCATATTGCTAGATGAACGATGACTGTCACAAGGGCACACTGCAACAGAAAACGTAGGGATTGTAATTGTTTAAGCATAATGCATATAATTTATTTTCAGCAAAGTCACTAATGTTTCACTAAGTACTGGCCGACATAAATAATATAAACTCCCATTATAATTATCCTAAAATATGAGCTTGAAAAAACTTTACCTTTGTCTTTAGGGCAATTCGTGACTGTTTGGCGAAACGCTTCGGTGTGTTTTAATTATGTTTTCATTTTCAATTACACCATTGTTATGTGATCGATGTAAGTTTTAATTACTTTTTCTGTATTGGCGTATTGCCCACAGTTTCTCTTATCAACCACGTAAATAAGAGAGACTGGAAAAATTGTTTCATGGGCGTTAATTAAATCGATGATACCGTGTGCCTGTGGTGTTGCCAAAAATTGCATTAATTGAATTTTTCTGTTCACATTTCAACCACTGGCCTTGTCAATTCATCAAATAGTTTTGACAAATCAAGTCTGATTTTGTACATGCATGATTGATTTAGTATGTATATTGTTGTCTATCCTTTTATCATATTTTTATATTTATTTCAATGATGCAGTTTCCCATGAGTTCACCAAGCAACTCTTCATGCATTCTTGAGACCCACATGGAAGATTAGGAAACCAAATATGTAGCCTCGTTAAATGAAGTCTTTACTTATTAGCTCTTTATGGCTAATTATGCACGAAATTCAAAGTCAGCAGTGTGTCATTCATTCCGGAAATCAGTATGTAGGCTTGAAAGGAAACATCCAATTTTGGGGATGTGGATAGCTCGTTCTATGTCTGACCTTTGCGTGGGTCTTCTTCTTCTTCTTTTTCTTCTTCTTCTTCCATGTGATTTGCAGGGCCTACTCTGGGGCATTATCGCAAATGTTAGAAACAGAGGTGAGATACAAGGAATCTGGATGCGATACCCTAGCTCGTTTTGAATAGATTCCTTGGTTCCTTAACGTGCCCGGTGTAAAGCACCGATACACGCGAGACTACGCCTGGGTTTCCAACCAGGATCATCTCTAGTTGGGTGAGAAACACTTAATAGCGTTTCTGAATAGACCAAGTGTCCCGGCCGAGAATCGAACCCGGGACATCTCGGTCAGGAGTCAAGCGTCTTACCACTCGACCACCGTACCACCCACTTATATGCGTTTACTTGCTTACTTGAAACAAACCTGCATACCAGTATGCTACAACCTCAAACTCTTTGAACAGCCACCGTAACTTACATTGCTTGTATCGTTATCTCGAGGAGACATCGGGACAGGTAAAATGCTCGATATAAACCACGTGCTCGTAATATTGAGATTAATCATAAAAGTACAAATTCGCCGAAACTTAAAAAATTGCTCGACATAGACGAAGTGCTCGTATTATCGATGCTCGTCATGACGAAGTTTTACTGTATTTCTCGTATTACAACATACAACATTTTAGCTAATATTACTGAGAATAAATTAGATCAATTAACAGGTGAAGAAAGACTGTGTCACCAATATAGCCAATTATCGTACACAAAACATGGATCATGTTGATCGAATGCAGTGTCAACATGCACAGAACTGTGACGTCTTGTCCTGATAAAACGTGTTGAAATGCAGGTTGCTTGTCATTTCTAACCAGGTGATGTCAGTTAGCCTGACCTACAACACATATTTATATAAACACGTGCATATACGGTATTCTTTACGTATTGTGTGCATGAAAAACACATACAAAGTATCCACATATTACAGTCGATTCAATAAGTAATACTTACGAGGGAACAATGCCATTCCGAAGAATAGCGGGTACTATAATTAACTCGGGTACAATCAGTTAAACCCAGATAAAAATAGTTTACCTGACGGACGAGCTTACGTTTATAACCGTTCTCATTCAACTTTGAACATACTTTTTATAATATATGATTTGACAAGTGTTACTGTTCAAGTTTTGTGCACGTTACTGTTACAAATAGGAATTATTCGATTGAGTAACACGATACCGTATCATGAGCTAATTTATTATAGTGTTGTACGAGAGGTGCCCCACTTATATTTGAACAGTGCTAAATGTCCGATAGCTTCCAGCTAACCCGATATAAATGAAATATCCCTTTTGAACAGTGAGAAGTAATATGTCAGACACCATATAAAATAATTGTTTTGGCTATTTCCAATATGGTTCCAACCGAAAGTGCCAATCTGTAGAGGATACATTTTTTGGCTTTTTGAAGGCCAAACACTCCCAACGAATCGCCAAGATGATGTTAAAGAAACATAGATGTACCGTTTTTGTGAAGATAATCAGTAGTACTCGTCCCTTAAAGGGTGATTTTTGTCATGTTGCGCCCATAAATGAAATAACACAAAATATTAAAAAATGCCAAAAAGTGACTTTTTGTTTGATAATCGTACTCATTGGGTGTATAATGACTAGGACCAACTAAATAACTAAAATATGGTTTTAACGAGGTAAGGAGTATCCATTATAACTACCAAAACAGAAAATCTGCAAATATTACATGCCAAAGTCCAAAAAATCGGTGTTCACAAGAGCAAAAACAAAACAAAAATTAAAGGGAGACAATTGTCTTTAGCCACAATATATTACACTTCAACAGGACGGTTATATCGATAACTGTTCAAATATAAGTGGGGCACCTCTCGTATTTATACTTAGAGGACCAAATGTGCAGTCGTGTTGGTTTTTTATTTGTTTGGGTAACGCAACATAATGCAAACACCGTCTCGAAATATTAATCAAAGCAGTTTGTGAGCATCGGATACTTCAGTTTTCTTCGCTTAATACACTACTAGTACTGCAAGGCGATAAAGCCCGAAGTCATCCCCGTGAATGACAACTTTTATCTATTTTTAGCATCAATATTCTGTTCATATTCAGAATTCCGCTTGCGCACACTGTTCAACTATACTAGTGATACACTAAAAGACGAACAGTGGAACAGATCTTAGTACTCTGTTCAACTAGTGATACACTAAAAGACGAATAGTGGAACATACTAAAGTACACTGTTCAACTAGTGATACACTAAACGACGAACAGTGGAACATATTTAAGTACACTGTTCAACTAGTGATACACTAAACGACGAATAGTGGAACATACTAAAGTACACTGTTCAACTAGTGATACACTAAACGACGAACAGTGGAACATATTTAAGTACACTGTTCAACTAGTGATACACTAAACGACGAATAGTGGAACATACTAAAGTACACTGTTCAACTAGTGGTACGCAAATAGACGAACAGTTGAACAGACTTAAGTACTAGTGGTACACCCCGTCAAGATAGTTGAAATGGCTTTACCGAACTCACCACAGTGTTGATCCCCCAGCAGCAGTTATATCGCCTCCGAAATCGTCATGTATATACGCGGGTGAAATGTGGATGATTAGTACACAAATGTTAAACACGTTTGTTATTTTTCTGTGTTTTAATTTTACAAATATTTATATCTCTCAAACTCGTACTAAATGCAAAACGCAAGCAAGAAAGGGTCACTCTCATATAATATGTTTATGGAATAAACGATGCGCGATTCCAATGATGCGGGTGTTAATCCGTCATGTACTCAGTACTCATTTAGCCTAAAATGCGGTTATGACATTTACACTGGTTTAAGAGTCGGATAACTGCAAACCACAAAGAAAAGTAGTAGTTTGGATCCCAAATGAGCAAAATAGCGGATCAGACCCTTCCTGAGAATAATCAGCTGACATAACCACACTTGACAAAAGTATCTGCTCTGCTATGGCAAGGCGTCAAATATTGCATGTAAACATGTGGCTACATGATGGTAGCGCCCTTGTCCTGCTTGCTACGAACTCTGAAATGTGATCCTGTGGCTACATGTTTACTGAACCATTGCCTTGCTTGCCACGAACTCGGACATGTGAACATGTGGCTACATGTTGGCTGAACGTCTTGCTTGCCACGAACTCGGACATGTGAACATCTGGCTACATGTTGGCTGAACCCTCGTCTTGCTTGCCACGAACTCGGACATGTGAACATCTGGCTACATGTTGGCTAAACCCTCGTCTTGCTTGCCACGCACTCTGACATGGTATAAGAAGTACTCAAACACGTACATATCTTCTGGTTTCACATAATGGAAGGAAATGGCGTCTCGGCCCATCGATAGCATACCCTGAATATACATAACAACATCAATACATTTCATAAAATATTTGCACAATACATGTATGAACGTCAATACACTTTGAAATCACGCAGTTATTTGGTACTAGTACCAGAAATACTGAGATATTTCCTCTATACACGAGTACATTTTCTCAAGGATAGAATAATGTAAATGTTTGATAAATACACATGTAGACACCGAAACTGTTTACTTTTGTTTCTGGACACAGTTTATTATATACCAAAGCACAAGATATAATTATATTAGGCCGAGTAATATAACAATAACATATAGAGTCTGATCCTCTATCCTGCCTACTGATTTCCCTAGGAATGGTCAGCATCGTGCATAAACTCGTATACTACAGAGCAATAAGAACTCAACAAGAGTAAAGCAGTATAGCAGGGGATATGTTTATAATATTTACGAGATTAAATTACCTTCATAGCCCCAGCCGCGTCATAACGTTCGTACCAAGATGGGTAACGACCAGTTAGGTGGGAGGCTGGATCAAAACAATGGAACAAGGTATTCCCATCATCGTCGTAAGAATATCCAACTTTCACACCTAAATTGTGCAAACAAGTGCCGATTTCAACATCCTCTGCGCCGCCATCTTGTCTACACATGACGTCATCATCGCCTCTATCTGCCAAGCGTCTAAGCGCCTCTTTACTGAGAACGTAACCAGCGCCACCACTCGTATAACCGCCTTCTATAATGCTTTTAAAATGGTGACCGAAATAAACAGGCACCTGTGGATTTTTCGTTGACAGAAAATATTTCAGATTATCAACAATTACGTACGTATTGTCGTCTGCTTTCAAAAACCAGTCATAGTCCTGGAAGTTATGTTGGTAAATATATCGAAAAGCAAGCTGGGATTTTGCGGTAAGGTGCTCCCGCCCTTCAGAGATATTCAAACCAATAACTGGAAATGAAGCAACAGTTTCGGAACTAAAATACAATGTCTTGTCACAGCGTCCTCCCCACGTGTGCTTCACGTGAACAGCTCGGGTGTATAAAAACTCCGGGGATGTAACAATCCAGCATAATACTCTTGGTCTGTATGAAGTGTCCTCACGGACTCCTGGAAGAAAAAGTTTGTCCCTGGTAATGCCTTTTTCAAAACGGATACATTATACTATCATTACAAGACAGAACCTAAAAGAACATTCATGTTAACCATGCTGTCTCGACAGGCTTGCGTTTATCCACAAAACAGTATTATATAAATATATAGCGAACATATACAAAAGACATACAATTGGTTGTCGGTGGTTTTGCCGAATGTTTCAAGCAAAATGGTCACACACACACCTTTTTACCAATCGGTTATCGATGGTTTCCCAAGAAACATGTCTTCGTAAAATATTTTGACGGCATTTTAAAGTTTTGCGTAATTTTTACTAAATTATTTGCGGTAAGTTAGAGAAATCCAAGATGACCACCAAGAATGTCGCCATTTGTTTAAAACATTTCACCCCTGTGACATAATAAACATACGTACAAAAAATGTACTATTTGTACATACCAATTATGTCTTATACCATGTTCTTAGTGTTATTTGCATATACATTTTTTGAAATACATGTATATGTATACAAATTAACATAGAACCATGATATTTTACATTGAATATTTGAAGTATATGCTTTTATATAACGAATAGAGAAAATAATCGACGAATGTTAAAGGTCGTTGGTACAAAATGCTATTTGAGAAATACTGACTAAAACCCATACTCAATGCGTAGGCAATAACATGTACTATTTCAGTTCGGTCGACATAACCATTTCTGATTTTCGTGAACATGGTGAAAATAAGTTTAAAAGATGCAAATCGCAGATGATGTAGGTCTGAACTACGAGTATAATAATATAACTCTTAAATGGACTTTGTGCTTCTATGACCGTGGCGAGTTCCACAACCGTGGCAATGAACATTCGAGTGTGAATATATACACGTCCATGTACCTGATTGTGAACGTTGCCATCCACCACTAGCTTTCACTTCAATCTGATTATATACGGATACATTCGGATCTGTTTGTAGTACTGTACCAAGTAGGAAACCTAAAAACACACCAAATAAAAACCACGACAATAAATCAGTGCACATATCGATGGCTTAGAATGAGAAGGTCGTAAATAAAAAATCAATATTTTGAGAAAACAAGAAAAACTGTCTTACAATCACTCTTTACTTATGGTAAAACAAGCTTTTTCACTTCAGTTTGGTCAACATGACAAGTTCCTATTTTCCTGAAAATAGGCTCGTAAGAAGCGCCTTATGATGTTGATTTCAAATATGCAGTAGTCTTATAATGTCGTAAGTGTCACTTACGACATTCTCATTCTAAGCCAGCGATATACTTACAACTGTTAACTAGGAAATATCTGTAACAACTGTAATGCTTATTCGATACCATTGATCTACGGTACAGAATGACCAAGTAACTACAGTCCATTAAAAGTTAATCGAGAACGGTTATAAACATAAACTAGTCCGCCAGGTAAACTATGTTTATGTAGGTTTAACTGGGAATAAATGAGTTAATAGCTGTACATAGTCACCGCTATTGTCTTTCGAATGGGACAGTTCCCGCATTTATAGTATCTGAGTATCACTTATTGAATCGACACTATATCCATTCTTGAGAAATTATCACAGTTTACTTTTACTTAATACATGTACCACATGGTTTGAAGCATATTCGACTTCTTAAATATAAAAAAGTGTAAATTGTTTAACACTTTTGGGTTATATTGTGAATTAATAATGTTTAAATATACCTGTGACAACTAATGTACAATATAATCCAACTTGAATAAAAAAGGGGACAAATCCAGCCCCTACTCTCAGTCCCCTATTTCGTGTACGCATCTTTTGAAAACATATCCTATTGCATGACTAATGCTTAATGTGAATGTATCTACACAGAAAATATAATATTTAATTTATTCATACCGGGTGTGTCGGCTTACGAATAAAATGCGTTTTGTATGTATGCGTAAACATCAATAGTATGACGTTTCATGGTTTCGTATTAAAATGTATTGAATGAGGCAAATTCATAGATGGGACAAACATAGCTTTAAACGACCGTGAAACAAGAAAAAAAGCCGAAATAAACTGAATGCACTCAATAAACCATGAACTATGAATACATTTAAATTGAAGTTAGATTTTTTTTATCTCGGTTTAGAAGGAATTGCGTCTAAAAGAATATTTTGATAATATATATTATAACGAATAAAAATGGGTAATAATTTCGACAAAAACCGCATACGTACATGTTGAAGTTGTTCATCTGTAAAGACCCTGTCACAAACTGGCGGGTTGGTGCTACGAGTTGTCACGAGTTATAACTCGCCACAACTCGCCCAGTGTCGCGTAAATATCGTTCGTATGTCGTTTTTTTGTCGCAGAGATGTCACCCCATGTCGCCAGTAGTACTCGCCAGTGTGCGGCGAGAATTTTAAACGGTTTAAAACTCTCACCGCATCTCGCCGAAGTTTGCTTCTCGTACACATGTCGAGGAACTGTCGTAGCAATCTCGCGCACTGTCGCACACATCTCGTTGACATGTCGCCCCTGGTCGTAGCATGTCGCCGAAATAAAGTCGTTCTGCGACATAACACGAGTTTGCGGCGAGTTGGGGAGACTTGTCTACGACATCTACTCGACATTCGGCGAGATCACAAGAAATCCTACGCCATCACCCCGACACAACACATACTGACTCGTACATACTCGTCCAATTTACAAATCACGAGAACATGTCTCCGATAGTCGAACAGATGTCGTAAATATCTCGGTTAAACTCGTATTAGTTCATCGTACGAGTTCATGTCGTGTAAATGACGATGAGAACTTGACCAAAATATCGCCTTGAAAACCGTCCTGGACCAACTCGCGCACATTTAGGCGAGTTATAACTCGCCACAACTCGTACAGAACTCGAAGCCCGAACTCGCCACTGTGTGACATGGTCTTAAAAGGGAATTCAGCAAAAATAGTTGGGGTTTATTTCTGCTTAGAATTGTAGGTGCGTCCATAATAAAGCGTTAATGAACAGAAAGACGGACGGAACATTCAGTATTTACTTTTACCTGTCCCAAAGTCTTGGAGACCTTTGGGTGCATTACCTACCGGAGATCTCCATGCAAGCTTCCGCCACTCGTTCTGGTTCTCTGCTTTCCTTACACATTCGGTAAGACAAATCCGTCCACTCAGTAATAGTGTAGTCCCACTTTTTCCCCATTTGTCGGCCTCTTTTTGTTCATGTACTACCATTCCTTGTACCTTGCATGATTGACTTAGCAAGTCTAGAAGATTTTGTGACCTGACCGTATCATTTTATTTTCCTTGACCTAACAATTGCTAACAGTTATTGATGAGGACCGATTGCTTGTTCCACTCTGTTCTTCACTTCACTTCTATATTTGTTATTCTGTCTCTGTATGTTAATCCGATTATCACACGATAACATCTCATCTCTAGCGATTGAATTCCTTTTTTATAAATCTGCGTTCTATATAACCAGTCCACATGCGCATTACTCGTACTAATAAATTTTCCTTGCAGCTTTGGAAATATTTTTTTGAATGGTGGTCAACAGGATGATGGTAATAATTCTACCGTCGCTATCATATGAGATACTGCATTTCACTATTCTGTAATCTGGGGTTATTGTTGACAAATGCACGACAAACCGAACCTTCTGTTGACATACTTTTCAATGTTACAAACCAATTCCTTGACATGACTTATCGGACAGAGTCACTTAACATGTCTCCAAGCAAAACGGATGTAAGTTAAGATAAAAGATTGAAGCAGGTACACGGTTTTACGGTCTAACCTGACTGAGATTATACATGAGGTCATCTTCGATAACAGACTAATAAGACCGTCATTACGACACAATAAGCAAAATGTCTAAGACTATAAGCTTGGTCGTTTTGTTTCTCAGCTTAAGTTTGTGCCGAGCAAATATCGGAAGTATCCCAGATGGATTACTTGAGAGGATTGAAGCCCTTGAGCAACAAGGTAAGATGTTTTCGAACGTGACAAGGTTACAATCTTATAAGCCATTGTACGTATTCATGTTTAAACTGACGTACATGGCGCATACTGCTGTTGGTTATGTGAAATTATTGTTGATGTCCGATCAGAAAGTACTAACTTTAGTTGTGTTCAAGTAAATATAAATCTTACCTGGTTTCTCATGAGCTTCCATTATCTCTAGAAGTTCACATCGAATGTCTGCAAGTTTGTCAGCTCAGAAAGATACGCCATGACGTCAGATACTTTTTTATAGCATAATAGTACCGGGTATAATGGGTCCGTTGTTATCATCTCTTATTCATTACCTAAATGGTTCTTTGACACCAGATCCCATTTGCAATACTACTAGTAGTACATGTACATGTAGTCCATGTCGTTGATGACTTGTCGACATAGCTTGGTGCTGGCAGGTTCTGGATAATGTTTAGTATTGTGTACCATCTTGCACTTTCCATGTTGAGTCTCTGATTCAATCACATTTATAAACGTCCAGGACCAGTGGTGATCTTTTCTATGACCATGGATGCCTTATTTAGACTGCGTTATTTTGAGTCGCCGACCTTCTGTCGACTGGGTTTGAACCAGTAGCAGTGGGTTACAAGATAATATTACTACCAGTACTGTAAATTATTAATATTCGATTGAATTTCGTGGATAACATCAACCACGAAATTAAATCCCCAATGAATAATTCTATAGTATAAACCACGAAGTTTTGTTCAACCGATATTAAACGATTTTACAGTACATTTTATATAACTACCACAGTGTTATTTGAAATACGTACTCCCAATTAATGAAGACAACATATAATTTATGTTGATCTTCTTTTTCAGTGATAGTACATATTTCTCGTATAGAATTCCTTGAGATTCGAGTCAACGACTACAACACAGAAATTGAAAACCTTCAAGAAGCTAACGTCATGCTCCGACAAGAACTGAAGGAGACAACTACCCAGCTACAAGATAAGACCAAGATGGTGGAAGAAGCTAACGTCATGCTCCGACAAGAGCTGAAGGAGACAACTACCCAGCTACAAGATAAGGTCAAGATGGTGGAAGAAGATAACGTCATGCTCCGACAAGACCTGAAATACACAACTACCCAGCTACAAGACAAGGCCAAGAAGATGGAAGAAGCTAACGCCATGTTCCGACAAGACCTGAAATACACAACTACCCAGCTACAAGACAAGGCCAAGAAGATGGAAGAAGCTAACGCCATGCTCCGACAAGACCTGCAACACACAACTACCCAGCTACAAGACAAGACCAATATGATAGAAGAAGTAACAAGAGATATGGAGGACATGAAACAGAAATCTGACATTCAACAAGAAGCGTTTAGAAAATTGCAAACTGAGGTGACACAGTTAAAACGAACTAATGAAGCAGTCGTTGAATTAACCAAAAGCAAACAAAATGACGTAAAGCAAACACCAAACCACGAACACGAAGACAATGGTAACCGTGGTGAAAATGTGGAAGATCTACATGTGACTATTGGAAGATTTAACGTCACAAATGGAGCCAGGAATGTTGTTACAAATACTCTGAAAAATAAAGATCAGCTAAATGGAAATGGAAGAAAAAGAAGCTTGATACGCCAAGACAAACAATTAAGTGAAAGTGTAGCATTTCATGCTGTTGTTACTCCACTTAGTGTGGACTATTTAAGTACACATGAAACCATTATATTTGATCATGCTTTGCTAAACGTGGGAAACAGTTATCGTGATCAGCATGGATTATTCACTGCCCCGAGGTCTTGACTATATATGTTCTCTGTAAGCATTGCTACTGTCCCCAATGTCGATTTTTGGGCACGTTTAGTCAGAAATGGGCAGACGCTTGCTAATATAATTGGTCCAACTGCTACCAGTATTACACAAGGCTCAGTGACTGTGCTTACACAACTTAACCAGGGAGATGATGTCTGGGTCATGCATACTCATCCAGAAGATGGTTCAATCTTGGGAAATTACTTCACCTCTTTCTGTGGAATACTGCTGATAGAAACATAGAATAAAAGATTGACACAACAAAGCATGTTTTGAAAATAAAGAACCAACATTTCCATCGCCATTTCATCCACACTAACCATCTCACTTTTATCAACCACTCAATTTTACTTACATCTACCCGTTTTTAATCATCTGCACCATTACATGAAGACTTTCATCGTCATACACTCTTATTGATTGATTCAGGAAGCATTCCAAAATACACTACTAGTCTAGTATCTTATTAACAAAGCATCAAGCCCCCCCCCCCTCGACGAATGTGGCGTAAACACCACGAACCAATAGGACAATCAAGAACGACAACAACATTATAAGATGTATAGACCAAACCCAGTAGCTTGCCGCGTTTATTTATTCCAGGGTACTGGTAAGTAGCTTGTAATTAACTTTTGTGATTGTAATTGTGCAGTGTAGCTGTGGTCTGGGTTCTTTCCTTTTTTATATTCCGTTTTGTGCTGTTTCTGTTCAATTGTGCCTTCACTGACCGATAAACTAGTCACTATAAGTTTGATGGTTCTATCTTAAGTTTCCGCTTATCACCTACACATGCACTTCTGTGACTAACTGCACTTAATGGTCTTCTTTAATCTTGGATGATTGTGAAAAAGACAAAATGAACGCTGTAGTAACATTTTTACAAACCCATTCCTTGAAATGGCCGATTCTACTTATCTGAAAGAGTCACGCTCAATTTCTTCAAGCGACGCTGATGTAAGTTAAGATGAAATACAATGTATTGAAGCAGGTACACCGTTTTACGGTCTAAACTGACTAAGATAATACACTCATTAAATGTTATAAGTACACCAACACAGTACATAGCGTTACGTGCAAATAGTCGGTCGGTCGGCATGCCGAATGGTTTTCCAACAACAACTCCAAAACGGGTTGACCTAGGATTCTAAAATTTTAAGTGGAGATTATTCATCTTCCACAGACGGCCCGACTCATTTTCAAGGTCATTTGGATCAAAGGTCAAACTCACCATGACCTTTGAACAAATAACAATCACTCGTTCATACCATAAGAAATTAGGATCTCAGATCGTAAAACTTTAAAGAGAGGTTGCTTATCATCAGATGTAGGCTGCTTATAATTTTGAGGTCGATAGGTCAAATGACAAGGTCGTGGTGACCTTAACTACACTAGGATATTTACTATCATGAGATGTTTATGTTTCACAAACCTCTCTTGCACGGTCTGTTATCGTAATTCTTCCGGTTTTGTGTTTTCCTGGTGTAGGTATTGATGGACAATGTGTATGTAACATTTTGAGACATCGTGCGAAAAACATTTGTTGTGCACGTGAATTTTGCATGATTTGAAAATTCACGGTTCACTGCTTGCAGCGGGCAAATTACGTTTATCGAATTATCTGATATTGCTGCTATACTACTTGCATGAAGACATGCAAAAAATGAACATGATAGCATGCATAATAGAAAAGATATATGCAATACATGCTGGTGTACTTATAACATTTAACAAGTGTACATGTACATCAGGTCATGTTCGCGACGATAAGAGACAAATAAGAACGTCATTACGACACAATTAACAAAATGTCTAAGACTATAAACTTGGTCGTTTTGTTTCTCAGCTTAAGTTTGTGCCGAGGAAATATTGGAAGTACATCGGATGGCCTACTTGAGAGAATTGAAGCTCTTGAGCAACGAGGTAAGATATTTTGGACGATACAAGGTTTCAATCTTAACACATGTGTACCTCTTTTGTCTCGAGTCAAGTCCGCTTTGGACCACTGCAGTTAGTCTGCTCGGTCTGGCAATATGATTGGTTTGGTCCGCGGTAATCCTCGTGGTCAATTAGTATCTTCATCATTACCAAGTTGATAAATAACGAGCATGTGTACACTTGGTATGGTGGACATGCCGTTGGGCCTGGTATAAGACCATGTTTAAGATCTTGCATCAGCACGTTCCATATAGATGCGTCTCTGTTCTCTGTTTTGCGCAATAAAACTTTGAATTGTTCAAATCTTCCGTATACATCGAATACATATAGTTTTGTTGTGAACCGCTGATCATTCTCAAAGCGACCGAGTAGCTACATTTTTTGTACCTCACGACTCGGTATTACAATTATGTAGGAGATTCGAACCAGTCGCAGGGAGTGGCAAATTATATGAGGACAACACTCATTACCACATGACCATCCAAGTGTCGTTTTGAAATAGGTACCCACAGTTATAGAAGGCAACATGGTAGTATAATTTATCTTTATCTTCCGTTTCAGATAAAGAACACATTTCTCGTATAGAATTCCTTGAGAATCGAGTCAACGACTACGATACAGAACTTAAAAACCTACAAGAAGCTAACGCCATGCTCCGACAAGACCTGAAATACACTACTACCCAGCTACAAGACAAGGCCAAGATGGTGGAAGAAGCTAACGTCATGCTCCGACAAGACATGAAAGACAAAACTATCCAGCTACAAGACAAGACCAAGATTATAGAAAAAGTAACAAGAGATATGGAAGACATGAAACAGAAATCTGACATACAACAAGAATCCATTCAAAGTTTGCAAGCAGATGTGAGACAGTTAAAACAAACAGAAGAAAAACTAAGAAACCCCGCTGATTCAACGAGATACGGACAGAATGACGAAGAAGAATTATCAAACAACAGACAGAAAGAAGACAACAGTGAGAATAATGAAGATCTATACGAGGCTATTGGAAGATTTAACTACACAGGTGCTATCAAGAAGAATGTTCCAAGTACCCTGAAAATGAGACCTTTTGCCAGAGCTACCAATCATCAGTTTAGTAAAAGGACAAGAAGCAGCTTGATTCGACAGGGCAAATCATTGAGCGGGAGTGTTGCATTTCATGCTGCTCTTTCCACGACATATCTGACTCATTTAGGAACAACTCAACCCATAGTGTTTAACCATGTTTTGTTAAACTCAGGGAGTGGTTATCACAATCAGCAAGGCATATTCATAGCCCCAAAGTCAGGACTATACATGTTCACTGTAAGCATTGCTACATATAGCAATAATAATTTTTTGGCAAATTTAGTGCAAGACGGGGGTCTGCTTGCCCGTATAAGTGGTCCAACTGTTTCAGGACAAAGTCAAGGCTCCGTCACCGTGCTTACACAACTTTTCCAAGGGAATGAAGTTTGGGTGGTCCATGTTAGTCCTGCAGACGGTTTTATCTTTGGAGATTATTTTACCTCTTTCTGTGGAATACTACTCATAGAAGCCTGAAATTAAAGTTTGAAACTGCAAACCGTTCTTATTGAAACCATTTGATAACAACGGAAGAACTAACTAACATACTCCACCTAACCAGAAACTCATTGTTTGTCAACATACGCACTCTCCCATTCAGACAAACACTTTATCACACTTGCAATAGTATACATTCATCCAAACTCACCATCTCACTTTCACCCACCACACCATCTCACTTTCACCCACCACACTATCTCACGTTCATCCAAACTCACCATCTCACTTTCATCCACCACACCATCTCACTTTCACCCACCACACCATCTCACTTTCATCCTAAATCATCATCTCACGTTCATCCAAACTCACCATCTCACTTTCATCCAAACTCGCCTTCTCACATTCATCCAAACTCACCATCTCACTTTCATCCAAACTCACCATCTCATTTTCATCCACCCACCCCATCTCACTTTCAGCACCAGTCAAATGAAATCCCCCTAGATAGCAGGTTCTACCTTCTGCATGGCCCTGTGGAAGGGGTTTAACCAGGTGTTTGAAAAAAGCAAAATTGAAAATTCCTGCCCTTCCCTGAGATATCAATTGACTGTTGCACAATCATATACACCATCTCACTTTTTTGTCTCTATCGCAGTTGTAATGTACATACCTGCTCAAGTTCACTCATTATTCCTTCTTAGGTTTATCTCGCTCTCAAGGTCACAGTATTTTCTTCTTCCAGTGTACAGTCACGAATCGAATATTCGACTGTAATTTTGACCAGTTTACCCAAAGCCATTTGCACTAAAGTGGATGCTCTACCGTTCAATCAAGTTGGATTAAGGTTACAGATACAATATTGGTATAGCATCTAGATACTGGCAATAACATTAGTTTCCTCGTTGGTATGTAATAGGCTCAGAGCAAAAGTTTGATGGTTGTCAGTTTCTGATAAACTGTGAACATGTATATTCTAATGACCTCCAGTCTGAGAGTCGAGTGTATTACATGAATCGTTGAAAGTAAAGTAGGGGCTTGGACTTCGGGCACGAGTATACCATCAAAATAGACAGAAAATAACAACAATATATATACATCCAAATATTAGTTTTATTTCACCGATAAGAGCAATAACATATTACTAACGACATGTAAACTGTTAAATATATCGCTGGCTAAGAATGAGAAGGTCATACTACAAGACTAATACATATTTGAAATCTGCATCATAAGGCGCTTCTTATGAGTCTATTTTTATGAAAATCAGAATATTGACCAACCTGAAGTTGATAAAAAGGAAAGAGTAATTGTTGGACAGTTTTTTGATTTCTCAAAATATTGATTATGTACTTACAAGTATGCCCTTCTCATTCTAAGTCAGCAATATTTACTTATTTAAATAACAATCACATGTATTGATGGACAAAAAGTTCAACAGAGACAGATTAACAAGAGGTTCACAGGGAATACTGGGCATGCTCTACTGCTGTTGTGTCTGTAAATAGAGTTTTTATTGATATTATAATCTTCGGCAATTACATGGCAGGTACTAGTGCATGACGAAAATTATCATTTCGATGGCTCAGTGCAAAACTATGGTAACTACATCCAGTATGTTTATTTGTTTCAAATTACTCAGTATCGTAAAAGGAAGAGCAGACTGGGACTTTATGATGTCAGGAAGTGTGGCACTTTGTACCTGAATCTCTGGACTAATAGTCTATTCAGTGTATATTTATTTCTATCGAGGATCTTCCATCTAAGGCACAGCCTAGTTGAAGGTCACATGACCCATTTTAATAATTCTTGAATATCGGTTTTGTAGAAAGTTGTACTCTTCAGATCATACATAAACATTCTAAAACAAAAATTTACAATCAAACAAAAACAAATGACAGTAAAACAATGAAAGGATTAAATATGATGTAAACAATATGGATTTTTAATGCTATCACAAAATACTGCACATGTCAATAAAAATGATTGCTTTACAGATGGGTTAGAACCAAACATTTATAGCCATTTTAATAACAGTTAACTCATTCATTCCTTCCTCACACAGTCACACAGACCACCATGAGCAAAGCAATATACAAACCTCTAATCAAAGAGGGGAGAAAGGGGGGGGGGGTGGCATTGGTATTCCTGTAAATCACATGTATTAGATAAAAAACAAACATAATGTGGACAACCCAAGTAAACAAAAATGACCAAATATTAGACCAAACAGACGGAATGAGGTAAAACCATGGTAACACTACAATATGTGAACACGTAGATACAACTTTTGGCACCAAACCATTGGATAAATCTAATCATCACAGTCAGCTTTTACATAAATCTGATTATGTCTTCCCTCATAGAAATATATAACAACAATTATCATCCACTTTCAGGTCCGTCTAAATAAGACTCTAATGTACCATTCTCTTTAGACAGAGGTTGTTCATCAACTTTCAGATCCGTCCAATTTACCAGTCGGTTTATCATCAACTTTGTCGTTTCCTTTAGCCACACTTTCTCCGTCCTGAACATCAGCCATTTTAGGCTTCTCAGTTGAATCAACAGGTTTCATACCAGGCAGAGTGTCTTCTTTCACTTGAGAGACAACGAACATACTCTGTTTATTTTGACTATTGGTTCTTGTAAATGTTTTGAATGCAGACTGGTGTGTTTGCATGCCGGAAGTACTTGGTGCAGAATCAGACGGTTTCATAGACTGTGTAACATCAGACTGTTTTGTAGACTGTGCAGCACTTTTGATTGGCTTATTTGAAGTCACATGACTACTGTCTGGTTTTTGATTGGCTGCTGGGGTTTTAGATGAATCAGCCTCACTTTGATCCTGCAGCGATAAGTGTTGATCAGACTTTGTGTCAATAATGTAGAAATTTCCGTTGTTCATGAAATCCATCGGCGTACATGCAGATGTCGGCGATGATGGACCAGCACTGGAGTTACTCGACGACGGTAAACTGGGACCACTTGGTGCTGAAATAAATATAGACAAAATATGACAATAAGACTATATTTCCTTCTTTAAGTTCTGAATTTAAGTTCTGACCCGATCTCAAGAAGCATCTCAGTCTGAGGAGGATCTCATCTCAAATATTGGCATGTGCCTTTATGTTAAATTCCATGGGAGGCTGAATTCAAAATTTGAATCACAAAACAGTCACATCATTCACAGTTTTAAAATACTATACATTAAAATTTCATGAGCTTGAAGTTCTGATTGACTGTAATATCAATACCGGTAAATTTTGATGGGACAAAATTTCTTGGTTTGGTAAAACAGACCATTTCCATGGGACATTAAAATTCGTGGATTTTTCATTTCAGTAACATAAGGGTAACAATTATTGTTCGATGGGATTTGATTTCGTGGTTGAAGGTGAACCATGAAAGGTGAACCATGAAATCCATGAAATTTACCCCCCAATGAAAATGAATGATTTAACAGTATAATAGCAAAATCTTTATTTGAGGTAAGATTTCTACTTGAGATGCTTCAGGAGATCATGGCTAGGTGAAGAATATATATATCATGCTTTCTTGTTTTTCCTGAATTACACCTGATTTTCAAACTAGATTCTAACTGATTCTCAAGGCTTCAATGTTTGTGTCAAAGGTTGTATCTATATTATATAGTAAGATACAACCTTGTAGCTCAAACAGGGAAGAATTGCTACAGTGCCAAACAATCTTTGATTTATCTGGTACTAATACTTGATTCTAACTCTTTTCTAAAAGCAGGGTTCAACACTCAACATCTTACTCAGAGCTAGAGATAAAGTTTTAGTCCATTGGGTATTTTACCCCCCCCATCCTGTTTCAATTTAGATTGGGTTTTGACAAATTTTGTTTGGGTATTTAATCAAACTCATAGGGTAAATGATATTTCATGTACTGTTACTATATCATCCTTTTGTATTTGGGTATTTCAGATTGTAATTGCTTTTTCTTACTCCCTCCTCTCAAATTATATTGGGTTTTTAAGAAAATTAATTGGGTAATTACCCCAATAAGCAGCTTATCTGTAGCTCTGCTTTACTCAACCATTGTGTCAGGATATTTAACACAATGGCTACCATACTGAATAGCCTTTGACTAAGAAGTGTTAAGTAACCAGTTTTTGAGGGCTGTCTGTTCACAGCAGTTTGGGAACTCAACCACCCTTTGACATTTTTTCAACTTTCCCTCCAGGCTTGCCATTGGGCTACATAAGTTAACCTGTATTTGAGTATCCCTGGAGAGATAATTTCTCTCCTGGTGGGTGTGGCAGCCAACATCAAACTGTGGCACCCACTGGCCAGAAATATCGAACAAGAACAGACTGCCCTCACAGCTTCCAATTTACACCTTAACAGAGTGCATTGTGTGAGTTAAACTTGCTCAGGGAAATTTACTGTACTAATGACAAGGGTTGAACCCAGGATCTCTCGATTGCGATAGGAAACCGCTTCACACAAGTAGGCTCACCTTTAGATTTGTTTATATCTGAACATCTGGGTGAAGCTATAGGTGTCTGTCCGTACATGGGAGATGATACCGGAGTGAACGACTTAGATCTAGTGGTCCTGCTGAGGAACGCGTCTAGGTCCTGCATCGTCAGGTTGTTATGTAGAGTCTCCAAGGGCTTCAAGGAAGGCACCATGTTGAAACCATCAAAAGCTGATATGAAATAAATCAGATTGTATGCTTGAAATAAACCAAATATGAATAACAAATAGATAGAGCTACTGAAGAGTGAACAAGAGAAAGGGGTACAATACAATAAGAAAATAAAATGCAAGATAATTTCAATAAATTTAGAACAAAATACATTCAACCAGAATACTTTGAACTTTAAATAACAAAATATTAGAACAGATTTTATAGACACTTACTAACTATCAACTTTAATAAATAAACAATTATAAAAGTGAACATACACAAGGTTTTCTATATTAATATTGATAGCAGATAATGAGTAAGGATTTATTTTTTAAATGCTTCTTAAACATGACTGCCTTTATGCATTATATAATACCCCAGTGAAAGCCTAGTCCATAAAAACTAGCTAAGTCAATCAGGGGCAATAATTCTGTGGAAATATTCAATAGTGTTTCAAGGCTTCGACAAGTAAGATGTACATGCCAGTTCAAAAGTATGCTAAATTAATTTGAAAGCAATGTCAGGATGGACTTAAAAAAAAAATATTTGAGTTTCAACAACTTGTTTTGTTAACATTTTCAGATGGACAGGACAATCACTATAAATGCTTCCTGCATCGCATGCCGGGCATAAAAAACATACCCAACCGATCAAAACATAATTTCGAACAGTAATTTCTTTCCACTATTGGTAAAGAATGAAAACCCTGAAGATGTGAATGTTACATATCGACGGTGCCAAACCAAAACCCCGTAACTCAATTTTGGCGAGAAAGATTTTTTTGCAGCATCCACATCTGCTAGATGTCCCACGCATTTCTGCCTTGTCGCCATTTAAATAGCAAAAACGTTACTTAGATGGCGACAAGACAGAAATGCGCAGGACGTCTAGCAGATGCAGATGCTGCGAAAAAAAATTCGCGCCAAAATTGAGTTACAGGGTTTTGGTTCGGCACCGTCGATATAATGCTTGCATAAAGTATAAAACTTGAGTGCCATAGATAAGTGAGAAACAGTGAGTAAGTAATATAACATGCCAAACAGAAGTGAAATTGCTGTAACTAACTCATGGAAGCACTGTAAATAACAACATACAACATGGTTCATTAAAACTGATGGTATAACTTGACCAGATTTAGTAGGCACTCCGGACATATTCAGTACATATTTCGGACAAAGTCGGTGCAAAAATAAACAAATATTTCCGAAAGGTACCGACTATGCTTACGGAAAATAATACACGCTTCCGAAGTTTAATGAGTGCCTACTAAATCTGGTCAAGCTATAAGATAAGATAAGCTTTATTTAACGTTATGGTTAACATAAGAAACATAAGCTACAAGCTTGTATTCAACATGATGGTAGCTCCCTAATGTAGGTAACAAATAATCTATCTATATTAAACTAGGCAGCATTTAAAAAAATATATATATGTATACAGTTCTGTAAATCAGTTAGCAGTTCTTAACCACTGGAACCTAATATTTTACAATTACCCAGGACCAATTTCCTATTTCCCATTTTTTTTATCTCGGCGATGTACTCCCTATTTAAATAAATTAGCTTAGGGAGCTAACTGTGCGCTGAGGTATATCACAAATGTTTTAATGGTTACCCTGAAGTTTCCCCAAGACCATGAGAGGACCCTTTTTTCCTAATGCCTTCCGATGTCCATTTATTAAATCTGAAGTACATCGCCGAGGCAAAAAATCTCAGTGGGACCAAGGTATTAATTTTTATTAATACTTCGTTTAAACAACATTACAACAAAAACAACACTGACAATTTAATTATAATAATAACACAGTATTGGTACATGTGCAACTTAAAGTTAACAGGTAAACCAGGTATAAAACACAAAAATATAAGAAAAGAGATTATCTTTAATTACAAGCAAATTTGGTAAAAATGTTTATATAGATATTTTTAAAGTTTAATATTTTATCAATTTATAACGGAAAGAAGGAACCAGAAAATTATATCACTTTACAATTAAGTAAAAGGCAAGGAAAAGTAACTTTATCAAACTGAACTCCAGCTCCCCAGAGCAATTAACATTTAGCAGTGCGAACAATATTATGATACTAGGTAAAGTAACCAGTACATGAGTATCATGTCATGTCCGTGGAATATTTATTGCTGTCACATGTACATTATCAATGTTCCAAGGTGGATAATATGACTCAGGAACAAGAGTTTACAACAGTCACATTATGTATGATATGTTTCATTATGTAGGTACTCATATAATTATGTACAAAGTCATGTTGTTTTTTATACATCAAAACAGATGAGTATTTATGTATAGACTTATGTACAGTCATACAGTTTGGTTGATTTATGCACATACAGTGCCCACCAAAAATATGGATACACTTTTTGACAGATGCGGAATTATAATTGGTTTAATTATTCCATATATTTTGGTCAGACGGTAACAATGTTTGCAATTTTTGAAAAAAACAGTTGATGAAGGAGTAAAAAATGTGACAGATAGAAAGACGAACATTTTCTGATTTAAAAATAAACTATGGGGTTCAAGGGGCTGAATTTGCCACATTATATGATCATGTTGTCGTTCAAAGCTGTCAAAGAAACTTAATATTTTCCATCTAGTGTACCAATCAATGTATTGTCTTTACACTAAATAAAAAAAATATTCCTGGTCTTCAAAAACATTGTTGCTTCTCTGTTCTGCAAGTAGTGTTATACAGGCAAGTAAATGGGGGAAAACTCTCTGTATTCATATTTTTGGTGGACACTGTATGTTCAAATTATTAGTGTTCACAATACAAAAACTATCAATGATTGTCGATACTGTAACTACTCGTATGTACATGCAGTCAGAACTTATACATACAGTATTACAGTCTTTTTTATACATCAGTCTTTTGAAGAACATAATTATGCAAATAAAGATTGTTTTAGAATTAAATGCTTAAAATTTACAACTTCTTACAAATACATTAAACAATTACATAGAAATAAATTTAACACTTTCTTACAAATAAATTTTTAATGAAACTTACAAACACCAAGGCCTATTTTAAGGACCCTAAGTTGCTCACCTGTCATAGTAGGCAACTATGGTGACGTAAGAAATCATTTACAACATCTAATCATTAAGAAAATGCAGTACAAGGTTTTCATATTGTCTTAACCATGCAGCAACCTTGTTCATATTTACATAAGATAACCCACTTTGTCAGACCAGACAAAAACTGTGATTTCTAGTGACTATATGACTTTACCAAGTGACCTAGTTTTTTACCCAGGATGACCTAATACCTTACTTGACCTAGATTTTGTAGAGATGATCATTGTGACCAAGGTTGATAAATTTTAGGCCCAAACTCTGACCGCTTAAGTGACTACACAAGGTTTTTATAAGATTTTACCAAGTGAGCTAGTTTTTTACCCAGGATGACCTAATACCTGACTTGACCTAGATTTTGTTGATATGATCATTGTGACCAAGTTTGATAAATTTTAGGCCCAAATTGTGACCTCTTCAGTGACTACACAAGGGTTTTCTATGATTTTATCTAGTGAGCTAGTGTTTGTACTCCGGATGACCTAATATCATACTTGACCTAGATTTTTTGAGATGATCATTGTGACTAAGTTTGATAAATTTTAGGCCCAAATTGTGACCTTTAGTGACTACACAAGGGTTTTCTATGATTTTACCTAGTGAGCTAGTTACCCGGGATGACCTAATACCTTACTTGACCTAGATTTTGCTGAGATGATCATTGTGACCAAGTTTCATAATGTTTAGGCCAAAATTGCGACCACTAGTCACTTGTAGTGTAAAGACAAGCAAATTGTTGGCGGACAGATGGATGACAAACAAAGAGTCAGATCAGAAAAGCTAATCCTGTGGCAAAAAAACACTTTTTGACAGGCAAGCTAATGAAATCAACATACATCAACCCATATTGCATATAATCAAATGCCTGGGGTTAATGAAGTTCTGTTCACTGCTTAAACTTATTAAAAATAAATATTACTTGACACAAAACAAAAGATAACAAGTATTATCAATCACTTTTAATTAACCAGTTCCTGGGTACCCAACCATTTACTGACACCATCTTCATGGAAATATTTATAGTTTCCTGATAACGTTAAATAGACAAGGGAGACAATCATTACGTCACAACATGAGGAGGAGTTACAGTTCCTTTATAAATGTACAGAAGACCAGGAGAGATAAGTTGTACATCAATTTAGAATATTAACACTAACAATAATAAGGATGTTATAATTTACAATAGTAATAAATAGGCCAGTACACAAATCATGATGAGGCCAAAAAAAAGTTGCTCGTTTCCGCTACCCCTATTGACCCCAATTCTTTTGCCGCTTTAATACCCTATCGTTATTTTTGGACAAAATTGAGAAAAAATCTAAATCTTTGAGTTTGACTTATTCTATCAGGGCATTTTGATCCTTTCTGTATTCCTTTATCAAAGAAGGTGTCTGAGTATCCTAAAAATAAAAGTAGATGATTTTAAGGTCAACGTAGTATTTTTTCTAAAAAACCCAAATATTTCCTACGTGCCAAACCTATTTTTTCAGAGCCAGTAGCGGAAACAAGCTATACAATTTTAGTTTGTCTAGTAATTATAACATTACAGATGTCCAATTTGGTATCTCACAACATAATTTTTATAAGTGAATTCAAATTATTGTTTCCATCAAAATGAAGCAAATTTTCTAATGAAACCAAAGGTAAGAAATATTTTGTTAGCAACTTAATGTTAGCAAAACTTTGTTATAGTAACTAAGTAAGAAAAGTTTCCATTCATTTGTCACCAAAAGTAAGCCATTTTTTGGTTGCAACTGAATTTGAGCTGGTTTTCAGTTGCACAGACAGTTGAAAAATATTTCATTAAATTGTAACAAAAAATTAGCAACGCTTTTTTTGCAACTAAAACTTAGCAAAATTTAAATACTGAGGACACAGTAACTAACAAACATATTTCACAACAACATTGAACACTAACTATAGTAAAGCACAGGTAACTGTATCCCTGAAAACGAAAAAAAAACACGGAAAACAATTTTTTTTTGAAAATTTATATTTATATAGAAAAATATAATTTTTTCAAAAAATTAGTTTTTTTTTTCGTTTTCAATGATACAGTTACCTGTGAGGTAAAGATGGAACATTATTACTAGAATGTTTACCCCCAGTGAAGTAGGACCCACTTTGTGGTCTCCGTAACTGTTGCTGTAGGCTTGCTCTCTCTATGTAAGGTGTGAGTGAACATAAATATATAAACAAAACAATTAGTGGGTCAATGTAACTACATACTGTTAGTGCATAGTGACTAGCATTCATAGCTAACAAGAAAAGGCCAGAATAAAATAATAGCTTAAATTATCATCCTGAATGCCCTTTATTTTGTGCCGCTATGACCTTTTCCCCAAATTGTTTGTGCCCCAATGACCTTTCCACCAATTTTTCTTGTCCCATGACCTTTCCATCATTTTTTCGTGCCACCATGACCTTCCCCCAATGTTTCATGCCACCATGACCTTTCTCCCAATTTTTCTTGCCCCCCCCAATTTTTTATTCCCCCCATGACCTTCCCCCCCTTTTTTCTTGCCCCAATTTATCATGCCCCCATGACCTTTCCACCAATTGTTCTTGCCCCATGACCTTTCCCCCAATTGTTCTAGCCCCATGACCTTTAACCCAATGTTTTATGCCCCCCCCCAAAGACCTTTACCTCGTTTTTCAGTCACCATGACCTTCTCGCAATGTTTGTGCCTACATGACCTTGCCCTTGTGCCCAATGACCTTGCCCCAATCAATTAAGATAAAGTTAATAAGCTGTAACAGTCCATTGAATTAGCTGTAGTTGTGTATAGCCCACGACTTTTGCTCTAAATGGTTATATCCAACAACTTTAGGTATAGCTATAGCCCAATAATTTGTTTGGCTATAGCTACCGCCAATTTAGCTATGATATTTATAGCGGAAAAGACCTTTAATTTTGATTAAGTCACAGACAATTTTTTTTTATCTTATAGCCCATCATTTTGGTTCAATCAATGTCTCGATTTGAAACATAGCAAGACAAAACATAAAATATCCCCCTTTTCAAATAAATTTGAATGATATTCTAGCAATTTATTTACAAATGGCCTAATTATTATTCAAACAAAGGCTTAATTTATCAGCATTGTGAAATATTAAATATGAACACAAAAAATATCATATGATCGATGTACAGACAAGAATGAAAATACACATTTAAAGTAATTTTTGACCATTTATCAAGGTTTAGAAATATATAATAACTATAGACGTATGCTAAATGGCTGATCCAAAATTAGATTAGAATTTCTACTTTTTTAGCTTCTTATTTCTTAATCAAATTTATTTTAATTAGTGTATTATTTATAAATACAAACATTAATTGGAATACAAATGAAGAATACAAATTGTGAAGTTCAAATCTCATCGGAGCTGACATAAATGATGCTTTTAGATAAGTACCAGCAAAAGACGTTACTGACCTTTCAAGCATGGATTAAAAACGTAAACTGTACTTTTAAAGAGAAGGGGCACAACTTTTCCAATTTTACAACCCAATGAAACAAGATGTTTGAAAAACATGTATGCCCCATTGCAGCCCAATAGTCGAGAATGATAAAAGTCATGGTGACCTTGACCTTTGAGCTAATAACCTCAAAATTAATAGGGGTCATCTAATGTTGCTGACCAACCTCCATTGAAGTTTGACGATCCTAGGGCAAAGCATTCTTGAGGTATTGAATGAAAACCATTTAGTCTAACGACAGACAGACAAACCAACAGACATGAGCAAAGCAATATACCCCCTCATCTAACGACAGACAGACCAACCAACAGACATATGAGCAAAGCAATATACCCCCTCATCAAAGATGGGGGGGGGGCATGATTATAATATTTTGACAAATATCTAAAGACGATTATGTATGCAATAATAGTTTCATTATTGATATTTCACAGTATTTTATATAAACTATGTAATAAACATTCACAGTGAACTTAACAAAAGCAACAAAAGTAGTCACAGTAATCAACAGCTAAGCTTTAACACTTCAACCGTAACCAACGTAACAATGTCTTGAACTATAGTCAAGTTAGGATATACTGACAGTGACGTCATCGTTTATGTGTACCCAAAAGATTAAAACCATTGTTTAAATAGGTAGAGTTTAGTTTGGTATTGAACTGTTGCCATAAGCCTTTATACTCATTTTTTTTAGTGGATGTCCCACTGCGTCACTGTAATTGTATCATAACTGGGCTGTACTACACGAAGTTTTGTAAAACAATCCGCATTTACATTGGACGAAATCAGCAATAATTCTATAAGGTATTGGTTTTGAAAGTTGTTACTGACTTTGCGATGATACCACTACATTCAAACAAGTAATTAGGAATTGCAAGCAATACAGAAGTCCTCTATCCGATTTTCAGGCTGTCAATGTTTCTGGTGCAATGGCAACCACAATTTTTGTCCAAATAAAAAAGACAAGCATAATCTCCTTATTGGTCCTAACCCCACACACCAACTTTTATAAAACTGCTTGAGTTATGGCAGGATCCAGCAGATTTCTTGACCCACTGAGAGATGGACGGAGGGCAAACTTCTAGTCCCCTCCATTTGAAAACTGGTAGGGGACTAATTATAGTCGCTAAGACCTCAAATCGCACAGAAGCACTATGTACTCCTACCAAGTTTTATAGACTTCTTTAAAAGCTTAAAGCTTAGCATCTGAGTTTACTTATAATATAATCTTAATACAAAATTACTGTCATCAAAATTAAATTGACAGTAACCAGCTGCATTAAGCTTGTGCATTTAAAGCATTAAGCATAGCATGGCAAAATTGTAACAAGTGCAAAAATTATGATGCAGCAAATAAATCGATCCCCTCTCTCAAATGAAGTCAGACAGTTATATAGTTGGCTTGTGTTTAGAACAATACCCATTTTTCAACAATATTTCTTTGAGAAAGCATTGCCTACAAACATCATCCACTTATATATATACAAATATTAAAATTTTGTCAACCTAACAACGTGCAATTACGTCTAATGATGCCCCAACTAGTGTTTTATTTTACTTTTAGGGGAAAGAGGTCCGAGCCAATAGGAAGGTGAATAAAAGGGGAAATAACGGCCTAGACAAGCTAAATTGGGAATTTTCCATAAAATTAATGTTTAAAATTCTCCTTAAATGTCTAGTTTGATTGTTTATTGGTGGAAAGCATGTGGTGAAAACAAACTATGAACAGCCTGGAATTTTAAGAATCCCTTAGATTTGCCCTACATAATTTATTGTTGCAATTTGAAATATTGGGATACTATACGATTCAATTCATACAACTTATTGTTATACAGCAAAAAACCCCAGTAACTTCAGTTACTGTATGACTTATTGGCAATCTATACAATTCAACGTGTATAACTGATTGTGATGAATAAGTTAATAACCAAATGTTGACTTGTTTATACACTGTGTACTTTTGAGAGATGGTTATGTACATGGCAAAATTTGTTGATATACAAAGAATGTGCACGACAATCTAAATTACTAGCTATTTAGCAATATTTTCAATAAAAATCTGCATCCTATCAAATGCTGAAAATATGTGTCAAAATAACTGAGGAAAATTTTCTTATAATTTATTATATCCTAACAACTGCACGAAAAAGTATGCATCCTAACTTAGGAAAATATGCTTATACCTAATTGCATCCCAAAATATGCATGAAAAATTATACATCCTAACTGAGGAAAATATGCTTATATAATGTAATTATGCGTCCCAACTGTAAACTGCAGGGGGAAAATAGCATATAATATTGTCAAAACACAAACAAACTTTGAATAAAACAGTAAAAACAAGAAAAGGGTGAAGGACAGAACATACCACTGTCCGCATTGAGGAACTCAACAAGTGTGGGTGAACTGTACGATCCCAATCGAACATGTTCTGGAGGTCGAAGATTGTCTAGAAGATGAGATTTACAAAATAAAAATACAGTGTCCACCAAAAATAAGTATACAGAGGTTATTTCTCCATATACTTGCCTGTATAACACTATTTGCAGAACAGAGAAGATATTTTTGAAAACCAGGAATATTCTTTGTTTATCAAGACATTGATTGCTATCATAGATGTATTTTTTTTAATTTCTTTGCCTGACTTTTGAGGTAACTTGGCCTTAAACAGACCATAAAATTCAGCCCCTATGACCCCATGGTTATTTCAATTGTGAACATTTCCATTTTTATTTCTATGTCATTATTTACTCCTTTAGTAACTGTAGTTTCAGAAATTACTATAGTTTTGCCCATCTGATAAACAGATATTGAATAATGGAAACAATTATAATTCTGCATCTGTCAAAAAGTGTATTCTTATTAAAGGTGGACACTGTATAAAGTAAGTCCAGCAAGCAAGCAAACCTTTCAGAATAATCGTCAAAACTAGTTGAAGAACTCACTTCTTATGACACAGAAGCCATACCTGCCAAATACTCCTATTAAAGTGGAGTTACTCCTATTCTGGTTTTCCAACTTCACTTTGAACAAAGGTACATTTTATTCATTTTATAATCTTCTGTCCCAGATTTATAACCACTAGAATTAATACATTCTTTGTTAATGCATCTAAATCCCCTTTAAATCATGTTTAAGTGCATCTTGTAACATGCTTCACTTCATCAATCCTATTTTGGATTTAACAAACTTGCCATGTATGCAGAAGAGCCCACATGCGACAAACATCAAAAGTAATGTTGTATGAGTTTAAAGTTTAACCTGCGATGATTGCATGGACAGGAATTTTTAGTTGTTACTTTGAGTATCTGTGCATTGCGTTCCTGTCTATTTTCTCTAAGGGTGCTTGTCAGTAATTGGGTCTTGGATAGTGTTTTGGTGCAATTCAAGTAAAAATATCAGGTTCCTGGAAGTAAAGTAACTACGACATTGAATTGAAAAAAATCTGCTATAAAGCCAATTAAAATCTTGATAAGTTTGGCATGCTGAATGAACTTACTTTAACGCTACAAAGCTGACTGATTATAAAGCTATCTAACCCATCTAAACAAAACACAAGAGAACAACAAACCTACCATCTGCAACATTCGTAAATGGGAAGCAAGAAATTCCATAAAAAATAGGTTTCCAAAGAGTGGCCCTAACTCTTGATGAAATTGTCTACATTGAAACCCTTCAATTCCAAGGTTTTTATCCGAGCAAGTTCATGAATATTCCTTATAAGGAAGCAAGACCAGTTACATATAAGAAAGACAAACTTGTTGACGTCTGCAAATCTGCCAACCAAATTTGTCAATCTAATAAATAAATGATTATTCTGCAGGTTTAGCTACATCATTATCCTGGTTAAGAAATAACTTGTAACAAAAATCCACCCTCTCCAAATAAATATGAATTTCAATTTAACCTTAGCGAAGTTTTATCACAACTGTCAATATTGCCAGCAACCATCTTCTTAGAAATGTTCCTGTGTGTTTTGTTAGGATGTTATTGACATTCTTTTAACTATTCAATTACACCTTCGATCAATTAATTTTCAATTAAATATTAATTTACAAACTAACATTTGGATTTGTTTATTTTTTATGAGCAATAAAGATTTTTGTAAGTTATGTGTAGATTTTTTTATGTACCCATCATCATGAGGGTATGAGAAGAGTAAAAAAACTAAATACTCATGGGTATCATTTTATTTTGTCTTTGGTATGATTTTATGTACATCCTTCCAGCACTCAATGCCTTCATTCCAACTACCACTGGACTATTTCATAAAATCAAACACTTAAATAGACTGAAATCTCCTTCTTTAAATAACAAGAATCAATTTTCACTAGTGTCTGAATCCGAGCCTATAATTAAGTGTTTATTTTGCCGACATAAAAATTGGTATCCCAAAATTTTAGGAAGAAATGATGTTAAATGTTAGGAAACGTTTTTATGTAATATAAGAGGTTTTTAATAACAGGTATTAAGTGAGTGGGTTAAGAGACATGTAGTTATAACGAAGCACCAAGGTAATATATTCGAGGATTTTGATAATCATTTTATTTAGGTTTATACAATCTCGTTCAAGCAGTGAATTTTTCATCTGTTGTCTGGAGACTTGACTAACCACTGATTTATGAGAATGGTATTATACAATAATAATGAAATTTGGTCATTTAATTACACCAAACTGCTGGTTTTTAAACATAACACATTAATTGTTCAAGATTAAAGACTGCTGACTCTGCATATCTAGAGCTGAATGCAAAACTGTTGCTTTAAACACCGTTTCTCAATAATTTTTCATTTATATTTGGCGTCCGATACACTTAAGCAGTTTTCCTAGACTGAGTCCCAACCAGTACATACATACTCAGTACACTACTGTTCTATATGCAATTTGAAACTTTTGTTACACAATTTTCATGGAAAGGGATGAGCAATAGAACTTAGATAGCTGGGTTACAAACCGCAGCGGACCATGGCCGCAGATCAAAAATGTGTAGCAACTCATTTAAATATGTGACATGTTAAATATAGACAAGTTAAGGTTCACACAAACCCTCCTCACTCCATTAAACAGACAAGTTATTACATAAAATGGACGCATAGAACTCACCCTCAGTTTCAGTAACTATTTGACCAGTTAAAACTAATTCTTAAACAAGAAAATGACAAAAATATGGACAATCAGTGAAAAACAGATTTTCAAACCTTTGACCAGCAGGTATAAATGTAAGTATACTGTCATATATTTTCAAATTATTTTCTCAAATTTAAAAGTTAAACTATAGCCTTAACACAGGGGTTTCACTAGACCTGAATACCCGAGGGTCCCAGGATCCTTCACTCAAAATTTTGGAGGGTCCTATTCTGAAACCCGGGAGTCCTTTCCCGAACATGCCTGTCTACATTAATGGTTAATACCATTAATTATGCAGCTCTTATGCAGCTCTTGCTAAGTAACATGAACAAAGTTTATTAATAAAATGTGTTGTTGTTTTATTTAATGTCTAATAAATGTTAATATGTACATAAATTTAGCCAAATAATGGCTTATATACAACTTTATATGATTTTCTAATACAGTAGAAACTCCCCAATCCGGAACCTCTCTAATCGGGAATCCCCCTCAATCCGAAATTTTTGCACGGTCCCGATTCGTTCCTTCTAAAAGGTATGTGAAAAAAACCTCCCCAATCCGGAACCTCCGTATTCCGTAGACCGGACTATTTTTACGGTCCGGAATGCAAACATACAGTGTTATTTAAACTCCCCAATCCGGAATTTTACGTTTGATCCGGAATTATTATGATTTTATACAAAAGATGTCAAACGGTTTTGATCGGCAAATGTTCCGTTACTCGTGAAATTGCTTTTAACATCAACCTGAATGTTTCTGTATAGTAGGGTACGGGGTAAATTTGTTGATAATTCGTCATTTTGTAAATAAAGCACCATGGAGAAAAAAGTTCAACTTAATTTGTCATTTATTTGTTAAAAACAATTACATTCGTACATTAAAATGTATTGTGGTTCACATAAACAAAGATTTAATTCGTAATTAACCTTATTATTGACAGTTTTTTACCAACGTATAGTCGGAATGAGGTGAGACAATAAACAAGAAAATTCAGAAAACAAACGGTTTTGCACTAGGTTTTAGACACGACCCGATACGAAGAGCAGAAATGGAGATCGTTATCACACCTTTTAATCTGTTAATTGCCTGACAGGGGGATTAACTGGCCGTTTGCAGTGTAGCCAGAGGCAATTACCAGTAGTCAGTTGTTTATTGGTGTCTACAGGCCTTTCCAGTATACAGATCTTTACACCAAAATAAAAAAATTAGGTTTGAAAAAAAAAATTCTAAGCTTTGAAATTATTTTTTCGCCAATCTCAAAATAATTCCGTCAAAAGCGGAAATGGCGAATAGCAGCGGACACTCTGACTGTTACATAACTACTGAATACAGACATACTGTACCAACAATAGTGTACACAAGACGATATAAATTTCCCAAAAAACACTAAATAGGTAAAACCTCTCCAATCCGAAATCCTCCCTAATCCGAACTTTTTGGCCGGTCTGAAGAAAGTTCGGATTAAGGAGTTTTTACTGTAATTAAAGTAGGCTACAACAGTGGTAGCCTTGAACAGGGTTGTGAGGCTAATATAGATTCATGATACCAAAAACAATATACTAATACACGTATCTACCTGTATTTATAAACTTCTTGATGGATTAAAATACCACTGAGTAACTTAGTTCTACTTTCGTTTTTCTGAACGATACGCCAATATCGCGAAAACATATGACATTCGAAAGTGACATTATAATTTTGGTTTTCGTCACTACTGGTGGCAAAATAATATCAAATTGGGATATTTTGTTAACTTATACAAACTTATGGTGTGACTGTGACTACCTTATTGAACACACGAGTCTAAATATAAAATCGCGATCTATACGAATTTGTTTTGTTTTATTATCAATCCGGGCACTTACAATTAATTAATTATCAATTAAAATGACCGTCCCGTGGCTTTTTAAATTGACCGGTCAAGCGCATCGGCGGTTCTTTTAATTCTCTATCCAGTGGTTTAAGACGACACGTGCGTGTCACAATCAACGCATACAATTAAACACCAATTAATGCCAATTATAACACCTTTCGCGAAATATACATAAACAATTTACTGCCTATTAATCTGCATATAAGTCCCTCCTCGTGTTTACATCACC
This sequence comes from Spisula subtruncata, assembly GCA_963678985.1. NCBI lineage: Eukaryota > Metazoa > Mollusca > Bivalvia > Venerida > Mactridae > Spisula > Spisula subtruncata. Next base: position 27,940,469 of record OY787672.1, read on the forward strand.
TACGCCGACCTTGGGCATTTTACTATGTAATTTATTCAAGCCACGCCTTCCATCGACAATCATTGGCTTCTGACCGACTCGTGGATTTCGTCACGCATACGGGTCCCCATCCAAGCGTTCATCGATTGCGATCATGCGTTGATTGACAGCGATTACTCAAGCGTCCAGTGATTGTTTACACGCTAATATTTACAATTTTATGACAGGAAACGTGCGATAATTTAATGGACTGACAAAGGAAAAATCCCCCGGGTCCGGAGTGACGCACAGGCTTGAAATAAGCCGGGTCCTTTCTGCGTCTTTTGGAAATCTCCCGGGTCCGGACTCGGGTCCTCGGGTCCATTGAAACCCCTGTTAACATTTGTTTAATATTTGTACATTTTAGATTTACTATTTACTTCATAATTTAACAAATCTTTTATCAAGATACTTTACATACATCAAAAATGACAGTCGAATTATGACTGAAGTCGACCTATGCCCATGAATGTACGGATAATGGATTAGGGGTCTATGAAGTAGGACTTTTTTGAATTCTAATAAATTATACATAAGTTTACAGAAAATGGTTCAATTTTTTTTTCCATTTTAAGGATTTTTATGTATCATTATTGATTGGCCTTAAATAAATATCATGACCATCTGATAGGCTATGACATCTGATTTAAAAAAACTCGGCAAAATTATTTCTGAAAGCAAGCAACTATTTACTTATCTACAAGAATAACTCATCTTTAAGAAGAAAACAACCACAATAATAAAATCAAATTAACATAAAGAATTTTGTGCATACAACATATAATAATGCAAGAAAAAGAGTGGAACAAGAAAATTAAGACACATTAAGTAATTACCGTAAAATCATTCATATTTGTAGTAGAACATTTTCATTGAATTCATGGTTGAATCTGATCCATGAAATAAACCCCCTTTTAGCAAGGAGTATCCTTACAATTTATTCATGATGTTATCCACAAATTTACACCTTCCATAAAATTGTAATTTTAAATTTTACCAAAATCCCTAAAATTCCAAGCCCCACAAAAATGGATGATTTTTCAGTATTATGGTAGTTACTGCTAGACAACAAATTTTGTTCAATAATCTATGTTATAAACCAAGAGGTGAAAAATATACTGTTTTAATATGTACGAGGGATGTTCAGAAAATTACGGGACACTTTGTGCCCAAATATATTTTTTATTCTCGAAACCTAAATTCTTTGAAATTTTTCACAATAGTAGCTAAACGTTTATGCACACTCTTAAGGGGTTTGACATTACTGGATGATATATGGAAGTGTTTCATCTATTTGTTTGACCTGCATACTAATATATGTCCATAGAAAATAATTACAGCACTAAGTATTGTCCTCTAACTTTCTGATCAGCCCTTGTAGATATATTAATATATACTAGAACACAATTGTAAATAAAGAAGTCAATAAAACAGTAATCGAGGGATCAGCGCAAAACTTTGGAAACTTAGTATACATCAATTTCTAGAAGCATGTACCATAGTTTTACACTGAGCCCTCAAGTCTGTTTATCAATTCAAGAACTCAGTCAACCAAGCTATGTATGTAAGGTTACTAGTTTCTAGATTATTATAGAATTATATTTTCTAACAAGCTGAATGAAGTGAAATTTATAGACAATTCATTGGGCTAATGACATTTTCATCAAAGCATTTAAAGTAGTATATAAATATGATTTTCAAGTAGGAAACCCATTTTTGCATATTGTGGAGATCTATTTATTGTTAGCATTTAACTGTCTTTTCAAATTCAACTACATAATCAATTATAGATTGATGTACCTCAAATTTTTAAAAAATGATTTTACAGGACCCTACCCCGTAAATGGAGGCACCTCACCTCAAATCAGTCTTTCAACCTACACCATCACGCCCACATTCTGAAATGAACTTTGTGGTCTTCCTCAAACCGAGGTACAAAATCTAACTAGTCCTATCTAACTTATTAAGAACAACGAAGGCAAACAGATTTAGGGGTTCATTAAGGGCCTATGGAGTAAAGGGTTAAATGCAGGGGTCTAATACTATTTTAAAGTATTTAATAAATACTGTAAAAAAAAATAATTCTGATGGGACAAAATTTTGTGCTTTTGGTAAAAAAATACCATTTCGATGGAACCTTTAATGTGGATTTTGTATTTCAGGTAATAAATATAAAGGCCAAAATTAGTGTTTGATGGGAGTTGATTTTGTGGTTAAAGGTGAATCACGAAATCCACAAAATTTACCCCCATGAATTTCTAAATAAAATGATTTAAGAGTAGTGGATTGTTTGTAAATTTCACTTCAGTTATTTTGGTTATAACTTGACCAGATTTAGTAGGCACTCAGGGCATATTCCGTGCATATTTCGGACAAAGTTTTCCAATAAGTACCGACTACACTTACGGAAAACAATACACGCTTCCGAAGTTTAATGAGTGCCTATTAAATCTTGTCAAGCTATATCTACCGATACTATATAAATTGTTTACTCATGGAGTATTGTATGATCATACAGATAATGTAACATAGATTACCTTTGAATGCCTCCGGGTTCAGATAGAGTAGGCTGGAGAATGAATGATGACTGTCCTTTATAGGCAGGTGGATAGTACAATAATGCTTCTCTAGCAGAGCTGAAACACAAATATATTATATAAATTCCTCAACTTGTCATCATAATGGTCACCTGGGCAATGTGGAGAATCACATGATCAAGCGAATAACTTTTGTAGTTATCGTACAAAAAAGGTGAGATTTTCTTTATTATAACGTTTGTGCATTTTTTAAAATTGTTATATCATATAGCTTAAAGAATATCTCATATATGTTGGAACACTCAGCAATTACCGATTTCGCTCTATCTTAAGCTGTTTTTAATTGATGCTCGACCAAATGCATTTTCAATGCAGTTTTCAACAAGTAACGTTCACATCAATTTCATATTCGTTTTGCTATATACAGTGAAGTTCCACTAATAAGACCAGTCAAAAAGGTGGTCTAAATAACGTATCGGTCTTATTAGCGGACCTTTTTTGTTCTAATCTTAATACTTTAAAATTTGGGACCTCAAACTGGAAAAAATCTGCATGATTTCGAAATAATCAAAGTGGTCTTATTAGCGGAACTTTACTGTATTTGGAAGTAGTGAAACATTGGACATGTCAACTACGAAAACAAATTGTTATGACTACAAACGTAATTCCTCTGATCACGTGATTCTCCACACTGCTGAGACGGTATTCAATATTGATCTTATTTATTTGGAGAATAAGGACAACAAATCATATTGCCTATTACTGACCAGGAGTTTGATATGGTGTGACCTGATTGGTTGATTTCATTCTTTAGGCAAGTAAGATCAATATTGAATACCTGAGCCTTGATCTAAACAACTTGAGCCATCGGTCTTATGCGAATCAAAGCCAGTGTTTTATAATAAACACCGATGAAATTATTAGCGGTCACCTGATCAGAACAGCCACCTGTTTAAAGGCAGCAAATATCTTTAAAAAATCCATTTTGTTATTACTTGCCCACATTGACATGACCTATTGATTAGCATAATTTAACAGTCAATATATTATAAACGTTTATAACACCGATTTTATGTTTTCATAATCAGGGAGAATCATGAACACTCGACTTGTAATACATACACAAATCTGAAATACCGATATTGCACGATTTGCTTGCGGAAATTGATATATTCAACGCAAGAACCTTGTAATATATTCATGCATAAAGGTCAGGCTCAGGTCAAAATACTAAGGGAAGCTATACCATTTGTCCATAAATACCAGAGTTAATGATCACCTCAATTAAACCTATCTTGAGCATCGTTAAACATTTTAATTCAATCATTTTAATAGTAAATACACCTGCTAGCTACTGTAAAATCATTTAATTTCGTTGGGACGAAATTTCGTGGTTTTGGTAAAAAAGACAATTTCGTTGGGACTTGAATTCGTGGATTTGCATTTCAGGTAATAAATCAAGGGTCAAAATCAATGTTCGTTGGGATTAAAGTTCGTGGTTGAGGTGAACCACGAATCCATGAAATTAAATCCCCCACGAAAATTAATGATTTTACAGTATCAGTATCACCTGAATTAAACAACCACTTTGTCCCTTTAGTGCAACAAGGTCGTATCTCACTATATAATCTATAGAAAGATACAACATTGTTGCACCAAAGGGACATAACAGTTACTGTCTTCTCTGAAGCGGTCAATACAATTTAATTTAACCATAATTTATTAAAAAATTTAAATTCAACGACCACGATATTACTTAAATATTCAAATGATTAAAGAACAATGTTACAATAACCATGCCAGGTAACAATTACTTAAACTTCCAAAGTTTCTAAATAAACTATACAAGTACATGTATATGAAACAAAATCAGAGAAAATATATATTTTACACTAAAATAACTATTCAAAATATTATTGGTAGAATGCAATCAAAATAACACATGCTGTAAAAAATCTGAGCATAGCCATTATTTTCCAGTCAGCTTTATGCTGAATATGGCAGAAATGACGATTGCGTGTGTCCACCTGAGTTTGAATCAGGTCGCTGGATTAGGCCATAAGTATGCCAACCACTGAGCTAAGGAGGTCATGTAGCATTGCATTTTTGATATTATTTTTAAATGGACTTAAAGCTGTTTCTCAAACTAGTTAAGTTTTCTTTGATATTATTCAGTCCAGTACTAACATACCTTTCCGAAAGGACTCAGAAAGTTAACATTGTTGACAAAACTTCAAGAAAGGGTATGCATTGCAATCCAACTTAGATCATCATTATCAATTCAGCGCACCAACAACGGCCACAACTAAAGCCTAGGTCCCTACGAGCAATTTTTGCCTCGGTGATGAGTTCCATATTTAAATAAATGAGATTTATAGCAGGCGTCAGGAACAGACATTTTACAAATTTTCTAATGACTTCCTCGAAGCTTCCCCTAGACCATGAAAACTCTGTTCCTGATATCTTTCTATGTTCATTTATAAAATCTGGAGTACATCGCCAAGGAAAAAATGCTCAGTGGGACCTATGCTTTAGAAACATCACACTGTCTGATAATGAGGCACACAGTCACACAGATTGACACAGTAACAGTTGAAGCTGATAAGCTTGACATGTTAAAATCATGCAATTAATATATGAATATACTATTTTATATCATTTATATTATGCATCTGATTCTAGTTAAGTAACTATTTTATTTCCAAATAATTAGAAATTGAATTGGGCAACAGGCTTAGCTGATATTAGCCCTCTCCTCAACTGATTCAGGGTATAAGTGGCATTATACATCATAATATTACAGACAGATTGACAGACAAACAAAAGGACTAGATAATGTGTACCATCAAGAATGGCATGTGGGGGGGAATACAACAATACTGTATATATAATAAACTGAAAAGCGTTTTTCAAGCTAAAACAACTAATGCTACCAAATTAGATTTAGGCAAAAATAAATACATATACTTTGTTGTTATTACACAATACAAGGAACATGATTGAACAATACTGTGTTCAGTAAATACTTATGCCCCATTGGTAGCCTTGGCCATAACAAATAGCTAAGTCAATCAACTTTAAAGTTTAGTAATGGACAGATGGAAAAACAAGATGTTCGCAAAACATGTATGTCCCCATGGCAGCCCAAAAGTCCTAAATGGTAAAGGTCTCAGTGACCTTGACCTTTGACCTACTGACTTTAAGGTCAATAGGGGTCATCTACTGTTGCTGACCAATCTCCATGTAAAGTTTGAAGACCCTAGGGTAAGAGTTATTGAACGTAAACGATTTGGTCTACCGACTTATCAACCAGATGGGGGGGGGGTGGGGGGCATAAAAACACATTATGCCAAGCCTCATTAGTACTCGGGTCACACATCCCATCAGATTGCCATCCCATCATTGGACAGGTAATTTTGGGCCAGTAGAGTGACATCTGTCAGTGATCAGGTCTCTTTGAAATATATATTTCTACCCATCGACTGTCATCTGTCTAGACTGGCAAAAGCCTAGACATCAGGATCACATCGGAAGCACGGAAAACGTTCAACGTCAGGGTGATTGATATGTGACCCAGGTATTATTTGGTATTTATTCAATGAGAGTACTGATGAGTTTTAAGATATTAATTTTAGACAAAATAAATTGGATAATTTCTGATTAAATAGCCGAGTATACGGGGCATATAGGTGTACACATTACATAGTTGACATATTTTGTGATCCTTAGTGTACATGGCAGCATACAGATGTTTGGAAACTTTTGAAAGAAGTTGCACTTTGGATTAAAGATATTTTTGTGTTCTGTACTAACTTAAGCAAGATAAGAGTTATTGTCCTTGGTTACATGCATGGAAATTAAATGCTAACCAACTATATATATGTGCTATTGTTGTATAAATGTAAACAATTGTGTACAGCCATAGTATGACACAGTGAAACATAGAACAACTCTAGCATGTAGTCATTTAACACAACCTTGTATGGTACATGGGGAAAATATATCAGCAACTGGAGTAAGTTTTGAGCTATACTGTAAAATCATTTAATTTCATTGGGACAAAATTTCGTGGTTTTGGTAAAAAAGACAATTTCGTTGGGATCTGAATTTGTGGATTTTGCATTTCAGGTAATAAAACAAGGGTCAAAATTAATGTTCGTTGGGATTAAAGTTTGTGGTTGAGGTGAACCACGAAGTCCACGAAATTTAATCCCCCACGAAAATTAATGACTTTACAGCATATAGATTTCCTGATTACAAGCTTAAGGAAATTAACTGTTTACAATCACAACAAAACATTTGATATTTAATTGTTGGTTCAATAAGTACATGTAATATTAACAATAAAGGAACTATTCCATTTAAAATGTTTATAACCATTATCATATAACTTTAAGCCGACTGTTAATATGAGTATGACTTGCTGCGACTCAGCTATTTGCAGGCACCAAATGATTTTGTTATATTTTGAATTTTGGAAAAATAAACTGAAAATTGAATATAAAACAAGTAATTAGGACAAGCAAGCAATACAGAAGTCCCCTACCGGGTTTTTCAGGTTGTCAATGGTTCTGTTGCCATGGCAACCACAATTAAAAGAAATTAGTAGTGCATAATCTCCTTAGTGATCCCTATCCATATATCAACTGTTTGAGATTTCAAGATGGATGGATTGACAGATGGACAGGGGGCAAATTATAGTCCCTTCGGTGGAAAACCAGCAGGGGACTTATAAAATAAAATGCTATATGTAAAGTATACAAGGTTGTGTTAAGGTATTAAATGTGTAAATCTAAATATGTCGTATTGTACAACAATCTAATACAAACTGATACTGTCTGTAAAGTCCCAGTGACCCAGGCTACTACATACGTCACTCAATGAGTAACGGAAAGGGAGATAACCCCGAGGACGTCCCGTACTATGTTTGTCTGAAAGCATTCATTAGAAATATTTCCTTTTACAGAGGTAAACACATACCTGCCAAGTACTCTTACTAAAGTGGAGTTACTCCTATTTTCTTTGATAATTAAAATTTCTGTTTTCTAAGTTCATCTACCTTGCACAAAGGTACGGGTACATTTGGTTCATTTTATGATCTTCTGTCCCATATTTAAAACCACAAGAATTATTACATTTCTTGTTTATGCATATAAATCCCTTTTAAATGACACTAAAGTGCATCTTGTGACATGATTTTCTTTATCACTCCTATTTTGGATTTAATTAACTTGGCAGGTATGCATACACTTATAATGTAGTTAGATAAAAAAATGAACAGTATTACCAACATATAGCAAATAGACAAAATAACATGTATTATCACATAACCCTCTGTAAGGGAGTCCAGCTTAGTTAAATTCATTGAAATCAGACTGCAGTCATTTTCATCCAAACATGCATATGCCTAAGTCAAGTATTATTTATTTTGAAACAATATTCACAATCAGGCCTGTTATTAGTTAAAAAATATGTATTTATATCATGATAGAATTCAAGACAGAATACTATAACATCCGTCTACAATATTTCTAAATTGAACAAAACTATCATAGAACATAATTGGCACCCCTTCAACCATTTTTAACATGCTACCAAGGAACCGTACCATGGAACAGTATTTTTAAATCAACCAACAGCTATCAAAAGATTTAATGGAAATCCCATAATACCAAATTTTAATTTGCTTTTTAGAAAAGTGCAGAAAGTATTACTAAGTATCTGGCCCTGATCTCCCTGAACATCCCAATCTTAGAAAAAAATCTGATCTCAAATTTCGCCGTGTTTCATTAACATAATTTCCTATGGAATCTGGACTCAAAATTTCCACACAAAACTGAATTCACTATTCTTAGATCATTACAGTAAAATTTGAAGAGCTTGAACGTCAGATTAATCCAAATTCTAACTCTGATTTGAGAAAAACCTCAATTTGAGATGAGATTTCTTCATGAGATGCTTCGGGAGATCAAAGCCAGTATACCATGGAACTGTACCACATCATACATGCTATATATTCCAGCTGTGGACTTTTACCAAAGATTTAGCCACCTCCACCGCCCCTCTACTTAAGGTCATATCGCAAATTCTAAACATCGATTAAACTAGTGTTTTGATCGGTGTATTTACTATAGAAAGGGTCCCAACAAATGTTTTTTCCTTGCCAATTAGTTAATCCCATAATCTTCATATTATAGAGAGTTTTTTGACATCTCGCCATGATCTCCAAAGCATTTCTGAGGCCCACATGGAAGATTGGGTAACCAAATGTGTAGCCTCGTTAAATAAAGTCTTTACTTACTTACTATTTCAAGTAAAAGTCACAGCTCAAATTGAGATTTTGCTCAAGTAATCTGAATATTAAGCCCTTCAAATTTTACTGGAAGAAACTTGGTTTGTCATTTCAGTTGTGTAATGGCAACTTTGAGACCAGCCTCCCATGGATATAAATACTAAGCCATGTACATGCCGATATCTGAGATCCAGCTCAGATTGAGATAGTTCAGGAGATTTTGCTCAAATAAATTAGAAATCTTTAAAATTTACTGTAATAAACTAAGAATAATATTTGCAGTTTTTGATGCTATACTTGAGTTCATCTTCACAGGGAAATTATCCCAACATCACATGGTAATATTTAATTGAGATGCTTCAGGAGATCAGGGCCAGGTCATGTATGATATGACAGACAAATACAGAATATATCTTACATAACATTTCCCTGTTCTCACTGTCCTCAAGGCTACGACTTCTCTTCTCATCAAAACTTTTCACGCTCTCATCAAAACCTATAATACAAATAATAGCGACTGTTAGACACAAAAAACGCACAGTACAACTTCTCCAGAGAGGCCCTCTGTAGCGCCAACCTCTCTAGAGCGTCCGTCCATAGTCTACTACTAGAGTAACAACCTCTCTATTGTACACCTTCAAAATTTGCCTATGAAGATATTACTACATATTTGACCTTTTAACAACAACCAATATTTGCTATATACACTGAGGTTGTACTAGAGGTGGTACTGTAATTAACTGCCATGTTAGACCAATTTATCTACAATGAATTTTCAACCATTTATATAACTTGGCCAATTTGACACGAGCCTGACCTTTTGATAAGCATAATTTAACAGTCGATACACTGCCTACGTTTACAAAACCGAGTGTATGTTTTCATAATCGGGGAGTATCACGAAGACACTCGAGATGACTAATACAAAGAAAAATTTGAAATACCTATATCGCACGATTTGCTTGCAGAAATTGATATATTCAAAGCAAGAACCTTGTAATATATTCTTGCATAAAGGTCAGGCTCAGGTCAAAGTAGCCAAGCTATACTGATACGAAATTTATTTGGTCTTTGGTATAACACCACCACATTTGGAGCATGACCTCTCACCCTTAAGGCGGCCACTCTACCATAAGGCTAAAGAGCCCATACTATAGGGGTAAACTATTTTTTCACAACAGCTCTATTTGTGCCATGTTGTGGCAGAGAAATATTTTCCAATAAATATATGGTAAGCCGACTTAGTATTATGTATAAGTAAGGGAAGCTGGCTTTTTCTCTCTCATACCCTCTCGTGGTAATGGATAACATCAGGAATGAGGTGTTGAGACTGATTATAAAGTTTCACAATCGACCTTAAATAAATAAGTATATTAAACTGTTCACTTACTACCAGACCTGTCCCGGCCTTTACTTGTACTCGGTACTTGTATCAGTATAGGTTTGGAGATGGAACTCTCACTCTTGGATATATGTGATACCGTCTTCCCTGATGACTCATCACTCGGTACTTGTGTTAATGTCGTGTCTGAACCTTGTTTCTGTAATATTATACAGTAGCATTGGTTATGATGTCATAAACAGACTAACACATACAGGGGTATACCAGCAGAAATGTGAATATTATATATGTAACAAAACACTCAAGTTAAGAGTAAGACATATTAAGTAGCTGGAATTGTTGATACATTTTGATTATAAATCGAACATAAAGAAGCAAACATGAATAAAATACCATGATATGATTTTAAGCTTTATAAAATTGGTGCACTTCTCGGAGAGATGTGACTTTTATTAACAGCAAATTGAGTGCTATTTAATAGTGATTTTTATTAACAAGTTGAAATAATAAAATGCAAAATTTAGCAGTATAGTATACAGTGTATATTTGATAAAGCAATTACAGTATATTTAATAATTAGCCCGATGTCCCATTGGGGAAAAAGACTTATCCACACAGTTTTTATCAAGAAATTCCTTTAAAAACAGATTTAATTGACGAAAACTTTGCCATTTCTCAAGGTATTTTCATCAAATAACTTTTATTTTGGTCAGAAATCATGGCTCTTTCAGGATGTGTAAAATTAATATGGATTCATCAGGAAAATTGACACCCCTATTAAATATAGACTCATTGCATTGCGCAAGACTAATCAACTGAAAAGGCATAATTCCAAAAATATCACTTGATCAAGCTTATAACGCATACCAATATGAATATAGGAATGTCATTCAAGAACTGAAAGCCAAACGATGAAGCTTTTGGACTAAATATTTCCAAATAAGAGTTTAAGTACAGAAAATCATTATTTTACACAATATATATATATGAACAAACTAAACAGAGTCTACTACAAGCACCAAAGGGTGAAAAGCAAATATAATGTGTATTTTAAATTGAAGACTACAATGTACACTACACACTTTTTTCATGTTGAATACGGATTATTAAATACTGTGAGCAAATCGTTCAATATTGTTCCTTCAGATTGGTGCTTGAATTACACCCTAAAGTTCACTAGCTAGAAAACCTAGAAAATTGGCCTCATCAACTTAACCCCCCCTACCCAACCCTGACCAATTATATCTGATTAAGCTTTTACCCATAGTTGACATTCTGCAGACTAATAAAGCCCCTGCCGGCAAAGGGCCATAATTGTGGCAAAAAAAATCTTAGTGCTGATTTTTTCCTTTAAGCACATCTACAAGTTAAGGTCGTTCATGTGTGAAAGTTTGAAGAAAATCCTGCAAAAACTGTAGGAGTTGTGTTTACAAGAATCAGTCTATGGAACAACGGACAGAAAGACAGACAAGCTGAAAACAGTATAAACAAGCACAAGTCTATACTGAATTCATACCAACAACCAGCTTGCTCTAAAGAATATCCTTACTATAAAGAGTTTAGTAGAAAGATTATTTAATAATTTAGCTATGTTTCAGCTTTAATTTTAATGCAATAACCTTTGTCAGGGTATAACAGAACCGGAATTAGAAATGGGTCCATTGACACCGGTGCCCCACTTGGGGTACATAGTAAAAGTAACAAAGGGCTATAAATCTGATAAAAATTGCTGCAGAAAAAAATCGATCCTTAACGGTCAAATACACATCAAGGTTGTTATTCTGTGAAAGTTTGAAGAAATTCCGCCCAACAGTTTGTGAGGAGTACAACAAACAAGATTTGCGATACGTACGTACGTAGTAATAACTATGGACAGCATCAATGCTATTTGCCCTCCACTTATAAAAAGTTATTTCTGGAAGCAATATTGTTTAGACTATTATATGACCACATGTGGATCAGTTAGTAAACAGGTACAAAGGGTAGATACTGCTGTAGAATACAATATATATATTACCAGCATATAAGAGAGAAAACACCAGTACATATGATCAGTAATGTTGTTTTATCATCCAATACATTAGGGCTGTATGGAGTAAATGGTTGATTTAAAAGTCCCTTATTACACCACGCTAATACTCCTGATACATCACTTCTCAGTTGCGTCATACAAGTGTTATGTTTGCATGCACCTCTCAGTTGTGTCAAAGAATTATACTGTTTTCATATGGCTCTCAGTTGCGTCAAAGAATTATACTGTTTTCATATGGCTCTCAGTTGCGTCAAAGAATTATACTGTTTTCATATGGCTTTCAGTTACGTCAAAGAATTATTCTGTTTTCATATGGCTCTCAGTTGCGTCAAAGAATTGTTCTGTTTTCATATGGCTCTCAGTTGCGTCAAATAATTATACTGTTTTCATATGGCTCTCAGTTGCGTCAAAGAATTATACTGTTTTCATATGGCTCTCAGTTGCTTCAAAGAATTATACTGTTTCATATGGCTCTCAGTTACGTCAAAGAATTATACTGTTTTCATATGGCTCTCAGTTGCTTCAAAGAATTATACTGTTTTCATATGGCTCTCAGTTGCGTCAAAGATTTATTGTACTGTTTTCATATGGCTCTCAGTTACGTCAAAGAATTATACTGTTTTCATATGGCTCTCAGTTGCTTCAAAGAATTATACTGTTTTCATATGGCTCTCAGTTGCGTCAAAGATTTATTGTACTGTTTTCATATGGCTCTCAGTTGCTTCAAAGAATTATACTGTTTTCATATGGCTCTCAGTTGCGTCAAAGATTTATTGTACTGTTTTCATATGGCTCTCAGTTGCGTCAAAGATTTGTACTGTTTTTGTAAGGCTCTCAGTTGCTTCAAAGAATTGTTCTGTTTTCATATGGCTCACAGTTGCGTCAAAGAACTTTACTGTTTTCATATGGCTCTCAGTTGCGTCAAAGAACTATACTGTTTTCATATGGCTCTCAGTTGCGTCAAAGAACTGTTCTGTTTTCATATGGCTCTCAGTTGCGTCAAAGAACTATACTGTTTTCATATGGCTCTCAGTTGCTTCAAAGAACTATACTGTTTTCATATGGCTCTCAGTTGCGTCAAAGAACTGTTCTGTTTTCATATGGCTCTCAGTTGCGTCAAAGAACTGTTCTGTTTTCATATGGCTCACAGTTGCGTCAAAGAACTATACTGTTTTCATATGGCTCTCAGTTGCGTCAAAGAACTATACTGTTTTCATATGGCTCTCAGTTGCGTCAAAGAACTGTTCTGTTTTCATATGGCTCACAGTTGCGTCAAAGAACTATACTGTTTTCATATGGCTCTCAGTTGCGTCAAAGAACTGTTCTGTTTTCATATGGCTCTCAGTTGCGTCAAAGAACTGTTCTGTTTTCATATGGCTCACAGTTGCGTCAAAGAACTATACTGTTTTCATATGGCTCTCAGTTGCGTCAAAGAATTATACTGTTTTCATATGGCTCTCAGTTGCGTCAAAGAATTATACTGTTTTCATATGGCTCAGATGAAACTGAACACATGGACAGAACTCAGATGTTGTGTCCTCAGTCTATAGTTGGTGTCAAATGTTTTATATTTAGTTTTGGTTTTATATAAGAGTACAGGAAAATTTAAAAGTCTACTTGAAAAAATGTTATGCCCTCAAACTTTCATGTTAATATTTTGGCGGCCATCTTGGATTCAAAATGGTCGCCATGCAATTTTGTGATTGCACTACTAAGATTTATATATCTTGCCTCTTGGTCAATTTTAAGTCTAAATGAGCCAAAATGGTGTCAAAATTATTAATAATGAAAGTGAGAAGCAGTGTATCGGGATATATACACATTATATTTGATGCCCATGTCTCAGGACTACACTGATCATAGATACTTGCGTTTTCCATGTAATACAATATATACATATGAGTGGATGATTTGTTATATCGGTAGTTAGTATGTAAGTATATTATACATATACACAGTGGAAGATAGAAAACACACTTGGTGAAGTCCATAGTAAAACAGAAATATATGAATTAACCTGCTCGGAAGATGATGTATCGTCCCAATCCCACTCTGGAATGTCAGGGTCAGGTGACTTGGGTGCAGGAGGGATCTGGTTGGATGACTGAAACAATAGGGGTCCTTCAATCAAATACCAAATCCAAACATGCAAGTCTCTCCACTTGAAAATTGTACACTTGTCATTAACTCACAGGGGTCCTACTCGGACATGTCATGTCCAATCTCAAGATAACAAGATGAAAATCTGTTTCTGGTATAGCTTGGCTAATTTGACATGAGCCTGACCTTTTGATTAGCATAATTTAACAGTCGATATATTACCTACGAGACAGCACCGATTGTATGTTTTCATAATCGGGGAGTATCACGAAGACGCTCGCGATGTATTTACAAACGCAATTTGAAATACCGATATCGCATGATTTGCTTGCGGAAATTGATATATCTAAAGCAAGAACCTTTTAATATATTCTTGCATAAAGGTCAGGTTCAGGTCAAAATAGCCAAGTTATACCATTAGCACACTGTCCTACACCAAAACTGTTTCAAAAACTGTTTTTTTGTTCTTATTAAGCTGGTAAAATTTCAATGAGTTTTACATGATAATGTACCAGGAGGCAAAAATGAAATGCCTATAGTTAACATCAACAGTGTATATTCCCACATGTTTACTGTAGGCATTTCTTTTTTGCCTGGAAACTACAGTTTCATACTTTCAAGCAGCAAATACAGATTAGGTAGGACCCCTGTCTTAATATCTGAATGTTTTGTCAAACTAAAATCTACTCTAGATTAACATAATTTAACAATTTCAACAATATTGGCATATTACTTAATCTGACATAAACTCAATTATGTAAAGTACTGCTCTAAAACAAATGCCACTTACAAATTAACAAAGTTACAAATTAAAATAGCAGTACTGGATAGTAAAGTGTAACCCCTTTCAAGACGACCCGACGTCTTAAAACATCTGGGTGGATTATCCAATTGATGATAAAATTACTCCGACATCAAAAAGGCATAAAAACATAAATTTAATGTAATAAACTAATTATTCTACTAAATCAACTAATCAAAATGTAAGTTTCCTACTTTGTTAAAAATTAAATGCAAGAGTTAAATGTGAACATATATAATGATACTCAGCAGGTGCTCCCAATTCATGCCTAGGTCACACTGAGATTATTTTGCCTCAGCGATTCACTCCCAATTTAATAAATAAGCATCAGACGGCATCAGGAAAAGGGTCTTCCTGATCTTATGGAAACTTCGGGGTAATCATTAGAAAATTTGTGGTATCCCTGTTCCCGATGCCTCTCAAAACTAATTTATTTAAATCGGGAGTACATCGCCGAGATAAACAAAAATTCTTAGTGTGACCAAGGCATTAGGTGTTATTTCAGGTGTAATAACCTAAAGATTGACATCTAAATCTATCCCACAGCAATACATGAGGTGCAGAATACATACACTATATCGCAGAGATAAAAAAAAATTCTTAGTGTGACCAAGGCATTAGGTGTTGTTTCAGGTGTAATAACCCAAAGATTGACATGTATCTAGATCTATCCCACAGCAATGAATGAGGTGCAGAATACGTACACTATATGGCTATATTCAAAATTATACCTTTTACACTCACATTGAATTTCATAGAGAAAAGATCATTTTACTTATTACCCATAATGCCTTCTGGCATGTAGGGCATGAACAGTGGACAAATCTAAAAGGTTGAGTTCTGTTTATTCATTTCGTAGGTGATTAGATTTGGTAAATTACTTTTGTTAAAATATTTCCATGATCATTTGCATAATAAGGAATGGTTAAAATAAGATATGAACAAATTTGAATTGAGTAAAATTGATCTATCAGCCAATGAGAAGTGAGGACAAATTTATGATCTATCAGCCAATCACAATTGAGCCCAACTATTCTATCAACCAATAAGAATCAAGATACAGTCCAATAACTCCACACCTTAAGCCTTGGTCCCAATGAGCATTTTTGCCTCGATGATGTAATTCCAATTTAAATAAACTATGTTTGGGAGGCATCGGAAAAGGGATTAAAAAATTCTCTTATTAAAATGACCCTCCAGAAGCTTTACATAGACAAAAATGATCCTTTTCCCCGATGCCTTCAAACGCTCATTTATAAAATCTGGAGTACAGCGTTTAGGCAAAAATACCCAGTGGGACATAGGCTTTACCTAAGGCAGAGTAGAGAAAACATACTTTTTTTTAGAATATAGCCATAAGCATAAGAGTAGAGTAAGTAAAAACCAAGTAAGGTGAAGTATTCCCACTGTAGTAGTTACTACTTTTTACAGATTTTGATTAAAACCGATCTTATTTTCTATAGAGTTAAACAGTGCTGCATTAAAGCCCCAGTCCAAGTTACTTTACTAATATTTCCTTGTCTGTTTAATTAGAAAGTTTTCTCTATTTCTTTTATTCTTAGTTTATTTTCTAATAAAATGTTTTCTGTATTTCATACATTCTAAATAAAATTTCTAACTGAAATATAAAGGCTACAATGTAGGCCATTGATAAGAAATTGTTTGTTTTAACATTGAAGTACCCCAAATTGACCTTTTTACTGAGTAAACCTGATACTGAGGAAGCTTGTTTTGTAATTTAAATATGTTTAAGTGATTAACCCTTTTACAACTTTAAGAAATATAATCTTGACAATTAATAAACTTAGAATTTATACTGATTCATTCCAGGTCGACAGTGAAACAAGTTTATAAATCTTACATTAAACACTCTCAACACCTCATTATAGAGGGTTCCCGGTGCCTAGTAGAAGGTCAGATAGAGAAGCCCGATTTCCCCATTTTTAATAAACTAACTCACACAAAGACAGTAGATCTAGATCTATGAAACAAACATTAAATGAAAACATAATACCTGGACTTGGAGTGCAGTCTCATTAGTTAAAGTCTTAGATTGTTCATCGTCTGAAACTATCTCTTCAAATACCTCATCAAACATAAAATCATCATGAGTGGACGAATCCAAGTCTTTAAGTTTTACCTTGCCAAGCACTTTCGGCCTTTCTGCAGAGCTGGATACAACAGCATCATCAGGTTTCGTAATCACTACATCAAATTTCTTGGGTTTCTTTACAGCAAGTTGGCTTTCCATAGTTTTACTGACATCTTTTTTCTCGATGGAATCTTTAGACTCTATTTCTTTAACCTTAATATTTACAGTTTCAACTTTTGCTTTTTCAGTCTGAATTTCATCTGTAACATTTTTTAGCTCTTCTTTCACTTTAGCATTTTCATTTTCAACTCTTCCCATAGCATTTTCAGGCTGAACTTCGACTTTGACATTTTTAGGCTCAACTTTATCATTGACACTGTCAGTGTCAGCAATATCACATTGTAAACCAACACTTTCTATATTACCAGAATCTATACCAATTGTATCACTGAGTAACTCAGTAACTGAGTTTTCAGTTCCTAAATCTTTCACCGCATCATTTTCTATAGCTACCAAATCTTTATCAGTCTGTGTAACACTGGTAACTTCAACTGTTCTCCCAGTTACTGTATTAGTATCACCTTTCTTAACAACAACAGTTTCAGAGCCAGCTTCTGACTCAGCATTTACACCAATATTTTGAACTTCAGTCAAATGTTTGCTACTTTCACCATCAGCCTTGTCATGATTATCTGTAACTTCTACTACCTTCTCAGTAACAACATCAGTGGCTCTGCTTTCTACACTATCAGCAGCAACCACATCTGTCCCATCATCTTTCTTACAAGGTTTATCAGCAGCAGCTTTATTTTCCGCACTTTTATCTTCCTTCACTTCTTCCATATTCTCTGCTGCGTTAGATTCTTCTGTGTAACTTTCTTCAGTTATAGTTTCCGTAATCACATCCGTAATACCTACATCCTCATTTCTTGACTTATCACTATCTTTTCCCAGTTTACTATCCAGTGATTTCTTGCCCTAAAATTATCAAAAACATTTCATCAGGTAGCGCAATGACTAGGGGAAGTTAAAATATCAAAGGGTGGTTGAGCAGCTGAACATATCCGACATAGGTATAGTATAAAAACCAATATACTGTAAAATCATTAATTTTCATGGGGGATTAATTTTCGTGGATTTCGTGGTCAACCTCAACCACAAACTTTAATCCCAACGAACATTAATTTTGAGCCTTGTTTTATTACCTGAAATGCAAAATCCATGAAATCAAGTGCCAACGAAATTGTCTTTTTTACCAAAACCACGAAGTTTCGTCCCAATGAAATTAAATGATTTTATAGTAGATTCAAAGGTAAATACAATCCAATGAAGTTTATACAAAAATCTGGAACAATAACATATTCAGCTGCCAATATTGTTTCTGCTGGAAAAATTCTATCATATGCTGTGTTACACGACGTTATGAGTAATGTCTCAAGGATAGGTATATAATATAGAGGTTACAACTTTGATCTATTGACCTAAATATCAATAGGGGTCATCTTCTGTTGCTGACCAACCTCCACGTAAAGTCTGACACTCCTAGGACAAAGCATTCTTGAGTTATTGAATGGAAACCATTTGGTTTACTGACAAATCAACAAACAGATCAGCCGACAGACATGAGCAAAGCAATATACCCCCTACTCAAGATGTAGGGGATAATAAATGAGCACATAGGTCAATATCATCAAACAAACCTACCTGTCTGACTAGAAATGATGTTCTATATCCAGAACTTGCAGGGTTAACCACACTTTTGTCACTATTAGTGTAAGCTCCAGGACTGAAGTGCAGTTCTACATGAAACTTCTCTGGTGAACCAGGCTCCTGAAATCAACACAAATTCTTATAATTAACAAGAAATGGTTGTACTGGAAATGCATCCATGGGACACGGGTGCCCCCATTGGGGTATATAGCAAAAGTAACAAAGGGCCATAACTCTAGTAAAATATTTGACCCAGCAAAAAATCCACCCTTTATGGTCCACTATACATGAAATTTGTTGATCCGTGAATGTTTGAAAAAAAATCCACCCAATGGTTTGTGAGGAGTTCAACACATCTCTTACACATTCAGAGCTACAGATAAGGTTTTCGTCGATTGGGTATTTTACCCCCCAGTTTCAATTTCGATTGGGTTTTGACAAATTTAATTTAGGTATCAAACTCATTGGGTAAATGATCTTTTATGTACTTTTTTTCACTATATCATCCTTTTCTTTTGGGGTATTTCAGATTTTCGTTGCTTTTTCTTACACCCTACTTTCAAAATCTATTGGGTTTTTAAGAAAATTAATTGGGTAGTTACCCCAATACGCAGCTTATCTGTAGCTCTGCACATTATGTGGACATTCAGTTATTGAGGTTACAAACCACTAAATGCCTCCGTGAACAATTTATTTAGTGGTTTGTGACCTTGAGATTACCTTTGATGGATCTTCAAACATCATGATATTGATTTGTGTCATATAATTGAGTTCTGGTGTAGTACTTAGAAAATCCATCGCTTTCTTCCACTGTTCATCATTAGCTTCCTGTAAAAACATCAGAACATATACTGTAAAATCATTAATTAACGTGGGGGATTAAATTTCGTGGATTTCGTGGTTCATCTTCAACCACAAAATCAAACCCCATCAAACACTAATTTTGGCCCTCGTATTTATTACCTGAAATGCAAAATCCACAAATTCAGGTATCATCGAAAAGATATTTTTCACCAAAACCACAAAATTTTGTCGCATCAAAATTAAATGATTTTTCAGTACACAAAAAATAACTCATTACTCCGGTCACCCATCACTACTTTAACTAAAGGAGAATTTTGCTACGTTCACATCTCATTTGCAGCTTTTTTTCTACATATACCAAGAATTTTCTCCAATTAATTAGGTTTTTTTATGAAATAAACTATGAAGAACCATAGCATATACTAATCAGATTGATATATAATGGTTGGAATTAACCACAAAAGCCGTAGGCATCACCATGATTGCAAAAACCTACATGCATCTTACCTCACAGAGACCTCCAAATCTCAACATATTTAACAAACTATGAATGTGACTTTCACTGGTAAAGTAGAGTCGAGTTCTAACAAAACGCTCTGGAGATGACACTCCCTTGGAATACCTGTTGGTAAATGAATAAGTAGAATAAGCAGATGAACGCGTAACAAGAAATGCCAAAATTCTACAAAATAATTGTTAACCTGTTAGGCTTATAATAAAATATCTAATAATTTTTTAGCTACATTTTTGCCTCGTTGAAAAAACACGACTAATGAAATATTAATATAAGACTTATAATAGAACAATTACTTTGAGTTTAATCGAGTGCTTTCTTCATCTGTAGCCAGACAACCTTGGTGTAGATCACTGTGTATTTTACGCATCAATGGAGTACAGATACTCTGTGATATATGTAACTTCTCTTCTATTGTGATACCATATTCCTGAAATATTCAATTTAAACTCAGGTTGATTCCTGAAAAGGCTGGATTTCCATAAAGTTTACAGAAAATCTGGAGGGTTTTTAGAAAACTGCAATGAATTGATGTATATACAACTTAAAATCAGAACAAGCACTAGCAGAATGTTTATATAATCAAAATACTGTTTTATTTCTGTCTCCTGAAATTTTCAAATCATTCGGCTTATTTTGTATTCCAGTGGAAGCCTTGCCCATAACAAATAGCCAAGTCATTCAGGGGGTATAATTCTGTTGAAATGCTTGAAAGTGTTACATGTATTTGATAATGTTTTGTGCTTATGATGGTAAACAAGTATGCCAAGTTTGAAAGCAATGCATTTATGGACTTAAAAATATTTGAGTTTCAACATTTTGTGACGACCCAATGAATGGACAAACAGACGGACAGGACAATCACTATATGTCTCCTGCATCAGTAGATGCCGGGGCATAAAAAGCATAGAATATAGGTTACCTGAGGAATGACAATATCAGCTAATGCCTTCGAGTAGAGGAACAATTCTTCAGCTCTAGAGAACTGTAAGGTTTTCTGGTTATGTTGTAAATCATATTTGATACAGTCATAGATATCAGGTATCTTGCTGATGTCGTAATCTCCCGTCTTCAGTTTGAAATCTTTCTCTAGTTTCGCCCAACGCCGAATTAACAACTCCCACGATTCACCGTGATAAAGTTTAAGATCTAAAATTTAAATAATTGCAAAAGTTGCACATAGTGCGACGATAGTAACCTGGGTTGGTATTCAGAAAGCATTTTGAACTTGTGAACATCAAAATATTTTGATTTAAGTGAAAAAATTTAACAGCACATATTTGCGAGAAACTAAGTATAGCTAAATTTTTCTTGGTGATTATTGTAGCGCTTTATGTAACACTTCAAAGAAATGTAAATACAAGGTAGAAATCTTAGTTTTCATGTTTAGCTGAGACACTTAAAGAAATAGTAAGATTTTGAGGAAATTCTAAGTTTTCCCTGAAGATTCTTTGTAAATACCATCCCTGACCCTGACACACATACTTTTTGCATAATTCAACAGCACCGAATTGTACAAAGTTTGGTTAACTTTTAACCACAGTTAACCAAAAGGAAAACCCGATTGCATAAAACACTCTGGTTACGTCAATAATGGTTAAAAGTGCGGTTAAAGTTACCCACCTTCCTTACCTTGGTTAACGGTTAACCAAGACTTACACCAGAATAAACAAGACTGCGTTCAATAAACGCTTATGCCCCCGTGGAAGCCATGTCCATAAAAAGCTAAGACAATCAGGGGCCATTATTCAGTTAAAATGTTTGATAGTGTTACATGGCTTTGAACTATAAGGGGCTTATGATGGTAAACGAGTAATGCCACATTTGAAAGCAGTGCCTTGATCGACTTCATGTGTGATCTGGTGATACAGATGTTATGGTTCTTTGTCACTGCACTTCTCCAAGTTGCCATCTATTCATATACCAAGTTTCAAGTCAATATCTTAAACACTTTTGAAGATACGTGGGTGAATCAAAAAGTTCGTAGAATTTTGCCATAATTTTTTTATTTTCATAGTTATTGTCGATATATTTATGTTGAATGAATACATTGGTATTTTCTTTACATACATAGGTTTATAGCGACCTGATGAAAACCGTTTTAAAAATATTTATATTTTAAATAACGGCGATTGCGTATACCGGAGCACACGGATAATTTGAAACACATTTTATTAAATTTTCTAAAATATCTCAATTACAGGACTTCCAAAAACCGTCAAAATGTTATGTCTGATTGCATGATATCACATTTAAAGTCTGTTAAAATTTCAGACGTCATCTCCGGTAAATAATGTTTTAATCAACATTTACATAACCGCACTATATCGAAATACCCGCGTAAAACGGGTCTACCGGATTTCACGGAACCACGGACTGCGATTAAAATTAGCGTAAAACCGGAATATATGTACGGTATCAGAGACAATACATGGTTAGAAAGGTGTAGGTTTATATCCTGAAATAAATATACATCGATTTATAAGTGGAATTAGTGCTTTCGTGTAGGATAACAGAAGTTGACAACCTGATACAATACAACCGATATTGGTGACGTTGGTTTGCAACATCGTCGAAGAGGTCCAGCGCTGTATAATAGCGGATGTAGCAAAACTCTTAGATTAATCTTATGGGACAGCGCACACAATATTAAACAAACAATTGAAAATGGTGAAACTATTATCTCGATGGTTATCCAAAAATACCTACATATTAGGCCCTGGAGAAGCGAAAATGAGTCAAAACGTTAACGTAAGTATTGACAAACGTGGCATAAGTTTGACGTCGTCCATCAAATGACGCTGACGTGCTCCGGTATGCTGTTACAGCTTGTGTGCGTTTCAATGTAAAAATCATGTAGTTTTGACTAATTCATTGAAATTTGACAATATGTTTTGTTATACTTATGATCACGTTATCTTAAAATGTGAATGCATTTGAAGCTGTGGTTTGTGAGTTATGATATTTTTCTACGAACTTTTTGATTCACCCACGTACACTCCTGTCAAAATTTGATTCTGAAAACACTAAAGGGGAGATAATTCAAAATTTAAGACAGACAGAGTTATGGTTCTTGGTCATTGCACTTCTCCAAGTTGCCATCTATTTATATTCCAAGTTTCAAGTCAATATGTTAAATAGTTTTGAAGATACGCTCCAGACAAAATTTTATTGTAAAAATACTAAAGTGGAGATAAGTCTAAGTCCAAAATTAGGTCAAGGTGAATGTCAAAATAGAGTCAGGTGATACAGGCGTGTGGAGAGTGGTCATATACAACATCCATGCAAGTATGAAAGCTTTGTAGCAAGCCATTTTAATGCTAGAAGAAACGGTCAATTTGGGTTAACCAAGAATTTTACCTTTCAATAAGTCTAAGTCCAAAATTAGGTCAAGGTGAAGGTCAAAATGGAGTCAGGTGATACAGGCGCGTGGAGAGTGGTCATATACAACATCCATGCAAGTTTGAAAACTTTGTAGCAAGCCATTTTAATGCTAGAAGAAACGGTCAATTTGGGTTAACCTGGCCGGACGGACGAACGGACGGACGTACCTACGAGAGGTACATTATGAGCTGCACCCCACAGTCTTACTTCCGGGGTGCAAAATTCAACCCACAATGTCGTTTTTGTACAATTCATCGTTGTGGGGTGCACCCTACAAACATTCCTATAGTGTCCATTTAAAGGGTTTTGATCATACCCTAGTTAATGAATTATGAGTTGAGTATATGTAGGCATTATGGGGTGACAATCACACCTTTTTGAACTTGTTGTGTTTACAACTGTTAAATCCCTGTGAGGTGCAGCCCATAACCAGTCCAAAAGTTCAAAGTCCAAGTACGGACAATCAGCCCATAATCATTCTGGGGTGCACCCCCCTTAACATCAAATTTGTCCATTTTCGCTCATTTACAGCTATCTGAGCATATCGTATTACGGGGTGCACCCCATAGTGCAAAATCACCCCACAATGTACCATAGTCACGACCGCACACCCCACATTGTACCTCTCGTAAGAGCGGACGGACGGACGGACGGACAGGTGAATTACTATATGCCTCCCGATCTATCGATACGGGGGCATAAAAAACAGAAAGGCTGCTGGACTTTTAACCGTTAACCAGTTTGGTTAATTTAACCACAGTTAATATTTAACCAAGCTTTATACAATTGGGTGCTGCTGCTTTATTGTTTATATTTAACTCTGGTTGTATGTTGAATATGTATATTAAGAATACTAATAAGGAGTACTACAAACCAAAATCCTTGAGGATTGATAATTGACGGCCGAAAACTATGGTAACTACATCAATTTATAAAGGCATGTACCATAGTTTTGCAATGAGCCCTTGTAATCCTCACTTTGAAAGTTGTAATGTATATAGTATATTACGATGTTCTTTGAAAATATGCTATTAATAGTTTGAAATTTCCCATGAGGAAATGTCAGGGAATTCTGCATATTCACTTCATAATACATAATATACCAATTTATGTATTGTCACAAAAAAAGAAAATATAACACAGTGGATCAAGCGCTACAGATCACATTTTCTGTATACATGTCTGATTTTCTGAATCCGTATCATGCATGTCTGATGTGCTATATGCCAAAAATATGCAAACGTCAATAACATCATGACGTAAACATTTACCTTTTAATGAATGGACGATGCATATATGCCGAAAATATGCCGACGTTTGTGAGAACAATGTTTACACGTAAAACACATTTTTTGCAGGAAATAGCGCTTTTTAACGTTTGTGGATATACAGTAACAGGAAAATCACTGTAGTCGTGTTGGTTGATACGTTGTCCTTATAACCTCTTATCGCTTGCGTTATAACATATCCTGCTTGTCCAGTTTCGCGAGACACAACATTACACAAGCAACTCTGGGGTAATACAGATCAACATATCAACACACAGCATTTATATTCCGTATACCGTATAGCTGGTTATTTCTGCAATTCTGCAGTCAAAGATCTATTTGCAGAATTAAATCTAGGCAGAATTTTATCATCCGTAGAAAATATTCACACAGAATATTATCTCCACTATTGGTATACAATTCTTACCATTTAGCAAACCGCAGAAATTTACTCTTGTCATTTTGTGAATAGGCAGAAATTAAAACCAGCAGAAATTAGCACACCCAATTTTGGGGCAAAAACGTAAAATATTACACCCGCAGAAATAACCAGCTATACGGTATATACAGTACAACAGGGCCGGTATTTATAAAGCATCTTAAGTGAAAACTTAGAATTTTCTTTACATTTCAATTTTTCCTTAAGTGTTTCAGCTGAACAGGAAAGCCGATATTAACAAGTTTTTACATTGTTTAGAAGCATTATGAAAAAAAGCTACAGAAATCATATAGAAAACATGGGCTCCTTTTCGTTTCTTGTGAAGTATGGGCAGCTCAATATTTTAACTTAAGTCGAAATATTTAAGTTTTCACTTAAGATGCTTTATAAATACCGGCCCAGATCTTAATTACCTCTGGATTTCAGTTCTAACTTCAAACTTCTGATTTTGGCCACAATTTCTTGAACCATCTCATATACACTATCACACATCTTCTTCGGGTTCTTTATAAATTCTATAGCTTTCATCAGAGATTTATTTCTTGTAGGAGCCAACTGAAAGGTAGGATATAACATTCATCATTCCTCACTCATCTTTTTGTAAAATCATTTAATTTCACTGGGACAAATTTTTAGTGATTTTAATGCAAATGACCATTTTGTGATGACCTAATTTCAAGGACTTTTATATCGTCATATACCAAAGAAATTATTAATATTGTGGGGATTTAATTTGGTGGTTGAGATCATCCACAAACTCAATGAAATTAAATCCCCAACAAATACAATAGTTAATGAGTTTGCAGTATTCATATTTAATCACGTTTCATGTCAATATCTTTTCAGTTATACATGGCAGCTGATTTGCCTATTACCCAGTTTTTCCTGAAGGAATCTTAATCCGGACCAACTTACCCTACCACAAAGGAACCACATTGTTTTCATATTTGAATAATTTTTATTAGGAAATTCCTTCAAAATCGATTAAATTGACCATAACTTTGACATTTCTCAATATATTTTCATCACATAACTTTTATTTTGGGTGGAAGGCATGGCTCTTTTGGGATATAAAATCTGGAATTCTGGATTAATCCAGAAAATTGACACCCCTGATATTAACCAACCTTGTCTATATCATCTTCAGTGAACTCTGCGTCTTGATTTAATATCTCCATCAGTCGTTCCTTCACTCTGTAATAGAAAATATCATTTATTGCATAAAATGTGATATTCTATGTGATAATAAATGACAGAACATTGTTCTCCAACATGTGTGAAAACAAATGTGTGACGTGGAAGTCTTGCCCATAGTCATTCAGGGGCCATGATTCTGTTGAATTGTTTAATAATGTCACATGGCTTTGATAATGTAACGTGTTAATGATAGTAAACAAGTATGCCAAGTATGAATGCAATGCCTTGACGGACTTCCAACATTTTGTAATGGACAGACGAACAGACAAGACAATCACTATATGAATATGGCTGTGTTGACAGTGAGAAGCTGAAGGATGTTAGTCTGATACATATTTGAAAACAGCATAACAAGGCCTTTTTATGAGCCCATTTTTATGCAAATCAGAACTCGTCATGTTCACCAAATAGAAGTTTGAAATTGAATTCAAATTGAAACAGCTTGTTTTACCATAAGTAAAGCGTAATTTTCTGACAGTTTCTTCTTGTATTCTCAAGAAATTGTTTTGTACTTACGACCTTCTCATTCTAAGCCAGGGATATGCTTCCTGCATCAGTAGCTGCAGGGCATAGCTGCAGGGCATGTCGGGCACATAATACAAGGTTATCAACAGAACAGACTTACACATGCTGATATTTGGATGTTTCGCCTTCTTTATCGAGTAGACCGTTTGTATTAGCACTCTTCACCATAGAAACCAGAATCGGTGTCAACTCACCTTCTAGCGCTAACAAACCCTGACAATATAAAACATAACATTCGTGGAATAAATTTACAAGAATTTTTATCGCAAAAATGTAAATATTTATGGTATCATGTACTCACATAAAGTTTCATTGAAATACAGTCTCATTAAAATTATCAAATTCTAGCAATTTCTCCGTCCCTTCACGCTGTTATAGATCTGACTACATTACATAAGGGATCACGTTCAAATGATCTCTCTAGTACTTTACTTATTCCTCTTCGCCCATGGGTGGGCATAGGGCCGTCACTACTGTTCGCCAGTCATCTCTGTTTTATGCTTTTCGCTTTGCCTCGCCCCACGATAGCCTGACAGATCACAGCTCAGCCTCCAGAGTTCTTCTCCAGGTCGACCACGTCTTCGTTTGCCTTGAGGATTCCCGTCGAGAGCTTGGCGGAAAGTGTTCGAATCTTCTCGTCGAAGAATATGGCCAATCTCTCTAGTGCATGTTGTATTATGTATTATGACAGTGTATTTAATGAGCCTACGCACAGCTCTCTATATATAAACTGCATCTCTCACTGTAAACTAGGTAGTTCAGCAGAGATTCTCTGCACTTTCAGATTTGTGAAAGAAGCAATTAGATTGGATGATGTTAAGTTCACATCAACATGACATGAAATCCACCAATTGAATACTGAGAAATAACCTGGTTAAGATGTACCAAACAAACAGAACTTGTGACTCAAACAAAGCCCTGATATTGTTTGTATAATAAAACAAGAATTACCTTAGTAAATGCAGCAGCTGTCATCTGTACTCTACCTTCATCCGAGGCATAAATCTTGAGATCATGTCTGAATGTACTATGTAGACGTAGGAATCCTAGACCCGGTGTCTCAAACTCTCCTACAACAAGAGATGTTTGTAAAACATGTATGCCCCCATGGCAGTCTAATTGTTGGAAAAATGGTAAAGGTCATAGTGACCTTGACCTTTGACCTACTGACCTCAAAATCTTTAGGGGACATCCACTGTGCTGGCCAACCTCCATGTAAAATTTGAAGATCCTAGGACAAAGTGTTCTTGAATTATTGAACGGAAACCATTCAATCCACCGACTGACCGACATGAGCATAGCAATATATACCCCTCATCAAAGACGTGGGCATAAGTATCATATCTAATCATGCCTGAAAAACCTATATAGACATAGGAATCCTAGACCTAAATGCATTTTTCAATTGATATACTAAGTCTCATCAAAATGACACCAATAGAACACACTGTTTAGTGAGATTATCTAAAATTGCCTCTACAAACTAACTGTAACATACATCATACATGGGCCAATCAGTCTTGGTACTATTTTTAAACAATAAATGCCAAGATCAGAAGTCATTGCTCTTACAGAAATGCTTATTCCAACATGCCTGATTACTCAGGAAAATTGACACCCTTGCAGTGAACAGGCAATCAGCTCATGTACAAACACTAGTTGCCAAGTTGATTGTTATAAAGGGGAGATAACCAACCTTGTCCTCCCGGGTAGAGAGTTCTGAAAGCCTTCCCAAGATCCTCAGCCTGATATTTACCAGCCGGAGTTAACTCCCCTCCCCATTTTAGAATCAACACCAGAGACGGCTCCTTTGGATATTCATCTGTCAAAACATTGTACTACATATATTTATGACATATCACAATCGTAATGAAGAACAAAAAATTGATGCAAGCAAAACATTATTTTGGGAAATAATTGTATGCTATACACAGGTAACTGTATCGTTGAAAACGAAAAAAAAACGAACTTTTTTTTTTCAAAAAAACAAACTTTTTTTTTCTTTTTTTTTTTCAACGATACAGTTACCTGTGATACTATACTATGTTATTCCTATAAACATTTTTTAAATTAAACTTCACAATGGGAAACGTATAAATACAAAATATTAATGGTTGATAAATTATAAAGGACTATCAGTGGTTCGTTTAACTGTTGAAATAAAATGTTGACTTAATTATTATTAAAACATAACTTCAAATACAAATACAGATATTGAGTATTTAATCTTAAAATAAAGATATGAACCAGAATCAATTTCAAATTATCAGATTTTGATTTTTTTTAAATTTAGTACTGCAATAATATTTTTTACATCATTTGAACTACAAAATGGATTTTAGTATAGCTTGCCCACATTGACATGAGCTTGACCTATTGATTAGCATAATTTAACAGTCGATATATTGTCTACGTTTATAACACCGATTGTATGTTTTCATAATCGGAGAGTATCACAAAGATGCTCGACTTGTAATATAAACACAAATCTAATATACCGACATTGCACGATTTGCTTGCGGAAATTGACATATTCAAATCAAGAACCTTGTAATATATCCTTGCATAAAGGTTAGGCTCATGTCAAAATAGCCAAGCTATACAAAGGTTCATATGCTATTCGGCTACTACTAATTCAGCACTGATAGTTTAAAGGTCATTCTAACTCAACCAAACTAAAGAAAGCAGCAAGATAATGACTAAGGCACGATTAACAAATGATGTGCAGCGGAAATCCTTACAGAAGATTACATTTTATACAATGTTAATGAAATCTGAGCATACTATATACATGTATCAATATGATATATTTATACTAATATATATAAAGTTTTTGTGTTAAAATGCAGAAACTCCCTATTACAGTATTCAATCAAATTGAAACAAACAAATACTGTAAAATCACGAATATTCAAGGGTATTTAATTTCTGGAATTTCTTGGATGAACATAATTATGAAATTAAAATCCCACAAATATCAATCAATAATTTTCATATTACGTCCCCATGAAATGGTATTTTTTCACCAAAAAAACCCATGAAACTTTATCCCATTGAAATTACATGATTTTACAGTACCGGTATACAGTGCCATTATGCATCACATAATGAATATAGCCGATTGAAAACAAACATAATTTTCTTAAGACATTTACAGACAGATTTATATTAGCTACACCCCAGGAAATAAAAATTGTAACCAATTCAAATAATTACCCACAACATGATAGATATCTTTTAATCATTTAATAAATGTTTTTGGTCAGTTATTTTAAATTTGAAGTAGGAAACCAGTCTGATGATGCTGACATCTGATTGGCTGAATTTAATGGCAGTTATAAAATCAACCAATGAGATTCATGGCTACATTCTTAGACTGGTGTTCAAACTTTGCTTCCTAACTACGGACATCATTTACAGCAGGAAACTCAACAAAACATTTTACATAGACACATATAGTAATGTAAATTACCAGTAACAAGCTAGAACACAATTAACAAAACTATGCATTGACAACTTAAACAGCAACTAGCGACTTGACAAAATTTGGGGTAAGGCCCACTACAATGCCCTTTTCTGAAAATCAAGACTTTAGATTTACTATTTTACAACTGTTTCAGTTCCCTTCCAAATGTTATAAATATCATCCAAATAATATAATATAATCAAATTCTGAGTATATTTCATAGATACAACTCATATATTGTAGCCAAGTTTTAACAAAGTAAAACTGCATTGGCTATTTTGTTGAGTTTTTTTAAAAAAAGGAAAGAATAGATGAGCACTACAGACACAAACTTTTGAAGGGAGTATTGGGTATATGATAGAAAATAACAGTTTTTTTACAAGGGTTGCATGCAAGACTATCATAACTGCTTATATAAATAATTAAAGGAGGACATACCACAGTCTTGCAGGAAACCATCGAAATTTATTATTCTGAATACAATTATAGTGAAGTGGTTGGGTGGGGTAATATGTTACTAGGAGACTCCAAGAAAGAAATTATAGGAGACATGGGACTTCAACAACAACAACAAATCTGAATATTCAGAATAACAAGAAGCAATGAAAACATGACACTGTCTCTGTACAAATTTTAACAACACAAATGCTGAGCCTAGCCTTTACTTTCCAGTCAGCTTTCTGCTGAAATATGGTAGGCATATATATGTGCCTCCACCCGGAGTTGAACCCGGTCGCAAGATTAGGTGGAAAGCCCACTAACCACTTAGATGATGGTGTAGAAGAAATGAGACAAAAATCAAGTGTTTTCGAGAAGAATTGCCTATTGACATGCCAGTACACATGCATGAGAACTTTTTTTTACCTGTTTTTTTTTCAAGAAGGCAGGGTCTTCTTGGTCATATTAAAACAGTAATAATTTTGCGTACTTTGCCATGACCCCTGTCATTAAATTTCTTCAAAGAAATGAGTCAGTAAAGTAATTTTGCCAAATATACGAGAGACCAACAGAAAACCCTGCCTTAAAATATGCTTATGTGGCATTAACACTTACATACATCAAAATTAAGGTGGGTAGGTGGGTAGGCAGGTATGTGATGTATTTATTATTAGGACTTAATTATTATAAATCCTTTACTCCTTTATTGGGGAGGGGGGGCAATTGGTAGGTAGCCACAGTTAAATGTTACGCCAAACAAAATTTACAGCCTACATGTACCAAAGCGTTTTTCAAGAACTGTTGTTACAGTAACAATGTACTGCCAGTGTCATGTTAGAATAAAAACGTTTGTGCAGAAACCTCACAGAAATGTATCATCACACTTGCTTTAAAAACCACTGCAAGCATTGACTTACATTTCCGTGATCTCATCAGATACAAACCATCACTAGATGTCGGAGGACGTCCGTACGGCTGATATTTCAACTGGATTTTTCTATTAATCCCAGAAAACTCATACCTTTAAGAAAAACACACTCTCAAAGAAAAATGATAGTGAAATATGCAGTGCGGGAGTTAGGCGTGCAACTGTCTAAAAATATATGAGTTCTAATGAAAGCAAGCTATAGTAGATTAGTGCAATACAGAACAACACAGTCTGACATAAACCCGGTCACATGACTACTTAAGATCAAGGCTGATAAAAAATAAGTCACAAGTCTGTGCCGGCCATTAGCACACATCCCTACACCCATAACTAGGCTTCAAACATGGTTTTGTAGTTAACATTCAAGATTATGGAGCTTCAATGATTATAATTTTGTCAATTCTTTGAATTTTTTCATCTAACAACTTTTATTTTATGCTATAAATATAATTCTTTCTTATTGCAGCAAATCTGAGTTTTCAGATTATTCCTGAATTGTAAGACCCCTGATATCCGAGGAACTCAACTTCTATAGAAACCTGTACCTGCCTACCCACCTAAACACTTCTTTGTCAGGTTACTGCAAACAATGATCAACTGTAAACTGTTTAACTTGTGACCAAAAAACATACTGAGCTAGAGGTCAATGATCAAATGAACTAAAATTGTGGGCGACCCTTTGGCTTGATATTTAATTTCTGATTTTGGGCTGTTTTATACATCATAACAAAGCAAGGTCACAATAATATAAAAACATTATGTAATATATTTGAATTTTGACAAAAATGTCCGAAATGTTGATCTTGACTAGCCAAGTTAAACCAACCCCATAAACACTGAACAGAAATATAGTGTATTAGTGCAAGCAAAATGATGTAAAAGCAGAAATGATTTCAAGATAATTGTATGTACAAAGGTACAGTAAAACCTGGTAGAAGTACAGTAAAACCTAGTCTAAATATAAGAAGATTCGTTAAACAAGACAGTAATAGCTGGACAGTGAAATCTAGTCTTCCCTTTAGAGATTAACTTAAAGATTTGAACAGTGAAAATAAGACAAGAAAGTTATGTTTTATGTAATGAAGGATCTATTACAACTTCAGATATAACCAAAGGAGTTAACAAACTTTTGAAGTGTTCTGTGATAAAAGAACTCAAGTCCTTGTTTGATATGAAACACTTCTGCTTAAACTCAATTAGCAATATGAGGGAAACTTTGAATAAAGACAGAAAAAAAGTGAAACAAGCAGAGATATGCCACCACCAATCACTACTAAAGCAGACATAACATGCACATATTACAAAGACCCCAATATCAAGACATAAAACAATACAGTTAACAAAACACAACAAATTGGACAAAAGAGACACATTGAAAACAAAAGTTACAAAATCAAGCAAAAGACACAAAATCAAGCAAAATACACAAAATTATGCACAAGATGCAAAATCAAGCAAAATGCACATAATTAGATAAAAGATAAAAAAAGTAAGCAAAAGACACCCAATATAGCATGACATGAAATCAAGCAGACGTCACAGTGCAGTGTTGTAATATACGTACTGGGGGATTGCTCATACTTAGTGGGCTCAATGTTCAGACCCTCTTCACTAGATGATTTTTTGGGAGCCCCATGGGGCTGGTATTTCAGCTGAACTTTACGGTTTATGCCTGAGAAATGACCATACCTAAATGGATGTAAAAACAATTATAGTGAAAAATAAAAATACCAATAAAACATGATAAAAAAGAACCAGGTGTCCATACTATGCCTGGAAGGAATGCAATGAATGAGTATAACTTCTGTCTTTGCTAGCCTCATAGCTTATTTGTTTGGGTCTAAATGAACAATAAGCTACAGTCATAGACAGCTCCCCCCCCCCCGCCGAAGAGAAGATAATCAATAAAGGGTCATAACTCAGACAAAAATGGTTGAATCACAAAATCCTGACAATATGTGCTTGTAGGTCCTCATTGTAGTTACATGTAATATATGAATTTTCAAATTTCTAAAAAAAATTGGGTCTGAAATACAAATGATTCCTGTAAAATGAGCGCAAGCTTTGCTGAAGCACAAAGGGAAATAAACCTATAAATGTTATTTGAATATGAAAGATACAAAGTTTATATTTTACTTTTCAATTTAATTAATAATTTCTCCCTTAGTTAAAGAAAAACATGACCCTTTCCAATGGAAAATACTCTCTAGCATGGTCATGCTTCTGTCACTTAACCAATGCTAGTAACATTAAATTAATAATGAAACATAATTATATACATTTTTTGTAAATTTCATACACAGTCTATTCCCAGCCAAACTGGGCTCCATCTTATTAACAAGCCTGGTAATAACCAATCATTCTCAAGCCTTGATCGATAAACCAATGCTAGTAATATTAATAAAGCATAATTATATATATTTTGTGTAAATTTAATACACAATCTATTCCCGGCCAAACTGGGCTCCATCTTATAAATAGCTTCAGGCTGAACTAGCAAAGTATTGCAACAAGCCATTTATCATATATACAGCATGTGTGCAGTGAGTAAACACATGAAAGACTTGCATGCTACCCAACAATCAACACACAAGCTAGTAAGCTGTGTAAACCAGAGCCGTCACCATTCAGTAGACTAATATACCCCCTGCCGGCAAAGGGCCATAATTTGGACAAAAGTAATTTCAGCACAAATTCCTCCGGTCATGCACATCTACATGTTAAGGTTGCTCATGTGTGAAAGTTTGAAGAAAATCCTGCAAAAACTGTAAGAGGAGTTGCATTCACAAGAATGCCTAAACGGACAGATAAACAAACAAGTTAAAAACAGTATACCCACTATTACAACCTCTGTTGTGCAGGGGTATAAATATTCATAGCGCAAAAGGCCTCCAAACATTATGTGTTGACAAAACATTGTTTTTATCATAAAATAATAAATATGCTTCACCTGCTACAAGTATTGATGATTTTTCTCATAATAAATGTAAGTAAGATAAATTAATGATAATAAGCAAGGCCAATCCTAACACGACAATGATGTAAGAATCATGTGAGCATCTAGCACATACCATGTAGAGCAGCATAATGTGAATACATGGGCAGCAAAATGCTGTTGATTTAATTAGTAAATCAATTAATAAATACTTCATAGTATATCGAGGGCTTGATGTAAAACTATGGTACATGCCTCTATAAATTGATGAAGTTACTGTAGTTTTGCACTGAACCCTTAATGTACACCCTGTTTAGGCTCTATTAGAATATGGATTGAGCCTTGATGACAGCATCATAGGATGTTAAAACAGGAGTAATGCCTTAGTCACATTGAGCACATTATGGCCTCGGCGATGTTCTCCCAATTTAAATGAATCAGCTTTGGGAGGCATCACAAACAGGGATATCCCAAATGTTCTAATAATTTCCTCGCAGATTCCATTAGGCCACGATGACCCTTTTCCCGATGCATTCCAATGCCCATTTTATTTAGTCGGGGGAACATCCCCGATGCAAAAACAATCTTAGTGGGACCAAGGTATTAACTCCCAACAACAGCTCTAGTGTGAGTCAACTAGATGCATATCAATGGAGCTTTCGTTGTATCGCAATAGAGCTATGACCATGATGATATGTGGGTATTTAACTTCATGTAGGATTATTTGATTTTAATGTATTATGGATGATATTGTGATAATGAAGAACAATATGGAATAATGAACTAAAAGGTTCATCAATAAAATAGTCATCATGGCCAAGATTTGCTCACCTGGGTACTGTTTAATCAAAGCACTTAGTAATACAAAAATCTTAAACTTACGCTCAAATTTAAATTTCATTGAACGCTTTTGCATCTACAAATGGGAGAAAGATCTTACTTGATATTACACACTGCTTTGGCAGAATTTGTAGCAAGTGAAGAAAACTACTGTAATTGCTTTGATAAAACAGTAGCCTGAGCTCAAAAGCTCAAATTTAATAACACCATTGTAAGTTTCAGACCTAATCAAATAGGCATATTGATAAATGAGAGACTGACGAGGTAAGGCAAAGAATGATCACAACAATTCATCCTTGACTCAGTGAGCTGAATAAGTTCCGCTGAAAACAAGAATGGTCATCGTTGAAACAAAACATGGTACTGTAAAATCATGGGGGATTTACTTTCGTGGATTTCATGGCTGATCACAATCATAAAATTAAATCCCCGCAAAAATTAAGGATTTCTATAGCATATGACTTAGTGTATCCTTAAAATTACGTCTCCTCGAAATGGTCTTTTTCACCATTGTCCCATTGAAATTAATGACTTTACAGTACACATAAAGATACTTAAATATACACGCTTGAATAAAAGTCACTGATCAAATCAAAGTATTAAATAGCACTAATCAAGTATACAAATCAATGCCATGAAAATTCAAAAATGCGTCCATGATCATATAGAAATATTACAGCATACATACATTTCTAAAACCAATTTCAGTTGTCTGAGTTTGGCTTTCTTTTCAAGGACTTCAGGATTTGGATCATGTCCGCTCTCGTTGAGAAGATCTCGTGCTATATCCAATACATCCTGTAGCTGTTTGGGTTTCTTCAACTTCAGATGCCCTTTCTTGTAACCATTGTGTTTCTCAAATAACTCAAAGAATCTAGAAATCAGAATTTTTTTAAGAACTATTTTACACTGGCATCCTTAAGTTCTA
This sequence comes from Spisula subtruncata, assembly GCA_963678985.1. Taxonomy (NCBI): domain Eukaryota; kingdom Metazoa; phylum Mollusca; class Bivalvia; order Venerida; family Mactridae; genus Spisula; species Spisula subtruncata. The sequence goes on from OY787672.1 coordinate 27,977,060, forward strand.
TTAAGACTGTTACATGTCGAACAAAGGTTCGAAATCTGAGACGAAAACAAATGAGTCTCGCCTCAGACAAAACAGAGATAAATGGTCACAAACAAGACTGCGTTCACTAAACGCTTATGCCCCCTATGGGAGCCATTTCAATAAGTCTAAGTCCAAAATTAGGTCAAGGTGAAGGTTAAAATGGAGTCAGGTGATACAGGTGTGTGGAGAGTGGTCATATACAACATCCATGCAAGTTTAAAAGCTTTGTCAGAGCTCCAGCTAGGATTGTAGAAGGGCAGGGTGCTGGGCTCGAAAAGGGCTCTAGCAAGTCGCACAGCGACGAGTGGGGGAGGTTGCGGGAGGGGGTGACCCCCTCCCGTCAGGGGGGTATGGGGGACCTCCCCCTAGAAAATTTTGGATTTGTAGACCTTCAAGATTGCTTCTCCTGTGTTTTTCTTCCTAAATAAAAGTGAATTTTGTGTGACTGATTATGATGGTGTTTATATTTAGTTATAATTTATTTGAGCAAGTTTTCCATTAGAATGCTTAATTTTTTACTACCTATCAGTAATCTATCTATAGCTATGGCTTGATGAATACCAGCCCAGATCAACAGCTTTTCTGTTTGGTGCCTTTCTGTTTATACGCTCACTGCTATATTTGTTGAAATTGTAGATCATTAAGATGGCTCCTCTTGTTTTCTTACTAAATTTGATGAAGTTGTAAGACAATATGTGTAGCAAATTTCATTTAAATCTACCCCCCCCCATTATTTGGAGGGGCAAAACAGAACAAATCTATACAGTGACTGTGTGTTTATTAATTCATATCGATGGGTTAATTAACATTTAACAAGTTCAAAGGTGGCATTTTAGTATATTATCTGTGTATGTACTTGAAGACTGACCTTGCTGACCTGGGTTAACCTTTTAAATATCAGTTACAACAGCTATAAAATGCTGGGATTTACTCTAGGGAGTCATTAATCACAGAAATCTTCTCTCTTATGTGAGGTATTTCTTTTGTGTTGTGTTGAATAACCTTCAAGGCTATGGTCAGACTTCTCCTACATATTTCTTAGATTTTGTGAATGATTCTGAAGTGTGATTTTTTTGTTGAATAAAGTTTTTCAATTAATTGTCTGCCCCCTTCCCCCCCCCCATTATTTTCTTCTTTTCGTTTTCATGCCATCTTGGACCACTCAAGCACACACGTGCTAGTCCTGTCATCAGTAATTGACGTTGCAAACAAATAGGTATCAAAAGTTTAAACATAACTGACTTTTAATAATTAAAGATCTAAAGCAACGGAGGCTGTTACGTATTGTTGCAAACGTTAAACAGAGTGTTTCTCACGCTTGTAAAAATTACACGCAACACCGTTCACAAATTGACAATCAAGAAAAACAAAAGTTCGTCTGCTAATTATGTCTCCAGCTGAGTAGGTATACAGTATGACATGTATCCATAGGTGTGAATGGGGCAATAAACTGGTCTATAATCCAGGGCAATCAATGGATCTGTTTATTGATGGCTGTCAGTGACATAATTAAGTCCGGAAGAGGGGTTCTTATAAAGGCTAATTACGCGAGACGGTAAGTTACGTCTTACGAGAGAACACTTCTATCAGGATTTAAAAGGGCAGGGCGGTCAAAAGGGCAACAGGGCGGATATATTTAAGGAACGGGCGATGCGCCCTGCTATTAAATCCTAGCTGGAGCTCTGTTTGTAGCAAGCCATTTTGATGCTAGAAGAAACGGTCAATTTGGGTTAACCAGGCCGGACGGACGAGGGGACGGACTAACAGACGGACAGGTGAATCACTATATGCCTCCCGATCTATCGATACGGGGGCATAAAAAGAGATGTTTGTAAACACTTATGCCCCCATGGCAGCCAATAAGTCGAAAAGAGTAAAGTTCACAGTGTCAAGGTCACAGTGATCTTGAACTTTGACCTAGTGATCTCATTTTCAATAGGGATAATCTACTATTGCTGGCCAACTTCCTTGTATAGGTTGAACATCCTAGGGCAAAGCATTCTGAAGTTATTGAATGGGAACCATTTGGTCTACCGACAGACCAACCTACCTACATGTACAAAGCAATATACCCCTCATCAAAGATGGTGGGCATAATAAAAGAGACAAATTAATATTGCCTAGATAGTGAATGAATTAATTCATTGATATACTTTTTTGGACTAATGGTTTAAAAAACTGTTTGTGTCAAATCAGTATACTGACATATTTGTTAAAAATATTTTGCTAAGGAACAAACAGCGTCCTTGTAATGAGACCTGTATAGTGACCTTATATGTTAGCTACAGGACAGGGGCCTAATTCATTAGCATTGTAAGACAGAAACTTAGACTTAAAATTGACAACATTTATAATCACTGCCATATCTTTGCAATAAGATTTACTAATTTATCTGATTATTTGTTTTTACCCACAATCAAAATTGGTTCATTTACAACAACATGAGAGCGAATAGAACATTTGGCAATATAAAGTCGAAGTCTGAATTTCAGTCTTACAGTGTTGGTGATTAAGGCCCCTGTACAGTGACCTAGTATGTTAGCTACAGGACAAGACTAAGACCCTAGAAGGAAAGACCACAATGACTTACTTTTTGTGTTTGACCTCCATTTTCATCTTTTGTTTGGGTGTTCTATCACCGTGTCGTATCACAGCTATAACACAACGTAACTCCATCCTAAAATCACAAAAATAGTCAATACATTTTACCAAGAGGTGCCAGTTAGAGCCAAATTCAAAATCATGACAATCAGATGAGGTCAACCATTTTTAACAAACAAGAGATCTCCAACCACATTATTTCCATTTTTGAATAAGTTTTTATTAAGAAATTCCTTCAAAACAGATTAAATTTACCTGACCGTAACTTTGCCTTTTTCAAAATATTTTCATCAAATAACGTCTATTTTGGTCAGAAATCATGCTAGTTTACCGCGAGCGAGAGCGAGAGAGAGAGAGAGAGAGAGAGAGAGAGAGAGGGAGAGAGATGTTTGAACTTTACATTGAACTTTACATAGAGAGCTAAGCATAGACGGACTTTTAGCCAATGTCTATACATACAGGTGAATAGCCATAATACAACATGCACTAGAGAGGTCTTTAGAACGTAACCTATCACGGAATGTAGTCAGATCTATTACAGTGTAAAGGAATGGAGCAAATGGTGGGATCTGATTTAAATGAGATTGAATCTAGAATTGGTTGTTTTTTGTAGCATTTACTGATAGCAGAATGTTAATGGCACTGTAATATACTTACATAGATCCTGATGTGGTTGGTACGACTGGAATGTCTTCAGGGGCTGCCCCTAACACAAGGGCCACATTCTGTATGTGTAACTGAGGGGCCAAAGCTCGAACTATCATTGTGCTAAAAATAAAGTACAAACTTGAAATAAGTATTACATGAATGAACAACAGTGGAAAGAGTCTGTCAGATTTTAAAATTCTTTTATACTAATTTAGTTTAGGTCGATTGTGAAACAAGTTTTCTAACTTATATTAATCACTCTCGAAACCTCATTTCTGATGTCATCCATTGCCAAAAGGGTTATGTAAATTCTGTCAAGATTTATCTATCAAATTGATTGGTGTAAATAGGTAACACAACTAATTTATTGAATACTCAATAAGGTTTGTTGAAAAGCCTCTCAGTCAAAATGTAGCCAGCGCTTGTTCAATACCCAAGTGAAGATATACTTATTATCACCAATAATTTAAGTATTTATTCCTTAAAGAATCTATTCTTTATAACCGATAGTGCCAGTCAATTTAGCCAGTAAAACTTTCCTTTTTAGAATATTATGCATCAGTCAGCTGCATCCATGACCCCCCCCACCCCTGGGTATGGGCGAGGACTTTTACTTTTGGGTTGTCAAACCCCTCCATTCCACCAATCTCTGGTATTTCTCTGGTCCCTGACAACTTAATATGGTCCCCATGTTATTGGTTCAACTTCAGAGAAAAATCTCCCACATTTTCCTCCCTGGCAGTGTGGGGGAAGCTGGAAGGCAAAAACACAGCCGTATCCCAGGCTATCCACAACCCATCCATGCGGAGTGGGGGCCATGGTTGCAACTTACTAGAACATTAAAAAAATAAAATATTTTAGATAATCTTCTTCCAATAAAATGTCCTACCCCATCACATTGGCACAGTCATCGTAGTATTTGGTGGAATTCTTAACAAAACTAAAACCGTTCACATCACACACGTAAGATTTGCCCCCTGTACGTAGCAAGTCAAATCCACACACATTTTGCTGAAAATGAAATAAAACATCATGATCAATGATAAGATAAAGCATGTCATACAGCCATGAAATACAAAATCTTGTAGCAAACAGTCTTTCCTTGACAGCCCTAGAAACTTTGAACAGATGTTTTGGTTAATGCAAAATTATGATGTACTAGTATTATACAAGATGACTTAAACTATTTCTGTACATTGAACACAATAGATAAATAAATATGTGGAACTAACAACTATTACAACGGATGTGGTTCTCCACATGTTTCTGACCATGTGTAAAGCCTTGGTCCCAGAAAGCATTTTTGGCCTCGGCGATGTACTCCAGATTTAAATAAATTAGCTTTGGGAGGCATTGGGAACAGGGATATCACATATTTTCTAATGATTACCCTGAAGCTTCCCATAGACCTAGAAGACCCTTTTCATGATGCTTTCCAATGCGTATTTATTAAATCGACGAGGCAAAACAATCTCAGTGGAACCAAGGCATAAGATGATCATTTCTATACAGTGCAAATATTTAAAACTGTTTTAAAAGGAAATAACATTAATTTTATACTTACTTTAAATGCCAGACATATTTTTCTAGCTATCATTTTCTCAGCAGCAGAGAGTATGACTGGGTATCGTATTTCTTTGCCTTCTTTATCTCTATCCACCTTGCCGTCTAGTGCTGGTGACTTCCTGGCTTCAGCATGTACATAGTCTGGGCCCACAGTGTATACCTTAACGTCCGTGCCATCAGTCGGCATAAAATCCTCGTATATATATGAGCCGGATTTCCTTACTCGACTGATCGTGGAATAAACACTGCTTCTGGAGCCAACCTGGGGATATATAGTTATATACAGTTCTAAAAACATTCACACTCAGTTGTTTATATACAAATGCATAATTTGAGGGCTCAGTGCAAAAATATGGTAACAACATCAATTTTTAGAGGCAAGTACCATGGTTTTGCACTGAGCCTTCAATATAGAAACAAGTAATAAGAAATTGCAAGCAATACAGAAGTCCCCTCCTTGGTTTTCAGGTTGTCAATACGTCTGTTGCCATGGCAACCACAATATAAAAAACAATAAGACATGCATAATCTCCTTATTAGTCCCTATCCACATACCAATCTTTATAAACCTAGCTTTAAAGTGTATAGAGCTTTATCTATCTGTCATCTAATGTCAAAATAATTACTTGCATAGTTTTAATTATGATACAAGACTACCTTAATTGCAAATTAAAACTTTGGGTGGGTTCCGTGTACTTTGATTCAATCGTCGAAAACATTGACGATTGATATAATTTCAACCGTCGACTTAGGGGTTCTAGAACACTTCCCTATGAAAACAGACAATTTGCATGTCCAATAAATCAAAGAGAGAGTTTATGTTACAGCTGAAGCAAATTTTTATTTTTTTTAAAAGAATATCGTCAGATATAGCACTACACACTTTAAAACTGTTCGAGTTATTGCAGGATCCAGATTTCTCAACTGACTAACAAACTGACAGACGGCTGGAGGGCAAACTTCATGCATTGTATCAATCATAAAATCATGTTGACAGTAATTATTTTCTGGTACTTGATCCATCATAAACTGTAAAATCATTAATTTTCATTGGGGATTAAATTTCATGAATTATCAAATCCTATCAAAACATAATTTTGACCCTTGTATTTATTTCCATCCTGGAATTAAAATCACAATGAAATTGTCTTTTTTACCAAAACCACGAAATTTCCTCCCATCATAATTAAATGATTTTACAGTATAAACATGAAGTTGTTGTTCATCAGACTCTTAGAAAAAAGACAACTAAATCCTAATTGTTATAAATCGTTGTTCGTTAGACATTAAAAATGAATCTATTGAATTGAACGAGCTTGTGTAATTATTTGACTGTTTGAGCTTTCAAATCCTTCAAACTGAATTCTTGATTGGCATGTGGCCTAAGGTCAAACCTTCAAATATGTGCAACACATAAAACTAGAGTCGTGGCCATTTGGCAGACCCATTTATAGGGCTAATTCCTTTCTTCATAAGATGATGTCAGTCAATACAGACACACAAAATTTGCAAATCTCTAAAATATCATTTTTCAAACTAAACAAAGGTGAACACTACAGCAGCCACCATAAATAATCTGAAGCTAAAATATTTGTGAATGTCTATATATCACTGGCTTAAAAATGAGAAGATTGTAAGTACGAAATCGATATTTTGAGAAAACAAGAAAAAACTGTCTGATAATCACTCTTCACTTATGGTAAAACAATCTTTTTCAACTCAGTTTGGTCAAATCAAAGACCTAAATTACAACAATTTACTGTAATTTAGGTCTTTGGTCAAATTGACAAGTTCTGATTGTCAAAAAATTGATTCCAAAGAAGTGCTTTGTGATGCCTTTTTGAATATTACTCTGTCTTTTTTTATAAGGTCATACTTTGTTCTTACGACCTTCCTGATCTTAGCCAGCAATATGTAGCACATTTTACATGGGACTGGCAGTGAACAAGACCTAAGGCTCAAAATCAAAGTTTGAATTGACACAGTCTCACAATGCAGCCTTCTGATTGGTCAAATTCAGAACATGCTAAAAACAACCAATCAGGTGTTTGTTTATTGACTGGAATAACCAATCACTATAAAGCATTAGGAAAATGGTCTCCATACCTAGCTTTATTGTTAAAGAATTGCAATTTGCGTATTGTTGAAACGTATCTTTTGCACGGTCACTAATTACTGTTCAAGTGGTTAAGTTAAAGATATTGAAATTCAAGCAAATTTAGAATGTTTTCTATATTTCCTCTAGCACAAATTTTGGCATACAGAAAAAAATAAAACAAAGGCTTATTTCTGCAAGCTAAATTCATATTTAGCTAACTCTTCGACAGGTGGAAATTACAACTTATAAATACCATATCTGTTTTCCTAACCAAGATCCAAAACTCATCTTCAAAATGCTTTTAATAAGTGTCATTCATTTGTCATTCCTCTAACCACATGTATGCAAACCATAAAATTTAGGAATGTGTCAGATCCAAAACATGCAGGCATCAAATGTTATGGTGTAAATTAGCATGCATGATACCTCTGCCAAGTTTGACAATACATTTAAGTTTAACATGGTGGGCATAAATATATGCAAGTTAAGATTAAATTAAATGTAATACTGTTAAGTGTATCTAAATGCTAGCCAACTAATATCATCATCGTGCTTAGAAGTATACAGTACACTGAAGTTAGATTCTTCTATTGTGAACAAGCAGGTCCATCATTCAGGGGATGAACATGGGTGTTTGTTAAACACATATGCCCCTATGGCAGCCCAATAGTCTAAAATAGTAAAGGTCACAGTGACCTTGACCTTTGACATCAAAATTAACAGACGTCATATACTGTTGCTGGTCAACCTTTATGTAAAGTTTGAAGATCCTAGGGCAAAGTGTTCTTTGGTTATTGAACAGAAACCATTTGGTCTACCGACCGACATACATGAGCAAAGCATTATACCCTCTCATCCGAAATCAAAGATGGGGGGATGGGCATGATATTAAGTATGTATTGTTAATTTAGTACAAGGGGAAGCTAGAGGCTATAATACAGCTCTAATATATATATGCAGGGAAACATAGATATACATAAAAGCATATAGTTTCAAGCCAATCCCTTGTAAAATGGACTGCGTACAAATGTCTTTGACACAGGTTCCCAGAATCTGACCTTCCTAAACAGGCGCTGGCAGCCGCCTCCCGCTGACACGGGGAAATATATGTAGATATTGTGATCCTCCGCATTCACTGGTTTCTCCACGAATGGTCGCTGGAATGAAGTCCCATTCACTTCAATAGCATCTTCATTCTCTTCAAAGTCACCTAGAAGTAGGATAATAAGGTCATCAGCACTGAATATTCCAAGAATTCTAGTAAATTAGGTTGAATTCTAGCAAGTTTAGCAAGCAAGGGGTTTTTCCAGTTTTTTTTGTATTTTCTTCATAGGAAATGACACTTATCGAAATTTACTAAAGAATTCCCTGATTTTTCCCTCACTTTTGCTCAATTTCCAAATTTCCCAGTCTAATTGCAAAATTCCCTGACTTTGAAAACATCATTTTTTCCCTGACCGTCGGAACCCTGAAGTAGTAACCACCTGTAATTCAGTCAGACAAGCAAGATCCATAAGCTGCTGGGCCTTGCGACACTATGGGAAATTATAAATACGTGTGGGGGCACAAAAAGGTAAGGCCAAGCCCTGAGCAATTTCTCTGTATCAGTTATCACATTCATTTTGCCATTTTTTCGAATTTATGAAGTACATGTACAAACATTTTTAGTACCATAATGAATTGTAAATAGATTAGCCACACAAAATAATGACTATTATACTTTTCCAAGGTTTGTTATGACAACCAAGACTATGATCGAAACATTACAAAATTTCAACACTAAACCTTCATAGAATCGAATTCTTGATAAAGTTAAAATTTCCGAACTCAAAATGCGATCTATTGGTGACAATGTGTTTGTCATACTAATAGTCCTGAAAGCAAACATTCTTGATTGAGTCAGCTTATATTTCAGGGCATGTATTTATAAAGCATCTTAAGTGAAAACTTAGAATTTTCTTAAAATCTCAAATTTTCCTTAAGTGTATCATCTAAACAAGAAAACTAATATTAACAACTACTTACATTGTTTAGAAGCATTATGTAAAGAGCTACAGTAATCATATAGAAAACATTGGCTATTTTTTGTTTCTTGTGGAATATAAACAGCTCAAAATTTTAACTTAAGTCAAAATATTTAAGTTTTTACTTAAGATGCTTTATAAATACCGGCCCAGGGGTCCTACTGAGGCTTAATGGCCAATCCTGAAAACGAATCTAAAGACTGTTTCAGGTGCCACTAGCACCTGTCTCTACACCTAGTGTATGTTTCATACCTTGTTTTATTGTTAAAATTCAGCTTATTGAACTTCAAATGCCCTTAACTTTGTCAATTCTTTTAACTTTTTTATCAAATAACTTTAATTCATTTTGTGCAGAAAAGCTTATTCTGATTAATGGAGCTAAATAAAATCCGGAAATCCGGATTATACCGGAACTGTAGAAACCTGGTCCGGTGATTTTAAACATTTTTCATTCTCATACTAAAACTCCATACTTCATGCTCCAACTTGAAAAACACTTTATTTCAGAAATTTTCACCAAAACCAACACCAACTTATAGCAAATTATCTCAATGAGAAAATGAACCCATATTTCATATGTTTCCATCCAGTAATAAAGAAGTTACAGCAGTTTTTGTATGGAGTACGAGTAGGAGCATGGAGTACATACTCCAATGTTTATAATCACTGTGTCAAATCCACAAAAGTGAATATACAGTAAAAGATAAGAACAAACCTTTTTCATCTTCCTCTCGGTTCATTACAGCATATCGTGGATGTGGTATACCCTCTCTCACTAGTATCTTGTAAACTTCTCGTCTAAAAACACATGTCATATAATGTGGAATTTTAATTTAATATAGTTTGTGAGTGGTAGAAATTTGCTAAATTAAGTAGCCACGATAGCTTTCAAAAGATTAATAAGGACATTACAGGATACTAAAAAAAACCCGAAAAATTGTAGCTGCGAATATGCCAATGATCTGCAAACAGTGCTTGTAGGTAAAAACAGTATTTGCTTAAAGGTTAGTTTATACTAATTTATTTGAGGTCGATTGTGAAGCAAGTTTTTCCAACTTTTATTAATCACGATCAACACCTCATTCCTGATGTTATCCATCGCCACAAGGGTATGAGAGAAGAGAAGCCTGTTTCCCTTATATTCTGAGCTTCTAAAAAGGGAAGTTCTGGTACCATTTTTATTTCGTCTTTGGTATGATGTGGCCTGGGATTGACCTCGGATCTCCTGCACTCAAATCGAACGCTCAACCATAAGGCTATCGAGGAGGTTAGAAGGTTGCCATGGATGTGACTGAATTGTCTCCTTACCTGTCTTTGATAGCATATTGAGCTTCTAAGTCGTTGACAACAAAAGGTTTGTGGAGGTTTTTATATTGTATAGCTTTTTGTAGTGGAAATCCGTGTGAGAAGAAAGCAATGAGAGCATCCACAACTGGCCATTCTTCAACCGGTTTCTCAGTTATCATAGATTCCTCAAATACCTCAATCTGTAAAAATTAATATAATGTATACAATATCATTAAGTTTCAGGGCACTCATAAAATTGTTATAATTTGCCAATGATGTTTTGTTTGCATGCTATAGTATATTATTTTGTCACATTAAGTATTCAAGTATTGATAATCTAGTATAGCTAGTTTGCGATAGAAAAAAATCGTGTTTTTTAAAGATATCTGAAAATCTATTCATCAGATTTTATTAAAAAATTACACAAAACTACAATAACTTCCTACTTACTCCCATTTTGAATTTCATAATTTTTAGTCACCAATTAAAAGACATTTATTCTTTATTACATATTGAAATTGCATGCGTATTTACAGTTTAACGCAGGGAGGTAATCTGGTATTCCATTGATGATTTACAATCAATTATTTAACCGTTACAATGCGTGATCGGCGGGATTGAGATTGCTGATATAAAGACAAGACTTAGGAGGCCAGTGTGATTCGGTTTATTTAGGTGTGTCGCTTGTAAATAATGTACCGCAATCACATGTACTTTGTCCTATTCACAGACGGGCCTCGCATGTGTTAAATTAAGTAGGTTGCAAATACATAAATATGCCGTTATGCGTATCACGTGACCGTAAAATTGGCTGTTGAAAGTATCAAGTCTTCTAACTTGATTTTCCATACAAAACTACAAATACGTTACATAGAACTTATGAACAAAACTTCTTTAATTCATTTCTGATGTGGCTGAAATTTCAGTGTGTATTAGGTAGATATATTTCATTAATTCGTGCAAAATTGCATACTTGTAGGTGTAGTCATTACAGAGAAATGTTTGAAAAACACGATTTTTTTCTATCGCAAACTAGCTATACAGATAATCCCTTTCACTTTTAAAGAACAATTTCTTCAAAGCACTTCAATTATTCAAAGTCTACGTATTCCTATACAAATGAGATGTCCATACAATTGAACCACATCAGCACTTCACAATAGTACTGTGTCAGCACCTTTTCTCCCCTAGATCTCTGTCCCAGAAAAAGTAATTCATGTCTATTACAAAGTCTGACTTTACAGAACTACTGTAAAATCATTAATATTTGTGGAGGATTTAATTTTGTGGATTTCTTCTATCGTGAAATTTAATCCCACAAAAATATTGATAATTCTATAGTACTGTAAAATCATTTAATTTTGTTGGGATGAAATTCCATGGTTTTGGTAAAAAAGACAATTTCGTTGGCACTTGAATTCGTGGATTTTGCATTTCAGGTATCAAAACAAGGCTCAAAATCAATGTTCGTTGGGATTTAAGTTCGTGGTTGAAGTGAACCACGAAATCCACGAAATTTAATCCTTCACGAAAATTAATGAATTTACAGTATCTGACTTTGTGGATCATGTATCCTTGAAATTATGTCCCCACGAAATTGTCTTTTTCGCAAAAACCACTGTGACAGCATTTTGTCCAAGATTTGAAGAAACCACATAAAATGTGTCAAAGGTTCTATTGTCTACTGTTATATACCTGTAAATGTTCGAATCTTTCCAGTCTACCAAGTATCTCTTTCATAGGTTTAGAGTGAGCTTTCTTTGCCATCGCACAGATTCCAACCCGTATCTTCTGGCCATCAAGGTTCTTGTGTGACTGAAATAAAACACCAGAAATGGGGATAATAATGTTATTGTGATAACCTGATAAAATTTTATATATCATATCTGGACAGTAATGACCAGTGAAATTGTTGAAGGTCTGTCCGGTAGCTGTTTATGATTCTTTTCTGTCGGACCAATGACCAAAATACTTAGCGTTTACCACAGGTTATCATCTATACTCATTATTATGGCATATACAAAGACACCAGCATGTTGTTATTTTTGACCAGCATATATACATGTACAAAGTATACTATACATAAATTAATAATCTAGTTAGTCAATCATAAAAAAAATTTCAAAACCAAAATATTTTACATCAAAATTATTAATTGATTATTCATCCTCATTACCCAGTGTATTCATGAATCTAGACACTTGACATGTCATAGATAGTATATATGAGAATGTCATCAATTACGCTCAAACATAATAATATTATGATTCCGTAACATGCTGAAAATGGAAGAGTAATATACAGTGCGCTCATAGATAAATGAGAACGGTTATAAACATAGGCTTGTCCATCAGGTAAACTATGTTTATCTAGGTTTAACTCTATGTAACTGAGTTAACTGTAGGCCTGCTTTACTTCGATGTGATAGTTCCCTCATTTAATTTAGTATTACTTTTTGAACTGACAGTAGTTTGGAGAATTTGACATGATCCTGGCCTTAATGCATGAATATATTACAATGTTCTTGCTTTGAAAACATCAATTTCTGCAAGTAATCATACAATATCGGTATTGGTGTTTGTATTACATCTTGAGGGTCTATGCGATATTCCCTGATTATGAAAACATACAAACCGCGGCCGCGGGTTATAAATGATGGACAAGATATTGCTATCAAACTATTCTCAAATCTATAGGCAGGTAGGAAAAAACTTTTTTTACTATTATTCTATTTATATATTTTATGCTCAGAAAATTCAAGGATCCATTTTGATCTCCAGTAGAGAGCTAATAAAATGTTTTGGGAAAAGGCAAACAAAAGTACGTTACTTAAATATACAAGGGTCACCAGAACCACAATATGATTTTGTTTTGGGCATTTAATTATGAGCCGCAAGGTATAAATACTTGTTTTGTGTATAATGATGATTAATTAAAGTAACTTGAAGTCCATATAATTATGGTAGAGATATATTTACCTTCAATAATACATAATGTTCAAACTTCCAAATAATTTCCAATGACTCCATTTAACTTTTTGTTGATGTTGCTTAGCAACAAAAGGAAGTGTTTTAAAGTGTTGCTGAATTACAGAGAATATCACTTTCACCAAAATCTATCATTCACTAGATAGGAGTATAGTCAAAATCAATCATGTCTAACAAAATTTCCCAACATATAATACCTATTAAATAATTTATGTCTTCTGTTTCAAATCCATTTCTTTAACACCTAGAGCTATTTATAAAATGCACCACAAATTCATACCACAAAATCCAACCTAACATCCTTAAAACATAACTAAAATTTAATGTGATGAAAATTTAGATTTTGTCGCACAAATGTTTTACCTACTTTTTCATTATCACTGAGATAAGCCCATTTTACACCAACAAAATTTAATGCAATGGAAATTTAGATGTTGCCACACAATTGTTTTAACTGCTTTTTATCACTGAGATAAGCCAGTTTTATACTAAGCTTTGAAATGATCAATTAATGAGCCGATTCCCAGTGCACAGAAAACACATTCCCCATTGTTTCCTTTGATGTACAATTATTACATGCAATCAGTTCACAGTTTATTGAGAGATAAAAGAGTGCAATTGTAATAATGTATCCGATACCGAACACAGTAGACGCACATGTTCACTAAAATATACAGTCCGACCTGTATTTGAAACCTGGATTAATCAACCATCTGACCTAAACAGCCAATATCATTTAACACCAATTAGCCATTACAAGCAATACAGAAGTCCCCTACCTGTTTTTCAGGCTTTCAATGTTTCTGTTGCCGTGGCAATCACAAATTTTATCTGAATCTAAAATAATTTAGACATGCATAATCTCCTTAATGGTCCATATCCACAATACCAGCTTAAAAACTGCTTGAGTTATGGCAGGACCCTGATTTTCTGGACTGACGGACTGACAGAGGGCAAACCTATAGTCCCCTCCGGTTGGAAACCGGCAGGGAACTAATTACACCTGTATTTAAAAGCTAAAGCCTCCAGCTTTTGAAGAGCCTGTGACTAGCCCCTTAAGAAAGTTTCCACTGTCAAGGTGATATGTTGTAAGTAATTATAACTAAGTGTACAATGCTCAAATAGTAATTTGACACATGAATTTTAAGTGACATTGACAAATCATTCATGACACAATGTCATGTTGTATGCCCAAAAGGATGATTTTCTGCAACAAATTGACAATTCATTAATGTTTTATTAAAATTGATTAAAATCTGAATTAACGGTCAGAGCAGAGACATACAGACATCTGTTGTTCATGCACAAATAAGTCAATGCCCACAATCAAAGCAATCAAACCATGATAAGACTAATAATCCCTCCATCTGTCTGAGGTAAAAATATTAAAATGAGAAATAATGAAATAGAACAGGGAGGGCAGCACTCAACTTAACCAGCCCAGCACAGAAAACAGTAAAACTAAAATCAAAACTTCACGGAACAACACCCACACACAACTGTTGAACCCAAAGAAATGAACTAAAGCCCAAATCCCCGCCACACAGATTAAGCCATATAAACACAACAGAATTATTTTTTCAAATTCCATTAATTTCCATTCAATGTAACAAAATTACTTTGTAGACTATATAGACAGAACTGTACTATGTAAACATTGGTTCAATCCTGATTACAGTTAACCTAAGGCACCATGTATGGTTTTTATACAATAGACTGGGGTCTTACATAATTCATGAAGTGTATGGTATATAGAGTATCACAGGCACGGTAAGTGTGGCATTTAGTAGATACAGTACAGACAGATTCAAACTGCAGTAATTAACTAATTACATGCTTCATGGTAATAATACAGATCACACAGTCAGGGTAACCTTAGCAACAATGGTTAAACCTCACTTGTCAGATCACAGTCTGCGTAACCTTAGCAACAATGGTAAAACCTCACTTGTCAGATCACAGTTAGCGTAACCTTAGCAACAACGGTAAAACCTCACTTGTCAGATCACAGTTAGCGTAACCTAGCAACAATGGTAAAACCTCACTTGTCAGATCACAGTTAGCTTAACCTAGCAACAATGGTAAAACCTCACTTGTCAGATCACAGTCAGGGTAACCTTAGCAACAATGGTAAAACCTCATTTGTTGTTTGTTTCAGGTTGACGAGTCGTCTGTTTTTCCCCTGCTTATTTGTTCAATGACCTCTTAGCAGGGTTCTCACAAGTTTTAACCTAGCAGGTTGATATGCTAATTATCCAGCAGCCCTGATAATGTCCCTAGTATAACTATTTTCTTAAAATTGTGTATAAATTTCAAATTGTCAATTTGGCCTGTAGCCTGTTGTTTTTGAGAACCCTGCTTAGTTAGAAGAAAGAGACAGCTGTGTGATACCAAGAATCTTAGTGTAATGTGCAAGCTCTTCCCAAATAGAAACAAGACATGGTACTGTCGCGAAAACAGGTTGTCTGTGCAGTATCCACCGAATAAGGAAGTCAAATTGCTGTGTTGGGTATGTCTCCATGCAAACCTTTTTTCTATTAGTAGTGGTCACCTTGACCCCACTAATCCTAAATACAATTCCAAGCTAGGTCACAATGCCAGCTTGCTTTATACAAAGTTTGATGAAGATGGGTCAATTCAAACTCAAGTTATTGACAGGACTGTTTTTCTATTTTTAGTAACAGTGAACTTGACCCCACTGACCCCCAAATACAATCCCAAGCTAGGTCTCCACATAAACTTGCTATATACAAATTTTCATGAAGATGTATCAATCCAAACTCAAGTTATTGACCGAAAACTGACTTTGGCTGCAGATTTGATAGATTGAGAAGGTCCAGCAATGTGTATATATACCGGAACCTCCAAGACTAGTTGCATTTTGATTGAATGATCGTGTCTATATACACTGCCCTCCTAAAGTTCTTTCACACTCCTAAAATCATATAATTTTCTTTAAATGACATCCATCAGCATAAAATCTGAATGTTTTATTTAAGATAAATGCTGATCAAGTGTCAATTAAATATTTAAAATATGAAAATGATAAAAACGCAACCATACATGGTTTGGAAGAAAATATGACGTTACATTTGTCAATGTAAATAAATCGAATAACTTTATAATTTGAGAAGTGTTAAAGAACTTTTGGAGGGCAGTGTATATGTTGGCCACCCACTATGATCACATTATACACTCAATCACTGATCGATCACTGAACAATCACACTCTACAACACACCACCAGACTTTCCTATACAACATTCCAATGGTAGTTACTAAGAGTATAGGCATGTCTGGCAGCAATTCTAAGATAGAATAAATAATCAAATTTTATTGTCCCAAAATTAACAGAATAGACATTAGGCCAGAGAAGAGATTGCTCCACTTGCTGGTGTGTTGAATGTTGCTTGGTGAAGGTTTTCTAGTTAATCCATTGGACCATGCGATTATAATTTACTGTTAAAACTTGTTTAAAGGGCATTGATTGGTGCTTTATGACAAAGAGACACAATCCATGAAAGTACCTAATATGCAATTTATAGATCTATATACGTGGGTATATCCAAAAGTATTGTCACTGATGCTATAAAATCGTATATTATGTCAGTAAAACCAAGAAATTTTTCACACCGTAACTTCAGTCTAATTTGAATATGATGACCAAATTTCACAACAATGCAAATTATAGTTCTGGAGATATGATTATTTTCATGAGACATACTTATGAACATCGCTGCAAGCCCGACGTCAACGACGTCACAATAACGTTAATTGCTGACACCTACTCATCCAGCAGAAGTTCATCCCTGGTAATTTCAAACGACTCATAAACCATGCATCTGTTTCCAAGACCTTTAAAGATGTGTAACCCATCCGACACTTACCTCTCTGCGAAATCAAATTATTTTGAAGTGTCTTCTAGATAGTCCCACAGAAAAATATTTAACTCACCACATAGTGATTGCAGTTTTGAACGTCAAATTGAATTGACGGCGTAAAAATACTATGGGTGTTCTTTTCGGATCTACTAAAACCATTCATATGACTCTCTATCAATAATGATGTGGTGATATATGCCCCCTTAAAAGATTACATTACATACACATGAGCCTAATTTGCCGCCTTGTGTAACTATAGTTTCAGTAGGTGACTTT
The DNA here is from genome assembly GCA_963678985.1 of Spisula subtruncata. Lineage (NCBI taxonomy): Eukaryota > Metazoa > Mollusca > Bivalvia > Venerida > Mactridae > Spisula > Spisula subtruncata. The sequence continues at coordinate 27,994,448 of OY787672.1, forward strand.
CAAAACTTTAAGGAAAAGTGCATTACTACGCGCAGCGTCTTTTTGTCACAAATCTGCCGTGTTTTCGCTGAGTAGACAATGCGTTGAAGATATATTACGAGTTTCAAAGTTGAGTGACGTTATTGAATTTTTAGCAGCATACACAAAACATTTGTTTCATCACGTCACGAAAGTATTGTCTGCTTTCGAGACTTACTTCTTATAAAAACGCATAAAAGAAAATTGTTATGATAATGAAAAACAATCGTTATTTTCGTGTGCGGCGATATGACGTCATAGGTATATTTAAAATGCTCATACAATCCAGTTATGAAAATCGAATAATGCAGCACGTTTTATATTAATCAGAATTGAATTGCTGAACATTTTGATATCATATTTATGCATATTGGCATATAAACAATTAAACCACGGGAAAAGTGACATTACTTTTGGATATACTCTCGTATAAGGTCCATCATTATCTGTTGGTACACTGAGTTAAATATACCTTGCCTTATGCAAATCAACAATTTATTTGACAGTTTTACACTTTATTACAGGATTTTGTTACAAAAAATTTGGAAACAAATTGTTTGTTAAATGTGAAACCAATATGCCATAATTGGATGTTAGTATTTCATGTATGTCACCATGCCAGCTTAATTACTGGTCAGAAAGGGTAAAGTCACAGTGTCCTTTGTCCTACAGACCTCAAATTTAATGGGGGCCAACTACTATAGCAGGCCAAACTCCATGTAAAAATTGACCACCCTATGGCACAGCAGTCTTGAGTTATTGAAAGGAATCCAAAAATTTGACAATCCTATGGCACAGCAGTCTCGAGTCTTTGAACGGAAACCATTTGGTCTACCGACCTACCAAAAAATGGCAGACAGACATGTTCAGAGAGACATACTATCTCATCAAAGATAGGGGACATAATAAAAGACAATGAAGTAAACTTACCCCGTACGCTGATGAACCAGTGGTGTACCGGGTGATTTCTTCATCTCCCATATAGAAGATAGGTCGGTTATCATCAGATTTATCCCTCCAGTCACATTCACTACCATCATCTATCTCAGCTGTACCTATAGCTGATGTTGTAATCTCACTCGAACCATCAGAACTTGTCTACAAACATACATAGATTAATATTACATAAACACAACCATCTATCTCGACTGTACCTATAGCTGATGTAGTAATCTCACTCGAACCATCAGAACTTGTCTACAAATATACATAGTATTACATAAACACAACTATCTATCTTGACTGTACCTATAGCTGATGTAGTAATCTCACTCGAACCATCAGAACTTGTCTACAAATATACATAGTATTACATAAACACAACCATCTATCTCGACTGTACCTATAGCTGATGTTGTAATCTCACTGGAACCATCAGAACTAGTCTACAAATATACATAGTATTACATAAACACAACCATCTTTCTCAGCTGTACCTATAGCTGATGTTGTAATCTCACTTGAACCATCAGAACTTGTCTACAAATATACATCAATAGTATTACATAAACACAACTATCTATCTCGACTGTACCTATAGCTGATGTTGTAATCTCACTGGAACCATCAGAACTAGTCTACAAATATACATAGTATTACATAAACACAACCATCTATCTCAGCTGTACCTATAGCTGATGTTGTAATCTCACTTGAACCATCAGAACTTGTCTACAAATATACATCAATAGTATTACATAAACACAACTATCTATCTCGACTGTACCTATAGCTGATGTTGTAATCTCACTGGAACCATCAGAACTAGTCTACAAAGATACATAGTATTACATAAACACAACCATCTTTCTCAGCTGTACCTATAGCTGATGTTGTAATCTCACTTGAACCATCAGAACTAGTCTACAAATATACATAGTATTACATAAACACAACCATCTTTCTCAGCCGTACCTATAGCTGCTGTAGTAATCTCACTCAAACCATCAGAACTTATCTACAAATATAGATAGTATTACATAAACACAACCATCTATCTTGGCCGTACCTATAGCTGATGTTGTAATCTCACTCGAACCATCAGAACTTATCTACAAATATAGATAGTATTACATAAACACAACCTTCTATCTTGGCCGTACCTATAGCTGATGTAGTAATCTCACTCAAACCATCAGAACTTATCTACAAATATAGATAGTATTACATAAACACAACCATCTATCTTGGCCGTACCTATAGCTGATGTTGTAATCTCACTCAAACCATCAGAACTAGTCTACAAAGATACATAGTATTACATAAACACAACCATCTATCTCAGCAGTACCTATAGCTGATGTTGTAATCTCACTCGAACCATCAGAACTAGTCTACAAATATACATAGTATTACATAAACACAACCTTCTATCTTGGCCGTACCTATAGCTGATGTAGTAATCTCACTCGAACCATCAGAACTAGTCTACAAATATAGATAGTATTACATTCATAAACACAACCATCTATCTCGGCTGTACCTATAGCTGATGTTGTAATCTCACTCGAACCATCAGAACTAGTCTACAAAGATACATAGTATTACATAAACACAACCATCTATCTCGGCCGTACCTATAGCTGATGTAGTAATCTCACTCGAACCATCGGAACTTGTCTACAAATATAGATAGTATTACATTCATAAACACAACCATCTATCTCGGCTGTACCTATAGCTGATGTTGTAATCTCACTCGAACCATCAGAACTAGTCTACAAAGATACATAGTATTACATAAACACAACTATCTATCTCAGCCGTACCTATAGCTGATGTAGTAATATCACTCGAACCATCGGAACTTGTCTACAAATATAGATAGTATTACATTTATAAACACAACCATCTATCTCGGCTGTACCTATAGCTGATGTTGTAATCTCACTCGAACCATCAGAACTTGTCTACAAATATACATCAATAGTATTACATACAAGACTGCATTCAATTAACTTATGCCCCTGTGGAAGCCTTGTCGATAAAAGAGTTGTATTAAAATTATATGAAGCAGTCGCTTCATCAGGATTATCAAAGAAATTGGTATTAAAGTTTAAGTACAAACTAGAACCATCACTGTCGTGATCAGGGCCCTGTGTATAGCAAGTTTCATTTGAATATCTGTAACGGTGGTGAAGAAATGTAGAAAAAAAGATGAAAAATGAGGAAAATTGTAATTTTACAAAGGGTTATAATTCTTACAATATTGTAGCTGGAGTAACATAACTTGGCATACAATAGTGTATTGTTGCTGTGACCTTATATTTAAAGTTTGAAGTCGATACCTTTAACGGTTTGCAAGTTATTAAGAAAAAAACCTGAAAAATGTGGACGGACGGATGGACGGACGGACTGACAGACAGACAGGGCGATTACTATAGGGCACCTGCAAAAAATTTGCAGGGCCCTAATTATGTCAATGTGAAGATCAAATGAGGTTTGGTATAAATATAGGTGTGTGGAGAGTGTTCTAATACAACATCCATGTAAGTATGAAAGCTTAGTAGCAAACTATATTGATGTAATAAGACACAGGGAGTTCGGGTTAACCTCCAACGGACGGACAGGTGAATCAATATATGCCTCCCGATCTTTCGATTCAGGGGCATAAAAACATTCAAGTTATATATATGTAACCATCATTCATTTCAGCTGTATCTATAGCAGATGTAGTAATCTCACATAAACCATCAGAACTTGAATACAAATCGCTGGTTTAGAATGAGAAGGTCATATAGATTCTCAAAATCAATATTTTGAGAAAAACTGTCTGACATTTAGTTTTTACTTATGGTAAAATAAGCTTTTTCAACTTTAGTTTGGTCAACATGACAAATTCCTATTTTCATAAAAATAGGCTCATAAGAAGCTCCTTGTGATGTAGATTTCAAATATGCATTAGTCTTAAAAGGTCGTAAGTGGCACTAACGACCTTCTTATTCTTAGCCAGCGAAATATACATACACAAGCTTTATAGTGGGTCCAGTTGATAATGAGAAAGGTGTAGGAATATCTACCAACCTAAAGACTTTTTACTGTCACGGCTCAATACTGTTGTTTTGATCTACATTAGTATAGGAGAAATCCGGTTTGTATACAGGGTACATTTAGTATTTATAATTATGCAAATGCATTTGCCCACCAGTTATCTATGGGTTCATGTAAATGGCAGATTTTTATTGTTCATTCATCCAATAAAACTGACCGTGGGCATTTTGCATGTACATGAAATCAGAATCTATAGATGATCTTCTCGATACTACTTTATTTTAGGTTGATGATGTAAAAGTGTTTTCTATATTAATCACTCTTGACACCTCATTCCTGATGTTATTCATCATCACAATGGTATGAGAGTAGTTACTACTAATTAATAGTAATTAGTATATAACTTTTATTAATTGATAATTAATTAAACCATTTAATTGATTTGGTATAACTTTAACACTTGGATAAGGTTTGGGTAGGTCTGGTGCAAAGATATTAACTTGATATTCTAACTGTGACATACATGTACCTTCAATAAGCATTACCTGGTGTCCGTTGCCTAAGCAAAGCTCTACCGAGCGCTTTTATTCAGCACCCCGTTCAATTAAATATATTTCCTGTGGAAAGTGCTATGTAGTGCTTCATTTAGGCAACATACACCAGGTATAATTTAACAGTCGATTAATTGCCTATATTTAACATTTGTATGTTTTCATTTATTACAAGTTGAAAGTATTACTAATGTGTTTGATGTGTAATAATATATCACAAGCACTAATCTGAAGGACCCATAACGCACAATATCAAAGCAAGGTTTTTGTACTGTGAAATCATTAATATTTGAGGGGTATTTAAATTTGTGGATTTCATGATTGATCTCAACGAGTGAACCACGAAATTAAATCCCCACAAATTTTGATAACTTCTGTAATATATGGCATGGTGGAAAAGCAATCTTTGAAATTACATTTGTACGCCCCATTGGCCAAGAAATAGTCTTTTTCACAAAAACCACAAAATTTTGTCCCATTGAAATTAAATGATTTTACAATATTTCATTCATACATACTCTAAGCCTCAATGTCAGGATTACCAGCAGGGCTAGGTTATTTTCTCCACACCAGAGGTAGGTAAATATTATTCTTGCACAATCCAGTGTCTATATGTAATATTATGCTATAGTTTAGCTGATCTATACCTGGACAAGAGGGGAAATACACACTAGCAGGGGAAAAAAAGCTGACCACAGGTTAACCCTTGTACAAGTTGCCAACAACAATATGTCTCTGCTTAAGTCACTTATAATCATCTTGCTTACACACAATGTTCCAAGACAACATAATTACTTGTTTTGTAAGGCCGGAAATAATGTATTGTTTGTGTCCCTGTCTGTGGGTCATGTACTGTAAAATCATTAATTTTCATAGGGGATTAAATTTTGTGGATTTCGTGGTTCACCTTTAACCATGAAATCAAATCCCATCAAACAATAATTTTTACCTTGTATTTTTACCTGAAATGCAAATTCCACAAATTAAAATCCCGTCGAAATGGTCTTTTTTTACCAAAACCACAAAATTTTGGCCCATCAAAATCAAATGATTTCACAGTATTACTTTATTATCTAGGGTGCAGTAGGGAGGTATGCATATAATTTTTTTAAATACTTTTTTACAGAAGTAATAATGAATGACTTAAATTTCCATCCAATTATTTTCTTTCTCCATGAAATGTTTTAGGCTAGGGGCAATTTTGGTCGGTTGGAAAAGGGAAGGAGAAACAAACAATATTTTATTGCATGCCTCACTATAAGCATCCACAAACAAATCATAAATTAATTATATACATACCTGTGGTGTGGTTGGTGTAACTGGCTCCATTCCTTCCGATACGGTAGACGAGGTAGTAACAAAACTTGTATTATAAGCTGTCCAAGTTTAGGTGACCATTCTATAGATTTCTATTGAGGTCTGGAATCAATAAATAAGTGTGTATTTCTAGCAAGTCTCTTGCAGCAGACACTCAAAAATCCTTCTGTCATCAATGAATACTTGTCTCAAGATGTGTCTAAAAAATACCAGAATACCAAAATATGACTTAAAATACACAGAGATTTAAAAGTGTTTGACACCAATTATATTTTCTGCTCAGTTTCATTCCATTAAGAGAAAAAGGGAGACACGAGTGTAGGTTTCCTTATGTAGCCCAATGACCAGGGGAGTTAAAATGTCAAAGGGTGCTTGAGCGGCCTAACAGCTGAAAAGGGCCCTAGAAAATTTGTAACTTTTAAAACTTTTTAAACTTAATACGAACATACATGTGTTAAAAGAATGAATAAATTACTTTTCTATCGAAATTTTTTAAAATAGAAAAGTTTTCGATGTTGCTATCACTGATCAGTCCTAACGTCAGTTGCCCTTGTCAATTAAAAACTATTTGCATGTAAGTAATGCAGTGAGGCACAATCTCATTGGCTGACAGCAGATGCAAAGCAGAAGGGCACAGCAGGGCGAGTCAAAAGGGCAACAGGGCGCTGCGCCCTGCTAAAAACATCTAGCTCGGGTACCAATTCTTGATAGACAAGGCAAAGTGTTATTGGATATATCTGTTTTTTACCACAACAATATCAAAGACACCTCAATATTTCGTTTGGAAATGTTGTCTGTTGCTTGGCATGGTCACATCGCATAGTCGTGATGTTGTCGCAGTTATAGGGCAACACAAAATTAAAAACGGCTACATTATAAATGGCACGGTCAGGATTTTTTTGTTTGTTAGTCATGGTATTGGTAGCTACATGGGTGAAAGTTAGAAATTTTAAAAAACCTGAAATTCTCAAAAGTTGGCATCTGATATAGGGAAAATAAAGAAAAGCAGACATCTTCATTCAGAAACCTATAGTTCAGGCATATGCCTGAAACTTTCACCCATGTAGCTAGAACTATCGTAGACATTAAGTTAATGCCTCAACAAAGGTAGATAACTGCAATATGAGTGAACACTGGAGGCTGTGCATAGGTGAATTGCTATGATATCGAGCACTAAGAAACGGCTTGCTTCAAAAAGGCACTCTGTAGCGGATGAAGCGAAAATAAATACTAGCGACCGGCGCTCGTGGCTAGCAAACAGTTGCATAGCAAAGCACTACCGAGCGGAACCGAAGCAGTCCCTTGCATTAAAGTCCCTTGCATTAATTAGAAAGCGCTCGCCCAGTCCGTAGTTAAGTGTTAAGAAACAGATTGCCATCGGTGAACTTGTTCGCTGATAGCATAACCTTACTTAGACGTAGTAAAATGCTACCAAAAAATGGTCGATAGGTGGATAGAAACTTGGCTAAGCAACGGGCTCCTGAGGCTGAACCCTAGTCAAACAATCTCGACTTAGAGTATCCACTTCTAAGTCAAGACCCATTATGCGCTTTACTGATCAGTTTTTGAGTTTCATGAATTCTGTCTTTTACGCCAAATTAGAGCCATTTTCAGCATTGAACATGTAAAATATAATAAAAATAAACGAATGGCACAGAATACCTGTTAATATTGGTCCTTATAATCAATAAATCGATAAATAAATCAGCACGTGTAATTTCCGAAAATCCAATGTAAACATAACTGTGAGTATCCGGTACGCGTATACCGCCCGTATAGATGAGCGCAACACGTGTGTAATTCATATGCTAACGTTGTGTGAATTGCTAAGCGAGCAGTAAAATTCATTTAACTTATCGTATTCTGTTCATCAGTCATTAACTATCAGTTTACAAGAAAAATCAGCTCGATTTGTCAACAAATCTTCGTTAATTTTTCGTTTTTAGTTTCAACCGAGCGAGCTCAGTTTAATTGGTTTCACGCGTACCAGTGTACATCACTGTGAAAACCAAATGGTGCCGAAGATCTCCCAGCATCCTCCATTGTTCTAGAAACTCATTCCATCGAGTATTCTGATTGGTCGATAGGGGAATGCGATTTGCATATCAACAACAAATAGCTGTGTAGTGGAATTTAAAAGTGCGACATCGTCGTGTTAAAATTGTCGGACAAACGAACCGCTGAGTGTTTTATGGATGTTTTTGGTGCAGATAACGAAAAAAAGGGTTGATCTTCGTGGACATGCTATATATTCCATGGTATTTACAACTTTTCATTCACCTTTTCAAGTGCCGATAAAAATTTGATCGCAACCCCCCCCATAAATATGACACTTTAGTGCACATCTGCGATGGAGATAAAGGTCAGAAATTAAAAAATCTCCTAGCAGATTGCCCCACATCTAGCTGAACCCAGGATAAAACAAGAAGTCAAGAGACCTCTCATCATCATCTTCATTAATCGCATCCGTCAGTTTGAGTATTTTCGCGTTGTGTTAAAAGTTGTTCACACACAGCAGTCAGGCACTTCTATACTGGCAGGAGTCCTTTTTCCGGACACTTTTGGCATATTTTTAAACAATACTCGGAAAATATGTAAATCTAATTCTTGAAATTTCATCTGAACCAAGCTAGGTTCGTCTCTCAACTGTAGAGCTAATTTGTTTATTTCTAAAACGAAGTCAAGTGGGTTTTATGGGGCCTATAAAGGGGCTACTTTATCAACTATTTTTTAAGACTAACAGGTCCTTTAATTCGGACAGCGTGACTTTACGTTTTTAATATACAAATTTTAATTATACATATCGTTAAACGATAATTTTTAAGGGGAAGAACTCTTGCATTCAAAATACATAACTTGTAGGGGTTATCTCCCTTAAATCTTGTAAAACATTGATGTCAATTTTGTCACGGCAAAATCTGAATGCAAAATCTGAAACCAACGCTTTCCGTAGCGGGCATTTTGGATACAAATTGACGTTGGACAACGTTTTAAATCTCGGCAAGTATTTATTAAAGCGATATTTTCGTAGTTAAACTGATAACAAACAACTCGTCAGCTTACCTCTAAATTTAGCACAAGGGCCGTAGATTACATTTCAGGGCCGTTCAGTAATATTGCGCATGCGCAGTGAAGATATATTTACTTCCCCTCGCATGTAAACAAGCTTTGCGAGTGCAGACGAAAATAAATTCAGCTTTTCTTGTTAAATATTTAAGTTAAATCGTTGTAACTTCGCGGTATTGTCAAAAACCAAGCGTCTAAATGATTGACAACGGATGATTTAAATTATTGGCCGCAAGAAGCGTTTTTGAGACCGTCCGGATTTGAAGGACTGTCCGGATTTACGGTCGCTTGCCAGTATACAGTGTTTTTTAAAAGAAAGTATCAGCTTTTGTACAGTTAAAATCACCTTAAAAACGAAGCAGTTGGCTAGTACTGAAGTCCTGCCAAAGCTGTCTGAAAACCTGCCAACGTAACTTGGCTGACAGCGACCTGGGGGAGCCTGTTCCAGAGGACGATACTTGCTGGAAACAAGCTGTGCTGGTATGATGATTTGGCAGTTGAGAGCTGTGTAAGCTGTAGGTGGTTAATGTTATACCTGGTAGACCTGGATGGCCGTAGAGGCGGGTCAGGTGTGACATCGACCAGTCCATGTTGTATCTTGTAGAGCATGGACAGTCTTGCATGATCTCTGCGTCTTTGTAGGGTGTCCCACTTTAGGTCTGCGATCATATCAGAAACACTGCTTGTTCTTCTGAAGACACGCTTGGCAGCTCCTCTGAACCATCTCTCAGTAAACATGTTTCACGCACAAGGAATGAGTACACATTTTAAAAAAAATCGCTGAAACACATGCTTAAATTGAGGACTAATGAAGTTGTGGATCTGTCTATCTCAGAGACTACAGAGTCAGAAACGCTGTGACTGTGCCAGTGGCAGTGGCACTGCCACTGGATTCCAAAATTGGCACTTTCCAGTGTTCGTGGAAGAAATAAAAACAATGCAACTGATTGCCGTTGGACGAATTCATAAGATCGGCAACAATGTTACAAAAAGAATAATTTAATATTCAACGTACCTTCAATCTAAACAAACTTATCAATGTTGCAATGTTTGTCCTTCTAACGTCGCCATTTTTGAAAAATTTAATTATCTCCCTTGTCATTAGGTGTCAGGACGCTAAATATATATGCCAAGGTCAGACACATATAAATATATTATAATACGGGAGATAAGTCAATTAATTTCATGATTTTTTTACCTGTCGTAGTTATCTCCCCTGACTATTCCCACAGGAAGGATACATTCATATTCAATCTAATATTTAAACAGTAAGAAGGGATAGGATGCTAGGGTCAATATAAATGAGTGATAAGCATGACGGTTTTATCAGAAATTGATTAGGCCTATCCTACTAAATGATAGTAAACATATTATATTTTTCTTATAATTTTTTTATAATACAATTGTTATATTCTTCTAGCCACTGCCCATATTGAAGAGCTCCTGTTCTAGCTGAACAAATTTATAAAAAAATTATTTTGCACTTTGTGAACTTTAATTTGGCACGGGAATGTAGAAGGTCTACATGTTCTTGATATTATCACACAAGCATGTGGTAGTATCACATGTGTGCACGTGACTCGTGCGCACCGTTGAAGATACATAGAATATTTCGAATTCTTTTATCCATTTTATTCCACCGTACAATATTGACATATGATCATCAATGTGTCTGTTCTTAATCGTGTGCGGGAAATCTTTGCAAACATGAATAAATTGATGCTAATAGATTGTTCGAAAACGCATTTCTGAATAATCACAAATGCCCATCCAGTCTTCCGTAGTTATTTTAACATGTTTAAAATGTTGTAACATCGATCTCAGACAAAATTTTCCCTAACATGTTGACGACTTATTTTACAAAGTGGCTGTCCATAGCAATGTTGACAAATTTAACCAAGTGATTTCTCTTGTACCGTTTCAGAGATATTCACAACTATGGATCAGTGTATCAGTTTTGGGAGTTTACAAGAATTTACTCGAGGTTAAGACGCATTCTATTACATTTTTTGCACTTTTTTTTACAGAGTACAACATTGGTATACAATAAAACCTGTTAGTGATCTCATAGATTAAGCAGCGACCTGTCTTCAGCAGCCAGTATCATCAGGTGCTGATTGCCAACATGCCACTAGCATACTAGTTTAATACTAATTACCATGTTACTCGTATAATCTGTTCCAGTTTCGTTTCACTGCCGAGTGCTTCTTGTACCTGGCTTGGGCGATACGTTAGTTAGTACCCAATTGGACTTTCCCAATAAAGGAAAGGATAATCACTCATAATATGATATTAACATTCATGTATGTAGGTAGTGTAGGTCAGAATATGACATTTCGTGTACTGTACTACATACAGGGTCAATCATATGAAAAGTGACACACAGCGAGTTATTGGTCAGTAGCTAGATTTTATTGTTCATTCAGCCAATAGATTACTGGATCGTGACTTGCATATAGGGCCTAAAATAAAATATTGTTTGTTTCCCCACCCCCTACCTACCCGATTAAAAAGTGCCCTACCCAAAATATTTTATTGCCCATATTGATATAATATTTTTTTATTAAAAAGTGGAAGTAAAAATTATATTTTTTGTTTGCTGGCTTCTTTCTTACATGTACCAAATTAAATTTTAGTTGGTTTTCACCTTAGAGTTAGTTCTTAATTTCATTATTTGTATGTCTAGACCATTAACTATCATACTGAAACAATTCCGAATTTTTTTTACCCTACCTACCTACCCATTCTAAATCTGCTTGGATCGGGATGGAAAACCAAGAATATTTTAAGTTCGGCCTAGATGGTTTCGCCATATTGAACTTTGTCTACTATCATAAATTACCATTTGGGTGTTGCTTAATGCCTATATACACCACAGCATTGCCAATAACTATTTGATATGTTTATTCCTTGGCAAAACTTACATTGACCTGATTTCTTTCTACAATCAAAATAAAAGGAACTGGAGGGATTCCGTGCTTAATTACAACATGAGCATTTGTAAAATACGATCTCATACCAGCTTGTCACTCATTGCAGGAACACGTTCCATAATGTTTTCAACAATTGGTGAAATGTCCCGACTTGCGATCCATAATGTTTTCAGCAATTCAGAATTGGTAAAAGGTCATGTCCCAACCCGCGTTCCATAGTGTTTTGAACTCATTATGAAGGTTGAAATTTGACCACATGCAGTTATGCAATTACAGTATGGATCATTAAACAAAGAGAAATGAATAGGGTAATCTCTTGTGAATAAAATTGATACTTGATTTAATTTAACTGTACTTGATAAAAGACACTATAATACCCTATACGTTTGTGTTATACTGGTTAAAATGGTCATTTACTCGCAGAAGGGATCGTTTTAGGGAAAGTGATATATGATATAACGGTTTGACGATCAACATTATCATACAAACCTCAAACATCATTATACTGAAGGCATAAATGTCACTTAACCATTCATGATACCATAGATCTCTAACTTGAAGTTCATGCTTAGTTTTAGGGAATTAATGGAAAAATGATAAACAGCCGATTGAGTCATTCAACAACTTTATTGCATTATCACAAATAAAACATGATATCTTTTACAGTTAATATACAAATATGAAACCCACTCCACTCCCTTATACACAAGTTGTGCTATTACCAGAGAAAGGCAAGTTGCGCACACATAAACGATCACACTATTCAATGATGCCAAATACTAGTATTTTTCTTTTCTGCATGTAATCTCCCATTACATGATCCTGGCTGAAAGACGACCATGATTGTGAATATCAATTATCTATGAATGTCACAGCTATGAATGTCAAGTTAGCACTTAAATGTACAAGTCGCTGGCTTAGACTTCAAGAAGGTCGTAACTACAAAATAAATATTTTGAGAAACAAGATAAACTGTCTGAAAATCACTCTTTACTTATGGTAAAACAAGCTTTTGCAACTTTAGTTTGGTCAACATGACAAGTTCCAATTTTCATGAAGAAAACTTAGTCTTATAAGGCACTTACGACCTTCTCATTCTAAGACAGCGAAGTAAGTATATTTTGTTTTTAGATATTAAAGGTATTGCGCATTTTTGCAGCAAAATAAGATATTTAAGTAACAAATCGGACAGGGAAGATGACACCCAACAGAAAAACAGAGTTCGTGAGGTACAAAAAGAACATACACAAGAAAGACAAATGACATGCAACAAGTACAATAAATAAATGAATAACAAAAATAACCCAGCCAGACAAACCAAGAGTGACACGAAAAAACTAAGCCAGACAAATCCGGAGTGACAAAACAACTTATATTAGCCAGACGATCCCGGAGTAAGAGCCGATAGACAACAACGAATCAGAATGATCACAAGGACAGCAAAATAACAGAACCTGACAAAAATATCGCACAAGTCATTCCTAAACAAGATAACTGAATACGAATAGCTGACACTGGAATTGACTCGGTCACAATACAATGGCTTATAAATACAAACATAGTGAAATACAGCATAAAGGTGCATTTATTATTTGCTTTGAATGGATTACGGTGATTTTCATTGAAAATAACAATGACAATAACAATGAAAATACCATTTTGATAATTTCACAGTCTTGGTAGCTGGTAGAGCGCAGAAACGTAATAGAGCCTTGGTTTTATTAATACGTTCCATTTCAATGTCTGGTATATGTGAAACAATCGGTATGTGAAATATATTAGCAAGGAAGGAGACACATTAACGTTATCATTACGTCATCATTTTCCCAGTTTCGTCCTGAAATAAGAGAAAATTCTGACAAAAAAACACATCATACTAATCAAACTAACAGACGATTGTATACAAATTCACCAATTCTTTGTTACAATAAATACATTTTATGTCGCTAGTATATAACGTTGGTTTTTTTGTTGTATATTTATGCTCCGTTTATTCTGAAATCCTTTCCTATTTTATTGGATGACTTTTGGTAATTAGAAAACTGACACAGCTAGTCCATTTAAAGAACAGACTCAAATGATTACATCAGCATACTAGACCGTGTATTTAAAATCCACTTTTACGTTGCAATTAAAAACCAACTGCTTCATAAGTTTTACAAGGACCATTTTCGAAGTCGTCAGCAGTGTGATTAAGAAATATTAATTTCTTAATTAAATTCGACGCGTTTAACCTTCAATTTCAACTTCAACCATATGTAAAACTTACCCTATTGTTGTTCATTACCTTCGATACCACTACTGTAGATTTACATTGACTAGACAATCACAATATCTCTCCTTGAAATATAAAACACAAGAAACGTTGGTAAGTACATTCAATGTACAAAACAAATTGATGATTTAAAAATAACGAAATGACATAGAATCAACTTACAATGTATATGCATAGTTAATTGTTTTTACATTAACGGACGAAATGGTTCCCTATTTTATTTTGAATGGGTGCGAGAACTTATAAACATGATTTTAGCAATACTAGAAACCAAGAAGGTGGTAGATTGGCAAAAAACATCCGGAGCCCCTCCTCCCAAGAAAACCCTTTCTGGAAATGCATTGACTTGATCCATCAGTATAGAAGAAAGAGATGAAGAACTAACATGGAGAAGAACGATGAAAAAGACCCATCACCATGCCATGGAAAGAAGTAAAGACGACAACACAAGCCAAGCCAAAATTACGAAGAGTAGTGGAAGCCCAATGATTCAGCATTAGTGCAAAGAGGACTTTGTAGGAAATCACATATAAAGAAGTATGACTATTCTGTTAAATTATGAAGAGTATGGCTCCAACTTCTTAAGAATAAGACAATGTTTAAAGTTTTTTAACACAGGTCCAATATAAAAGAAACATGACATGATCCGCAATTTTAACTTACATCTGCACCTTGAACTGCGACTGAACATTTCCTTTTTTCAACCTGAAAATAAAATGAATGACAATGGTTAACCAATGAGCAGTAATTGCTAAATAGTCAATAATATCACAATTTCCCCCGATTTAGACAATTATCTTTTAGCCAATCATCTGCGAGCATAGATTTTGCTCCAACCCCCCTACGATGATTGTTTATTCTATGAAAATATGCCAAAATTCCACCAAGCAAGCATACATTTCCAATAACCTACGCTTCGGTACATAACATACATAGTCGGTCACATACTAGTTAACAATATCATTATTTTGAAGTAAATGTTGTATATGAAAATAACCATAAGAATAATAGCTACTTTATAATCACAGGTAACTGTATCACTGATCATGCAAAAAACGAAAGCAAATTTATTTCTAAAATATTTTTTTTCGTTTTAATCAATATCAATGGTACAATTGCCTGTGCTAACAATAACAAATTAAGTCCAGTAAGCTTGCGGATTTTAATGAATTAGATGAGAACCATCTGTATAAATACTGAGAAAAATTGCTCTTACAAAGCTTGAGATGCAACCGATGCCACCGTACCCTTCACATACGCAAACAGGTTTCCATAATGGCATTTCTAAGCTTTCATGAACATCCTCTCCATAGCAACGATATGACCCTCCATCACATAGTCCCTTTCCGTTCATAATGTCAGCAAACTGATGACCTGTGAATATATACATAACGTGTTATATATATAGCTTTTGGATACTAGTATATTATTTCAAAATGTTCAGAGTTTCCAGAATAATAAGGTTTTTCGACTCCAAGAAACTACATGAATTAGGGTTGCACAAATAACGTGCTGTGTTCGCGTACTTGAAGAACATTGCGTCATTCAGATATGTCAGTGGTATCGTATGATTATTAGTATATGTGCATGCGCATATACTTGAAGAACATGGCGTCATTCAGACTGATACACTGTAACAGCATCGTATAATTACAAGAAACGCACGTGTGTCCGATGACAGTAGATCCGAATTTACACAGCCATCCTATTGATAGTGGTCATTCTTTCCATATCTGGTGTTTGCAGAAAGGCAAATAGGATACGGATGGATAACCATTTACCATTTATTTATAGCAAATCGGCATATAAATATACCTTAAGCCATTTACAACGAAAAAAAAAAAAAAAAAAAAACAATGTAGAAAATGTAGACAAAAAGTGTGCCACTCAATACAGACTTATTGGTACGTATAACTTATTTGAAAAGAACAAATACATACATATCTTTGCAAAATGTCTGCGGATACGATTGATATGAAAACAGTCAACATCACCTCTGGGGTCATTCACCAAGTCTTCCACCGGATAACATATACCTTTACACATAAAACAGCCTGAATGAAATATTCATAAAAAACTAAACCGAATGACAATATTTTATCACACGTTTAACGCTTAATACATAACTATTTGTTTTGTTTCTAAACGCTCACCGAAAACTAGCTATAAAATAACTTATAATATATAATTACAACTAATGTTTTCTAAATGCTCATGATTGTGTACATACATTTCCCGTTTCACCTCTATGCAAATGATATTTCGGACGAGTTTTGGGAAATTTATACATTGTCTATTTTTGGGGATTAAAACCTTTTTATTCCACAGAGGACATTTACGGTGAATAAAATGACTGTTAGTCATAAAGCAGGGGATTGTTTCATTGAAAATTTGACTTGAAATATATTTCCAACTACATTTTGTACATTAGTATCACCAAGGCTAAATTAATGAAAATAATTTTTTATAAACTCGAGGAATACCTTTCTTGTTTAACATTTGTACTGCAGAATCTGGATCCCTTGCTGAAATAGATAATATACGTAAAGAAGCCTGGACATGTACGAGTATAAGGTAAACGGGTGGGATTTGAATGTACAGTTGAAATATCAGGTATTTCAGGGCCGAGACCTTATTTGATAATAGCCGTTTCAAGTTTTTTGTTTTGTTTTTGCGAAGAAATCATATCTCTTGATATTTATAGATTGTCAAAATTGTATTTACTTATTTAATAATAAGGCTTTAAATAAATTACAAGCCTCCTTATTGAATTGCAGCTGATTATTATCGGTGGAAAATTGCAGTCCATAAGCTTATAGTTTTACTTTTATTTTAGTACGCTCGAGTTGGTGTCGTGACCAGGATCAAACTTGAGGGTTTTGAATTACAATGTATACTCATCAAAAGCTCACACATATGAATCGTACATTTTATGTTTGCCTGTTACGTGTGTAGCAACACTTCACTATGGTTTCAAGTTGTTGGTCCATTTACAGTATCAAACTTGTAAATGTTTACAAATACTTAAAATACATGCTTTGGATTAAAAAAAACCACAGTATTAAGTAATTAATTTGACGGTATCGGATGGTAACCATTTGCGAAACCATAACGCCTCTATATTAAAGATCAGGCCAATGGCTACATGTTTCAATATTTCTGTACCAATACTTGCATCGCTGCTAACAAGTATTAAACTGGTATACTTACGTTCAACAAATTCAGTGATTACACCACCACAAGTCTCTTGATCTATGATCCTTTCAACTGAAATATCAATTAGTACATACACTGGATAAAAGTGGTTCGACAAGACTAAACAACACTTTACTCTATATAGATGTAAGGGAAACAATTCAATGACAAAACTAGAAATGCCCAACTAATTATTGTGTCCAATATTTTAAACATTTGTCAAGTCAAATGCAATCCTTCAATGGCTACTGCACACTTCACAACAATATCTGATCATACATGAAAAACACAACTTTAATCAGATTCTTACTGCACTGACGCCGACATCGAGCAGTGAAAGTTCGCAAAATGCAAAAAATCCAACTCGTTTACGCCCGTAGGTATAAGGTTTTGCGCATAAATCTCACGATAATCGGACCTTTCACGGTCTACATATAACATACTTTAATAAATTACAATTTTATCTCCGGTATTTTTAAATCTAACAATCTGAAAAATTGAGACCACTTTTTGTTAAAAATGTCATTTGGAGAAAACTAGTCAGAAATGTTTGTGATGTTTTAAATAATTATGCTCGGAATTAATATGCTTTAATAATTATTAAAATTGCCATTTTCTTGGTGTTTTTTTTTCTCAACGATTCTAGCCAATAGATATATGTTTTATTGAATCATTACATGTTTCATTTGACTCAGACATTGTGTCGATTATGTGAACAATACCGTAGTTCTATCCTCTGCTAGGTTTGGTATTTTCAATAATTCGCTGGCTAAGAATGAGAAGGTCGTAATTACTACTTATTAGCTTATAAGACTGATTGATATTTGAAATATGCTTCTTATGAGTCACTTTGGTGAAAATCGAAACTTGTCATGTTGACCAAATTGAAGTTGTCGAAGTTTGTTTTTTCCATAAGTGAAGGATAAATTTCAGACAGTTTTTCTTGTTTTCTCAAAATATCGATTTTGAACTTAAAACAATCTCATTCTAAGCCAATGAATTAAATTAGTCATTCAAACTTTGTTATGAAATTGTAAGTCATTCAAAACTTGCTGACTTTGAATACTGGGTTAGATTGGGCTTGTTGTTTGAAGACACACGTTCAATAATTATCTAGATTGCTGTAATAGTATTGGTTGACTGGGGAAGGTTTGACGTAACGAAATGTTAACCAAATGCATGTACATTACACGAAAATAAGTAAGTAAGTAAGTAAGTAAATTGTTTATTATCTTGACTTGTGAATACGTATTTGCAAACAAACATATTTATAATGAATAAATTAAGGGGCACTGGCACAATAGGTCTACAAGTAACCTTAACATAGGCGAGTTATTAAGTTCCGAGTAAAACAAATAAATTATGATAAACAATTCTAATTTTTATTAAGAATATGTACTTACCAAAATTAGTTATCTCATTCTCATATTCAGCGTTAACCTCATCAGCGTCAGCGATTGAGATTTGTGGTAGCCAGGAACCGCTGATGATCGGGAGAGACACTACGACCATGGAAACCAGATGTAAGTCAAACAATAACATACTTTCTTTTTGGTTGATATCAGCTTCTGTAAAAATTAATAGGTGTATGATATTTAAAAGTATATGTTACAACAGTAAACAGTTTTACACAGATTAACATACTGTCTCGTGTGCATTGCATGTATAGCCATTGTAAACATATTCCATTCAAGAGGATTGAGCTCCTTAGGACATATCGCTGGTTTAGAATGCGAAAGTCGTTAGTACTACTTACGACCTTATACGAATCGTACACATTTTCAATATATATTACAATGTTTTTCTTATGGGCCTATTTGTATGACAATCGGAACCTGTCATGGTGACCAAACTTAAGCCCAAACAGAAAGTATATAAGTAAGGAGTAGTTTTCAGACAGTATTTTCTTGTTTTCTCAAAATATCAATTTTATACTTATGACCTTCTCATCCTTAGTCAGCGATATAGAACTGCACTATGTTCATGTAAAGAGTTTTGTTTTTGTCACATAATTTCTTAAATAATTCGATATATATATGTATTATAAATATCTGAAGAACAAATCATGTTGAAGGAGAAATATTAAACAGTCTATTGTACATATTTATACCCATCTGATTGCTGAGATATAACGACCGAATACAACTTCAATAATCATGTATGTGAGTTGAGACTCGTGCATAATATAAAATATCATAATGCGTGATTTGGACCGTGTGAACTATCATTGCAAGTTAACATTTATATACTATTTTTTGTGCGCATATGTCCTAGGAAGCTCATTCCTCTTTCAAAAATGGAATAAGTGTCCAAAGTGTAGATAAGGTGTAAGGGGTAAAGCATTTTATTTGTTTCCTCTCGGTCATGTGACAAAGTATCTTTCCTTAATATTGCTTTATGAAAATCCACTTTTCCCAAACATATCATGCACAAACTTTTCGTTTTTTTTAAAAATACTGTTGTTAGATCAGCCAATATAGAGTCAATGACTGTTTATTTATCCGTCAATATGAGATTATAAACGACATTCTACGTTATAAAATTGATTAAATCGAGACAAAAAGCGATGACTTTTAAAAAACGAAGTGTACGTTTAGCTATGGCATCTATTTGATTTTCATTGAATGTATGTATATAATAAACAACACATTATTTTTATAGTCTTTGTCAGGACAAACTTTTGCCGGAAATGAAAAGGTATTAGTTGTTTTTCTTATTTGCTGTGGCATGCCTTTCTTTTAGCCCACTTTGCGGAACAAGCTAGTAATTTCCTAACTCACCAGGTCAACACGCCTGAGCCCCCTAACATACACGGAAAATGAATATCTAAGCATAGGAAAAGGTAAAATCAAGCTTACTAACACCATAGGTATTTGGAATCAACCCGCCGTTAACTCGCTGGCTTAAAATTAAATGGTCGTACATTATAAGACTGATACATATTTGAATCTCATGAGCCTAATATATTTTCACGAAAATCGAAACTTGTCATATTGACCAAACTGAAATTGAAAAGCTTGTTTTCCATACAGTAATTTTCAGACAGTTTTTCTTGTTTTCTCAAAATATCGATTTTGTACTCACGACCTTCTCATTCTTAGCCAGCGAATTTTAAAATGATTTGTCTTATAAAGTAATAGCGCTGGGTACTAAAAATACTAGTATTGATATTTCAAAAATAAGAAAAAGTCTCACCTTTACTGAGCTTTAAATCACTTTTCGTTGTTGAGAGTCGCAGTCCACAGATCGAGGCAATGAGTCCTGTGTCCTTTATATCTGTGAGTAAACAACTGTGTTTGCGTATCAGTTGACACTTGATTTCACATGGGTATTAATTGATTACTACGTGCTCATAGTAAAAAGTGATAAATAATTTATAACAGTGGGATGGAAACGAAAACGTAATTTAATAATAACCCCTTTGGGATTCAATCTGTCCATTCCCCGTTTTTGTTAGGATGTCATGTTACAGTTTGAATATTAAATACAATGTAATTTGTCAGCGATACTCCAGTAATAAAATACCCATCGATTAAATAAATATGATTAGTCATTTGATTGATATAAAATGGCTACACATGAGTTGAAATCACAGATCATTTTATCAGAAAATTTTACTGTTGCATAACGTGTGAATAAGTTATGAGCGAAATGCGTGTGAAAACGTTGTAAATACAACCAATTTGTATACATATTTCTATTGTAGGATCTATTATGTTAAACTTGTTTTGTATATTTACCTTCTGTACAAGTTCATGTTGGCATTGTAATCCCCCAATTAAATTCATTTAGTGAGACTTGTCTTATTGCCTTTAAACAAAGGTATGGGAAAATCAGACAGGGAAGGTAGCACTCAACCTCACCAGCCGAGCACAGAAATCAGAAACACCACAACAGAACTAGCCTGAGCACTGCCCACACATAAGCCACACATAAACGTATTGCCTTTCAAGACTGGTGAGTTCAAGACAGCAAAAGTTTTAGTGTTCAAACATGACCTTTCTCTCAAATCTAGACTCTAGACTTGGAGTGAAATCTCAACTTGATACAGATAGTCTGTATACATATCGATGGCTTAGAATGAGAAGGTCGTAACTACTACTTACGACCTTTTAAGACTCATACATATTTGAAATCTGCTTCACAAGGCGCTTCTTATGAGACAATTTTCATGAAAATCTCAAATTGGCATGTTGACCAAAATGAAGTTTTAAAAACTTGTTTTCCCGTAGGTAAAGAGTAAATTACAGACAGTTTTCTCTTGTTTTCTCAATATATCGATATTGTAGTTACGACCTTCTCATTCTAACCCAGCGATATGCTTTCGGTAGATACGCTTTAAGTTGTTGATGAATAGTTCAATGTATCGTCGAATACACGCCACTCAACTATTATATTGCTGGCTTAGAAAGAGAAGGTCGTAAGAACAAAATCAATACTTTGAGAAAACAAGAAAACACTGTCCGAAAATATTCTTTACTTATGGTAAAACAAACTGTTTCAATGTCAATTTGGTCAACATGACCAGTTAAGATTATCATGAAAATAGGCTCATAAGAAGCGCCTTGTGATGTTGATGAAAATATGTATCAGTCTTATTAATTCGTAAGTACTAGCGACTATCTCATTCCAACCCAGCGATATGTTTCACGTACCATATAATAACGTGATATTCCAGTATTGTACATACTATGTTTTCTCTAGTATGAGCTTCTCGTTGTTTGATGGATATGCTAGTATTCGTTGTTGTATATCAATGCATCGCCAGATGAAAATAACACACGAATTGAATAATTCATTTACTCTTACTCTTGTACCTTTACGTTGTTAAACAAACCAGACAGTAGTCAACACTGTAACGTTAAGGATGATTGTGTACTAGAGTCTAGTTACTAGGGTGACACGGTAGTCGAGCGGATAGCCCGCTTGACTGCTGATCGAGAGGTCCCTGGTTCCTTCATCGACCAGGGCACTTGGTCATTTTTGCAAGGTTTTTCAGTGTTTCTCACCCAACTAAAGAAGAACTGGTTGGCAATCCAGAGGTAGTCTAGCGTGTATCGTTGCTGTACATCGGGCACGTTAAAGAACCAAGGTATCTCTTCAGAACGAGCAAGGGCAACGCGCCTGGATATGTTGTGTCTCTCAGTGATTCTGTTCCTTCAGCAAAACACAGGACCACATTGGAAAAAAGTGCTGGCACTTTTATTTGTTATCCTTGACCGAAAGGTATGAATACCTACAGAGTCAGATTGCCTATAATTGTATAGTTAATTTATTAACATATTTTTGGGACTGTTCTTGTGGTGTGTAGGCGTACTTGTGGTTAGTTATTGACTTTTGCTTGCAGTCTTTCAGGGTGTGAAGATACGTTT
The DNA here is from genome assembly GCA_963678985.1 of Spisula subtruncata. NCBI lineage: Eukaryota > Metazoa > Mollusca > Bivalvia > Venerida > Mactridae > Spisula > Spisula subtruncata. Next base: position 28,017,165 of record OY787672.1, read on the forward strand.
TTTGTTACATTACAGATAATAAATCGGTGCCCTTTTTGTTCGATTGTGTATATCTTTTCGTTGTTGTCTCAATGTTTCTTTAATTTTTCTTCCGTTACCTGTCGCTGTCCTCGTAGTTTTCTGTCGTGTGTTCGCCTTTATAAAAGTGATGTTTAGTATAATTACATGTACACTGTGATTGTAATGTTACCTTGCTTCGGTTTGAGGTGGATTTAGAATAGGATTGACATTTAAATGTACTTTCGTTTTATGTTATGTGTGTTTGTTATGTTTCGTATGTTTTCAGAGTTGTCCACTGTCCACATAGAACTAAAACAGTATCCGGTAAATGTAATGTTTTTCATATTCAGTTTCTTTCGATCACTTGGGTTCACCGTTGTTTTGTTATTTTGTTGTGAAATTGGGCCATCCAGCAATTTTGCGGCGGGGACTTAGACTTTTAATCATGTCCTTGGGTTGTGTGTGATGTGATGTTACTGTTTTCTGTGATCGGCTGGTTAAGTTGAGTGCTGCGTTCCCTGTCCGATTTCCTCTTTTCTTTTTATGTGTTGAACATTGTGATTGGTGGTTGTGATCGATGTAAATTATCGTCTTGGAACTTTTCTGATACCGTACAACTCCTCACAAGCGCTCAGCAAAACAGCTTTAGCAATGCCATTGTGACGACACGGACTTGACATTACCGATCTGGGGTATACTTAATCGACAATAATTTGTCACTCTCTCACCCTCACTCGCAAAATATTTTGCAAAAACCAACAACAACAAAAAACCCCAATGATGTAATTAATTTTTTTTGACAGAAAAGCAAATTTTGTACGTAAAATATCACAATACATTGAGGCAAAGTATGACATATATAAATATAATTGGTTAATAAATATCCATATGATACACGAATAATGCACGAATGGTGAAATGCAAGCTATAATAATATATTCTCTGATATAAAAGTCAATTTTAGAAAATAGTACAGTGTCATATCAGAATAATTTCAAATGGTTTATTGATAAAAAACAACTCAGCAATAATATCATGTCCGTTGTTAATTTAATTCCATCTCCTAGCAATCCAAAGAGAAGATCACAAATATCCAAGGGTCCAACTTATGGAATTAGAAACAAACACATTTACGTCATCCTGAAACAAGACACAATAATGACATAAAATAACTACATCTAACATAAATCTAAACAAACGAATGGATGTGCATACTATTTACTAGTATAATCATAAATAGTATAATCTGATAATTCGGGCATTTAATTAATGGCATCAGTTAGTTCGCTTGCTTAGAATGATAAGGTCGTAAGTGGTAAGACGATCGTACGTATTGCTTATAAGGCAGATGCATAGTTACAATCAGCATCACAAGGTGCGTTTTTATAAGCCTATTTTCAAGAAAATAAAACTTATTTAACCAGTCATTTAAAGAGTCATTCTTGGACATTATTTTCTTTTTTTCTCTCAAAATATCTCGTATTTACGACATTTCCGTTATAAGACAGCGAGTTGTATCTGAATGCCTAGCACCAATAACCCAGTCAGCGTATCAAAACTTAATACGACACCATTGCATTTTATGCTTCCGTAGTTTACAGTCAAAATTCCCAATTTCCGATACGTCACTTCCATCAATACACGTGCATCAAACACTAAATGATATCACATGGCCAAGGTATAGTTCCAATATTGGAGCTCACTGGGTCCGTTTAAGAAGACAGTAAACGTAGTTTTGCTTACAAAAAAGGAAAATTGGTGCCACATTCTTCATATCTTCCAAAGATTGATATGATACTAGACAAATGTGCTTAGCAATGCCTTACATAGGACTAAAATTAGACCTGCTTCAAGCTAAACCTAGAAGGAACATGGTCTACGGAAATGTGATATCCATAAAAAGTTGTTGTCTGTGTCAAATGCTTTATTACTATGTATGATATTTTTAAGTATTTAGCGGTTTCGGAAATATATTTTTTTATCAAAATTGCCACCGATTCACTAAGTCACATATCTTTATAAAACAATACTGTTACACAAATGGCTAAAACAAATTTATATATCTGTAATTGTTACCTACCATAGTACATTAAATTACTTGCGATACCATGACTGAAGACTTACTTTGACCAGACAATCACATTCGTTCTCCTTAAAATATAAAAATAAATGAATACATTCAATGTTAAGACATTATGCGTATGTTTCAACTTGATAATATAAAATAAAATGATTCTGAAGAAGGCCTCGACCGAAACGTAAATATAATAATAATTCTACAAAATACGTGTTGTTGTTGAACAAATTCCCAATTATCATATGAAAGTTGTAATATGCAATTTGTTTGTTCACATGTGCCAATCGCCTACTTAAATATACCATATTAAACTTAGGAATGTCGGGTTATCTTAATCTAATATGTTATCTATTTGAAGAAGGTTTTAAACAAAATAAAACGGTTATGCTAATTAATGATGATCATTTGAGGTTTATGGAGGTTGTACACATAGAGGACGATGCTGTTATATTAAACTTATAACTTACATGTACATCTTGAACTGCAATAGAACATTTCCTTTGTTGAACCTGCAATAAATATATCAACAATAATGAAGATGTAAGCACCAAACGCAGTCGTTTGTCTAATAGAAAATTTACACAGTGAAGTTCACCGCGCTCCAAATCTTTATTAGCTTCTAAAATAAATAACTAGTACTTTTCAAAAAAGATTTAATAGTAGAGTGACATTGTACTAGGTGAGATTTAAAGAGTACTTCAGTCAACTCAACAAAAGTATATGAGGACATCGGACGGGGAAGGCAGCACTCAACTTAACCCGCCGAGCACAGAATAAAGTAACAACACAACATAACACAATTACACGGAGCAGTGCCTACACATTACCTTGCGGCAAAATAACCAAGACCCGCTCTAAAAAAAACACACAGAAAACGCCTGTTCAAATAGCCAGCATAAATGTAACAACATATGGATGTAAATAAACAAGGGGAAATTTTACTTACGAATCTTGACATACAATTTGGACCGTAAAATCCTGCATCACACACACATAAAGGTTTCCACTTTGGCATCTTTAAACTTTCATGAACATCATCTCCATAGCAACGATAGGACCCTCCATCACATTGCCTCTTCGCGTTCATGAAGTCGGCAAACTGGTGACCTGGAAATGTGTTGATATAAAATCTTTACAATGTCGATCGTTTAAATCAATTTAAAAAAGGCAACATAATCCGATATTGTTAATCGTCCGTTTGTTTCCATGTCGGAGAAGCATTGTACTTAAAGACTTTGTCTAGGCTATGTACAGACAAGACCATTAAATGTATTATTAATAGTTAAACTAGTATAATGCTACACCCACAAATAAATGTATTATTGATATAGACTAAAACGATAATCCCGAGTATCAGTTGTTTTTATCAAAAGCAGAAAATCGTAACAATCCTTAGAAAAAAGCAAGTAGCTTTAAAAAAAAACTCTACATACACATTGTTATATATTTTCTTTCGATACGGCGGCTATTGAAACATTCCACCACATCACTTCTGACAAGGTTCACCCAATCATCTTCCCGGTAACATTCACCATTGCACATGAAACAGTCTAAAAGATTAACAAGTAAACTAGAACCTAGATCGCCAACGTTTCTCAAAATGGTTAGTTGTTGTTTGGCGGTTTAAACCGTTGTTTGATTCTGTATTTTAACTTCAGAACCATGTCGACATCGAAGTGCGAAAGGCTCGCATCTCTTCTGGACGTACATGCCAATGGGTAGATTATGTCGATCTCTCAGCAGTTTTGGTAGACGTTGATTCAAAAACACATTTATTCCGATAGAAAATTAGATTTGCAAAGAAATAACATCTTAGAGAAATTAACCTTTTACGTCTACGCATCACATTCTTTAATGATAATGCCCAAATAAATTTCAAAATATCATATATGACGAACTAATATTCTGAACAAATTTAATATACTAGCCATGTTTAACTGTTGACGCATAATTATCTAAAAATAATAAGTCGGTTACCATTCATGACAAATATACGAGCAAAATAACTACATTTGTGTCTTACCTTCCCTGTTTGACATCGGTCCAGGCTCCCTTGCTGAAATAAAAGGTAAACATATCAACATGTACTTTTATAGGAATGATGATACCGAGGGTCATTCCACACAAATTCAGCTTCGATAATGACGTTATACGTTATATATCAACCTCGATAGCCCAGTAGAAGAAGGTCAGAGTATCGTGTCCAATGCAGAGACACTCGTACACAAGTGTTATAGTGCGTTAGCGACTAAGCTGGACCCCCATAAACATTAAATATATTAAAAAGTACAATGCCGATTAGAACAAAAATTGGTATGTCTTCGTAAAACACCCTTACCAACTCTCATAAAATAAAACGGAATTTTCGGTTCACAGAAAAGTGTACTTAGCATAGACGCCTAATGCAAAATTTTGAGTCTAAAACAGGGTAAATACGTATGGGTATTGGAAGTGACCGGAACAGCAAAGGTCAACAATTTGGTTCAGTATAACTGTACATTTAGTCACAAACCAGTGATTGTTGAAAATATATAATGAGGCCAATACACGAACGTTTATCTTAGTTTGTATAACAGAAGCAACTTCGTAGCAATATTTGCAAGAAAATTAATGTATTTTTTGTTTGTATAAATGATCCTTCCAATCAGAAGATTGGCCTCAAATATATAAACATTGATGATCGGACTAATGTAAGTCAAAGTTATAAAATTATACCGTTATAGTTGTTACATAATACAATAGCATAATCTTAGCTAGCTGATCGTAATAGCTTATTTTACTCCCTGTCTATTTTTTGCTTAAAACTGAAATTTAAACACAAAGGTAATTAAGTTAACTATGCCAAATTTCAATAAAATTGCATAATAACTTTTTAAGATATTTAAGGTTTATGGGGGTCCAGCTTAGTCGCTAACGCACTATACATTGGAAAACGATATACTAAAACAGTCAAATGGAAGATTGGACAAAATTGTCAAACTGTATTGCCTCTATAAATAAAGTCTCAACGTTTTTTTTATAAATATTATGATTGTAACAAGTTTGCAACTGAAAATTAAAAATGGTATCATGTATTTTTTCTAGTTTCTAACAGGTATTATCGACACAAAATATGAATTGATGTAACGTAACGTTACTATGCCAATCCGAGTTTTAACAACAAGTAAGATAAGGTAAAGTAGGAAAAGTCACAATAATTTAAAAAAAACATTGTACATTTTTTCTACATACTCCCGCATAGGTAAACAGTAAGTGCGGTATACTCACGTTCGGCCACTGTAGTGATTACACCACCACATGTATCTTCCTCAATGAGCGCTTGAACTAAAAGGTATGAAACAAATACTAGTACATTCAACAGTATTGCCAAGATCATTATTATTATAAACAAAATATTTTTAACGGTTAATTAAATGCAAAATGTATAGGTCTCGTTCTCTTCACTGCATGGCTTGTTGTTTTGAATATGTTATCAAGAAATTAAGTGTTTCGTGGTTTCACCTGTTTGTTGTCATGGTTCATTTCTGCATCTAAGTCCAAGCGCTCGATGTTTAGTTTCATGCAATATTTCAACACTGATGAGGTTATATAATGAGTATTGATTTACGGTAATACGGACATGTTAATCATGCAGCGGTCTTCTAGTCACGTCAGTATCAAGAAAGCACGATACTAGTAATATGATCTTACCAAAATTTCTAATGCCATTCTCAGCTGAAACCTCGTCGACAAGTGGTACCCAGTATCCGCTGATGATCGGGATGCACATTACGGAAATAGCAACCAGATGGGCGCCAACAAATACCATAATGTCTTGTTGGGTCAAATGAGATTCTGTAAAATAAATATGTTTGGTAGGCCTATTTAACTATCAAACTGATTGGTTGGACTGGTTTGGTGACTTTCTTATGTCCAACTTTATATTATACATAATTTTTATTTTCGAAATAAATCGTCTGGCGTTTGTCAGATATGTTCTATCATACCATGTGTTTGTCCCTTTACTGTACCATAAATGAACTGCATTAGCATGGGACACAACTATAAAATAGTTTGACGAATAAGGCATAATATTCATTAGATAGGAAATACAATTGAATTAAACAGTATGATTAAAATGAACATCTAAATCATATTAAAATTGGAAAATAAAATAAAATAAAACTCCGTTGATTATAAAAGTTAATATATTATATTCTTGTATAAAAAGTATGAGATGAAAAATGTCTCACCTGTATGTGGATTAGAATTACGTTACGCTCGCAAGAGTCGCAGATGAAGTGCGCACTGTGTCTGTTATATATGTGAGTAAACACCAACGGTTTGAATCGACACATGATTTCATAAGAGGATTAATTAATTACTATAATATTAATGCTCATGATATTTCCCGGTATAGGGGATAAATAATTTATAACAGTCGGATTGAAACGTTAGCACGATTCAATAATAATTCCTCTCTTTTATGTCGTTTACGATAAAAATTCCTTTGTCACCTTTTTTGCTGTTGTTTATGATACGGTTAGCATATTAAATAAAGCGTAATGTATTAATGATCATTCTAGGAAAATAAACATTTCCAATAAAGAGGGTGAATAAGCCAGGTACTGTACATGTATTTGCTTAAATCATCGCCATTCGCTAATACTGAAATCATCAGTCATATCGATGGCTTAGAACAAAAAGGTCGTAACTACCAAATCGATATATTGAGAAAACAAGAGAAAACTGTTTGTAATTTACTCTTTACCTATGGGAAAACACGTTTTTAAAACTTCATTTTGGTCGACATGACAATTTTAGATTTTTATGAAAATGGGCTGATAAGAAGCGCATTGTGATGCTTATTCTAAATATGTATGAATCTTAAAGGTCGTAAGTGGCACTTACGACCCTCTAATTCTAAGCCATCGATATGATGTGTCATATTATTAGCTCCATAATCCAGCAGATCTGTATTTGTGTGGTATTACTCCTTTTTTATAATACGTTTTAAAAAATGAGTTACCAATTTTCTAGGGCTCTTTTAAGCTGTTAGGCCGCTCAAGCACCATTTGACATTATAACTTCCCCTGGTCATTGGACTCCCTATGTAAACCTACACTCGTGTCTCCCTGGGGAGACTATTTCTCTCCTGTGGGTATGGCAGCCAACATCGATCTATGGCGCTCAGGAATAGACACTGCCCTCACAGGTTCCGTTTTACACCATGGTTGAGTGGAGCATGTGGGTCTTGCTCAGAGAAATTAACCAGTGGTCCAGAGGGGGTTGAACCCGGGACCTCTCGATCCCGAAGCGCACGCCCTACCTATAGGCTACCGCTCCCCCACCGTTTATATCGTCGTGTTAGTATTATAGTTATACTGAGCATGTTGACTTGTTCATGTATTTAAAGGATATTTTGATTGGTTTTGGTGTGAGCTCGAATTTTAGTTCGCCGAATGATCTAAGAAATCAATATATTTACCAGTGGTGTAATATAATTTTCTGTGATCATGAGTGACATGAAATAAAGATCGTTCGTCAAAATCAACACAATTTCTGTTTATCATTTTCTTCATGTTATCGTAAATAGTACAGTAATTGGCTAAATTGGATAAACTGCGTTGAAATTAGAACGTCACAACGTGACAATTAAGTCTGACGTAACATATATTTTTGAAGCCCGACGCTGTTGACGTTGCCTTTTTTTCAAACACGATAGGTCCAAAGCAGTGAAAATAACAAAATGATATTTTCACTGTTATTTTCACTGAAAATCACCACAATCCATTGAATGCAAATGATAAACGATGGAATGATGGAAGGTAGGTCTTGTCAAAAACGTACTTCAAGCCGCTAGTCCCATATATACATTGGATGCTTTGCAAGTGCTTACCACTGTGTAATGTGATAACTCGAAAAATGCTTAGGACTAACATTCACATTTTTTCGATGGAAAATCATAAACGCATTGGTTAAAGTTATACTACTGTTATACTTGATCAAAAAAATACAGCTTAGAAAAGTCTCTTAAACAGGAAAATTGACAATTACTATTGTATAAATGTTTTCCTTAGAATATACAAGACAATATCAAACAACAATTATTGGAAATTTAAAGTAAAATTAATTAATGACCCGGTGGGTCGAAAAAGATTTTATTGTTCAATAGGAATAGATCTGTTATATACAATTGTTTTATTTTGTTATAACAGGAATAATAATACTTTTTATTGTGTTTTACAAAACAATCATGATCACTTTGAACAATAATATCACTTTAAAGGTCATGACTGATAACACAATACACAATAACAATTATAATATAACAAAACCAATATTGGTGTGACAAGTATACAGGTATATACAATTGTTATCATAACTAATTCGATAACAATACAGATATACAGTTCCTAAAATGTAAAAAAAACATATTGCTAAATCGATAACTCGTTTTGGATAGTCATAATAGTTACTTTGTTAATAATGTTGTTAAATGTATTACTTGTATTGCTATAATATGTTAAATAAATTGAAAATTATTTCTGTTCCTATGGTGTTTATATTGCAAATGGTTCATTTTCTGTGTATTCTATTTATCCCATTGTGACGATTTAGATTATGTGTCAAGAATTACTATTTCTAATGTGACAACTCCGGTTTGTTTGTGTAACATTTAAGGCATCCGAAACAGTCGAGACAAAATATTTTGATTTCCACATCGCCGATGCCATAGAATCACAAAATGACGTCCATTAAAGAAACGATGTCATCTAAGAGAGTGATATTTGGTTCAAAACTCCTACACATTGGTCTACCTTGTAACAAAACGAGAGGTCATAGATGTGAGAAAGAAGTTAATCTAAACATTGAACAATAATTTCACTTTCATGCCCGGATCAAACGTTTCCAGTTCCCTTTTACGACTTTCTTATTCATTTACTCTTCAAGCAATTCTTTCAAATAACGATATTAAGAACCAACGTTATCATTTTCCCAGTTTCGTCCTGAAATTAAAAACACATATACTGTGTATACTAATATATTTGCTAATGTACTCAATGCTAGTTCGTCGTTCAAATAAAAAGATGTAGCTGGAATGTTCTCTAAAAAGGAATATGTTTCATTCATATTCCAAAGTCGGATCATTTAGAAATGACATCACGTCGGTCATTTAAGGAGAACATTCAGATAACTATGCAAATGTACATGCACCAGGTAAATAATAATTTACAAAGAAAACCAACATATCATTTGTTCCTTATGGATAATCGGTGGAGTAATTAGACTAGTCCTTTTAACTAAGTCGTGTAAGCGTTCAACCACGTATTTTAATGCTACTTAAGTGCAGTAAGATTGGCTAAACAAATCCATAAACAAGTAACTTACCTATGTATATTTGTATAGGTTATTAGTTGCGATACCATGGTTGAAGATTTACATTGACCAAACAATCACATTCTTGTTCCTTGAAATATAAGAAATGTTGCTTGCTTACAATGCGAATAATTGTTTTACGAGTGATATTATTAAAATGCTTATTTCATGCTTATCGGTGGTATACGGTGGATTATTCTACGATAATTGCACTGTTGATAATTTCACCCAAACAGACTTCTTTAAAATCGCCATGGAACGCCCTAAATCAGTTTACACCTATCGAAGCCATCTAAGTAAGGAGATCACGAGGTGGAAACAAATGCCATCGATGTATTTAGTTTCCTCTTGAAACATTATCCTTCTAGGTACCTTTTGCTTGGATAAAAATATAAATAAAGCATTTGTTACAAAAATACGCTGTCTACACAAGGTGTGTTGATGGAACGAAGGTTTCATGCACAATGTATACAGTCGTTTCGGGTAATTCTGCGCATCGGGTAATTCTGCGCACCTTAACTTTCTATTTCTTACAGACTTTGCTGGGTCGTTTTCTGTCGGTCATCAAGTGTTTTTGTAGATGTGTGTTACTTCTATAAAGTATAATAATCATATCAACGAAATCGGGAAAGTAATTCTACGAAGATTTGACCAAATTAAGTGTCAACGGATATTTTCGTTAATTTGACATACCACGTGACACATTGATTGAATAAAAACACTTTTGTAATGGATGATGACTTTTCCTTTTTTTGTCAACATTGTCCTAATGACTTATTCTTTCGATACTGTGATAAATTTCTTGTGAAACAAATCTTTGAAACAGACTTTAAAAAAATCAATTCCAACTGCGCAGAATTAGCCGAAAAAATTTATGTCACGAAAACCGGCAGCCATCTTGTTTTGTGACAACATTTGAACTAGTTTAGCGAAGGTATGATGTTTTTAATTGTTTACATTGTCAATGAAGGTTGTTTCTATCCAAACGGCAAAGTAATTTATTCTAAAAATAAAATAATCTCAAATGTCGAAAGCCAAGCACAGAATTACCCGACAACACTGTAATAGTTTGTAACTTACATCTGCATCTTGAACTGTAATGGTGCATTTCCTTTTTTCCACCTACAATAGATATTTACTGATCATAATATTCTGGCCCAATCAATGCAAAAAGTATATTTGTGCACACTAATCTGGACCGCAAATTAATACTCGTGCAATGTCTCCTGCAATATTTGTGTCAATCGACTCATTGAACGATGGAAATAAACTAAACTAATGAACATCACTATTAAATTAAAATTTCTTCCCGCTTAGTTATCGGAGGGGTGTGCTTTATAAATAGAATCTAGGTTTTATATTTGAGATCAGTCCGATTCTCAAAACAATGAACATTGTTAAAAGGTGTTAATATGTTACCTTGTTATTTTGTACTTACTTAGGAATCTTGACAAACACGTTCAAAACGTAGCATTTATATAAACATAATTGAGTTTGAGTCTGAATCTGAAATCTAATTCTTTATGAAAACAGGGGAACTACAAATGCATTTCTACCGAGGTCTAATAATTTGTTTTATGTTTAGTTCATCGGATTTACACAATAAAAAATATTCACTTACAAAGCCAAAAATACAATTTGTACCACTATACCCTCTGTCACACACACAAACAGGTTTCCACTTTGGCAAGCCTAAACTGTCATGTACATCATCTTCATAGCAACGATAGGACCCTCCATCACATTGTTCCTCCTTGTTCAGGGTGTTTGCAATGTGTTGACCTAGAAATGAAGTTTCAATTATTATTTTAAATCATCCAAATGTCAGCACATGTATTTTGGCTAAGGTATGTTGATCTGTATCATACACTACGTTTATGTATAATGTCTTTGCTCGTGGATTGAAACAATGTCATTCTGTTTTTAAAGCTGATACTATTGTTTAAGGTTTTTCATGATTTTGTGAGCTGGAACTTGAATATTCGATTTTATGATTCTATGGCATTCAGTTGTTTAGTTAATTGTTAGTTGTATGTTGGGCATTGTCCCGTGTTATTGTGGAATTCGATGTATTCTGTGCTAGGCTGTTAAAATTAAGTGTGGCTTTCCCTGCCCTATTTTCTATTATATTTTGGTTGTTTGCTGCTTCAACGTTGATGCTTATCATATAATGTAGATAGTTAATTCAACTGGTCAACGATGACCTTTACTTAAATGAGCAAGAAAACCTATCGAAAAGGGATTTATATTAATTTAATTCAAGTTATTAGCAAATCGCCATTATGTTGCCTTAGGTCAAATACATATATTATATACGATGGAGCATAACGAACAAACAACGAACATCCTGCCATTGAGCAATTTGGAAAAAAATGTATACCTACACATTTTACGAACACGGAAACATTCAAGGTCACTTCCGACATAATTCATCAAGTCTTCAACCGTGTAACATTTATCTCCACACGTAAAACAGTCTGAATCTAAAATGAAACTAAAATTGAAGTACATGTTGTAACAGATTTTCTATTTTACGAATAAATTATACGTCTAAACACGTTTAGTACGTGTAAAATGGTCTTCCATGGTATCTTTTAGTTGTGTATTTAGCGATTTTTGTAATATTAATAATAGAACATAGTGCCTTTTCAAATAATAATCAATAATGTTATTTTCGAAATCACTGTTACGTTGGAGGGGCATTCTAAAAAAAAGTTCTGTTTACTGAGCGATAACTTTACATTGTTATGCGAAACATGGTCAACCAAGTTTTTCCGACTTCGCCACTAGGGTATGACAGAAGAGAAGCCAGTTTCCCATACATGCCAAGCGTCTAGCAAGGGAATTTCTGGCACCATTACCATTTCGTCTTTGGTATGACGCGGCCTGTGAATAAACTAGGCTACATTGGAGTCATTTCAAAATGCCCTTTTTATGTTTCAAATAATATCAAACTTATTTCAATCAATTAGAATGATGTTTCAGCAGTGCGCTCTGAAAATCTGACATAGCAATGCATAACATTATAGCAGATTTATCAGAACTTTCATTATGCCGTACTGCAACAGTATATTACCTTTCTTCTTCCATATTTGTGCAGAAGGCTCAGGATCCCTTGCTGAAATGGATAAACATTATGATATTACAACATGTTTTGCAAAGGAGGAATTATTAATCAAGGCAATACTACGCACATTTTCTTCTTCTCGGACTGTTTTGGAAAATTACAAATATTGTAGTCGTTGTGTCTTTTTGTTGAATTGTGCACATGTTTGTTATTGTATGAGCCTCTCTGCAACATTGCAGTCCATGGACCTTGTTCACCAATGTTGTAAGTCTAAAACTCAGATTTAGGCCTGTTCTATCGCTCTCATGTTGTTATAAGTATATTGATTTTGGTAGAAATGGATATACATGTTCAGTGGGAATCACCAAGTTAGAAAATATAATTCCAAATGGCTAAATCTAATTGCAAAGAAATGGCTGTACTTATAAATGCTGTCAATTTTAAGTCTTAGTCTGAGGTTCAGTTCTATAATGTTGGTGAATAAGGCACCTGCATAAAACTACATGCTTCATTAATGAAATACATGTTTGCTGTCTCTGTTGAGTGTTGCTTTGATGGCTGCTCTTGTGATTTATGGTCGTCATTTGATTAGTTCTTGTCTTTTGGCTCTTGCTCTTGACTGACATTGCAAGAACAGGATGTCGGGGTGGCATGTGGTGTTATTGCAGTTCCTCAGTCGTTCGTGATTTGCTTTTTCATTTGGCCGAACCTGGCTACAGTCTTGCACTCTTCATGCCGATGAGAATTCGGGCACAGATAAAACATATCGAAATAGAAAGTTCGAGTTTGGAATACTCACATTCTTTGATGATCGTATTCACAAAACCACATGTTTGGTTTTCTATGGTAGTATTGACTGAAATGTATACATTTACAGTCAGTACAAAATTGCCTATTTTGAGTACAATGCACACACTATATAAATGTAGGTGACTCTATCAATCATTTTGTTAAATATGTCCCCTTTTAGACTTGGATATGCAAATATTAAAGTTAAGATACACGTCGTTAACCTCTAACTTCTATCTTCGAAGTACATACAGGACACATTGTTTTGATAATGCATAATTGTACGTACGCAATCATGATCCAAATAAGAATGAGAACCTACAATTTCAACATTTTGAGAAAACAAGACAAAAAAACTGTTAAGGTATGGTAAAACAAGCTATTTCCACAACAGCTTGGTCTACACGACAAGTTCCGATTTTCATGAAAATAGGGTCAGAAGAAGCGCCTTGTGATGCTGATTGTAAAAAGGTGTAAGTCTTATAAGCACTACTTGCGACATTCTCGTTGTAAGTCAGCGATATATACATGGTATTTGAATGCTGAATGCGGAAGAACGAAGTGACGGATTAGATATAAATACGGATTATAAGAGAATATTGTCTTACCAAAAGCATTTATGTCTTTTTCATAATCCCCAGCCTTTGCCTTATCAATGACTGTTACATGTGATAGCGAGTAACCCTTGATGATTGGTATACATAACACCATAGAAGTCAAATGGATTCCAAACATTGCCATACTCTTCTTGTTCAGTATAGGTGGCCTGTAAAACAATGATGTATTTTATTTCCCGTGTTCAAGTATGTTTTTGTGTATACATGCGCTTAGTTACTATTTCGTATACGTAAAAAATGGTATGAGGAAACCGGACAGGGAAGACAACGCTCAACTTAACTAGCCGAACACAGAAAACAATGAGAACACAACATACATGTATACCGTAACACAACTACACGGAGCAAGTAACGCTTGTAGTTTGTGTGTTGGTGGTTACGAACACTCACTGAAGAGCAATATTTTATACAACAAAGTACTAGTACGGACCTGTTACTAGTTTATTAGATTTCAATCAAATATGTCGTTATAATGCGACGGTTCCTTTGAAACATATAATAACATTAGGAGATGGACATTTGTAAACCTTGTTGACAAAAGATGACTATATTTGAATGACTCTCTTCTTATATTTAGCATGTCTTCAGCGTCTTTTGACTATGCTAATCTATTTCTAATAAATGTGCAAGTCCATTAGTAAGTGAGTCATTGACTTGGTGACAGTGTGAGACTGCTACTTATTACCGCCTGGTATTAGCGACATTGAAAATAATGACAGAACCGGGGTGCTATTGATATATCAAGTGACCATCATTGTTTTGTAAAACACAATACACAATGCTAATTAGTCATTTGAAAAGTATTATTCTTCCAGTTATAACTAAATAAAACAAACAATTGTATATAACAGTTCTATTAATATTGAACTTAGTTGCAAGACAATAAAATCTTTTTGACACCGGGTCATACATGAATTTTACGTTAAATTTCCAATAATTTTTTGTTCATTGTCATGAATATGTATACCCTAATATAAGCAAACATTTGTACAATAGTAATTGTTAATTTTCTGAACTATTTTCTTGTTTAAACAACTTTTCATGACTGTTAATCTTTTGATCAAGTATATAACAGTATTATACCTTTAAGGAAAAACTTATAAATTTCGTAAAATCATAAAATTTACTTAATTGTTTCAATTAAACTGGAGAACTTCGAGTATCATTTATACATAGTAATTATTGTAAATAGCTACGATAATAAAGTAATAATTGTAAATAGCTACAATAATTACAAAGAACACTTGAGCTATTCTTCGTTTCTTGAAAAATGTGTGCAGCTCAAGTTTAACTCAAATATAAAATATCAAACGTTTTCCTTAATTTGCTTTGTGAACAGTAGCACAGAGCATGTTCCTTATTCACTTATACAACATGTTCAATTAGGATTAATTACTCGCTCCTTGTAATTGAGAGTAATGCCGACCTTTGTAACGGCATTTGTAGTGATAACGAAGGACATTTAAAGTAATGACGAATGACCTTTGTATTAATGACGAATACTATTGCTTGCAACTGTTTGTGTTTGCAATATAACAGTTATCATTAATGGTAAATTACAAGTACTATCATAATATGTATTCATAATTTGATAATCACGACCACCAATTATCTCACAGGCGCAGTAATTAAGATTTATGCAAATATATGTTATTCTCATACATACAAGTATTTGTGATTATTGTCGAGGAATTTGAGATAGAGCGTCCTTTTAAGAGTTCGGGAGTTCAGGATTCTCCCGCGTAATTCTTTTAAGACCAATCAGGAGGACCCCACATTGTTGCATGTCAAAAATACGCGTAGGAACGATTTTGACTATAAATTGTGTGTATACAATATAATATGAATAAAATAGATGATTGGTTTAAAAGAAATTAAAGTGCTAGTTGGACGACCATCATTCTTTTCGATAATAGTTATTGGCGATCCCCAGCGATAAGACGTCGAGAGAAACTGTTACGAAATGAAGAACGGCTTCATCATCGCCGTTGTTTAAAAGTTCTGCGGAATCATATACTACATTATATAAGCGACTACCTCTGGAGAGCAGTAAATATGACCACCACTTAAAAACAGCTACATTCCACTAAGGTTCTGAAAACCCATTTGTCAAAGCTTATTTTCTGTATTTTTTATTTGGAAATACAGATTTATCCGCAGATATTTTATGCAACAAAAATAGTATTTTATCAAAACAGAACCCCAATTTCGTGGATTACCATAATTATTTATGATATCATTGCATTAGTAATAATAATAAGAGGAATGAGTAAGTCGATTGCATTTCAATTATGATAATAAGCATCGATTAACATAAAAAATGAAATAAAATCCTCATGAAATATCATTTCCCATATGAAAGTCATTTCCCATATGAACAACTTATTCGAACGTGAAAAATGCCTCACCTGTACTGAAGTTTAAATCACTGTATGATTCACATAAATGCTACTATAGTATATTAGTAAATATACATGCTACGTAATTTTTCACTGAAATTGGAGGAGTAAAACACATTTCTGGTAAACACCATTATTGCTAGCAGCTACATAGTTGTTACATAGACAAACACCAGTATGTAACAAGAACAATGTATACGTATAG